>OX632367.1:14677840-15353642 GCA_951751655.1 Ophion costatus
CACGTGAACAAATTAAAACTGACAAATTAGATTGTCAACGACTCGGTAGTAATCTTCGTAATAATAATATTAACATATCCACCATGAAAACGGACTAAAGGGACAACAAAAATCAGCCGGAAACCTATCAAAATAGGCTTGAATTACCTCAGCGGAATTACCACGATAGGCAGAATATAATTATACATATTATTGATACGTGATAAATGATAAAACTCCATAAATTGCTGTTTGGATATTTTGTGGCGGCTTTCATTCAAATTGATTTCAAAACAAAACTGGGTTATGGGCATCTATAACTGGGCATCTATAAAGTAATAGGGCAAAAGTGAGATAGTTGCCGTAGGGGGATAGATGCCTCGATAGTAATCTGACATATTTAGAAACTCGCATTGACACGCTGACTCGGTCACACTTTTACGCGGGGGACTGGCACTTTCCATATTATAGCATTGAACTTGTCAACGCGTGTTTATAAATAAGTCAGGTTACGATCGAGGCATCTATCCTCCTACGGCAACTACCCCGCCTTTACCCTACTATAAGCAAGCTTGAAAATCAGGGTATATCGTTTGGCCGAAGTGTAAACAACTTATTTTTTCATAGTGTTAAACATTTCCAATTTCGTGCCATACAAGAGTACTTGCGGGTATTTTACTGCACTACTTCATTTTTTTTTAATCTGCAGACGAAGCACACAGAATTTTTGTTGAGATTTACAGCAACCGTGCTCTGTCGGAAACGACATGCAGAGATTGGTTTAGACGCCTAAAAAAATGATTCTGATGTGGTAAATTGGAGGCATTGCCATAAAGACGGCGTTAAATTGAAACTAAGAGTAACATTGACAATTTTTGGGGCTTAACAGAGCACCAGCATACCTTAACAGAGCACCAGCATACGGTTTACATGTGTGCGCATTTAAATGTGTTTAAACTTGTTGTTCAAGTTTATTATAATGTTGCTAAAACTAATTGTACTGCTGCTCAAGTTGATGTTGATCTCAATGATAGTTATAAGACTGATCAAGTGCCTATAATAGTACCCTAAGCACTCGATATTTTTATGTACAATGTTTTTTTTAACAAAGATGACAATTTCATTGTAAAAAATCGTTGTTATTCATTTGATTCCATGTTTAATGCATAAAATATGATTTTTTTTCATCAAACTGATGTAAAGTATCTTAATCTTCGACATAAGTTGCATTTCAATGCCGTGTCCCAGAAACCCCGCACTTGAGGTTACTATGACGATTTAAAGAATAAAATAAAATTGCGAGGGGTGGTGGGGGTTTGACTTTCCTATAACATTGACAGCCAGAGAACACATTGTTCCATTGGAACAAAAAAGGTGGAATTTAGGATTTTAAAAAAAAGTTGCCTACAAAAAACTTCCAAAACCTGTTCGAAGTAACCCCATTTAACGGCACTTCACGAAGACTCGTGTCAGGCGCTACCTGAACTTGGAGAATCACTAGGAGTCGATCACGCCACTTTCGAAACGTTTGCGAGCAACGGGAATGATTTTTTGAAACAAAGCATTAATTTCGCGAAAAAAAAACAGCGAGAATTCAACATCCCAATAATTTAATGACGATGACTCTCCCCGTTTGTCCGGAGAGCGAGAGACGGAGATTTGCAAAGTGTATAGGAGAAATGTCTTAAGGTCGTTGGAGCAATGCGCGGTATGAGAGACCCGCGCGCGCGAACTTGGCGGTCTCGGCTCGTCG
Organism: Ophion costatus; assembly: GCA_951751655.1. NCBI lineage: Eukaryota > Metazoa > Arthropoda > Insecta > Hymenoptera > Ichneumonidae > Ophion > Ophion costatus. The sequence continues at coordinate 14,679,573 of OX632367.1, forward strand.
CGCCAATAGTCGAGCCGGTTAATTCTGGAGTCGTTCGTCAGAACGAGCCTCCCTCTCGCCCCATCTCTCTCTCTCTCTCTCTCTCTCTCTCTCTCTCTCTCTCTCTCTCTCTCTCTCTCTCTCTCTCTCTCTCTCTCTCTCTCTCTCTCTCTCTCTCTTTCCCTCTCGGTAGTCCATCCCTCTCGTGCCGGGTGTTATATTTATTAGTGACGTTATTTTGGTATTTCGTTACGGGACGCGTCGCGGCCCGTTCGATCCGCTGAGTAATCGCGGCCATTAAACAGCCTGTCTTCGTGGCGCGATCCGCCGTCGCCCGCGACTCGACAAAATAAAGAGAGCAGCGCGCGGGAGCCTCTTCTTCCCTTTTCTCGATCTTAAAACTTGACATTTATGGTTTTTTTTTATTTTTTATTTTTTATTTTTCCGCGCTCGTGGTAGGTTGTCTCTAGGTGTATGTTGGCCGTGGCGGTGATGGAGCGTGCAAGATTCGAGCTGCGAACGCTACAACGGCAGGCCCGGGCGTTGATCGACTACCGGTGAGCCGCGGCGGCGGCGGCGGCGTCGCCGGCGTCGCGACGATTTTCCTAGCGGTTGTACGACGTGTTCGAACCGGACAAAAATCGCTATGCCGGAATCACGGCCACTTAGCGATACTGCCTAATTTTCGATTGAATCGCGTCCTCGTTGAATTTCATGTCCACCGAGTAATTCTTCCCCCACCCGGTACGTTTAACGAGGCGCTCGATATAGACGTAGGGAGAGAGTATATATAGGCGGAGAGGGAGCAGAGAGCTCGAATCGACGATCGGAATAAGAGATCGAGTCGCGGAGCGGGAAAAAAGAAAATCGAAGCTGCGCGCGGACGTCGGGGATCGTCGCGCGGGCCTATTATACGCGAGTAAGGAGGCAGCATAAGAAAGGAAGAAACGAAAGAAAAAGAAGAAGAGGAGTATGGGGCAAGGAGAGGGAGATGAAAAACAAGACGGTGGGCTACGGGCGGACGAGTAAAAGAGAGCAGAAACGAGGACGAGTCTCTGTCTTTTCTCGAGGTCCGGGGCGCACAAAGTTCCTTTTTTCCTTAGAGGGGAATGCCAAGGCGCGCGCCGAGGGTGGCCGCCGCCGTCACGTTGACGAGCCTCGCGCAGCTGGAAAACCCAGAGAGTTTCGCCCGTGTAAGAAACTGTGTGACGAAGATGCTTTCACGGGCGCCCCCGTTGGAACGAGCTATACCCGTGCGGAAATTAAGTTAGGCCTTTGATCGGGCGCATCTTTGTTTTCCCTAACTCTATTTGGGCCCTAGTCTGAGATGCCTCGTATGGCCCATCAGCGGTCGGTCACGATGTCTTACCAAGGACCTCTAAAGCGATACCCGAGTCGAAATTTAGACCCTCCTTTAAACCTCCTTTCGATCCCAATTTGTCATTCAATGGAGGTTCAAGAGGTTCAAATGGAAATCTCAAAAACATGTATATCAAAACCTACTGAACCTCCAAAAGTGGCAGAAATTGGACTTTTTCACTCGAAGGAGGTTTAGTAGGTTCATCTGAACATCCTTTAAACCCTAGTGAGCCTGATTTAATGCTTACGCAAACCTACAGACCCTCTTTTAAACCTCCTTTCGCCCTACTAACTCTCCTTTGACTCCTTTCACCGGTGGCTCGCAGAGCCATAGGCCTAAAGGAGGCTCAGGAGGTTGAATAGAAGGTTCAGTAGGGCTAAAGGAGGGTCGCCAACGGTGCAAATTTCTCCATATAGGTTCACGAGGAGTCAAAGGAGGGCGGCGGTCTGTGCGTTACAAAGGAAATAGGTTCTCGAGCATTCAAATGAGGGTCTAAATTTCGACTCGGGTACGTCTACGGCAGTGCTGGACAAAATTGTAATAAAAAATTAACAATTACAAATTACTAAAGGTAATTGGTAATTAAATCGTATTCCATTAAAATTACTTTTAGTAATAATAATTGAATCGGAGTTCATTGAAATTACTTTCGACAATTGTAATTGAATTAGAGTCCATTGAAATTATTTCCAGTAATTGTAATTGAATTGGAGTTAATTAAAATTACATTGAGTCATTTTAATTAAGTCGAAGTTCATTAAAATTTCTTTCAGTGATTGTAATTGAATCAGAAGTCATTACAATTATTTTCAGTGATTGCAATTAAATCAGAATTTATTAAAATTACTTTCAGTAATAGTAAACCACGCAATGTGGTTTCATTAGATTTTTTTTGCTTGAGAGAATTTCATGCATTGGAATGAATATCTCGTTTTTTTTTTGTAAAAATGAAGCTTTTTTTTTATCAATATTTTGCAAAAATATTGTATAAAAAATAATTTTAGCGAAATTTAAGTTGCGCCATTCGAAAGAGCGGCCTTGAAAATAGTCGACAAGGTACTTTAGGAATTTTTTCCCCGACATTTTCATGGTAAATAATCACGTCGAAAAGAAGACTTGTGAAAAGTGTCTTTGTGACGTTAAAGGGTTAATCGTAAGAAAATTGTAATTGATATAAAAAAGTAACAATTTTCCGAAGTAATTGTAATGAATAATACAAAAAATACTATTTTTACAGTAATTGCAATTGATAACGGAAAAATTACGATTCTTCCAAATAATTTTAATTAGCAGCAAAAATTACAATTTTTTCAAGTAATTTCATTTGGCAACAAAAAAATTACAATTATTTCGAGTAATTGTAGTTGATAATCACAAAATTACAATTGTTTATAGTAACTATAATTGATAAATAAAAATCTATAATTGTTTCCCGTAATTGTAATTAGTGACTAAGTATTGCAGTTATTTACAGTAATTGTAATTTACGGGTAATGAGATTACAAAAGTAATGTCTGCTGCCCAATTCTGGTCTACGGGCGTGTGAGTATGCACTCTAGCAAAGAAATGTGTTGTTTCAATACGTTTCAGGCTTGACATAATGTCATTGGTTTTTTGTTATCATTTGAAGAACACCGCTACAGAATCGCATCGAATGCTTGTCCCAAAAGCAGAGGATTTTTGTATCAAAAACCGTGGGACTTTTAGTATACTGATGTTCCAGCGTATAGTAGGACATGATCAGCCTTATCGACAATTGCAGAATTATTCATTCGTAACAGGGCACTGTATATATATAAATATATATGTCGATACAATAATACGCTCGAGGTATAGAAGAGGTATACTTGTCAGGATCTACTCACTCGAGCGTATATCAAGCATCGCGTATTTTGGGGCGTTTACATCGATACATCTGCACAGGCGATTTGTCTCACTATTGTCCGAAGTTGCAGGGCTTACGTGCTTTTTGTTAGCCAATGATACAAATATATTTTTTCATTATAATTGTGATGACGTATCACTTATCAATTATACTTATCACGTATCATGTATACGCCTGTTGAATTAAATCGATTATGCTTTATCGATTGTGATAGTTATTATGCCATAAAAAATTTAGCAAAGCTATATATACTGATTTGCCCCTACAATGACAAAGACTGGCAGCATTAGGACGATCCATACTAGAGGATCTACAACTATACCCTTTAAAGGCCCTTACTCGGTCTCCGTACTTGGACCGTTGTTTTAGGCAAGCTACCTACCCTGCCATTCCTTAAGACGGGGGGATATACATTCAGACGGGAGAAAATTGAGCAATTTTCAGGGACTTTCTAAACTAAGAACTAATTATTCTGCATTCATCAAATTGTAGGTATACTTCGAAAGTAAATTTGAGTTTACAAAACAATTTCGTTTAGTTCATTAATCATCCGAATGGCGGAGCTGTGACAGAGTGTTGCAGCAAAGTTGACGCGAGAGTTGCCAATGGGCGTGCAGTTCAGCTTCCCGTAGACTTTGATTTACGAAAAATCAATTTTTTTCAGTTATAACATGTAGAGTTTCTATTTGCCATTAATTAAAATGAAGAAATAGAACATTTAGGAGAATAGCACGCATTTACAAAAAACATCAACATTCGACCCAAAATTTCGGTAAAATTTGTATTAAAAAATGATTTTTAATATTAATCTTTCAAGGAGGTAGAAATATCATCTTCTAGATGAATCTAGAAAATCTAGAATCTAGAATCTAGCATCTAGAAATCTAGAATCTAGAATCTAGAATCTAGAAAAAAAACTTCTACCAAGTTTTAACTCAATCGGCTCAATAGTTTTTTAGTACTCAGGCCCGCCAATTTCGAAAATGCAGCTTTGAGAAAAACGCGTTTGAAGTTTACATAGAATCTGAATTAAATTGCACTGGGTACTTGCGGTAAAAATTTACTTAAGTAATCTCTTACAAATTAATTAAATTAACAATTACAGCATAAATTGTAATTTTTAGTTGTAAATTAAATACTTCTTGTCCATCTCTGCCGATCCCTCTGCGCTCTCGCTTCTACCCGCGGCGCGCGCTCCAAATTCGAGTGGCGAAGCAGAGCATTGACGGGCTGTAACGTTCGAAGTTTTTCAAAATTCTCTTTGAAACTTTATGACAATATTCTACATCCACAGAGCTCTATCGTTTAAAGAAGAAAAAAAGAAATCTATTTTTTCATCGTCGTCAACAGAGGTCTGGCTCTCTCGAATCCGTGCTGGGTAATCCATAAATGAAGGCCCTGAATCGTATTAGGGATGCCCGGTCAATTGAGTTCCATTTTCCATAAACCTCGGGTGCGCGCGCCGATTTACCTGAAAATCCCTGCGCCGTCTCAAGCGCGTTCAACACGTTCGTCCATCGGGCCGATATTTTTACCGTTCGATTGTTTTCGGCGCCTACGTCCGTGTAACTGGGCAGAGAGTGGGGGTACAAGGGCGGGCAGGGGTCCGTGTCGGGCGTGCATCACGCTCGAGAGTGCTCGCTAAACGAGAATGGCCGAATCTGGCCGCGTGACACTTTTGCGTAATATATCGGCTCGGAAGTACGCCGTTTGTTCGGAGGCCGCGTTGACAAAAAGCTCCCCCCGTCCGACAACCAATGTCGGTCGAGTGGTCATCTCTCTCCCGCGCGTGTCATCCCCATACACCTGCGTTTCGTATACGCAAACCAACGGCAATGGGGGGGGGGGGGGGGGTTGTCGAGGGTCCACACAACGCGGTACTTTGCGTCGAGCCGAAAACTCGAGCAATTTTCAGCAAGATGAATCGCGACAGCGCGCCCGGGATCCCTCGTTTAACGCACTTTGGCAAATGCGAGAAAAATTAGAGATGGAGAGACAGAGAGTGGCACTCGCGGGATATCCTATGCGGTGAAGGCGTCACCCCCACTTGTAGCGCAAAAAAAAGGCCTTTTTCATGAATTTTTTTAAAGAAAACTACAAAACTTTTTTAATCGATCAATGTACCATCTTAAAGAACACATCTTGAAGAACTTTCAGTCATTTTTTTATTGAAAAATATTACATTGTTTAGTGGCAAATGGCCGTCAATGAAATAATGTTTTTATATACACGGTTTGCGGTGACCAACATTGCGGCGAAGTGGATCATCTGAAAAAAAAATGCGGATGGATTTAGTCAAACATAAGTATAAACTAGTCTTTAATCGAAGGATTTTAAAAAATATTCATTTTTCACAAAATGGCGGACAGTCAAAGTTAATGGTTCGATTTTAACGAAAAAAAACGGCCGTTCTTTGGCTATAAAAGGGCCATTTTTTTCGAAAAAAAAAATCGAACGATCAAAGACTACATTTTTATGTATTAAATAAGCCTGCAAAATTTCAAGAAGATCGGTTCATTAGTGTTCGAGTAATCTTGGTCACCGACTTCAGAAATGCCATTTTGAGAAAAACGCGTTTAAAGTTTCAATTTCAGTTCTTCAATTCACGGATTCTTCTCTTTCAACTCTCATATCTCAGTCAATTTTGTTCGGATCGACTTGAAATTTTCAGGACACATTCTCAGATACTTATACTTCAAAAAAATGCAATAAAAAAAAATCGATTTTTCCAAAATCGCAAGTGGGGGTAACCTCTGAATACGGCGCGACAGGGCTCTGTGTCGCGCGGTCATTCGTTTGTTCTCCCGTATGTTGGTCGTTCGTGGGCCGGGGGGGGGGGGTGATCGAGGCCCGCGAGGAACGGACAGACGTTATAAAACGTGACCAGAGTATAATAAGTGTATAAACGATCGAGCGATGATGCCCGCGATCGAGAGTCTCCCGCTTCGTCCGTATATATCTGTATAGAGAGGGAACGGTAGGAGAAACGCCATACGCGGAAGACGCGCACAGGTCGGAAAGCCGCGCGAGGCACGCCGATCCGAGCAGCCGCGGCCGCGTATATACACACGTATATGCGGAATCGCGTATGGGTACGCGAGCCCAGGCGCTCTTCTCTCCTCGGTCGTTGCGCGCGGAGGAGCGTTCGGGGCAAAAAGCGCGCGGCGCGATCGAGTGAGAACGATTCAATCAGGAGCCACATAAATCTCCTCCTCGTGGACATGCTCAACCTCGTATACCTTCTTCTTCTTCTCCTCTTTTCTCCCGCGACTCTCTACTCTCGTTCTTTCGTTTACCGCAAGCGCGATCCTCGCGATGCACCATCAGCTCGCCGCCGCTGCCCCCTCCCCCCCCCCCCACGACCATCTTCTCTTTTTCTCCTCGTTCCACCTCGCTTCTCGTTCTATCCGTCTCTCGTGCGGAGCTTCTCCCTCACCTCTCCCCCCGGTTCTTTACTCGATCTCTCGTGGCCGCGTGTAACCCGTATATACCGCAGGGCCTCGCCGAGCATCGGAGGACTCTTTCTCTCTCTCTCTCTCTCTCGCTCTCTCTCGCGTGGTATTAATTATGCGCCGTGTGCGCTCGCGGGCATTCCAGGCACAGGTACCAGTATTTGCGGCATTGTTGAACCGCGCTCTTCGTCCGCTACCGTTTCGTTCGCGTCCCCCACCCCCCAACCCACCCTCCGGGAGGGGGGCTTCCCTCCGCCTGTCCGTGTTCCGACTCGCTATCGCAGCGTCTCTTTGTGGGAGACGGAGCCTTCGGCCAAACGCTCGTGAAACATCCGCCCTCGTCGCGAGATTCGCGAAGATACGACAAAAATTCGCTATGCCCGATAAAGCATCCCGACGAGAAATTGACGTTGGGTTTTTGTACAGTTCGTCGCTGGGTCAACCCAATTCCTGGTTTGTCATTATCGGGCTTCCCTATCATGCTTTTATAGGGTGCGTAACGATCTTCTAGGGTTTTCTTTGGGTTCTGTCAGGTTTTACCTCGGGTAAGCCCAATTTTTTGTTGGGGTCTTATCGGGCTACCCTAGCCGGTCCTACCATTAAGGATGTTGAGTCCCAAATCGCAAATGATGATAAAATTCTGAATATTTGGCATGTTTTTGTATGAAGTATTTCAGAGGTCGTGTAAAAATTTCACGACAATTAGGAAGCTCGTTATTGAACAATTAACATTCACAAATTAAATGTTGTTTTATGGAAACTGATGTAACTTTGCAATAAGTTTTTTTTTTTGACCTCTCAATTTTATAATATCTACAATATACTGAAAGCAACGGAAACAAAACGAAGTTTATTGATAATTTTTTTATTATTTCTTTTAAAAATTGTTCTTAACAAAATGTTAATTTTTTAATAACGAGCTTCCTAATCGTCGTGAAATTTTAACACGACCTCTTAAATACTTCATACAAAAACATACCAAACTTTCAGAATTTTTTTATCATTTTTTATTTCAACCCCTAAGGAGGTTGAAGTAATAATGATAGAATTCTGAAAATTTGGTATGTTTTTACATGAAGTATTCAGGGGTTCGTGTAAAAATTTCATGACGATTAAGAAGCAATTTATTGAACAATTAACGTTAACATGTTTCATAGGGACTCAACATCCTTAACCCACTGAAATCAGTAGCGTCGCATGGATTTGGGTTGGGAATTTTTTAGAACGTCGTAAAAGTGGAGAAAATCGGGAATGAGGTGGTAGAAAAATAACCTACCCTTCGTTGATTGAATTCACAATTTATCGTTTTTGTTTAGTTTTATTTATTTATGCTTACATGTAAGCAAGAAAACTTTTGATTAATTTTTAAATCACATATTCGTTTTTTGATTCAACATAGAGGTACTAAAGAATACAAAATAAATTCCTGAGTACTGACACAAGGCATAACAAAAAATAAAATGTCTCTACGCTTATCAAAATATATATGTGAAAAATTTGATGAAAAATTAAGTTCCGAATAAAAATGAAAAAAATCCCGAATAAAAAAATAAGAAAAGTTCTACAACGAAAAAAATCTCACAAGATCCACTTATCATTGCAGTATCTATCAAAAATGTATATTAATATCTATTTATTATTGCAAAGTATTGCGAAGTTCCCTATTTAGGGTTCACCTGAAAAGTTCCTTATGCCGTATAGGGTTGTCCCTATGAAAATTTCCAGTCGGGATTTCGTAAGGATTTGTTTTTCTTCCAAGACGAAAAGTGTCGTCACCGTTCGCGCGTGAGAGGAACATCGATGAGACGATAAAAATTAGAATGAAAAAAGGACGTTTGACGGATAAGAGAATGCGAATCGCTTAATTATCGTCTTAATTATCACGGCGATCGATATCTCGAAGATTTAATTGGGTCGAGGGGCGCGGGGGGGGGCGGGGGGCTGCTGTACGTGACCGGTCATCCGTCCCTTTTTTTCTTCCCTTCTCCAATCGTATTCGTAATTGTTTCGTTAAGCGAGATCTCACGGAGTGTATAGGGCGCATCCCGGCGAAAGTGGGGGCTTTTGCCGGACGTACACACGCTGAGAGGAGAGAACGATGGCGCTGACGCACCAAATTCGGGACGAAGAGTGAGGACAAGGGCGAGCGAGAGGGCCAAAAAATCAAAGTGGATAATCGATCGGTCGATCCCGGCGACAGCCGGCGAATTCCATCCTCGAGGATCGAACCAAACGGCCGCTAATTACTAATTAGCTACCTAGAGAGAAAGAGAGAGAGAGAGAGAGAGAGAGAGAGAGAAAGTTCCCTGCCGGTCTTCGTACCGTCTCTGCAATACGCTTGAGGCGAGACGGTGTAGGATCGATCCCTCGATCCTACACCGCGCGCACTCCGCAAAGCGAATCACGAAGCGGAATATTTCAAGACGCGAATGGAATGAATAACAACGTTCGGCATCATTATTAATAGCGCATACGCTTAATTGCCAATTAGTTTACGTATAGTATCGTTGGCCGGTCGTGTAGGGCCTTCTCCGCATGGCCAAGAGAGAGAGAGAGAGAGAGAGAGCCACTGTATCGATGAATCAGGCATGGCTACCGAATTTAAGGATCTTGAGTCCGAAATCGCAAATGATGATAAAATTCGGAAAATTTGGTATGTTTTTGTATGAAGTATTTCAGAGGTCGTGTAAAAATTTCACGACAATTAGAAAGCTCGTTATTGAACAATTAACATTCACAAATTAAATGTTGTCTTATGGAAACTGATGTAACTTTGCAATAAGTTTTTTTTTTGACCTCTCAATTTTATAATATCTACAATATACTGAAAGCAACGGAAACAAAACGAAGTTTATTGATAATTTTTTTTTTATTTCTTTTAAAAATTGTTCTTAACAAAATGTTAATTTTTTAATAACGAGCTTCCTAATCGTCGTGAAATTTTAACACGACCTCTTAAATACTTCATACAAAAACATACCAAATTTTCCGAATTTTCTTATCATTTTTTATTTCAACCCTTAAGGAGGTTGAAGTAATGATGATAGAATTCTGAAAATTTTGTATGTTTTTACATGAAGTATTCAGGAGGTCGTGTAAAAATTTCATGACGATTAAGAAGCTATTTATTGAACAATTAACATTAACATGTTTCATAGGGACTCAACATCCTTAAGGGAGCGCGGGCACGGGCATTTTCGGCGGGACACCCGTCGCTTGGGAATAGGAGAATGGTCAAATGCGATATTGTAGTAATGGTGAGCGCTCTATCGACGGTTGGCCGGGAATCGCTTCCGGAGCTTCGTACGCGGAGACTTGGCGTACAATGTGTACGCGTGGCCGTGACCGAAACGAGGAGCGAAAAAAAAGAACCGCGAAACGCGTTAATTATTTCCAAGCTAATTGGCGCAATGCCCTCCGCGCTCTCTCCACGAATACGGAAACTCGGCCGAGTCTCGAGAGGGGAAAAGGATAATCCGCGCAGCCCCCCCCCCCCCCCCCGACGCCTTTCTCGTAAGCAAGATTGCTCATAGTCCAGTCATTTCGTCCGAAAAAAAGGCAAATAAAAGAAAATGAATTTGCGCTTCTAATTTTTTAATATGTTGTAGGGGATACCTAGAAAAGCTTAACTTGAGATTGTCGACCAAGCTTTCCTAGGAGCTTTCGCCGCCATCTTGGAAAACGCTTAAAATTTGTTTTTCGGCAATAACTCGGCTATCCGATAAGATTCGAAAATTTTTGTAAGACACTTTTTGTAGCTTTCTTTGTGCTCTACAATAACGCCTGAATCATTTTTAGCGTATCATGCATCGTTATCGAGATATCGATCGATAAAGTCAAAAATTTAGGACACAATTTTTGTTTTTTCCTTTTTTTTTCTTTGGGTCTTAATAAATATGAAAAATTGTGGAATTCAAACTTGTAGAGCATATTCAGACCTACAATTTCCTTCTTGGATTTTTTTATGTTGGACAAAAATTACGATCTCCAGCGCGCCGCAAAGTCGGTGAATCCACGCTCAGCGTCGAGCGCGCTCAAGTTAGTATATCGTATCGTGTTGAGTTTTTGCTGTGCGTAGTGTTGTACTCGCCGGAAAAGTTGTACTCGCCGCACAGTTTCAAACACAAGTCAGTTCTGGAGCACATTCTTTTCATTCACGCTTTTAGCGGTTGCGACACGACATCATCTTTCTATAACATCGGCAAGTCGAAGTTCATTAACACTCTCGAGAAAAATCCAGAGCTACGGTCATCGGTGGAATTATTCAAACAAGAAAAGGTCGATCCGGAGGTTCTCACTTGCGCGGGAGAGCAATTCCTTATCGCCCTATATGGTGGTGATAAGCACGAGAAGTCCATAAATATTTTGCGATTCCATCGCTTCGCAAAATCAATGACAGCGAATAAAGTGAATCACCTCTCACTACTCCCGCCAACCAAAAGCGCTGTGCGTCAACACATTTTCCGGACGTATCTCCAAGTTCAAACCTGGCTCGGATTTTTCAAGGATCCACAAGGATGGGGTTGGCGACAGACCAATCGAGGGCTCGAACCAATCACCAGCACCGCCGAACCCGCTCCGCCTGAACTATTAAAGCTCATTTCCTGTAAGTGTAAAGGAAATTGTGAGGCCGCCTGTGGGTGCAGAAAAGCGGGAATCAGTTGCTCCGTTATTTGCATGCACTGCAGTGGGCAAACATGCAGTAACGTCGCCAGAGTCGACATTTTGCTTGACGACGACGACGACGATGTCTGTAACGATGATGATGACGATGCTCTCATCGAATCAGCATCATTTCCAACGTTGCAACAGACACAACAACTCGAAGAGTTTACGGAGGACGAAGATCTTCAGCCTGGACCATCCAAGCGAAAAAAGACATGAAAAAAGTCCATCGTTCGTGTCTCGAGTGCAGAAAAAAATATTTTTCTTTCCGTTTATTTTGTTTTGTTTATTTTGTATTGTAATTAAATAATATTTTTTACTGCACAAACAAATTATTTGTTTAATAAATTACTATTGTGTGATCCTTAATTTGTTGCTCTATGTACTTATTTTTTATCCCATCAATTTCCTGAACAATTTCCCATTCGATTCGACATCCAGACACAACCGAGCGAGCAGCTCGCTCGACGCTGAGTGTGGATTCACCGACTTTGCGGCGCGCTGGAGATCGTAATTTTTGTCCAACATAAAAAAATCCAAGAAGGAAATTGTAGGTCTGAATATGCTCTACAAGTTTGAATTCCACAATTTTTCATATTTATTAAGACCCAAAGAAAAAAAAAGCAAAAAACAAAAATTATGTCCTAAATTTTTGACTTTATCGATCGATATCTCGATAACGATGCATGAAACGCTAAAAATGATTCAGGCGTTATTGTAGAGCACAAAGAAAGCTACAAAAAGTGTCCTACAAAAATTTTCGAAATCTCATCGGATAGCCGAGTTATTGCCGAGAAACAAATTTTACCCCTTTTTTCAACATGGCGGCGAAAGCTCCTAGGAAAGCTTGGTCGACAATCTCAAGTTAAGCTTTTCTAGGTATCCCCTACAACATATTAAAAAATTAGAAGCGCAAATTCATTTTCTTTTTTGAATGTACGTAATGACTGGACTATCATGACTCGGATTGAATGCACAATTGTTTCTGCAACTGCTTGTATCGATACAAGCGCTAAACACTGCGAATGTCCGGGCACGCGGGGGGGGGGGGCTCACGAGAAACCAGAGGCGTAGATAGGACTTGCTGGGGGGGGGGGGGGGGGTCGGGAAGTCGATGTGAAGTACTTATTGAGGGGTTACCCCCACTTGCGATTTTGAAAAAATCGATTTTTTTTATTGCATTTTTTTGAAGTATAAGTATCTGAGAATACGTCCTGAAAATTTCAAGTCGATCCGAACAAAATTGACTGAGATATGAGCGTTGAAAGAGAAGAATCCGTTCTTCGTGTAAACTGAAATTGAAACTTTAAACGCGTTTTTCTCAAAATGGCATTTCTGAAGTCGGTGACCAAGATTACTCGAACACTAATGAACCGATCTTCTTGAAATTTTGCAGGCTTATTTAATACATAAAAATGTAGTCTTTAATCGTTCCATTTTTTTTCGAAAGAAATGGCCGTTTTATAGCCAGAAAACGGCCGTTTTTTTTCATTAAAATCGAACCATTAACTTTGACTGTCCGCCATTTTGTGGACAATGAATATTTTTTAAAATCCTTCGATTAAAGACGAGTTTATACTTATATTTGACTAAATCCATCCGCATTTTTTTTCTCAGATGATCCACTTCGCCGCAATGTTGGTCACCGCAAACCGTGTATATAAAAACATTATTTCATTGACGGCCATTTGCCACTAAACAATGTAATATTTTTCAATAAAAAAATGACTGAACGTTCTTCAAGATGTGTTCTTTAAGATGGTATATTGGTCGATTAAAAAAGTTTTGTAGTTTTCTTGAAAAAAATTCATGAAAAAGGCCTTTTTTGCGCTACAAGTGGTGGGGGTAATGCGTTAAATAATTTTATGTCAAAATGTAATCTACTTCAATCATGTCGAAACCGTATGCCGTATCTACAAGTTTTTTGCGGCCGTTTCGCTCGTTTGCAGCTTTTTCCTACCCTGGCGTAGCAGCTCTGAGCCCACTTCGTCGGCCGTCGAAGTGTACACTTTGGCAATTTTGAGGTCAATGTAATAAATACTTGTGGACAATCAGTAAAGTGTGACCAATTGGATGAATGCTTTGCCGAATACACGATTTGCTTGTAATGGCTTTTATCATTTTTGGGCACTCATTTATTTAAGGATGTTGAGTCCCAAATCGCAAATGATAATAAAATTCTGAAAATTTGGTACGTTTTTGGTCGTTCAGAGGTCGTGTAAAAAATTCACGACAATTAGGTAGCTCGTTATTGAACAATTTACATTCACAAATAAATGTTGTCTTATGGAAACTGATGTAACTTTGCAGTAAGTTTTCTTTTGACCTCTCAATGTTGTAATATCTACAATATACTGAAAGCGACGGAAACAAAACGAAGTTTATTGATAATTTTTTTTTATTTCTTTTAAAAATTGTTCTTAACAAAAGGTTAATTTTTTAATAACGAGCTTCCTAATCGTCGTGAAATTTTAACACGACCTCTTAAATACTTCATACAAAAACATACCAAATTTTCCGAATTTTTTAATGATTTTTTATTTCAACCCCTAAGGAGGTTGAAGTAATGATGATAGAATTCTGAAAATTTGGTATGTCTACATGAAGTATTCAGGAGGTCGTGTAAAAATTTCATGACGATTAATAAGCTATTTCTTGAACAATTAACATTAACATGTTTCATAGGGACTCATTATCCTTAATTGTACAAGATTAATTTACTCGCATACATAGGTACGACTAACGCCATTTGTTAAATTACTCAGCAAGTACTGTTCTGTTCGTAATAAAACCTCCAAAGTCAAATTACCGAACTTTTTAAGGCATTAGGCCACAGTAACGGGTATCAAATCATGTGCGAATTTAACGATTTTTTTTCGTATTAAAAAGGATTCACTCATAAAATTAATTACACATCTATTTAGTATGAATATCAAGCTTTTAGAAAAGAATTTTTTTTTCCATGTACAAAATGGTCGACTACTGCTATTTTCTTTTGTTATCTTTTTTTAGGCACTCCGCGGCGTGACATTTGGCATCCACAATTTTTTATCTAGAACAGAAAATAAAAATTCTCGTCAATCTACATTAGCATACGTAGAGAAGTGCGTACGGAATTTAAAAAATATTGTTTTATTCAAAAGTTGTAGGTATTTGAACTTAAGAAATGAATTTTCAGTAAAAAATTTCGTTATAACTGCTCATAAAATGTAAAGTTTTCGATTAATCAGAAATTCCGTACGTACTTCTCTGCGAAATGCAACTAGGAACTCAACTTTTTAATTCGAAGTAAATCGAGTGAAAATTGTTGAAGTTATTTGTCACGCCAATTGGAAAAAAGCTGTTTCGAGAAGTTTCGAGTAGTCGGCCATTTTGCACATCGAAAAAAAAAGAAAATTCTAACAGCTCGATATTCATGCTAAATAGATGTATAATTAATTTTATGAGTGAATCACCTCTTCATACGAAAAAAAATTGTTAAATTCGCACATGATTTTATACCCGTTACTGTGGCCTAAGGCCTTAACTAGACTTTACACATCTAAATCTAGATTATGAAATTGGCATACTATTCAGTGACTTGCTTGTCACTCAAAATATTTATGACATTTCGATTGACCGGACCCTGGTCCTGAATTCAGTAGGACAGATCGGTCGCACCACCGACACCCTTGTCGATGCAAAATCATCCGCCGATTTTGATTTTTCCAAGTAGAACTCGATCGGACCAAAATTCTTGATCCGGTACACGTTTATATTAGAAAATTCCATCTCCTGGGCTGAGCAAGGCCGGGGTGAGAATGGGGCTTGAAAATTTGTGACTACCGAACGATTGCATCGAATAAGAGCCTGCCTGATCCATTTTGGCGAGAAATAAAAAACGATCCATTTTTCACGTCTTGTGTCCTATCGATTACGACCAATTCGAATCTTGCGCTCCAATAATTTTCTACTAATTTTAAAATGTCAATAGTGAAATTATGCAATTTTATTTTTATATATTTTTCGCTCGACTACACGAGCCGGCGGGGGGGTGCCTCATTCTGCCCCACCGTGGCTACGCCTGTGCGAGAAACCGCGTGGTGACCGCGTCTCTTTGCGCCGATTTTCGCATTAATCAGTCGAGGAGCCAACGTGCTCTTCCATGCCCCCTGTCCTCCCCCCTCCCTCTCTCTTCCTCTCTATATAAATATATGCTCTGCGGGTATATACGCAAATTCTCGTTCGACTCGGCGCGTTTCTTGCCGCGCGACATAGTTGCCAGCCCAAGAGCGAGGGTCACGAGAGGCTCTCTCGGTCTTTCCACCCACGACACAAGAGGGAGAAAGACGCGACGTTAACACTATTTTATTGCCGGCTTAATAAATGGTGGCTCCTTTATTTGCCTCCAAGGCAGAGGGACGCAAGCATGCAGCGCTCTCTCCTCCCCCCCCTCCCTCTCTTTCTCTCTATCTCTCTCTCTCTCTCTCTCTCTGGCCAGTTTGCCCCTTTGCCAACCTGTTTGCTAACAACAAATTAATCGGGTGACGTATCTCCCGAGTCTTCGTATATACGAGCCTTTTGTCTATGCGCTTTCGCTGAAAATCCAATATATAGGTTCATCCCACATATCCAAACGAAATTTAATTGGAATAGAATCTATCAAAATCAAATAGATTTTTTTCGCGTCTCACGGCCTACTACGATCCAATTTGTTTCAAATATATTTTTTATTTGTTTCAGCTATTCGTTTGAAATATTAAATACATTCAAATGAGAATCAAATCTTTATTCGAATAAATAAAGATTTGAATAAAGTGTATTGCAGTGTATATATATATAGACTGCAAATCCAAGTGCACTATATGCGTGCAATATTTCATAAATCGAAAATGAATGAAATACTCAATTTGGAGTTCTACCGCAATGATTTTGTGTCACTATTCGTTGTTCCCTGGCTTTCTGAAATGATTTTAATCGAAGAAAATATTTCTCCTAGATATGAAATCGAACTTACTACGTTCCTATAGCTACGCACACTACCCTTACGCTACCGAGTGCTCGCGACATCTTACAGGGAACATCACTTACGAGCCCGCCGTCGTTTTATTTGAAATTTATATTTGTGGTAAAGCATGGAAAACTATTAGAGATGTATTTTTCTTTATTGGCGGAAAAACGGTTTTAAGGGGGAAACCGCTCCTCATATAAAGGCGTTTCGAGGGGTGATTTCGTGGTTGCACCTACAAGCAGTCCACAGATCTAAATGAAACAAAAACCAAAATGCTTCTCATGTAGAGCGATAGAAAATCCACTATAGAAGTACTGAAAAAAAAGCAAGGGGTGCCTTTGATGGGTACTTTCACCCCTTAAAACAATTTCTTCGCCGATAAAAAAAGTACGCGTCTAGTAGTTTTTAATGCTTTTCACAGTTTCAACAAAAACGAAAGCGGACACTTCAGTGATGTTCCTTGTTAGTCACAGATATGGCACAAGAGACTAAATGAATTCCTATAATTATTTGTTGTATCAGACAAGCTATATCAGTTATACATTATCATTGTGATCATTACAGAGTTTTATTGAATATCGCGCTATAGATTTTTCAAACATAACCTATATATATATATATATATATATATATATATATATATATATATATATATATATATATATATATATAGTGTATATATGTATAAATATATAATTCCTCCGTCTCCCCCTCTACCCACCCTCCTTTGATCTGTGTGCTGCAATACAGACAGACCATTAATTCAGTCAAATAGAAAAATGTTTGACTCGATGGAAATTCTATTTAATTTAAAGTTTTTTAAATAAACAGATTCATTTCGTGGATTCACCTAAATTGTTTTTTTAACAGATGAAACCGAATCACAGATTCATTAGGAATGAATACAATATTTAGTTATTAGACGATATTAAATAGCGCTTGATTTGAATAAATAACTATGTTCAAAACAAATAATTGCAATAATGGAATGCAATAGGAAAACATTTTTTTACGAAAAATCTAGTTAACTCGAATATTAAAAAAAACCAAACGCATCTGATCTAATATCAATAGAATTTTCCCGTCAGTATATAAATCGTGCGTTTTTTCAATTGCATTTTTCATCCCCGACAAGTGAATTTTGGACGAGTGGTCTGAAAGTCCACCAAAAAGACGGAAGATCATTGTAAAAAAAAACGAGAGTATATTTGAGATCAAAAAATAGTTTTTTCCTTCTTACTTCCAAAAAATTGAAGTATCGAAAAAACGGCCTGATGGCGTGAGCCTCAATGCGAAAAAAATAAGGTCAATTGAGTTAGGCAGTGTGGAAAGGTCCTTCAGCCGGTAGGGAATAACTAATAGTCCCGGGACAAGAAGGTGGAGGGATCCTTCGTAATGCCCGCGTATACGTATTCGTTGCAGGTTAAAGCTGCGAGCCGAGCATTTTTTTACGACTATCGGGTGACCCTCTCACCGCGAGTAGGACCCTTCCCGATCCGTTCCTTCACTCCCGTGTGGCCTTTTTGTCCGCGCAGTAACGATGAACGCGCGTGAAGGAGGGACAAGTGCTCGCGACACGTTAAAGCTCATATAGCTTTTCGCGATGCGCGCAGTTCCGCCGTTTCTCCCGGTCCCCCGCACGGCCGTCTCCATGCGAGACCCAAATGGATTTTCCAATTTGTCGCGATTTCCTCCTCCCCCTATCTCCGCGTATGTACAAGTGCTCGCGGTACTACACATTGTTCCGAACCGCATAATTATATCGTACGCCAGGTACGACGATATATGCGATATAGGACATTCGGATAATAGTCTAGCGCGCGCGTAGGTACTTGTACGGAAGGACGGGAGCAGCTGCGACGGACGTGTCTCGGCTAACAAACGATATCCCTAATTCCCTTTTCGCGTCTCCTCGCGGGCAACGCGTTCGCGCCCAACGCTCTCGTTATCGCCTCGAGCCACCGGGCTCTGATACCCCCGGGATTACCATATTTACGAGAGGTGTGTGTGTGTGTGTTTGTGCGTGCGTGCGTGCGTGCGTGCGTGCGTGCGTGCGTGCGTGCGTGCGTGCGTGCGTGCGTGCGTGCGTGCGTGCGTGCGTGCGTGCGTGCGTGCGTGCGTGCGTGCGTGCGTGCGTGCGTGCGTGCGTGCGTGCGTGCGTGCGTGCGTGCGTGCGTGCGTGCGTGCGTGCGTGCGTGCGTGTGTGCGTGTGTGCGTGTGTGCGTGTGTGCGTGCGTGCGTGCGTGCGTGCGTGCGTGCGTGCGTGCGTGTGTGCGTGTGTGCGTGTGTGCGTGTGTGCGTGTGTGTGTGTGTGTGTGTGTGTGTGTGTGTGTGTGTGCGTGCGCTACGGTACGACGACAGAGCTTGCCGAATTATTTTCGCGCGGGACGATTAGCGAGTTTGCCTGCAGAAAAAGGATGAAAAGCTGCTGCAGCAGCCGCTTGGTTGCACGAGTGAAGCAGCTCCGAAAGTCGGGGAGGTGAAGCACGAAAAAGATTCGCGCGGGAGAGGTTAGTAGCCGGCGGCAGCGGCAGCGACGGCGGGACACGGTCGCCGCCGAGTCGTTTCTTCTCTCCGCTCGCATCCGAGCGCAACTATCATTTCAAATCATTTATAAATCCTATTCAATTCAAATTAAGGCTCCACTCTGTCGGATGAATAAAAGATGCTCGCGTCGCGCAATAATGCGCGTGCCCCCGCGGCCGAGCGCCCGTGGACCCTTCGAAACCCCCTCCGTCTGTATGCACAAGATCCATTGGAATCATCACAGTGTAACGGGTCGAAAAATAGCTGATTTTGGCGATTTTTTTTTTTTTTTCGATGATTAAAATACGCTAGTCTGTCTGATTTTTTTAGAGAGCATCGAAGCACTCATGACGAACAGAAAATAAGGTTTTAACGTATGTTTGTCTTTTTATTTTCTTTTTTTTTAACGGTTGAAAATGTCTGAAAAAAGGAGACGGTGTACACGGTTGTAGACGTGAATATTATCTGAAGGAGAATCCGAAAAAGATTGTTAATCAGTATGGAAACCGCTATTTTGCTATGGAGGTTTTTTTAAATCGAAATTGACGAAATGGCAGCGGTTTGAGAAGAAATTATCGAATATAGCCTATATTTCGACAGTTTTTCGTTTAAAAAATATGAAGATTTTAAAAAAGGCTTTGATAGCAAGATGAAGAATGGCGTGAAGAATATTGTGTCAAAATTTGAGACGGATAGATTGAAACCTCTTCCGTTGAGAGTTTACAGCTTTTTGAAAAAAGACATTTCGAGAAAAACGCGTTTTGAGTTTCGAGGTTGGAATTTTCATATGAATTGTGTACTTACGTATATGTAAGTACGTGTACAGCATGTTTATAACCGTCTATACTATCGGATAATGCAAGAAAAACAGAACCAATTCTCGTGAATTTTTTTGAACAAAATGTGCGCAAGTTTCGCAATTTTTTTCTTTCGCTACGTCAAAGAGTATGATTTGAAGTATCTTTTAGAATTTTCGTGTTGGCAAGTATTGATAAATGTGGGAGATGCGAAGGTTTGTGCAAACCAATGAAAAACGTCCTTCGCAGTGACCACTGCTCCGAACCGAATCATCCGGGATAAAAGATATCAAACGCGTTTGGTTTTTGTATGATATTATCCGGTGCTTGCTCGACGGATTTAATGGAATATTGATTTTTGAAAAAAGACCGCAGCCCAAAGAGGAATCATCGATTTTCGGTGAAGCTCTATTTTCGTGTTGAGAAAAAAACTATGCATAGAAAGAAAAAATTCCTTCGTTCAAGTACCGTTTTTTCATATGTAAAAGATGCTTGTAAAATTGTAAGTTTATCGATGTCGTGATTTTTGCAACATCGTGGTGAGCGATTTTGAAAAAGTAATTTCGAGAAAAACTCGTTTAAAGTTGACTGGCTTACGGTTCGCGGAGCCTGCCTATAAATGCCCATAACTGCGTCAATTTTAAACGGATTAACGTAAAATTTGCGGAGAATTTTGTCAAAATGTTTTCGGGGTGTTGAATAAATGATCCCGCAGTTTTTTCGTGAAAATTAATGCTTTATTTTAAAAAAATGATTCCTAATGCTTGCAAACGTTTCAAAGCTGTTGTGTGATCAACTCCTAATGATTCTGCAAGTTCAGCTAGCGTCTGACATGAGTTTTCATAAAGTACGTAAAACGGGGTGAAATTGGGATTAAGGGTAACGTTGACAGTTTGTGGTCCGACCTTAACAGGTGGTGTGCGAGGACACAGACTAATTCTTTTTTAACTTTTTTTCTGCTGTTGCTCAAATTTGTTGTTGAAGTTCATTATAATGTTGCTAAAGTTGATTGGAACGTTGCTCAAGTTGATTTTGATCTCAATAATAGTTATATGCCTGATTGAAAGCCTATAACAGTACCCCAGGTTCTTGATATTTTTATGTAAAATGGTTCTTTAATAAAGATGACAATTTGATTGTAAAAAAATCATTGTTTTTCATTTACATCCATGCATAATGCATAAAATATTAATTTCTCTCATGAAAATTATGTCAAAGTAACCCTTAGTCTTTGACATAAGTTGCATTTCAATGCCTTGTCAAAGAAACTCCACACTCGAGGTTGCTTTAACACTTTACAAAATATATAAAACTGTGAGAGGGCGGTGGGGCTTGACTTTCATATACATTTGATAGCCAAGAACACATTGTTCTATTGGAACAAAAAAAGTTGGAATGTAGGATGTTAAAAAAAAAGTTACTCACCCAAAACTTCCAAAACCTGTTCGAAGCAACCCCATTTCACTGTTAAGCCGCCAAATCAAAATATCAAAATAATTATTTTCCAACCATCTGCACCAATCTCTGCATATTGTTTCCGACAGAGCAAGAATCGGCGATTTTTTTCAAAACAAAGTGGCGCCGTAAAATTACCAGCAAATACTCTTTTTGGCATGAAATTTGTTTCCACTTCGGCGAAATGACATACACATGAATTTCAAGCTTGCTTATAGTATTTCCTTATAAATGCCTTACCATCTTAAACTACACTGCAAAAACCAGTGAGTTGTTTTTATGCACTTTGCGTGTGTAAATGGCTGTAGACACTTTTTTACACCTTTTAACGTGTGTAAAAAAATGACGGTGTAAAAATAACACGGATAAATGTGTTCGAACAACACACTTACGTGTGTTATTTTCTTACACACGTTAAAACGTGTAAAAAAGTGCCTGCAGCCATTTACACACTCACAGTGTGTAGAAACAACAAACTTATTTTTGCAGTACTGCATTTCCATCGTCAAAATACATGTATTTATTGGAGATTACTTATGCATTACGCTGTGTTGATTGTATTAATTATATTAATTATAAAGTTAATCATATATTTACAGTTTTCATAGTTGTCTTTTCCAAATACATTATGATGATGTAGTATGATGCGAGTAGGCACACGATGGATTTGTTGACCATGGGTTCCGGTATTTTAACCCGTATATTGCGATCTGCTACCACAATTTTGATTATAGAGCTTGCGTGTGTATACTAAGATGTTAATTGAATTCGTTGGCCGGTTAATTGAAGATCAAATGTGGTCTTGTTAACCGGTCAATCAATAAATGTCAAACCAACTAACGGGTTTCACGTGATAGCGTAACCAAGGTCATTTTTAAAACATATGCACACTTTATGTGTGTTCCAATAAGCGTGTCGTTTATCGGGACAGCTACGAAGGCGTGTAACAATCTAGTGCGTAAAAATTGCACACTCGCGTGTGTAATTTTACCGCATTAAGCGTTACCAAATGCATAAGTGTGTAGAATCAATATGGCAACGCGTGTCTCGCCTTTACGTCGTGTTACGTCTACATACTTCCAACGCACATCAAACACGCCTAGTTTTTACGATATACACGCACGCCGTTGAGTCACCGCAATCCGCTAGAAAACATCGAGAACCTGTTCAACCCCCTGATATACCTCGACAATCCGTCCAAAAGCAAAAATCCATATTTTTTTCTCAAACGTCCCCTCCGGGTAAAACCTATTGAACCTGCACTTTGCAAACGTGCGCCAAAAGACCGCAGTTTTTTCAGCGTTCAAGCGCCACTGCGCTCTTCCAACGTTGCACAAATTTCAACGTGTCAAATTTGAGCATACGAGTGTTTTTCACCGAGGCGATCGGCGGGGGGACGAGGCACTTTGCACCATCGTTCGATGGGCCCGTGCGAAATTGCAAATGAATTCGCGTCTGGTGTAGGAGGAGACGACGAGGTACAATCGTACCCGCGCCTTCGCTTCTGCGTTCTAGTACCGCAGGAGCGTTTTCACTCTGGTGCAATTTCCGTTTTGCCCGTTTAATCATGCGCCCGCGCGCGCGTGGGGACGGCCCTCGAAAACGGTACCGCGCGCGCCTCTCGGTATATGCGTCTTCCGTCTATACGCATATATACATATGTGCATACATGCACACACACACACATATGTATGCATGTATCTATCTATCTATCTATCTATATATCTATATGTGTATATATATATTTATATATATATATATATATATATATATATATATATATATATATATATATATATATTCCACATCGCGGTGCTGGGGACGCAACGGCCTCGGCAGCAGCAGCAGCAGCGCCATCCGAGTATGCAGAGGGTAAGAGAGAGAGAGAAAGAGAGAGAAAGAGAGTCCACAGGCTCGAGCCGTCATTTGTCAGGGAGCTGTCGCGCCACGAACGTGTTTCTGTTCCAGCGGCGCAGATAGCGGCCCGTCCATGGGCCCTTCATCTTTATTCCTTTGTACACTCTATATATAGAGGGTGTAGAGGGTGCGGGGCGGGAGGGCGGTTGTGAGCGAAAGGCCTTATACGCGTACAGAAATATAGGGAGCCCCCTTGAAAAGCGTTACGTGGCGCTCCGAGTGCCCTCCCGTTACGCCCTTCTAATTGCGACCGTATACGCGAACGAGTGTGTATCGTCGCGCAGCGAAGAACCCTGGCAGTCCCTACCCCCTGTGACACGACTCCCCCAAACTCATTTAATTACAACAAACAATTTATTAGCTCGATCCGGGATCCGCCCACGGGCGTAAAATGGCGCACACGGGTGTGCCGTGGCCGGCAAACGTGCTATCCTCGACTGTGAAAACCAGCGCGTCTCGCTAAGCCCTGTTCCGGGCTAACACGCTTCGTTTCGAACGAGCAAAAAAATTTAACATCTGGGGGGGGGGGTGGACGCGCGTGCGGCGATTGCATCTGTCGCGATCGGCTCCTGACGGAAGAGCAAATTCATTCGACGCATCCTTTGATGAATGTATCTTTTTTAGCCCCCCCCCCCCCCCCCCCCCAGTAACCCCCCTCAGTAACCGAGCCAACGCGCCAGGGGGATGATTGGAGAAGCGATTGCGGAAAGGTCAAGTGTGCTCGCAATTTTGCGGTGGCTTCTCGGCGGTGCTTGTGTTGCGGTCGGGAAACGAGCGACAGGATGAGGAGCAACAAAGCCGCGTTTACGAATCCTGCCCTCCCTCGACTCTCTTCTTTCCAATGCCCCTCCCCTGCTCGCCCGCTGTAACGCGTAACGATGCGAGACTCCCTCGCTTTCGTGATTAAAAGTTGAAAGTCCTGTGGGAGAGCTCGGAACTATTTTGCGGCCGCGGCGCTCCGCTTCTTATTCATCCTCCTCCCCCCCCCCCCCCCCTCTTCATCCACCGCGTTTCGCGTTCGGGCGTCGATCGAATACACGCTGCCGTAGCCTCGCGGTACGCGCGCTCCCAACTTCCTCTCTCCCGAGCACCTTTTCGTGCTTTTTATAAACTCGTACAAACCTTTATCGAAAGGAGACTCTGGTAGCCGAGCTGCTGCTGCTGCTGCTCCCGCTGCTGGCATCGCCAAAACTATACCTGTATTCCATCGACGCGGTAATACCCCGAGCATCGCCTTTTACACATTTATATATATGTATACTCTTGTTCGTATTCTTCGCGTATAATTACATGGCAATTTACTCGATGGTCGGTATATATAGCGGAGAGGAGCGCGGATTCCTCGCGGCGTCAATTTCCCATCGACTCTGCTCGCTTCTCTCACCCGCTCGCTATATTTATATTTATATATATATATATATATATATATATATATATATATATATATATATATATATATATATATATATATATATATATATATATATATATAGGGAACAAGCGATATATATATATATATATATATATATATATATATATATATATCGGGTGTCCTGTTATGAATGGATAATCCTGCGACTGTCGGTAGGTCGGATCATGTCCTAATATATGCTGGAATTTCAGTTTAGAAAAGTCCCACGGTTTTCGAGATTTTTGACTTTGGTATTTAAAAAAAAAATCATCCGCTTTTGGTTTATCGCATGCCATTTCTACAAATGATATGAATCGACGGTAAAGATTCGGAAGTGGGGCTCCTGCTAGAATCAGCCCGAGCCCCACTGACCCAAACAAACCCAAACAAAATTAGCCTGATTCTAGCAGGAGCCCCGCTTCCTACTTTTTACCAAATCGAAGATGACTAAGCTACTTTTTAAAGATATTGGCACGGCATGCGTAGTACGTTTTTTTTACACCGCAGGCTGTTAAAGTCAGATGTTCGAATTGGTTTTTATGAAAATGCTGCACACAATCTTTTTTCATAAAGTTTCCTTAAGGCCTTAGGCCACAGTAACGGGTATAAAATCATGTACGAATTTAACAATTTTTTTCGTGTGAAAAAGTCATTCACCCATAAAATTAATTACACATCTATTTAGTATGAATATCAAGCTGTCGGGTTTTTTTTTTTTTTTTTCGATCTACAAAATGGCCGACTACTAATATTTTCTTTTGTTACCTTTTTTTAGGCGCTCCGCGGCGTGACATTTAGCATCCACAATTTTTTACCTAGAACAAAAAGCAAAAATTCTCGTCAATCTACATTGGAATACCTAGAGTAGTACGTACGGAATTAAAAAAATATTGTTTTGTTCAAAAGTTGTAGGTATTTGAACTTAAGAAATGAATTTTCAGTGAAAAAGTTCGTTATAACTGCTCATGAACTGCTCATAAAATGAAAAGTTTTCGATTAAGCAGAAATTCCGTACGTACTTCTCTGCGAAATGCAATTAGGAACGTAACTTTCAAATTTGAAGTAAAATCGAGTGAAAATTGTTGAACTTATTTGTCACGCCAATTGGAAAAAAGCTGTTTCGAAAAGTTTCGAGTAGTCGGCCATTTTGTACGTCGTAAAAACAAAAATCTAACAGCTTGATATTCATACTAAATAGATGTGTAATTGACTTTATGAGTGAATCACTTTTTTCACACGAAAAAAAATTCGCACATGATTTTATACCCGTTACTGTGGCCTAAGGCCTTTAGCAGATTTTTCATGTTGATTATTTATCTCGAAATCCGTGGGACTTTCACTAAACTGAATTTCCAGCATGTAGTAGGACATGATCTGACCTATCGACAGTTGCAGGATTAACCATTCATACCAAACACCCTGTATATATATATATATATATACACATACTATATATTCTATCACGGAAATTCAATCGAGTTCCTCTCAACGCGCTTCCATACTCGTGTATATTATTTTGCATATCGGTTGCACGCGGTGTTTCGGAGCGAATTGTTCGGTAAAACTTTTACACAACGATTCATCGTTTTTTTGTTCTCTCTCTCTTTCTGTTTCATGCGATACGAACCCAGGACCCATCTTCCGTGAGTCGATGTACACGCCACCTTAGCTACCTCGCTAAGAAGATCAACGCCACTGCGCGTTATCTTTAGAAATTTGACGAGACGCGAATCGATCGCGATTCGCGTTTCGTCCACAATCTCTAAAGACCGCTCGCACCGACGCGCGTTATTTTTTTAATTTCATTTCTTCTCCTTCTTCTTTTATTTACATCGCAACTGTTGGACGGACTTGGAAAAACCGGCGGGGACGCGCGCGTCGACATATCAGGGTGTAAGTATATCATTGTATTGCTCGTTTTTTTTTCCGGCTACGCTGATAATCGGAGGAATAAAATACGAAAAGCTTTTCGATAATTAGTCTTGTACGACACGAGGCGCGCGTGACACTTGCGGAGGTGACGAGCGCGCGCCTCGAGCAGGACATCCCGTACGAAATACACGCACACGGACACAAGGCCGAGAGAAAAAATCTCGCGCAGTGTTTTATCCCGTTCAAGATCCGTGAGAATACAGACTCGATAAATCGTGTAGATCGTAGGGAGATGGCCGCGCACGGGGGTAAAGCGAGAGAGAGAGAGAGAGAGGGGGGGGGGAGGGAGAAAGGGACGATGGGAGCCGATAACTGACGTCTCTATAAGTAAAAGGTGGACGGCGGCCGCGTCGCGACGGGGGTCCCAGACGTCGTCGGAGACATCAGCACGGCGGGCGGCCATTGTCTCAAGCGAGTCCTCTCCCCCGGGCCTGAGGGGCGGGGGGGGGGGGAGGACGAAGAGAAAGGAGAGAGTCCGGTCGAGTCCCGCGGGCTGGTCCCCGGCCTGGACGAGGAGACGCGAGCTTCTTTCACGGCCCAACTGGCGTTTACTCGCGTCCACGTCCCGGGGATCCTCTAAATTAATAACCCCGCGATCGAAACCCATTTCCATCCGATACAAGATCGATAACCGCTGTGGATCCTTGAAATCCCCTATGAACGCAAACGCGTATAACTTCGTCCGACAGGAAGAATTTGCAGAGTACAGTCGTGCCTTTCACACCCCGGGGTTCGTGCCCCCACCATCGCCCCACGGGAGTGGGGGGTGTATCAAATGCATCGTCACGTGGGGAAACTCATTTCCGTCCAATACAAGATCGATAATCACTGTGGATCCTTGAAAACCGCTATAGCAGGTGTAGAAGTATGAAACCGGAATTTCTCTATAGATGGTGCTAGCCATCAGTTTAGGGACCGTAAGACCGCTTCCGCAGCGACATTATCTCCCTCTAACAGCTGACGAAGATTTTCAACACACAACAACCCAAGTTCCCTACACCGGTATGTTTTTCTATAACCTTAAGGATTTTGAGTCCCTATGAAACATGTTAATGCTAATTGTTCAATAAATAGCTTCTTAATCGTCATGAAATGTTTACACGGCCTCCTGAATACTTCATGTGAAAACATACCAAATTTTCAGAATTCTATCATCATTACTTCAACCTCCTTAGGGGTTGAAATAAAAAATGATAAGAAAATGCTGAAAATTTGGTATGTTTTTGTATGAAGTATTCAAGAGGTCGTATTAGTATTTCAAGCTCGTTATTGAAAAATTAACATTTTGTTGAGAACAATTTTTAAAAGGAATTTAAAAAAATTATCAATAAACTGAGTTTTGTTTCCGTTGCTTTCAGTATATTGTAGATATTACAAAATTGAGAGGTCAAAAAAACTTATTGCAAAGTTACATCAGTTTCCATAAGACAACATTTAATTTGTGAATGTTAATTGTTCAATAACGAGCTTCTTAATTGTCGTGAAATTCTTACACGATTTCTGAAATACTTCATACAAAAACGTACCAAATTTTCCGAATTTTATTATCATTTGCGATTTGGGACTCAACGTCCTTAAACATGTCGAGTTTTGTGCCTACGAAGTACGAATTGCGGACAGCATTGGTTTTCTGTTATCATTTGAAGAAAACTGCCGCAGAATCGCATCGAATGCTTGTCGAAGCTTACGGTGAACATGCTCTTGGTAAAACACAGTGTTTCGAGTGGTTCAAAAAATTCGGAAGTCGTGATTTTGACGTGAGAAACGAAGAGCGTGGGAAACCACCGAAAAAGTTCGCAGACAACGAATTGCAACACGGAGAAAACAAGGGCCTTGAGGGAAAAAATCCGGTTTCATACTTCTACACAGTGCTGGGCAAAATTGTAATAAAAAATTAACAATTACAAATTACTAAAGGTAATTTGTAATTAAATCGTATTCCATTAAAATTACTTTTAGTAATAATAATTGAATCGGAGTTCATTGAAATTACTTTCGACAATTGTAATTGAATTAGAGTCCATTGAAATTGTTTCCAGTAATTGTAATTGAATTGGAGTTAATTAAAATTACATTGGGTCGTTTTAATTAAGTCGAAGTTCATTAAAATTTCTTTCAGTGATTGTAATTGAATCAGAAGTCATTACAACTATTTTCAGTGATTGTAATTAAATCAGAAATTATTAAAATTACTTTCAGTAATAGTAAACCACGCAATGTGGTTTCATTAGATTTTTTTTGCTTGAGAGAATTTCATGCATTGGAATGAATATCTCGTTTTTTTTTTCGTAAAAACGAAGCTTTTTTATCAATATTTTTCAAAAATATTGTATAAAAAATCATTTTAGCGAAATTTAAGTTGCGCCATTCGAAAGAGCGGCCTTGAAAATAGTCGACAAGGTACTTTAGGAATTTTTTCCCCGACATTTTCATGGTAAATAATCACGTCGAAAAGAAGACTGGTGAAAAGTGTCTTTGTGACGTTAAAGGGTTGATCGTAAGAAAACTGTAATTGATATAAAAAAGTAACAATTTTCCGAAGTAATTGTAATGAATAATACAAAAAATACTATTTTTACAGTAATTGTGATTGATAACGGAAAAATTACGATTCTTCCAAGTAATTTTAATTAGCAGCAAAAAATTACAATTTTTTCAAGTAATTTCATTCGGCAACAAAAAAATTACAATTATTTCGATCGATGGTAGTTGATAATCACAAAATTACAATTGTTCATTGTAACTGTAATTGATAAATAAAAATGTATAATTGTTTCCCGTAATTGTAATTAGTGACTAAATATTGCAGTTATTTACAATCATTGTAATATACGGGCAATGAAATTACAAAAGTAATGTCTGCTGCCCAATTCTGCTTCTACACCTGGTAAACGCAAACGCGTTCAACTTTGTCAGACGGGAAGAACTTGCAGAGTACAGTCGTTACTTTCACACCTCGGGGTTCGAGCCCCCCCCCCCCCAGCCCCGAACTGGGGGGGGGGTCATATCAAATGTATCGTAACGAGGGGTAACGTGTTGAATAATACGGGTTTAACGAGCGCGTGTACAGATAGAGACACGTGTGTATACATTCGAATGGGAATATATTGTTAACGCGGGTGTACCGATTAAGACTTGCGATGTCACTCGGCTACCGCGGCATGTTTTTACGTAATGCGATAAACGATCGGATAAGAGCCCTCCCGCAAATGTAGTCTGCCAATTGTACGGTTGCTCCGGAAATAGAGTCAACTGAAATGCCCGTTGGAAGGACGAGAGGGCAATTAAAAGCCTCGAGATTCGCGATGCGGACGTTTACGTCGGTGGTGAGTGCCCGTTGAACGGAGATCGAGGAGGAATCACTTATAAGCGTGTGGGGGTGGTACGCGTTATTGGCCACGATGGTACGCGGCCATCCGCAATATAAAGACACCTTTCGATGAGAGCTCCCTCTCGAATCGAACATTCCTTTGATCCGCTTTAACTTTTCCAATTATCGAGCAAACGTTATCTCGTAGGTGTAGGGAGCTTCCGGCTTATATCGGCTTGCCCAATGTACATGGTGGGGCGACAATTATTAGCAGTAGACATATTTTTAAGCTTAGCAGATTCAGGAGACGAATATTTCTACGGAAGGTGCATAATTCGAAGGGGGAGCGTCGAATAGTGGAAGGGGATTCGAGAATTTCTGGGTCATTTTTAAGGGCAGATATACACCTAGGAACTGGAAAAGAAAAGGTCATTTCTGTGAATTTTTTCAAGGAAAACCATGTGAAATTTCGGATTGGGGTTTTAATTATCTAAAAGTATATACATTCAAAAGTATGTTTAATTTTCTTTATTTAAAAATATAAAAAATATACAAGGATATTGTATGATCCTTGGAGCGTCGCAAAAAAAACTGCGTGTACGGTACCCACTGGCGTTTCTTCAAAAATCATGTGAAAAAAAAACCAAAAGGATTCTGAAATTAGATACTATTATTTAGTACTTGTCGTAGCCTGTTTTAAAAATATCGATTTATGAGAAAATGGCGGACGTTTGAACGCAAATAGTCATTTTTGGGCCAAAAATTAGTTATTATTTTGCCTATAAAACAAAAACTAAGTAACGGAAAAAAAATCCTATAACAAGTACTAGGTAATGGTGTATAGAATAACCACGAAAAACCTCAAGGCAATCGGTTGATTGGTTTTCGAGAAATTTTGGGTACCGATTTTTTTACGACGCTCCAAGAATCGTACCCTATCCTTGTAAATTTTTTATATTTTTTAATAAAGAAAATTAAACATATTTTTGGACGTATATACTCTTAGAAAATTAAAACCCCAATCCGAAATTTCAAATAGTTTTCCATGAAGTGCAAGATGATGATCATGTAATACGAAAAGTCGATGAGGCAGGAATTTCTATATTTGTACACTGACAGAACATTTTTATTGATATGAACTAGAAGCGTCGATACGATTTTTTTTAACTAACTAGATTTTTCGTGGAATTAAATTTTTACTACTGCATTTCATTATCGGAATTATTTATTTTAGATATATTTATTTATTCACATCAATATCGATTCAATATCGTCTAATAACTAAATATTCCTAATAAATCACTGCTTCCGTTTCATCTGCTCAATAAACGATTTAGTAACGTCCTCTACATGTAACTATTTAATATTTTAAATTAAATTAAAATAGAATTTACGCAGTCAAACATTTTTCTGTTTGATTAAATTAATCTTATTGCAACACACACATTAAAGGGGGTTTAGAGGGGAAGAGAGAGAAAAATATATAGGCATATAAATATATACATGTATATTAGGGTGGTTCAAAAAAGATCGATTTTTTTTCTCAACGGACAATTGAAGTACGTTAAGAAAAAGTAAGTTTCGCAAAATTTGAGGGTTCTAAACAATCGTTTAGTTAGTGCTCAAACGCCTTTTTCGTGTTTTTTTTCGTGATTATCGGAGTATTAATTTTGTTGTAATCTCGATGCAGGAAATGTTAGTGCGTGATCCAATGTGAGTCTTGATTTAATTTTTTGTGTGACAATAAACAATTTTTATCTAAATATTGTTTTAACCATAAAGAATTTGTATTTGCAGATTAAGAATCAATATATGTAATTCGGTTGTGAAAATTTTAGCAACCACTCGATGAGCAGGAGCACGGTGTTTAGATCACTTAACGTCTAACAAGTATGCGTGTTTTTTTGGAGCAATATGTTGTTTTGAAGTAAGAAAACAAATGAAGAAATAAAATTGACGAAAAACCGAGAACAAAAAAACTAAAAGTCGTTTGAGAATTATCTAAAAAAATGTTTAGACCTCTCAAATTTTGTATGAATTACTTTTTCATAACGCAGTAAACTTTTCCATTAAGTACCGCGAAATTTTTTTTTTTGAACCACTAATATATATATTAGTTTATTTATTTTATTTATTTATTTATTTTATTTATTTATTTATAATATACTAATATATATATTAGTATATTATTGACATCACAATGATATTAACTAATTGATATGGTTTATGTGATGCAACAAACAATTTTAAGAACTCATTCGGTGTTTTATGCCAAACCTAGTTAGATTATAGGTTCGATTCCATATATGTCCAAAATATTCTCTTCGATATGAATCTGTTTCGAAAGTCAGGAAATGAAGAATTATGATACAAAATCATTGTCGTATAACTCTAAATTGAGTATTTCATTTTATTTTTGATTTATAAAATATTCGATGTACATAGTACACTTGGATTTACAGTGTATACGGTAACCAAATAAAGATTTATTCGAAGTGGCTATTTATTTATTTAATTTGAACATATTTAATATTCGAAAAAAAATAGCTGAAACGAATAAAACAATATATTTGAAACAAATTGGATCGCATTGGGCCATGAGACGACGAAAAAACCTATGAGATTTGAATAGATCCTATTTAAATTAAATATTTTTTGGCAGTGTAGCCTAAAATCGATTAAAAAAAGCATCATGCAAACACTTACTGTGGTAAAAGGTGCCCAAAGTGACGGCCACAACTTTCGATGCACGCTTGCAATCTGAATCGTATTGATCGGATTGTCTTATCAATCACGTCAATTGGTATTAGCTAACAGGCTCTAATTATTCTTTCCTGCATATTTTCAAAGTTCCAAACAACCCAAACAAAGTGGTGGCAATCACTTTAAGTACCTTTACAACAGTAAGTGTTTGCACTGTTTTTTTTTCTCGATTTCACGCTCAAAACGTTAACACCCCAATCGATTTTTCCACGTTAAATCTTGATCGATAATTTTGAAATTTGGTGTGCAAATGTATGTTCAACTCGACGATAAAATGCTGAAGAAAAGAATAGTGGTCCCCCTCAAATCTCCAAAGCGCCTCCATCGTGATGAACCCTGTACCCACCGCTCAATGACTACCTTCAAAATGTGCAACTTTATTAGGAAAAGTGTTCTCCCAAGCCTGGCAGGTTCAGAAATGTCGCTACTGCCAGCAGTCGTTACCCCATCCTATACATAGGCGAAATCGGAGATGCCCTTCTTACCGTCTCGTTCCATTTCTCGGTACTCGCACGCGCAACCCGCCTCATTTACAGCGGAGCTCAAATTTTTTTCTCCTCGTTATTTTTATTAGCATAATGACAGCCGGGTGGATCGACAACTCAATTTGCATGGGAAATCACGCGGCCCCCGTCTTTCCCCCGCGTATCCCAAAGAATTCTCTCGTTCATAATATACGCGACGAATGTCTCGGAAAATCGATCCATTTTGTCGTACAGGATAGTTAAAACGTCGATCTCCGCGCGTATACACGGGGTGCATAATGCAAAAGATTGAGCGTAGAAAGAGCGAGTTAATTCGCCTCATCGATGAGACGGCACACTCTCTCGCCTTCGCGGCATCTCTCTTGTACACATTCCCCTCGTGTTTTCACTGAAAACCGGTAGCACGGTCGTTACACGAAAGCACACAGCTACACCGTCATCTCCAGAGGCATAAGGGACGGGAAAAGAGACGAAAAAAAAAAACAAAACAGAAAAACCGTCCGCTGGGCTCGAGGACGACGGATTCTCAAGTTTTTGTTTTGTTTTGGTTTTCGGCGCGTCTCGCTTCTGCTGGACGGCGCGATCCAAAGGCGCTAACCCCCTCGCGTAGCCACTTTTTGATAAGGATCTAAAATATTATGTAAATAGAGGAGCAGCCGAGGAGGGAGAGAAACTTGAGCGTTCAACGCGGCTTTTATGCTATGCCCCCCCCCCCCCCCCCTCGTGGTCAGCCGAAAAATTGGGACGCGTAAAGAGGCTGCATTTATGCGCAATCTCTTTAGTCGAGGAGAATACGTATACGTTATTATATTATATACGGTGCGCGCGAATGAGCGACAGATGTATCGATCGATTTTTTTCATCGACTCAGGCCCCCTTGCCCGACACCAACCCTCCTCCTGCCCCCGTCGGAAAGATCATTTCGATCGCGAACTATACCGTACGTATGCATACGCAAATATATGATTAGCATAGGTGCGATTAGCGTGTGCGCTTGTGGGGCACCTGGAGAAGCTGCGGGGCCGTGCCCCTTACCCCATTAACGTACCCCTCATTTACGTAATGCTTATAATGCGCGTTAACATAAAAAAAAATATCCACGATTTGATAAAATAGCGGATATTTAGCGGTGGAAGGCTCGATTCTATCTCCACGCGAGGCAGGTTGTCGCTTTTCAAATGTTGGCGATCGATGGACGAAGGCCAGTGGGGGGGGGGGGCCTGCGGTACCCATATATCCCCGATCAGTTTTCTCGCTCTTTCGTGACGTTTAATTCGAGAACAGGATCCTCGGGCTTTTTTTCTAAACGTAATAAATATACGTATATTTAGCGGAGTGAAAAAGAGCGGGTAAGAGCGAGGGAGAAGAGGGTAGGAGACCTACTTGCTTGTTCTCGCTGCTCTCTCGCCACAGTGCCCCCCCCCCTCCCCCCGCCCCTCCCCCGGCAGTACGAACGGGCCTATCTCGAC
This sequence comes from Ophion costatus, assembly GCA_951751655.1. NCBI lineage: Eukaryota > Metazoa > Arthropoda > Insecta > Hymenoptera > Ichneumonidae > Ophion > Ophion costatus. Next base: position 14,713,969 of record OX632367.1, read on the forward strand.
ATCTATCTGAATAATAACGTGTACGACAACATGTCAAATTATACAGAGGCTCGCGATGAGACACACGCATACAGGCGCGAGCGTGTACGTTTAACGGCCGTAGAAGCCCCGCGCAACGCGTGTACCCTCCTTTCAAAGGTGCATCCGCGCCTACAGGAAACGCGCAAGTGCGTGCGTGCATTTTCGTACGTGCGTGTCTCTCAGCCTGACGCCCCTGCCTTTCCGTATTCTCGTGCGAGAGCCAAACGATACGGAAACTCCCTGCCCCCCCCCCCCCCACCTACCAACGCACACACCATTCGCCTTACTTTCGCCACCGCACGATTAATCGTAAAAGCAAATTGTCCGAATCAAAGAGACACGTGTTTCGCGCGGCTTCTTACTCGTGTACCCCTTTGAGCCTCGCCAAGTCGAACGATCTCATAATTGGCCTAAAATATGATTAACCTCGATCTTGTTTCGCTGGGAAAAATCGTCCATACCGATACGAAAGTGGCCGTGTACACGCGCTCCTACATCGCGATATCGTGTTTTATACTGTGTTTCGCGGCCGATTGTATTGCACAGCCGTTTTATATCTCGCGTTTGCATCAAACGGACGTACCGGTGACAATTAAATCACAGGTCTGGGCCGCCGGGGGGGGGGGCTTGATCATGACGGATCGTTTTTCACCCCGGCTCCGAGCTCCGCCAACCGGACAGACATCGTTGCCTCTCTCGTTTTATGAATACATCTTGTTTCTATCGCTTCCCGCTGTGCGTGTATTTCCTCGCGATTATCGTTGTTCTCGATGTTGTCGCGATAATTGCTCTTTTATTTGTACGTCGCGCACGCGAGCCGATACCAATGTATCTCATACGGTTGCGCCTTTTCGTTTCATGTGCCTCGTCGAATCCGCTCCCGATGGACGACCACGACGACGACAACGAAATTCACCTCACTCGCCAGTACGTAAGTATCATTTATTCATTTGTTTGGCTCGTTGGTAGGACTACGCCGAGATTAAGTTGCTGAGAAAATGAGATCACGATCGGCCGATGTACGGATATTTCAATTACGCACGGCCCCCCCCCCCCCCCCCCCCGCCAACTTTTAATCGGAATAGGGCGCGGCGTTTCGCCTGTGATGTCGATGCGCTCCGAAAGCTCATTTACGCGAGCAATATGGTCGGCCCCCCCACCCCCTCGCCCCCCCCCCCCCCCCGGTAATAATACCCCCCCCCTCCCCCGGGTCGGAGGGTTCGTCGTCGCCCGAATTCTGACGCGACCCCGATGTTTGACCTTATTAAATCGGGCCTTCCTCGACGGGCCACTCATCTCTCGGTTCCCATCGAATATCCGGGCTCGATGAGATTGTTGCCCCTGCCCATCCTTCTCCTTCTACTCCTCCCGTAATACTACACGTTCGAAAGCTTGTAGAATTCGTTGTAAAAGCGAGCGACGCCGCCGCGCGCCATCTTTTGCTCCCATGCGATACTACAACGTTTTTTGGGGAAGGGGGGGGGGTGGGGGCCGGGGGGGGGCACAACGCGCGGAAATATAGCGTCGTACGTAGAGATAGCTGCGGAAACACGCGGTGTTTGGCTAACACGACGAGCGTTTCGCTCTCGCGGTGTATCGATAGCGTGGGCGATTATGGCGATATGGCGCGGTGGGGGGGGGGGGGGGGCGCGGCTGTTGCGGGCTAAACGCGTCGGACCGAATGGCAGTGGTGCGCCCGAGCGAGGCGCTCTGCAACATACTCCTAGGGGGCGAGAGGCTTTGCTCGGGGGTTAATACGTTGCGGGGGCGGCGGCGGTGGCGGCCGTGGCGGCCGCGGTGATACACGACCGAGGCGAAGCTGTGGCCAGCGGGCGACCGCGCGCCGCCAGCTGTGCCTCGCGACTACCGCTGAAATCTTTCTCACACCCCAAATTAACCCCGCTATCTCTGTGTCCCTCCTCGGCTATCGAGAATAAAGCCACGCCGATAATAACAAGCCTCTTGCATACAGCCTCAGCCGACGACAATTATTACCAGTACAAATGTTGGCACGTTTATTAAGTTATCGCTGTTTTGCAATCGATGACATTTTCGGAACTGCGGGCGTGTAGGCTGAGGGGTCTTCTCACTTCAGACGATACAATAAGGCTATATTCATGCGATTTTCTTTTTTTTTTGATAGGTTCATATCATAGATGTTGATGTAAAAGTTGTTACACTTAACGCGTTACCCCCACTTGTAGAGCAAAAAAAAGGCCTTTTTCATGAATTTTTTTAAGGCAGGATTCTAGTTTGAAACCATGGAAAAAAACGCTATTTTCGTGAATTTTTTCTGAGAATACTATTAAAGATATCGATATGGGGTTTAAACTGTTCAATAAATACACTCTTTAGGTACATAAAAAAAAAAATTTAATGTATTTTATTCATTTTTTGTACACGTAAAATATGTTTAAAGCCAACGCCTCGAAAAGCAGGTACCGTTGCCGTGGTCGTGAAATCTCCCCGACGGATGGTCTGAAACAAAAAAATCAAATAGTTTCATGTTCAGTATGTCTTCAGGAACCGACCTAACTAGAATATTTTAAATACGTGCAAAATTAACAAAATGCCGGCTAAAATAGGAAAAAAAATGCGTTTTTTTTGGGTCTTTTTTGCAATAAAAAAATAGTTCTAATCAAAATTTTAAGTTGATTGTAGTTAGGTCGGTTGGTACACACATATAGAATATGTGTTCCAAATTTCATAAGGATCGGTTCAGTACTTTTTGACTTATCACGACCACGGTACTTGAAAATGTCGTTTCGAGAAAAACGCGTTTAAAGTTTTGGTGAGTGATAAATCGTAGAAAAAATTATCTTACCCTCAATCAGCGATGCCTGGGCCATATAATATGCCTTCGACGTGTTCCAGGTGGGTGTTTTCATCCAATTTAGCCTTTCAAAGTTTCAAAGTAGAATCTTGCCTTAAAGAAAACTACAAAACTTTTTTAATCGATCAATATACCATCCTAAAGAACACATCTTGAAGAACTTTCAGTAATTTTTTCATTGAAAAATATTACATTGTTTAGTGGCAAATGGCCGTCAATGAAATAATGTTTTTATATACACGGTTTGCGGTGACCAACATTGCGGCGAAGTGGATCATCTGAAAAAAAAATGCGGATGGATTTAGTCAAATATAAGTGTAAACTAGTCTTTAATCGAAGAATTTTAAAAAATATTCATATTTCACAAAATGGCGGACAGTCAAAGTTAATGGTTCGATTTTAACGAAAAAAAACGGCCGTTTTTTGGCTATAAAACGGCCATTTTTTTCGAAAAAAAAAATCGAACGATTAAAGACTACATTTTTATGTATTAAATAAGCCTGCAAAATTTCAAGAAGATCGGTTCATTAGTGTTCGAGTAATCTTGGTCACCGACTTCAGAAATGCCATTTTGAGAAAAACGCGTTTAAAGTTTCAATTTCAGTTCTTCAATTAACGGATTCTTCTCTTTCAACGCTCATATCTCAGTCAATTTTGTTCGGATCGACTTGAAATTTTCAGGACATATTCTCATATACTTATACTTCAAAAAAATGCAATAAAAAAATCGATTTTTTCAAAATCGCAAGTGGGGGTAACCCGTTAAAACAAAAAATAGGGGTGACATTGAATTAGCCGAAGGGCCTCCACCTTGATGAACCTCGTAGCTACCATCCAATGACCTTCTCCGAACCATGCAAATTTGCTCCCAAGCCTGATGGTTTCGAACGTATTTCTACCGATAATAGTTGTTGCTTCACCCGTTGTAAAAATGAGGCATCCGTGAGTAGGGTTGAACCGCGAGACCTCCGGACATCCTCGATATACGGGACCAAGACGAAACAAAAAGGAAAAAGGGAGAAAGATGGAATCTCTCAGCGCGTACGTATAGTATAATGGTTCGCTTCCTCTCGATAAACACGAGCGATCGCCGAGAAAGGCAGACTCGACGCAATTACGGGGAGTAGGTCGTGGGGGGGGGGGGCACGAGCCTTTTTCCACTCGACACGAAACGCCTTTACCACCGCGGTACGTAAAACCCCGAATCCGTACAAACTTTTTCCACTACTCCCGCCGTGGAAAACGCTGGGGCGAAAGAACAAAAAACGGGGGGTGGGGGGGGCGTGGGAAATGAGGCAAACTCTCGACGATTGCGGCAAATGTTTGTGCTCGGCGAAACGAGCTGCCTCCGGTGTCCGCGGTACAAGCGAGATGCACGAGTATCGTCTCGTTGCGGTTTAGATTCGTGGCCGTTCAATTTAGCCGAGGGGCCGTCGCGGGGTAGTTTCAATTTCGGTAGTAATGCCAATCCAATCATGTAAATCAGGTGGTGGTGGGTGCACGGCGGCGTTGCATCGGTCCCGCGTGGTGACCAGCGATCCTAGTGTCTTGTCCCTTTCGCTCTCGTGCCAACCTTCGTACCCCCCCCCCCCCCGCCAGGTGGGGGGAGGGGGTATAGTATACGAGACTCGAGAGGCGCGCGCGGGGTACCTGCACGACCCAGCGACTAATCCAGGCTTTGCCTAATCGCTCGGGCTACTCTCGCATCGACGCACTTTCCAAAGCCCGTTTCCCCCAGACCCCGGGATATTCTCGCCCTCTCTCTCTCTCTCTCTCTCTCTCTCTCTCTCTCTCTCTTGTGGAGAACGCTATCGATCCGGGCGGGTCAGCCTTGGCTCCTCGGTGCACCAAACCCCCGGCCAATTATATTTCCGTGTCAATTTATACGAATCGTACAACGGGGGCGGGGGGGGGGATGACGGTGGTTAAAGAAAATATACATTTGGTTAAAGGGTACGTCAATTCGTATTTCTCGCAACAGGTATACTAAAACGCAGCAGCGACACGGGCGTACCACGATTTATTTTCTCGAGTAACGGAGGTGCGGTGTGCGTACGCGCACAACGGGTGTTTTGCGGCTGGTTCTTTGCAATCGATTGTCCCTTTTAAGCACCGCGCTTACGAGATATGTCGTGCCGCTGCGGGCTTGTATCGACGCGTGTACCCCATGCAGCAATGTGGACGGGGGGGGGGAGGGGGCCATTCCCTACTTCGTGTTAGGCCCTGGACAGGCTTGCCTCGTCTGATTATTCACCTGACCGGGCCCTATCGTGGAACAGACCGAGAAAATAACAAACCTAATTTCGACGGTTCACTCTCTATGGAATTAACGATATCCTGGAATACATTGCGAGCAAAAACACTTTCACGTATTCTACACCCGACCGGAAGATCGACATGTCCTGAAAAGTGGAGCCTGACTTTAAGAACTGTGCAATGAGAAAATGAAATCGTTGAATGTGCAAAATGCATTTTGTTGTCTCGAAATTTTGTTGTTTTAAGGCATTACCCCCACTTGTAGCGCAAAAAAAGGCCTTGTTCGTGAATTTTTTTAAAGAAAACTACAAAACTTTTTTAATCGATCAATATACCATCTTAAAGAACACATCTTGAAGAACTTTCAGTAATTTTTTTATTGAAAAATATTACATTGTTTAGTGGCAAATGGCCGTCAATGAAATAATGTTTTTATATACACGGTTTGCGGTGACCAACATTGCGGCGAAGTGGATCATCTGAAAAAAAAAATGCGGATGGATTTAGTCAAATATAAGTATAAACTAGTCTTTAATCGAAGGCTTTCAAAAAATATTCATTTTTCACAAAATGGCGGACAGTCAAAGTTAATGGTTCGATTTTAACGAAAAAAAACGGCCGTTTTTTGGCTATAAAACGGCCATTTTTTTTTTCGAAAAAAAAAAATCAAACGATTAAAGACTACATTTTTATGTATTAAATAAGCCTGCAAAATTTCAAGAAGATCGGTTCATTAGTGTTCGAGTAATCTTGGTCACCGACTTCAGAAATGCCATTTTGAGAAAAACGCGTTTAAAGTTTCAATTTCAGTTCTTCAATTCACGGATTCTTCTCTTTCAACGCTCATATCTCAGTCAATATTGTTCGGATCGACTTGAAATTTTCAGGACATATTCTCAGATACTTATACTTCAAAAAAATGCAATAAAAAAAATCGATTTTTTCAAAATCGCAAGTGGGTGATAACCCCTTAACATAGCCATTCGTCCAAAAATGCGCCTCGTCGTTAAAACGGGCGCAACGTTTGCACCAACGAACACGCATTTTGATAATAAAGTTTTATCATTCGGACGTGCTGTTCGATCGTGTAACTTGCCATTGGGATTTGGCATCAGCGACTGAACGATAAACAACAGATTAGACAGACGCCACCGAAACAACACGGCCGCCAGGCTCTACCCGCGCCAATTGAAAAACCCTTTATAAATCCTCACCGGGGACCACGGACAAGCCCTCGAAGGCCCCGAATCGTATCGGCGATGCGCGCGCATTATCAAGAAAGCAAGCGGTGCGAGTCGCGATAGGCGTGTATTACCGCGATGATAGATATTTATTATTTGTCGCGGCTGAAAAGCTCGAGAATGTCTCGGGCGAGACGAGACGCAAACAGCTGGCCCGGCGCGTCCGAGACGAGGTCGCGTACATAGCCGCGTATTTCGAGACGCGGTGAGCGCACTAGCTCTCGTTGCGTGTACGCCTCGCGAGCGTGAATCAAAGGAGGGTGAACGTCAACGCTCCGACATGTGGATGAATTGCCGACTCTGTACCGCACTCGCGCGTATATTCTCCAAACACACCTTTTCGCTCGAGAGAGAGAGACAGAGAGAGAGAGAGAGAGAGAGAGAGAGAGAGAGAGAGAGAGGGAGATACGAGAGTCGACCGCGCCTCTCGCGGTTGTCTATCGAAACTGAGGATTTTTTCTCGCTGGCAAAAAATATCTCTTATTTTCTCGTCTCCCCTCGGTTGCGCGCCAAATGAATTTTTACGGGCTTTTGCGTATCCGTGGGAGTTTCGCGGGGCGGCGGCGGCTGGCTAACTAAGTTTTATGAAGCGCGATAGTCGCGCGTCTGTACCTACACCCGCGGAGATAAAAAGAGAGAAAAGGACGACTCGGGAGGGGGGGAGATTCTCGCGAATACCGGGTTCTGTTCTTTGGGTCTCCTTAATTTGTGAATTCTGGTGTGCCGAGGCTGTTTTAGCGGTATGCAGGCGTTGTACATTCTCTTGCACCGTAAAAGAATGTCCAGCCTGCAACACCACCATCCCGCGTCGTGTGTATCTTTCTTCCGTCTCGCTCTCTCCTTTCCGAGGCTTTGCACATTTGGGAGATTTTTTTTCTGTCTTGTTTGATGCACGAACCTATCTCCACGATCGTCGCACCGATAATCGTTAAACTTATACACTTAGGGGGCGTACATAAATTGCGTAACGCAATTGGGGGGGGGGGGGGGGGTCGTTCCGGCGTTACGGTCCACGTACGGGGGGGGGGGGGGGGGTCGAGGTTTGCGTTACGTCACGATTTTAGAACTGCCAGAAACAGCAAAATTTCTGCATGTTCAAGTTTTTGAAATTTAAAACTCATCGTTCAGAATACATGAAGTGGTAGCTCTTATTATTTTAAGAAATATAATGAAGATGGAAAACCGTCATATCGCCCGCGACTTGATACTTTAATGTAAGTATCAGTATCCTAGAAAAAAACATAACTTTATATCAAGAAAGATGGAACGAAAAGTTTGATCGCGATTTTCTCGAAACTACCTTTTTCGATCTTGTCTCAGCGAATACTAAAAAACTTATCAACTGAAATTCAATTTTTTTGAAACATTTTTGTAATCGCAGTGAGTAAGGTTGTACGTAACCGATTCCTTAAATGTTGATCATTACTATTTTTAAAGATTGCGTGAGTACGAAAGAGGGCCTTGAAGATAGAAAAAAGTGTCCAAACTGTCGGCATTTTGTGAAAAAAACCAAAATAAAAAAACCGGCTGAGCATAAAGACAGGTACATTTGTATCGATGTCGATAAAATGTTGACTTTTCATTTAGAGATAACCTTTCATGAAGATAACTGTCGGCATGTTGTAAAAAAAACCCAAAATAAAAAAACCGGCTGAGCATAAAGACAGCTACATTTGTATAGATATCGATAAATTGTTAATTTTTCATTTACAGATAACCTTTCATAAAGATATCGATGGGACAATGAAGATTGACAATATGAGATGAGACAATTAAGATTTCGATTGACAATATGAGACAATATGAGAAAATAAAAATAAAGATTGACAATATGAGATGAGACAATAAAGATATCGATGGGACAATGAAGAGTTTTTTCTCGTCACCAAATCAGGGTTAATTTTTAAAAATTCATAAAAATTCGTATAAAACTAGATGAATATGTACTTCATAAAATGAGTTTAAACCCGATCTTTTCATAATTAGTTATTTCTTTGAAAGAAAAATGCAATTATTGACAACAAAGTACCCGTTATCTAACGGAATAGCGGCGGGGGGGAGGGCGTCAGGCCCGGCGTTACGGTGCTGTTACGGGGGGGGGGGGGGGGGAATTCTGCGTTACGTAATTTATGTACGTCCCCTTATTAGGACGTTGAATAAGTTCTCGCTGTTTTCCAACAGATGGCGTTACCGGAAGTGCGTGCGTGTAGTTCAAAATTGTGACGCATCCATTCGCGGTTTTCACGTCCTAGACGTGGCGCAGCGGTATTTCAATATAGCCGGTTAAAGTATAACCTTAAACGTGGATATTGGGTTTATCTCCATGGTAGATTGTCAAGCTGCTACTGCAGTGATTAATTTATTTTCCACTGATTCTTTAGCTCTGTCAGCCATGGATTTTGATTTTTAAGGTTACGAGAGTCACTCGCAGGTTTCCAGAAGGAGGTTATATTTATACATTGTATATAACAGAAGTCACTTTTAATATTGCTCGATTTATTATTCATAAAGATACAAACTTGGAAAAATCTTGTGCCGTGACTACAAACTCGCCTTGATGGCCTAAAGAGAGTCATTCTCATAGCCAACAACCACTTTTTCAAGACGTCATCTTTATGTGGCTTATGGAACGACAATTCACTTTTATTACCCGTCTTCCACCCTCAAACACCGCAAAATATCGAGTATTTTTTGCATTTTGGGTAATTTTGAGTAATTGTTTGAATAAGGTCCATTGTTATCAATGTGTGTTGACCAAGTTTACTATACCAGCTTCTGCCTCAAGCCGCGAGAGGAGCCAAGATCAGGATCGCGACTTTTCTATGTCATTTCGTCTAAACGTGAACTACTTTTTTTCATGACGTTAACCCTCAATCCGTGAAGGTATTTGAGGCACCTTAATCCCGTGAGCCTGGATCGTTTTTGTTTTTGCACTACCGAACCAACAATTGTCAACGAAAAAACCTGAAAAAATTCATGATCGATCTTCAGGCCGTACTTCTCAAGGAAAAATAGGGTTTTATTTCTCTGCTTTATTTTTAATATACTTTTTTTCCATTCAATATTAAGCAACCTGCGAGGAAAATGATTTTGGGCAGGACGAAAACGACCCAGGTACACGGATTGAGGGTTAAACATGTAAAATTTCGTGCCAAAAAAAGTATACGCTGGGTATTTTACTGCACTCGTTAATTTTAACGAAAATCTGCAGCTGTAGCCCACAGAATTCTTGTCGAGCCTTATTCAACGTTCCAATGCAAATGGTAACGGTACGAGTACGAGACAATAATTCGATGTACGATGCTTTTTTGTCGCAACTCGTATTATCTAGCGTGCCGCCGCTCGGGTAATCGGATAAACGTACACTGTAAAAAAATTCTGTATAAAAATTAATACACAAGTGTATGTTTTTATGCGGACGCCCGTTATGAAATTTCAGATAATATTTTGAAAATCCAAAGCAGGTTATTTCAAAAATAAAAGTGTAGCCCCGTAATATTAATATACTAGTGCGTTTGAAAAATAATGCACGTGTAAAAAAATGTTCACATCCATGTATATTAAATTCAAGAACCATTTGCTAATATCAACATACGGGTGTGTATTAAAATTACTGATCCTAAGTATTAAGTTTATTTCCGAAATTGATAATTAAGCCCACTGAAAATGTGACTCGCATTTATCCTCCTCGACGGGAGCTAGAGATAAAAAAAAGGTAGTTTTTGTGAAATTTCTTCCTTCAGCACCTGGCGGCGTAAAAATGGAAAAATAATTTCCTTCCGGAAAGGCGAGTTCAAGAACTGCGACTCTGGCGTGGATATGGAGAGGTAACGAATTTGTGACACTCTCCGACGCGTGCACGAGTTGCAAACGCGTCGGTTTTTCCCAGGACGATCGTAGCCGGTGATCGGGTTATATGCCCGACCGAAGCTGCGAGTGACTATGGGAAACTGCGGAACAAGGCGCCGTCCCTCGGGCGCTACGCGAACTACGCGCGACCATCGGCCGTCGCGAGCGGCCGAGGTGGGTTGAGCGCGTTTTGTATTTGCAATACTCTGTTTTTTATATTTGAATTAATATACAACTGTTGTAATCTTTAATTTAAGGCACGGGTTGATGCAATACATTTTCCATAAATTTGCAAACTTTTCTTGGAAATTCCATGTTGCATCTATTAAATTCTATATCCACGTTAGAATTTCATGTTCCTGTTTTAAATTTACAGTAAAAGTGTCTTAAATTCAATTTCATTTACTGAGTTCGTAAAATTCAATCTTTCGTCCCTTAAATGTAGTCTAAATTTAATATAATTTTCACGTTGTTTCATGTGATTTTCATCAGCGTTTATGAATTCTTTTTTCAATTCCAGTTTCGCACTTTTAAATAAATCTGTTGTGATCATGCATTGTACGTATCGTAAAATTCAGTTTCACATATATTATATTTTTCAGGCAGCTGTAAATAAATTTCAAACTTGTTTTGTATTTTCAACGCTCTGTTCTTTATAGTCGATTTATCATACATCTGTGGTAATTTTCAATTGAAGACACGGGTCAATGCAACACATTTTCCACAAATTTACAAACTTGTCTTTGAAATTCCATGTTCCATCTATTAAATTCTATATCCACGTTAGAATTTCATGTTCCCATTTTAAATTTACGATACAAGTGTTTCAAATTTAATTTCATCCACTGAGTTCGTAAAATTCAATTCTTTTGTATCTTAAATGTATTGTAAATTTCATATCTTTTTTTACGGTGTATGGACCACGATAAATTGGCGAGAAGAGGGATGAACGGGGCGAGATATTCTGGCGGTCCGGCTTCCTCTCTCTCTCTCTCGCTCTCTCTGATTTCACAAAAGCAGAGTACGAAGCCTGCTGAGTGAGACTACTCGTTCTTTCCCTATACGTATATACATTTGATTTGCCTCTGATGGTAGTCTTTGCTCGAATCGCCGAGAAAGAGTACGTATGCAGCGGCGAAAGGATGCTGTGCCAAAAGAGGTAGCCCTCGCCCCCCCCCCCCTCTCTCTCACTCTCTTGTTTCTGCTGGGAGCTCCCGCGCCGCGCTGATGTATGCGAGCGATACAGATATCTCCGCGGAGGAATTTGCGTTGAATTAGCGTATAATCGTTGTTGCCGATCTGCGCGGAGGAGCTTCATACGGAATCTCCCGCGCGTTCTCTCCCGTTTTACACGTGTCCAACGGTTCGTATTCGCTGCGCAAACACAATATTTAGTGGCCCCGTATCTTTCTCTCTCTCTCTCTGGGGAAAAGGCGCCCCTCCGTGGAGACCTCACCCGCGGGAACCGAGCGAGATCCGGCAAAAAAAAAAAAACGCCGTCTCGAGAAACGGCCGATACGCGTACGCGCCCGAGATGCGCTATTAATTTCACCCTGAAATAATCCCGGATGAGTAGTACATTCAATCGCGAGACGACTCTCTTTCCGTGATACAACCCCCCCCCCCCCCCCGGCCGTCCCATCGTGGGGATCACAATGCTATCGCGTCCCGATCTCCGGTGTACGCGCGTTGCAAGAGTGCAACGCGGAACGAGTCTGCTGCGCAGATTCGCAGCTATTTTTGCCCCAGTGTAAGGGGGGGGGGGGCACGCGGTAGCCCGAACAGCTCTCGATCGAAACGGGCCTATCGCTCACGCTCAAAAAGACACGGGTTTGCAAAGTAGCCAGGCGGCGGTCTCGGTAGACGATCGCGCAAACGAGCCGAGTAATTTCTCGTCGGCTCCTCCCTTTCATTCGTCGTCATTCTCCGTTTCGACTTTTCTCGTTCGCCTTCTCGTTCCACCGGAGAAACGCGTTTTTCTTTCGCTCGGGTTGGACGGGCGATGGAAAATTGCGGAATTCGCCGAGTCTCGGGAGGGCTAGGGCGCATAGACGCGGAGGGTGCGGGGGAATAATGCGGGTCAGGGTACGTAGCGCGGAGCTGGCAGCTGCAGGAGTGAAAACTCGCGAGCGAGCTTGACGCGGCAGCGCCGACGAAGACGACGACTCTCTCGTCGTCGGATGTAAATGGGCGACTTTGTGTATCGGTGTTGCGAGGAGTATACACGTCGCGTTAGCCCGAATACTCATTGGCGACAGGTGCGGGCTTCGCCGAGCCGCGACGCGACAAGACATTGCCATCAGTCGACCATTAGCCCGTCACTCGTTTGAGCCGCGAAGGCGCTCGGCGATCCGCACCCAAGTCCTACCCCCCCCCCCCGCCCCCTCGTCTTCTCGCCCTCACACACTTTCTGCGTACATCGTACTAGCGGGTGTTCCAACGCGGATATCCTGCGACTCGACGACACATCCAAAAGCATTAAACGCAAATGTGTCATGAAAACGCCTGGTATCAATTATGGTTCTCTGTGTCTTGCTCTTTCCGTCGGAGGAATCGAGCTTACTCGCAACGGGACAATTAACGACGCTTGCGCCACTCTGGACTCTTGCGGAAGGGGGGGGAGCAGTCTCGTAACCCTACGAAATGTTCGAGGCTCCGATGTTCTTGATTTTTTTCTGCGCTCGTACTTACGTGTGGGAATTTGAGTCGGGAAAAAAGTACCACCTCTTGGGTGCCTTCCCTATCGCTGCGAAAACTAGGCGCGTTTCACGTGTGTTCGATGTATGTGGAAGCAACGCAACGCAAAGGCGAGACACGCGTTGCCGTATTGATTCTACCCACTCGTGCATTTGGTGACGCTCAAATGCGTTAAAATTAGACACGCGAGTGTGCAATTTTTACGCACTGGGTTATTACACATCTTCGTAGTTGTGCCCATAAACAACGCGCTTGTTGGAACACGTGTAAAGTGTGCAGAATCAACGTGCAAGACGAACATTTACACACATTGAACTAAACAATACACGTTGGTAGCAACACGCGAGCGAAAATAACACGGGAAAAAGCAACACAGTTTACGCGTGTTAAGGAAGCTTTCCAGTGTGACAGCCCGAAAAATCGCTGTTTTTCGCGATTTTTTTTTTTAAAGAAAAAATAATCTAATCGGTCTGGTTTTTTTTTGTATATTAATTGGATATTGAAGAATACAAAACAATTTTTTAAAGATCGATTTATTTATTAATTAATATCTATAAAAATGATGAAACAATTGTTGCAGAAAATGCACTTGGATGTGGTGTCCACGTTGGGGGTCACAATTTTGATCTGAAACAAAAAACACAATAAGATTATTGATCGGTATATAATTGGCTTTCGTGCTATGGAGGCTTTTTGTTTTTTTTTTTTTTTGCAAAAATGGCGCCGGTTTGAACAAAAAGTATCGATTTTAGCATTGTTTTTGGCAGTTTTTTTTTACAAAAAAATAGGAAGATGTCAAAAAAAAAAAAAAGCTTCCATAGCACGATAAACAATGACGTTAAGAATATTGTGTAAAAAATTCAACTCGATAGCTTTAAAACTCTGCCCTCCAAGTTGGACACCGTTTTGAAAAATGCTGTTTCGAGAAAAACGCGTTCAAAGTTTCGCTGTAGCTGTAGCGCTCCGTTGCCTTCTTCCAAGAAATGCTGTACAGTAACCGAAATAATCTGAATTTCGGCATGAAAATTTCAGGGAATATTCGGAAGAATGTATACTATTCGATGAAGCAAAAAAAATCGATTTTTTGAAAATTTCACACTGGAAAGCTCCCTTAAGGATGTTGAGTCCCAAATCGCAAATGATGATAAAATTCGGAAAATTTGGTATGTTTTTGTATGAAGTATTTCAGAAGTCGTATAAAAATTTCACGACAATTAGGAAGCTCTTTATTGAACAATTAACATTCACAAATTAAATGTTGTTTTATGGAAACTGATGTAACTTTGCAATAAGTTTTTTTTTTGACCTCTCAATTTTATAATATCTACAATATACTGAAAGCAACGGAAACAAAACGAAGTTTATTGATAATTTTTTTATTTCTTTTAAAAATTGTTCTTAACAAAATGTTAATTTTTAAATACAGAGCTTCCTAATCGTCGTGAAATTTTAACACGACCTCTTAAATACTTCATACAAAAACATACCAAATTTTCCGAATTTTTTTAATCATTTTTTATTCCAACCCTTAAGGACAGTTTCTTAACATGTTTCATAGGGACATAGGGACTCAACATCCTTAAGGATGTTGAGTCCCTATGAAACATGTTAATGCTAATTGTTCAATAAATAGCTTCTTAATCGTCATGAAATTTTTACACGAACTCCTGAATACTTCATGTAAAAACATACCAAATTTTCAGAATTCTATCATCATTACTTCAACCTCCGTAAGGGTTGAAATAAAAAATGATAAGAAAATTCGGAATGTTTTTGTATGAAGTATTTAAGAGGTCGGGTTAAAGTTTCACGACGATTAGGAAGCTCGTTATTAAAAAATTAACATTTTGTTAAGAACAATTTTTAAAAGAAATAAAAAAAAATTATCAATAAACTTCGTTTTGTTTCCGTTGTTTTCAGTATATTGTAGATATTAGAAAATTGAGAGGTCAAAAAAAAAACTTACTGCAAAGTTACATCAATTTCCATAAAACAACATTTAATTTGTGAATGTTAATTGTTCAATAACGAGCTTCCTAATTGTCGTGAAATTTTTACACGACCTCTGAAATACTTCATACAAAAATATACCAAATTTTCAGAATTTTATCATTTACGATTTGGGACTCGACATCCTTAACAAGCAAAATTGCCGTATATGGGACGACGCCAAGCCACACGAGGTTCACCAGGTGACAATGCATCCACGAAAAGTTACTGTTTGGTGCGGATTTTGGGCCGGCGGCGTCATTGGTCCGTACTTTTTTTGAAACGACAGCTGTCGTTCTCGAACGCTACAGAACGATGATAACCGATTTCTTTTCGCCCAAATTTAACGATATGGACGTAGACGACATGTGGTTCCAGCAGGAGGGCGCTACGTGCCACAGAGCGGACGCAACGATGCACATTCTGCATGAACGATTTGAGGGTATGGTTATCTCTCGCAGAGGTGACGTGAATTGGCCACCAAGATCGTGCGATGCGACACCGCTAGACTTTTTCTAGTGGGGTTTTTTGAAGTCGCAGATTTATGCCAATAAGCCGCAATCGGTCAGGCCATCGCTCAAATTCAGCCGTTATGTTCGATCTTATATTCCATACATAATGGCATACATAGGACTTTGAAAAAAAAAAAAGAATTTCGTTAATATCTCTCACATACAGCTTGTTTTATTTCATTTGAACATCTACCCGCCCTTATTGAAAAACCCTTTACAAAAGAGCCAGACCGGGCGCCCATTGAGAAACTATGATCCAAATACGGAGGCCCAGGAAGGACCTTAAAAGGGTACACTGACAGGAAAAATTCTAGTGTTATTAACAAGATGCGTCTATTTGATTTTTTTAAATTTGAATTAACTAGATTTTTCGTGAAATCAATTTTTCTTATTGCATTCCATCATTGGAATATTTATAATATATTGGATATTGATAATTAATTTGTTTGTATTCAATAGAATTTTCGTAGAGTGAAACGTTTTTCTATTTGAGTGAATTAATGTTCTGTCTTTATTGCACCTTACACATCGAAGGGGTGGGGGATAGAAAGGGAGAGAGAGGAATTATATATATATGCAAATGATTTTTATCTCGAAAACTGTGGGACTTTTACTAAACTGAAGTGCCAGCATATAGAAGGACATCATCTGACATATCGACAGTTGCAGGATTATCCATTCATAACAGCATATATAGGTTATGTTTGAAAAAAATATAGAAGGATACATGATAAAACTATCACAATGATATTCACTAATTCATACAGTTTATGTGATACAACAAATAATTATAGGAATACATTTGGTCCCTTATGCCATATCAGCACAGACGCATTCGAATCGAATCTTTATACATTTTGAATATGTTAGTATTTAAAAAGAATAGCTGAAACAAATAAAAAATATATATTTTAAACAAATGGGATCGTTATCAGCCGTGACAGAAGGAACCAACCTACTTGATATAAATAGATCCTATATCAATCGAAAAAAAAAATTGGCAGTCTATAGTTGTAGATTCCCCAGTAGGGATTTCCCCAATACGACCAGACCACCGCTATAGTCGCAAACGAGTGTCAATAGCCTGGCTAGATGATTTATGGCATAATAAGTATCACAATTGATAGACTATAATCGATCCAACACAGCAGGCACCATCATGTTACCTTGTATCATGAATTCTTCAGGTACTTACAAATCGATCGGACTAAGAGTCTCGTTCTTGCGAACGATAATTCAAAAAAATCTATGGGCTTCTCCTAGGCTATTTACGCTCGTGTTCAGGACCAATGTTTTAAGTAGCGGTCCATCCGAATCCCCGACGCTCTTGTCGATGCAAAAAGCTCACTTACTGCAGACTAAGGCCCTAAGAAGATGAAAGAAAATTAGCGAGTTACAACCTAGTTCCCGGCCGGAAAAAAAACAGGTGTTTTCGTAAATTTTGTTTTGGGAAATCGGTGCAGGTTTTAAATTTTTTTCATAGTAAAGGGTATCATTTCAACTATCTTTGACATATTTTTTATTGGCAAATAGTTATAAACGACGGAGATACAGTAAATCGCACAGACCGCTGTGCAACAAAAGGTCCTTCGTGGTGACCTCTTCTGCTCGGGAACAAATCATCTGAAATCAAGAAACCGAATGAATCTAGTTTTTGTGCCGTATTATCTAGTCTTTAATGGACGGATTCAATAAAATAATAATTGTAGAAAAGATGGTCGCCGATCGAAAGTGATCGTCCAAATTTCGGTGAAAAAAAACACTCTATTCTCCTTGATATAAAAAAAAGTATGCATTGAAAGAAAATCATCCGATTAAGGACTGCCTTTTAATATACAAAAAATGTCTGCGAAATTTGAAGCAAATCGGTTTATTTGTTTTTGAGATATTTTGGTCACCGATTCTGAAAAAGTAATTCCGAGAAAAACGCGTTTAAAGTTTTACGTCAGGTATATACGTACGTTCGCCGGACCTACCTGTATAACTGCCCCAATTTTCAACTGACCGACTTGTAATTTTCCGAGAATATTTTTGAATGGTTATATTATAGGAATCCGTCGAAAGCGAAAAATCGATTTTTTCAAAAAATTCCAACTAGGTGTAACACCTTAAGATAAGCCCGATCAAAGACCCAGTTCAATTATCGCCCGAGAACCTCATTCTCATTGGCCTCCTTGTCCCTTCACAGACTGCGCTGCACTGGGCCGCCAAGCACGGCGATGAGAATATCGTCAAGCTCGTTGCCGGCACTTACAAGGATTACATCAAGGGCGTCAACGAAACTACGGTGAGTAGCTTCTGCCCAGTTTTTTCGTTTTTTCTTTCTCCGCGCGCTATCGAACCATTTTCTTTGTCGTTTCATGATGTCTCCATGGATCGATGAACGGACCCTGCCGCGCAGAACGGGGTAAGTTATTTTTCCTCGTATCTCTCGGTCTCGCCGATTCTGCAATAGTCGCTCGTATGACATCGCTACCGCGCTTGGACGCGAGCGAGAGAGAGAGAGAGAGAGAGAGAGAGAGAGAGAGAGAGAGAGAGAGAGAGATTGATTGATTGATTGATTATTTATTAACTATGCCTTGGCAAAGCCTTGAGGCAAATGGTGATACAATTTTACTTAAACTATTTCTTACTTGCATATTTTACTTACAACTATAAGCTGTTATTGTTAACAGTATCCAGTAACAATATTAATGTTAAACAATCTTAATAAAACTAATAAAACTAATTACCTTGGAATGCGATAGTAAAGAACACAATTTCATTATAATACGTGATCATCGAATACAAAACGATTTTGTTATTAAACTTAGTCTTAATACAAAATGCTCTTAATATTACAAATCTATACTAAACAGGTGTTTGAAAAGACGAAATTTGAATACAGTAGGCGTCGAGGAGCTAGTAACTTCAACTGGGAGAGTATGCCAAAAATAGACGGCGGATAATAGAAATGAGTTCCTAAACGAGAGAGAGAGAGAGAGAGAGAGAGAGAGAGAGAGAGAGAGAGAGAGAGAGAGAGAGAGAGAGAGAGAGAGAGAGAGAGAGAGAGAGAGAGAGAGAGAGAGAGAGAGAGAGAGAGAGAATTGTCCGCGGTGGAGTAGAGAAACGTTTGAGAAGGAAGAGACGCAAGCGAGGAAGGCGCACGAGATAGGATCGGATGCGTGTGGTCCGCCGCTTTACTCTTACAAGACTTATATAACAAGTCCAGTGGGGTGCTCGGGACTTGCTCGTTAGCGGCTCGCGACAAACACACCGTGATCCGTCCGCGACTGCCCGGTCTGCCTCTCTGCTCATGCTGTATCGCCTCGCGAGCTTTGCCTCCTCGAGATAACCACAAAGTCTCTCCTCTTTCTCTCTTACTTCCTCTCCGACTCTCGTCGGGGCTCATAAGTCGCGCACTCTCTTATCTCGACCGATTGGACAAATTGCCGATCGTGCACCGCCGCCGCGCTGTCCCCTCTACTCAAATCATATTCCGCTAAAAGCATATATACGGGCCGTGCTTTGCGCGTAAAGGAAGGAAAATTAGTCGGCGCACTCGCGCGTCCTCTGTTTATTCGGAAGGAGGCTTGGATCGGGGGCGCTTCGAAGCCCGCGCGAAACGGTAATTCGTCCCTCTCGCGGTGCGTCTTTCAAACCACGGACTCATTTGTTTGGCTCGGGCGCGTCCCCCTGCGCGCGTCACTCGGCTCGTGTGTTACTCCGCGTTGCCGTGGCTCTCGCCCTGTCGACGCCGCGGTTGCCTCGCCGGACCCCTTCCGGATCTTTCTTTCACGTACCTTCCAGACTTCTTCTCCCGCTCTCTTTCTCAGGCTTGCTCGCTGCTTGCCTCTCATGTAAATCGCTAATTCCACGAGGAACATTAATTATCTCGTTACGCCGGCTCCCACCCGCGATAGGACGGACCTGCCTTACTCGCTACTGCACCGCGCTTTATTCGAGCCCCGAGTGAGACGGGCTTTCGACCCTCTCTCTCTCTCTCTCTCTCTCTCTCTCCCTCTTTCTCTCTCTCTTTCTCTCTCTCTCTCTCGCTCGCTCTCCCTGCGCAAAGGGTTCGACCGAGCACTGTGGCTAGCCGAAGAATAAAAAGAAACAAAAAAAGAGCCGCATTCCGTGTACCCAATTATCGGGAAGAAAGCTCTTGCACGCGGCTGTACTCGAATCCTTCTCGACCCACGCCACCCCTTCTCCCCTTTTCGCTTTTTCTCCGCTCGGCCGTTATTTGACCGATCTCTCGATATCTACAACATCAACATTGTACAGGGCGAGGCAACAACTACTGGCAGTATAAATATTTTCCAACCTATCAAACTTTTCGGGAGACAACTTATCGCAGAAGTTGCACTGTTAAAAAAAAGCAATTTAAATAGCATGTAAAGGGTGTCTCAAAATGACCTGACATTTTAACTTAGTAATAAAACGCATTATTTATTTGAAAAGTGTGTATAGTTTTCGTTTTAATACAAGGTACAAACATGGAGGTTATGTGTGGAACGCAATATCCGATAAATGCCCGCCTCGTCCCTGTTTGCAAACGTTCACTCATTTTACGAAATTTTTAGTAATATTTTGGCACAATTACGGACTAATCTCATTAACGCGTTACCCCCACTCGTAGCGCAAAAAAAAGGCCTTTTTCGTGAATTTTTTTAAAGAAAACTACAAAACTTTTTTAATCGATCAATATACCATCTTAAAGAACACATCTTGAAGAACTTTCAGTAATTTTTTTAATGAAAAATATTACATTGTTTAGTGGCAAATGGCCGCAATGAAATAATGTTTTTATATACACGGTTTGCGGTGACCAACATTGCGGCGAAGTGGATCATCTGAAAAAAAAAATGCGGATGGATTTAGTCAAATATAAGTATAAACTAGTCTTTAATCGAAGGATTTTAAAAAATATTCATTTTTCACAAAACGGCGGACAGTCAAAGTTAATGGTTCGATTTTAACGAAAAAAACGGCCTTTTTTTGGCTATAAAACGGCCATTTTTTTCGAAAAAAAAAATCGAACGGTTAAAGACTACATTTTTATGTATTAAATAAGCCTGCAAAATTTCAAGAAGATCGGTTCATTAGTGTTCGAGTAATCTTGGTCACCGACTTCAGAAATGCCATTTTGAGAAAAACGCGTTTAAAGTTTCAATTTCAGTTCTTCAATTCACGGATTCTTCTCTTTCAACGCTCATATCTCAGTCAATTTTGTTCGGATCGACTTGAAATTTTCCGGACATATTCTCAGATACTTATACTTCAAAAAAAAGCAATAAAAAAAAACGATTTTTTTCAAAATCGCAAGTGGGGGTGACCCCTTAATGGTGCGTCCAATTGCGTACTTGAGCTCAGGAATGGTCTGTGAATCATTGGCATACACTTTTCCTTTAAAAATGAAACCGTGACTAAACCTCAATGCTTCCTGATGCCCGTGGTCAAAAATCAATACTCTATATTCGCCACAAAAAAATGGCGTGCAGTTAAAAATGTCTGGTCGTTATGAGACACCCTTTATTTTCTCCGCCTCACGGCCAACTAAGATCCAATTTGGTTAAAAAATATTTTCTATTTGCTTCAGCTATTCTTTTTCACATATTAAATGTATTCGAATCAAATGAATAAAGATTCGATTCGAATAAATTTTTATTCGCTTACGATATACACTGCAATTCCAAGTGTACTATATGCATAGAATATTTCATGAATCCATCATAAAATAAAATACTCAATTCAGAGTTCTACCATAATGATTTTGTATCATAATTCGTCATTCCCTGGCTTTCTGAAATGGTTTTAATCGAACAAAATATTTAGTCTGCATATGAAATCTAACCGAGAACCTACCTACCTATAGCTACGCACGCTGCCCCTCCGCTACCGAGTGTGTGTAACATTTTAGTCGCAAATATGGCATAAGGGACCAAATGAGTTCCTATAATTGTTTGTTGTATTACATGAACTATATCCATTAGTTAATATCATTGTGATAATTAGAGAGTTTTATCGAAAATCACGCTATAGAATTTTTCAAACATAACCTATATTTATATATATCGCCCTTTGATGCGTGTGAGTGTTGCAATATAGACAGACCATTAATTCAATCAAGTAGAAAAATGCGTGGCTCTACAAAAATGTTATTTAAGTTCAATTTTTTTTAAATGAATAAATACATTTAGCGTATTCAACTAAATTGTTTTTTGACCAGACGAAACCGAATCACCGATTCGTTAGCAATCAATAAAATATTTAGTTATTAGTCTATATCAAATATATCTTGATTTAAATAAATAAATACATTTAACATAACTAATTACACGAATAGAATACAATTGGAAAATGTTGTTTTCACAAAAAATCCAGTTAATTCTAATACAAAAAAAATCAAATAGACGCATCTAATTAATATCAATAGAATTTTTCCGTCAGTGTGTGCAACTTTCGTAGGTTGTATAAAAAAAACGTTTGGCGTGTAAAAGTCGCAACAAACAAACTTTTGCTGTATCAAAGTTTTCCCCCAAGTCTGATATGCTTGAAAATATGTCTACCGCTAATAGTTGTGGCCTCACCCTGTATAGCTATCTCGGTTCCCGGAGCGATTCCCACCCACGGGGCGATGACTTTGACAACGAGAATTTGACGTTGGGATAATTAAAAAAAATCACCGAATTCAGAGAGGGGGGTGAGAGAGGAAAAAAGAATTACAATATTCCACAAATTGTTTCCCAACCACCTTAAGCCGTCTGACCTTAAGCCCAATCGTGGAACGGACACGCGTTTAATCGACGGAAAAAAGTGGCCGATGTAACGTCTCGAGCCACGACTCCCCCGCATCGGGGCACAAGGAAGGCACCGAGCCAAACTAACCAACCATCAAATGTCTTGCCAAACTTTTCAAATATCGAAAGAGGCGAGCGCGCTCCATTTTTTTTCCTTTCAATCGTTCGCGCTCGTTAAAAAAACCTGTCGTGAATGTGAAAAATATAAACTGGTGATATAATACGATCGGGGGCGAGCGCAGCTTGTCCAAATATACGAATTACAGTCTCTCGTATTATACGGTGTTCGCAGGGGTGACGCGAAGAGAGACACGGATGGATATCGTACGGAACAAGAGACGAGTTTCTGTGCCGTACGTTATTCGTCCTTATATATATATATATATATAAAGCAGACGGAAGAGTTATGCGATTCGGGTGCTCGTAAAGAGAGACAGGGAGAGAGAGGGAGGCGTGGAAAAATATTAAAATTGAAAAATCTTCAAGGCGCGATGATATACGCGTGTGATATCGGTGGCCGGCAGCTGTCCTGTTTCCCCGAGTCACTTTCTCCCTCCGCTCGTACCGGTCGCGCACCCCTTCGCACAAAAGTGTACAGAGGATAGATCCGACACGAGTGTGACGGATGGAGAGAGCGAACGAAAAAGTTAAGGAAAGAAGAAAAAGTGGAGAACCGGTGAAAGGAGAGAAAAAAAAAAACGAAAGGCGATATTGTCTCGTCGTTGCCGTACCCCATTTGCTCTTCTACTGGGAAAAATCCTCCCTCCACTTTATCTGCCGAACAATGCTACTTTAAAATATTGTCAAAAGTATAAAAAGTTACGTACATATATACGGAGGGAAGGGGGTGACGGGAGCTCGTATCAAACTGGGCATTTGTTTCGGCGCGCGACTAACGTGTAGAAAAGCCTGTGTGTGCGAGATGGAATATATCCTGTCGAGTCGTAATATACATGGACGAGTGAAAAAAATAAAATAAAGTATACGCGTGAAAGGGTGGCTGTGAAATGTGCGTATAGCGCGCGAGAAGAGCCGAGGGGTTCGAGCGCCACTTGTCGAGCTTCGCGCGCGCGTACGCACACACGTGTTACTCTCTTTCGTACAGTATGGGACGAACGGGGGCGCACACCGCGAAAGCTTGAAAATATAAACGGGGGTTCGTCGCGTGCATCTTTCCTATTGCGGAAATTCGCGTCCCTACGCGGTGTTCCAAACTACCTACTCACTAGTCCGTTGCGTCTGCTTTATTTTCTTTTTTTTTCTCTCATTTTTTTCAGTGGTGCTGATGAATGTTAGGACGTTGAATAAGTTCTCGCTGTTTTGCAACAGATGGCGCTACTAGAAGTGCGCGCGTGTAGCGCGAGATGATAACGCGTCTATTCGCGATTTTCACGTCCAAGGAGACTAGAGCAAAGGAGTCCAAAATCCCTATCCTAGCCTGTATGTACGAAGTTCTTTCAAGCGGTCGCAGAGTGTAGTGCTCAGTTCCGCCGCAGGCGTCGCTAGTGTTCTTGGGAAACGATAATATATAGTGATACAAAACTGCATAAGGTCCGAGCTCCGCCTCAACGACCAATCACAACACTGGGATGATCGTGTTTCTCTCTCGTACTATGGAGCTATGGATTTAGATTTTTTAAGGTTATGCGAGCCACGGGCAGGTTTCGAGACGGAGAGATTCTAGTAATCAGAGCATGCTTTTTACAAGGGACGTCTGAAATTATATTTATACGTTGTATATAACAAAAATAACTTTTGATGTTTCACGATCTATTATTTATAAAGATACAAACTTGAAAGGGAAAAATTTTGTGTCGTGACTACAAACTCGCCTTGATGGCCTAAAGAGAGTCATTTCCAGAGCCAACAACCACTTTTTTTGAGACTTCATCTTTAGGTGGCTTATGGAACGACAATTCACTTTTATTATCCGCCTTGCACCCCGGAACACGGCAGAATATCAGTCGTGAATGATGACTGAATTATCAGTGTATTTTGACCATGTTTACTATACTAGTAGAGCTTCTGCCTTGAGCCGTGAGAGGCGCCAAAACTTTTGAGGATCGCGAGTAAAGACGTACTATTAGCACGTGCCAAAAGAAATCATTAGGAGTCGATCACAAAACAGTTTCGAGACGGTTGTAAGCATGAGGAGTGATTTTTTAAAAATAAACCATTAATTTTCACGAGAAAAACAGCGGTAACTTATTCAGGGTCCCAATAAAAATGGAAATTAATTGAAAGAAGTAAAGAACGGTAATAAGTTGAGGAGCGATGACTCCCCCCGAGGGAGCGAATTCGCAAAAGGGTCGAAAGGGTGCTTTCGCGGCAAGAGGGCGTTAGTCTTGCGCCATCGACAGCCGTTCCAACTCGCGGGTGACACTTTTCAAAAGTCATTTTGCCCGAGTAACCGCATTCGATCCGCTCGTCACTAATTTATTAGCGTGAAAAAACCGAGGGGACGCGTTTCTAACACTCGCCTCCCCCCCCCCCCCCCCCCCCCTGTAACGAACGCCTTAAAAATGGCAATTTTTATATTTTTATTGCTTTATTGGTATCCACGAATGTACGTGTATGTTTGGTCCGAAGCGGCTGGATTTCGAATAGTCGAGTCGTCGCGTTTCTCCTTCTTCCTTTTGCTTTCGCTTATTTTTCGTATCGAGACCCGTGGGCGGACAGGGTGAACGCTTTATCTCGGAATATATCGAGATGAAATATAGTATACGAGCTCGTACTGCGGTAAGGAGGGCGATATTAGGACGAGCGCGGCGTGTTCGCCCACGACGACGAATGTAGCAACGAGACAATGAGAGACCGGGAGAAAGCGCGTTCAACGCACAATTACACGACATTTGTCCGGAGCTAAATGCGACCTGCTGGCAAACATTTGACGGCCCGCGTACGAAGATTCCAATTTTGGTGAGGATAGAAAAATTACCTCGCCCGGGAAAGCGTGAAGAAAAAAAAAGTCGATGGACCGATTGTTGCTTTGGAGCGCATACCAAATGACCTCACACTTAAGGATGTTGAGTCCCTATGAAACATGTTAATGTTAGTTGTTCAATAAATAATTTCTTAATCGTCATGAAATTTTTACACGACCTCCTGAATACTTCATGTAAAAACATACCAAATTTTCAGAATTCTATCATTACTTCAACCTCCTTATGGGTTGAAATAAAAAATGATAAGAAAATTCGGAAAATTTGGTATGTTTTTGTATGAAGTATTTAAGAGGTCGTGTTAAAATTTCACGACGATCAGGAAGCTCGTTATTAAAAAATTAACATTTTGTTAAGAACAATTTTTAAAAGAAATTTTAAAAAAATTATCAATAAACTTCGTTTTGTTTCCGTTGCTTTCAGTATATTGTAGATATTATAAAATTGAGAGGTCAAAAAAAAAACTTATTGCAAAGTTACATCAGTTCCCATAAAACAACATTTAATTTGTGAGTGTTGATTGTTCAATAACGAGCTTCCTAATTGTCGTGAAATTTTTACACGACCTCTGAAATACGTCATACAAAAACATACCAAATTTTCGGAATTTTATCATCATTTGCGATTTGGGACTCAACATCCTTAAGGACATCATCCTTAAGGATGTTGAGTCCCTATGAAACATGTTAATGTCAATTGTTCAATAAATAGTTTCCTAATCGTCATGAAATTTTTACACGATCTCCTGAATACTTCGTGTAAAAACATACCAAATTTTCAGAATTCTATCATCATTACTTCAACCTCCTTATGGGTTGAAATAAAAAATGATAAGAAAATTCGGAAAATTTGGTATGTTTTTGTATGAAGTATTTAAGAGGTCGGGTTAAAATTTCACGACGATCAGGAAGCTCGTTATTAAAAAATTAACATTTTGTTAAGAACAATTTTTAAAAGGAATAAAAAAAAATTACCAATAAACTTCGTTTTGTTTCCGTTGCTTTCAGTATATTGTAGTTATTATAAAATTGAGAGGTCAAAAAAGAAACTTATTGCAAAGTTACATCAGTTTCCATAAAACAACATTTAATTTGTGAATGTTAATTGTTTAATAACGAGCTTCCTAATTGTCGTGAAATTTTTACACGACCTCTGAAATACTTCATACAAAAACTTACCAAATTTTCAGAATTTTATTATCATTCGCGATTAGGGACTCAACATCCTTAAAATTACGCGTTATGTTCTTTGTGGCGAACATAGAGTCTTTGACAACTGGCATCAGGAAGTATTGAGGTTTAGTCATGGAGAATTACACGATCGAGCAACGCATAGAAATTGTTATTTGCTGCATTGTTACTACATACCGTAAACCGGGGGGACTTTGATTTTTTTTGGGTTTACTTTTAATACTTGGGTTAACTTTTTTCCCTGGTGTCGCGCAAATTTGAACAACACATTTTTGCGGGGCAAAATAATAAGGGGCTGTTTATTTATTACGTAAGACGATTTGGAGGGGGGGGGGGTTCGAACAAGTCTTATTTTGGTAAATATTCGGAAGAGGAGCTCCTGCCAGAATTAGGATCATTTTTGTTTGGGTTTGTTTGAGGTTGTCTGGGGTTGCTTAGGGGTGTTTGAGGTTGTTTAGGGGTGTTTGGGTTAATTTGGATTTGTTTGGGTTTATTTGAACCCTTAAAGAAAATTTGCCCGATTCTAGCAGGAGCCCCACTTCCGAATACTTACCCTTATTTTTTCTCACATGGGGGGGGGTGGCAGGGGGTTTAGATAGCTCTTACGTAAGATCATAAAAGTAAGTTCGAGTTATAATTTCAAAACATACACTTGCTGATTGACTATTGACCCCATGGACTGATTCACAAAATTGAAGCGTTAGAAAATACGTATTAAAACATTAATTGTCTACAAATTAATTCTATAAATTGAATAAAATTGATAAAATACTATAAATTAAAATAAATAAAATTCTATAAATTATTTCTGTAAAACGCAATTTCACATTTTTTCTGCGATATTTCTTACGTAAAATTTGGGGGGGTCTCAACCAATCTTACCCCTTCTTACATAGAAGGGGGGGCAGAAAAACGTTAACATTGTCTTGCGGAATAAACGAACAGCCGCTAATGTTGCTAAAGTTGATTTTTATCTCAGTGATAATTACAAGTCACGTGTTCCACAATTCACGTGTTCCACACATAACCTCCATGTTTGTACCTTACATTGAAATAAAAATATTCGTACTTTTCGATTAAATAATACGTATTATTGATAAATAAAAGTATGAGGCCATTTTGAGACACCCTATAGTTTCCGAGTCGTGCTCTCGGAGAAACGTACGATTCGCACGCTCGAGCTGATATTCTTCATCGGACGGGGGAGGGCCTGTTATTAATTCCTCATTGTCTCTGTACGCGGAAGCGTCATTGCCGACGTCCATTTCCCTCTGCCTATACGCGCTTCGCTCAAGACAATAAAAAAAAGGATCCGTTCGCAAGGAGGAAATTCACTCGACGGCAGCGACCTCTTGCTTCTCAACGTGGCCGCCGCCGGTCGCTGTAAACGTTTTCTTTTTCTTCTTTTGTTGCCCCTCGACAAAAATATGCCATAGTCACACGCGAGAGACGCACGCGAGCGACGCTCGCTGCAAGAGACACGCAGCCGAGCCGTAAAACTCTCGCGGCTCTCCTTGTACGCGAAGGCGATATCGAGCGGTAAACACGGCTTACTCAACCGTGCCCTACAACCGGCGAAAAATGTTTCTAGCATTGTTCCTTCGCGACGATCAAACGCCGCACTCCGCGACTCGTCAATATTTCTTTCGTTTTCTTTGTTATCTTTCAGGGCTACACGCCGCTTCACATCGCCATGCAGTTCGATCACGAGAATATTTTCAATCTGCTCGTTCAAGTTTACGGTTAGTGCGACTCGATGCGCCGAGAACGGACATCATATGCCAAATTTTTCTTGTACGAACAAAGTTGTGATGAGAATAAAAAAAAAAAAAAAAAACAGGTGCGAACCAGGAGATTCGCGATCACAGTGGGAAAAAAGCTAGGCAGTATCTGGTGTCACAGGAGGCCGCCGTCAGTCAGGACACCTTTAGGAGTAAGTCTTTGTGAAAGAAAGAAGGAGAAAAAAGAAAAAACGTTGATTTTAAGGTGTTTCGGGACGATTGACGAAATTTTGTCATTTTATTTTTATTTATACAGGAAATTCTTTGCCATTTGCTGAATGTACCTTCCAAATTTTTAATCGATCGATTACACCGTTTATATAAAATTTATAATTCAAAACAAAACACTATTTAACACGGGGAGATGTTGCTCGTCGCTGAATGGCAGTTTTATGCATGAGAAAGTGTGAAAAAATGTTACGCAGAACCGTCAAACCACTCAGTACATTATGACCGTTTTGTCATTAGTGTCATAATGTAATCCTTGTGTTATCTGATTGTAGACATCTCCCTATGTTGAAAAGTGTTTTTTCAATCGTAAATTTTATAGAAACGGTGTAGAAGATCGATTTAGAAATTGGAGGGATAAAGAATTTACTGTATAAATTTGAAGCAAATTATAACATTCCGTCATTTTTGCCGAAGCTCTTTAAGGGGTCTTCTCACTTTAGACTTAAAAAAAAGACTAATTTCATGGATTTTTTTTATAGGCTTATAGATATTGATATGAAATTTGTTGCACTTAACAAATACACTTTCGAGATTCGTTTAAAAAAAATGTTTATTACTTATTTAAGTCACTATTTATAGACGAGAAACGTAGTTAAAAATTGTAGGTCTGCGCTGTTGATGAAAGCTCGGAAACAGATCATCATTTTTCGAAAAAAACAAAAAAAACGTGTTTTTTTCACCGTGTTTAGCAAAAATAAAGTAAATATCAACATTTCAAAAATCCTCGATATGCGCTTCAGTTGTAAAGAACATGCGGTTAATATTTCATAAGGATCGTTTCAGTAGTTTCGAAGATTGTATCTACATACCGTCGAAAAACGTTGTTTCGAGAAAAACGCGTTTAAAGTTGGTTTGAGTTACAAAAATACATAAAATTTTTTTTTAAATGTATTTCGGAAGTTTATTTTTAAGTGTAACCACTTTTATATCAATATAATATAAGCCTATTTTAAAAATTCATGAAAATAGCCTTTTTTCGTCTAAAGTGAGAAGGCCCCTTAAGTAGCGTCTGGATGGGTTGGAAGAGAATCGGGATCGGGGTGCACGGGTGGTTGTTGTTTGTTCGTTAGGTGCCTCGGTGACGGTTTGCACGCGACTCGAGTGCGATCGCGTATTTTTTTCGCGCGAGCCTATCCGCAAGTATTATTCTGTTGTAGGAATTACCGCGGCTGCTACGCACAGGCAAGTACCTACCACGGCTCGAATCATTTTTCTTCTTTGTATCGCGGAGCACGTATTTGCGCTTGTTGCACTTGTTTAACACAAGGGACCGGGCCAAGTTTACATAATCGCTCGATCAGACGTGCAAACGAGAAGACGAGTTGAAAAGTATTAGGACGTTGAGTAAGTTCTCGCTCTTTTCCAACAGATGGCGTTACCGGAACTGCGGTAGTTTAAGACGGTAACGCATCTGTTTACATTAGAAGTACTTTAAACGAGCTTGAAATCCCGTATATGTCATTTCGCCGAAGCGTAAACAACTTTTTTCTTCATAGTGTTAAGGCGGGATGTACATTTGGATGGGAAAATATTAAGCAATTTTGGGAGATTTTCGATATTAAGAAATAATTGTTCTACATTTGTCAAACTGTAGGTATACTTCAATAGTATATTTAAATATACAAAACAATTTTTTTTCAATCCATTTATCATCAAAATTGCGGAGTCGCTTCCCAAAGGTCGCTTCCCGTAGACTTCGATTTCAAAAAAAATTCAAACATTTTTTTCGTTAGAACATTTATAGATGCTATTTGACAATTAAAATTAGGAAAGTGCAAATTCAAGAGAATGGCACGCAATTACAAAAATCAATCAACATTTCACGCAAAATTTCGGTACAATTTTGATTGAAATTTTATTTTTTCCCTAATTTATCATAAACGATCGTCTTCAAATAGAAGATAGCAATATTATCAATATTTCGACCAAGTTTCCACTCAATCGGCTTAACAATTTTTGAGTAATCCTGCACGCCCATTTCGAAAATGCAGTTTTTCGAATTTCGCTTTAGAAGTTTGGGAAAATATTCTATATATATATATATAGTTCTATCGTTTAGAGAAAAAAAGAAATCGATTTTTTCGTCGATGTAAATTTATATCCCGCCGGCGAGAACTTACTCAACATCTCAGTGATAAAAAAACTTTGAAATCGTGGGAAGGTAATGTTAACTTTAGCATCCTGACGATGCAACGAAATTTTTCTTTTTTTATTTCATTCGTAACTTTTAATAAGCAACTAGTTGCTTCGTGTGTTTGGCAAAGAAAAAACACGTCGAATACCCTATAGTCGAGATTGTTGCAATTTCTGTCTACGGCGGGCGCTGCGTTCGATTCCATTACCCCCACCCTGTACTCTGCACCGAGCCAATAGACAAACTAACCTATCCTCGATTGAAGAATTTTTTTGAGGGATTGAACGTTTCTTCGCCTTTTTCACATTCTTTTTTACGAGCCAATCGCACGAAGCAACTAGTTGATTGTCAAAAATAATGAATAAATAAAAACTCGTTGTATCGCAACGATGCAAACTTCAACATCATTCTTTTCGCATCTCTTTGCACACAATGCCGCCGGCCGAGGATCGAGACCGATAAGGCCGAGTTCCATATATTTATAGTTTAACCGTATGCCTGGAGTAACACACCGCGCATTGTTCGACCTGTTAATTAGCCTCTGTCCTTTCCTTCAATTAACCTAGCAAACAGGCACCACGTTTTCTACCGCGTTCCCTCCGACAAACCTCTCCGGCGCTTCTCGTTTCCATTAATATTTATTATTTTCTTCTGTTCGCTAATTCCTCGAGAGGAAAAAACAAACTAGCGCTACTTTCTCCTATCGTGGCTGCAAAATAAAAACATGTATAACCGTCCGACTCTCTCAACACCTACGTGTGTGCGTGTGTGTGCTTCTTTCAGAAATAAAAGCAAGGAAAAAGCATACAGGTAAGCGCCCCTCGAATAATCAGCGACGGTGGCACCGCGAGCGGCCAAAAATGATCAACCGTCGAAATATTGCAGAGAGAGATCTTGGTTTTCTGCGCATTGGCTCGTTGAACGTTCGCGTGAAACGTACTACGGAGGCGTTCAGCCAATTCCTGGGTGTGGCCACTGGCGGCTCTAGCAGCGACAAGATACACAAGACGTGGGGATCGGCGGACAATGTTCAGGTCGGTGACATATCCGCGTGCGTTAAAAGTAGGGGGGGGGCAGCGACGTGGCGAGAGAAAAAAATTAGACGAGACAACTCGGACGTGTTGAAAATTTCAGGAGGGAAAAACCATGCTACCTCCGAAATACGCGCCGATAAAGAAGCGGAGAAGCCGAAGGGGCCAAGACTTCGCGAGCGGCGGCTCGCGGACTCTGCAGCCACAGCATGTACACGCCGCGAGTCAACCGAGCACGCCGCTCCCCCATGCGAGAGAAAATCTCGGCGGACCAGAGGGAGGAACATCCTCGATTATCATGCGCAACGATTCCGACTCGGACGGAGCTTGCGGATTCGATTCAGCCTGGCGAGGCTCTGCACAAATTTGACCTTTTTTACAGCTATTTTTATCTATTTTATTCCCTACCCGTCCAATGTCCGAACAATTATTTATTTAGCCAAGATTTGGCGACCGTCACGAGCCTGTTCGTGGTTTTCGAAAACAGTCGAAAATACGACCTACCCGCCCTTGGCCAATGTCGCGCGATTCATTCGATTACAGCTAGTTATTCGTTTGCCGATGGTGGAAAGTGATGCATTTTCAATCGTGATGAATTATAAGGTGATATTCGCATTGAGATAAAATTAACAATGGGGCGGGCTTGTCGAACATTGTCGCGTGGATGAAAAATTCGCGGCTGCACCCTCCAACGATCTATTTATTTGCACAAACGTTTATACCGTCCGAATAAACCTCTATTGTTTCAACACGTGGTCGATCCTTTCTTTTCAATAGTGTAGCGATTTATCGGGAGAGTAAAAGAGAAAAAAGTCCGCGACAGGTTGTTTATAACGCAATGACGCGAATTTCGTAAAAACCGTTGGTCGACGCGTTCAACAGCTTCACCTCCCATGGCGGCGGCGAACGGAACTATCGACGCAGTCGTCCGTCGATATCTGTGAACACGGGAGACTATCTTACCGGCCGCTGGTGCTACGTCGGTAGAGAAGAAACCTACCGGATCGACCGATCGCTTTCGACGTCAAGTTCGTGCTGCCCCGCGTAGCAAGATACGCGAATAAAGAGGAAGCAAAACAAGACGCTGCTATCGACGGGTATCCTTCCTTCGGCCTCAACTTGCTACGTGATTGCTGTTATTATTGCCGAATGATTGTTAAACATAACCTATAATTTAACATAACGAAAGCTCTATACTCAAAAACGTATTCGTGTGTTGCTGTGAAAGGCAAGTACCTAGAGATAATTTTTTTACAATTCGTCGCGTTCGTGTTTGGTCCAAGAGTTCAGTTTGCGAGATTGCTTCCTCCTTTTCTGTCGCACACGACACCCTGACATGATGAGCGAACCTTGCGGCGTAAATCGGAATTTACGAACCATGGACACCGAGCGGACCTACCCGCCACCACAGTCGTTTCAAGGCTGATATACAAAACCGTTCCCTTGCCGATGTTTAACCTAAAAAGGATTTCGCCGACGAGAACGGATCGATTCTCGCGTACGGTTATTCACGCGAGTAGGTGATCATTCTCAGAGGAGGAATAAGGCTTTGCGGAAAGTTTGTCGAAAAAGATTTGCCCAAATGACAGTTTTCCGAAAACTATTTCTTCATAACAATTGCCCAAATTAACAATTTTTCAAATACAATTTGCAAAATGAACTATTTCTCGAATGAAACATTTCCTGAACATTCCCGACCATTTTTCGGGAAGCCATTTTTCTGGAGTCAAATTTGCCCTTGCATTGATTTTTCTGTAATCGATTTCGGCATTAGCAGGCGCCAGAAATAAACGTTCCCACACTCAGCATAACCGAGAATCAACGATGTGGACGTAGTGTGTTCTGACTCCTTTTTTTATTCGTTGTTTTTGTTTAATTTTATTTAAAATTCTATTTTTATTTTTTATATTTATATTCAATCCAAACAAGCCCAAACAAAAAGTTTGTCCATTGGGAAATTGCAGTCGAGAAATTGTTCACTCGGCAAATTGTGTACGAGAAATAGTCCGTTCGATAAATAGTGTTTGGGAAATTGGTCACTCGGAAAACTGTCCATTGCAGATATTGTATTGGAGAAATTGTTCATTTTGAAAATTGTATGGAAGAATGGTTTATTCGGGCGATTGTTATTGAGAAATTGTTCATTCGGGCAGTTGTTTTCGAAGAATTTTCCGCAAACGGAAATAAGAAATATGCTCTTTGCTTATATACGCGTATAATTGTTCTCGTTTGAAGACAAGTGGGACAGTTACGGGGCTGCCCCGTGATTGTCTGCGTGAAACGCCGAGACGAGTATCTGTTGCATCTGTATTCTGACGTGAAGTTTCATGTGTTCCGGTATTTGTCGGAGCGACGGTAACAACGACAGGAGAAACATTTTGTCGTAATCGTCGTCGTCGGGAGGGAGGCTCCTTCGGTTCGTGTGGCCGCCGATGCTGGTAGTGGCGCCAGTGCCGCCTCCGCCGCTCCCGTTCAACACGTCCACGGATATCTCGTTCTCGTAAGAGGTTATGGATGTCTCGCAAGCTGCCGCAGTTTGCCGATGATGCTGATACGAAGAGTCTTGTTCCGTTTGGTCGCGAGTATCAATCGGCCCGTCCAGCAGGTTGTACTCTTCGACTTCGGGCGTCCCCACGATCTCAATGTCGTTCCGCAACAATAATTCGTTCTTCAATTGGTGAAGTCTCGGATTTTTGCCCTTGCCTCTACGAAAAAAAAAAAAAAAAAAATTAGAGATCGGATCCTCGGAGAGAAGGCGGGAAAAAGAAAAGTTCGAGGTTACGCAGAAACTTTATTCTCCACTGAAAAGACGGGACATTTATTTAAGGGGGTATTCCTCTCTGAAAACTGAACAAAAATCGTTTTGCTGCTTATAGTTATAATGTAAACGTTCAAGAGTATTTTAAGACAACCGGATCCCGAATCTCTAAAATTTGTCGAAGTTACACCTATTTAGAGGAACATATGGTGAACGCGATTATGTCGAAACTACATACCTCGACACGGAGGATGTATATCTTGGGTAACTTTCACACTATTGACTTGAATTTGCACAGTTAGCGTTCAAACAGTAGTCATTTTCGGTTCACGAACGCATTTTTGAATTGGATGAACCATTCGTTAATACCAATGATTCAGCATGGTGTTTTTCAAGAGAAAAGTGAGGTTATCTTTGAAGTAGCTGTCATTGTTCGTATTTTTCAAAATTTCGAAAAGTCGATCGTGAACCCATAGCCAGTTGGATATATTTGAAGAGAACATTTTTTGTTTTCGTTTCAGATTAGATTCGCGCCTGGTGGAGATCCCGCCGTTTCGGCCCTCGCCGCTGGAAGACTGCAACGCCACCTACAGCACCACGAACTCTTTGAAAGATTTTCTTTCCGAAAAAATTACATTGCAACCACAAATATGTGTACACATACTGGGAAAAAATTCATTTATTCAAACCAATGTGATACTGGAAAAAATGCATCATTTTGACCCTGTAGATTGGGCTTCGAGAGAGAGATACCTCGTTAATCCAATTGTGCAGTGCGCGCACGCGCGCGTGTTATCGAAAAGAATAATAGACGACCACGCAGTGTGTGCTCCGCGCGCGTTACCAGCGCCGCGTAGCGTCCGTATTTTCGTCGGCTCTGTCAAAGGCTTTAGACTTGTGGCTTTGAAATTGTGATAAATTATAAAAATTAAAATTGCGCCTCAATTTTTTGTTTGCATTAAATAGATTTTCGGGGCCAACGACAGCGAGAGGCGTATCCTTTCGGTAAAGCAAAAAAGTAGGAAAAATTTTCTTAAGATGTGTATTTTTGTTTATCATAATTTTGTTATATGACGAAAAAAGTGAAGCTATATAATGGCTTTTATTAAAATGTATAATATAATATTGGCTTTATAATATAATAATATGGCTTTATAATGTAATAAATAAAGTGTCGTTTTCAGACCGAAATAAGCATAATTTTTTATCTAACCTCAAACTCAATTTAAGGGAAAACTGTTGGTATGTGCTACGTCAGGGACGTAAGAGAGTTAAGTGAAATTATTAACGAAAGTAATTATGAAAAATCAATTAATTAGAGGTATTGTGAATTACCAATAATTGAAGCTCGTATCATAAAGCAAACCTCATGTTTTCACGCCCTACAAAATTTCTTTAAAGGTAAAACTATCTATTTGTTGCGTTGTTCCAACCTCCAATTTGCCACAGGGAATCGATCAAATTTGCATTTACTGTTCCTTCCGATATTGTTGCAATTCATTACACAGCACCTGTCGTGGCCCATTTCCGGTAAAACAATATTTTAACGTTTATTGGAAAAATCTCGTACTACGGTCATACGGATTTGACGGACGAACGGTCCTTTATTGTCATTTTTGTCCACTGCGGGCGCTCCGTACGTTTTCATTGCCCCCACTCTGTACGCTGCACGGAGCCAACATCGCGACGACAAACGGAAACGCGAAGAATCGTCCGAGAAATTGAGAGGACCGGACAGGTTCTCCGGTATAAAATAATTCTCAGGACTCACCTCTTTTTGACGCTCGGTATGAGAAACAGCAGGTGATCGTAATACGTCGACTTTTTCCGCTTTCGACCGCTTCGGCTACCCGGTTTTTTCTGTGCTTTAACTTCCTTCATGAAATAATCCCGTATGTTTCGCCACTTGTTGCGCAAACATCTGTCTGAAATAGTTCGAGACGCGATAGAAACGTCTATCCGACAGAACGTGGCTTCGCTTTGTTTTTTTTCATCTCTCCCCTCGCGTACCTTCGATCGCCCTTTCCTCGTCCATCAGGCTGTTCCAGTCCGGTGTCATAGCTTTGCACACCTCGAACCACGCGTTCGCCTTGGCTGTGCGATCCATGTACTGCAGGCAATTCACGTCGTATATAGCCGGATGCCTTTTTATATGATTTATAAATTTTTCCGTGTCAAACAACGTCACGGCCATTTTTTTATCGCTTGCTTGTATTTTCGCGTTTGTCCGGAACAACGACGGGGGTGACGGCGACGTTTCGTCCGCAAAGCTCGCACTGCGCGCGCGACGTATGCGGATAAAATCGTTGGCCGCATCGTTCCGCGTTGTATACTCGCGTGATAGCCTCACGCGGGTACAGCGGCGAGGCGGGCGGTGTGTACGACTGCGGCGGTGCGGAATTTACACGCTCGAAAGGCTTGGCAACGTTGCGCCCCGGGCGACGGAGGGCTCTCTCGCTCACTCCACCTCGCGACAAACTTTTTTCAAATATCCTCCATAGTCTCTTCCCACCGTTTTGTTTTTGACCATTTTTTTTATGTACGCTTAATTACGCATTTCTCCGACGGATTTTTTTTCGCGTTAACATTTTTTTGCCCGTTTCAGAGTGTGAATCGATCCTGCTTGTGCGCGCGCGCCTCCCTTCGTTTCTCGGGTTTCTCGCGACCTCAAGGTTTCCCAGTGCGGAATTCGCAAGGCCGCGCCGATTACGGCTATTCCGTAATTCGCGATCCCCGAAAGTCTCCGCGCCTCTTGCGGCCCAAGGCAGAAGCTCTACTAGTATACTAACTTTCTTAAAAACAAAAACATGTCCATTGTTATCAATGTAATAACGATGGACAACATCCAAAGAACGAAAGATTACTCGAGATTATCCTGTGTTCCAGGGTGCAAAATGGATAATAAAAGTGAATTGTCGTTCCATAAGCCACCTAATGATAAAGTCCTTTAAGGCGGGCATCATGTGACAGGTCCAAAAAAAGCACGGCAGACTAATGGCGGGCCGTTATTTTCTTTGTGTAAATCGTACTTGAACTTTTCAACGTGTTTTTCTCGAAACTGTATTTTTCAAATTGGCTTCCATGGTATTTGCAAAACTATCGAACGGATTTCGCTTAACTTTTCATGGTGTAATCAGCACATCTATAGTTTTCACCCGAAGTAAAATATTTCTGATGTCTGCCATAGTTTTTCCTTTTCAAGCTGAAAAAGTCGAAAAGAAAGAACGAAACTTGTTAACTTTCAAACCCGTGCAAAAAATTCAATTTTCGATACTTTTACTTTACTCTACTTCCGGCGATAACCCCAAGTCTACCAATTAAAATGCCGTTTGGTTTTTCTTTTTAGCTGACCAAAATCTCCGGAATCACGGCAGCCGATAGACGAATTTTTTTTGACACGCGCGTGTCTTTCCAACGGTGTAAAGATAGTGTGTTTCGTTGGAGCATTAAAAAAAATCCCAAAAGGGCAAAAATAAATAGCTGTTACATGGGATGAACCGCTTAACAAAGTGGTTGTTTACAATGTATAAATACAATTACAGACATTCCTTGTAAAAAGTATGCTCTGAACAATAGAATCACTCCTTGAAATCTGTGAGTGACTCTCATAACCTTAAAAAATCTAAATCCAGATCTAACAGAGCTAAACAAAGAGCGGAAAATAAATTATTCACTGCAGTAGCATCCTAACAATTTATAGGGTGTCTCAATATGACCTAATTTAATTTAAATTTATTAATAAAACGTATCATTTGTTTGAAAAGTACAACCACGGAGGTTATGTGTGGAGCAAAATATCCGATAAATGGCCGGCTCGTCCCTGTTTGCAAACGTTCACTCTTTGGCCGAAATGTCTCATAAGATGTTGGCATAATTGCGAACTAATTTCATTAATGATGCGTTCAATTGCTTTCTCGAGCTCCGGAATGGTCTGTGGATCGTGGCATACACTTTTTCTTTCAGAAAAGCCCAAATAAAGAAGTCAAATCACACGATTTTGGTGGGCAATTCACCAGTTAACACGGCCATGGAACTTCGTCTGCAATAACTATGCAGTAACAATGCAGCTAATCAAAATTTCTATGCGTCGCTCGATCGTGTAATTTTCCATGATTAAATCTCAATATTTCATGATGCCAGTGGTCAAACATTCGTACTCCATATTCGCCACAAAAAAATGGCGCGCAATTAAAAATGTCACGTCATTTTGAGACACCCTTTACTATAGAGGTGAATCCTTCAAGAACGAAGTAATTGTTTACGTTTGAGGCTATACTTTGGCCGGCCATATTGAAATATCGCTGCGCCACCTCTCTGCCGTGAAAATCGCGAACTTTGTAATAGCGGGACGGAGCTACTCTCGCGAACGAACCTGCTCATCGCCCTCGCAACGTTCCGTAGCGACAAAAAAGTAACGGCGAGAATAACTCGATCGGTCGAGTCGAGCAACGAGACCCTTCGTCGCAGGGCCAACGGTCGTCGTCTCTACCTTGCCGAGAGAGCATCGACCCGTCCCGTTCGCTCTCCGCGCTAATGGAACTACCGCGCGACGACGACGACAGGGGTCGAAAGATTCGCCACGAGAGAAAGAGGGGACCGCACATGTCAGGGCCGTGATATCCGTACAAGCCTGCGGGCGCTTCCCCTCACGCAGAATATCTGAGCCAATTTCGAAATAAAAAATCGTCAGCTCCCACGATTCCCGATATTCGTGCGAAATATTTCATCGATTGACGATTTTTCCAAAAAGCTTTCTTCTCCCTTGCCCTTGGTGTCTGGTGAGTGATGCACAGGCCGGGGGCACCGAGTCACCCAAGGCAGCCGATGGACGAAATTTCTACGCCGGCGAATATGTGCGGTCTGGCGGGATCCTGCGCTCGGTGCTCACCCGATTATCGAGGGAAGCGTACGCGCGCATACGTTTGATACACATAGTGACTATATGGTGGGAGGGCAGGGGAGAGGATGCGGCCAAGAAACTTGCCCCCGACGTCGTCACCTCCGCGCACAGTTAGCAACTTGCCGGCTGCTCCTTCCAGTTCCCGTCCGACGTGACAACGAAAGGATCTCTTTTCCTCTACCTCACGATCAAGCGTGTTCACTCTTCGCGAAGCCGGCTAAAAATCGTTACCGTTTCCTCCCTCGTTGACGGACCTCGTGTCGTTACACATCCGACATGTCTCTCGCTGAATTTTATGGAAAGAAGTACAAGCTCGCCAGCAGCGACAAATTTGACGAGATGATGAAGGCTCTGGGTAAGTGATACTTGTCGAGCTCTCGGACGTACGTTGTTAACGCAACACGCCCCTCACAACGAACGCGCGCACCTGCGACTTTTTTCTATCCTTTTTCGATCACGCCATCCCTGGCTCGTATTTGCATCGCACACTTGCCTCGAGTGCTAAATTCTCACTGGAAAACGCCTGACTTTGGAATTCGAATCTACTTTTTCGGACGATTAAAAAAACTGCCAAAATAAAATTGTGTTTCGATTCGAAAAACATTTCTTTTTTCGTACTTTTTAAATATTTCATTTGGAAAGAAAGACCGCTCGAATATTTTACCATCGATTCGATAAATCGAATGGACTTCCAGTTTGAGAAGGAACGTAAGACGACGAAACTTTGGCTGGCTGAACTTTAGCAACGGCCTTGTCGCGTTTGCTCGTACGCGAGTGAGAAAAAAATAGGGTAAATAATGTATGTAGCGATGAACAATAGAGCATGCGGTGACGAGTCGGTGGTACGATAAGGCAGGCACGGATTACGACCAACGCGATTTACGACCAACTCGTTTACATATTGCCACGAATTCGACAAACGCCTGAGCAGCACTCTCCGCTAACGTTGAGAATATCTCCGATATTCTCAACGTTATCGCAGAACAATCTTCACGTTATTGTGTGGAGAAAATATGAAAAAATCGATTGATTGTTACTGACCGTGCAAAAAGGTGTTTTTCTCGCCATTGAAAAGGATTTTTCTTTGAGCGATCATCACAGCGTACAAGTCGAAGAATAGCTGATTTTCACGATCTTTTTTCGCTCGTTAAAATACGCTAATCAGTCTGTTTTTTTTTATGTCAAATCAAAGCACTCATAAAGAACGGAAATTACATTTTTCAACGTTTATTTTTATTTTCTTTTACATGTCTTTCACGGTTGAAAGTGTCTTCGAAAAAAAGGAAACCTCACGATGCACACGGTTGTGGCCGTAAATATTGTCTGAAGCAAAATTTGTAAAAAGATGATTAATCAATATAAAAGCCGCTGTCTTGCTATGGAGCCTCTTTTATATCAAAATTGACAAAATGGCGGCGGTTTGACGAAAATTATCGAATTTAGCCTATTTTTTTCGAAAAAATTTTGTTAAAAAAATATGAAGATCGAAAAAAAGAGTTTCCATAGCAAGAAAAATAATAGGGTGAAGAGTGTTGTGTCAAAATTTGAACAAATTTATAACCGTCTATAATATCGAATAATGCAAAATAATCGCTTTTTTTTAAAAATTGTACCCCGTTGATCCCTTAACCCTTTCACACTATTTGCCCGCGACTTCGAGACACTGGGTCAATTTGACCCGGACTTCATCCACCTGCCCTTAACAATCCTTCGGTCGGTTTTGAATTGTTGTAAAAAATTATTGAAAATTCAATTTTGGGAAAGTGAGCATGTTATTTGAAATTCGTCAGGTGCAAAATGACGAGAGGCATGAAAAATGCATGAACTTCGGAATTATTATTTTTTATATATAAAATTAATATATATTTTGGATATGGATTTCAACGTATTTTATTCTTGTATCAATGAAGAGGAGATTCAAATTTTAATCATTTAAAAAAATCCAAAATGCATGTCGATTTTTTGCTTTTTGTAGTTTAATTATTTTCTGATTTTTTAATTTGGGTTTGTTTGGGTTTAAAAATTAACCTGCACCTTAAGGACTAAGCTCCAACCGTCCCACGGTAAAGTGCGTAAGTAGATAATATCGACACTAATGGAGTTTAGCAGAATGTACTTATATCGAGCATTATCCCATTTTTCTCGAAACGAATGGTTATAGACGGAAAGTGTATAAAAATCAACATTTTTATAAGCTGCAACTTTCGTAGGAAACTTCTTTCTCTAAGATCAACATTTATTTAAATAAAAATAGTTTTAAAAGATCAGTTTTCGCGAGTTTTGACCTTGAAAATCACATTTGCGGTCATTTTCACTACCGTATTCGTGATCAGCGCGTCAAAATACACGGATCCACGAAATTCGAAATTAAACGGCGGTACGGGCTTCGCGGAACTTTATCCTCGCGCTAGGATGAACATAGGCGCACGTAAATAACGAGCAACAAGAATAGCGACGAGTTTCGTAGGAAGCAAAAACGCCAACGAACGAATGTTTGTAGGGCGGTAAGTAACCCTCTTTGGAATTTCTCACAACGAACGCGAATAGCTGAGATGATTCTTCCGCAGCGATGCAACTCGAGGAGATGGCGCGATAGGGCTTCTCCAATTTAATTCGCACAAGCATCGTCGAACTTTCGCACGGCACGCCGCCACGTCGTCAGTCGCAAGATAGCACCGTTCACAATCAACCGGCGAATTATCTCGCGAAACAAGCGCGTCAGAAGATCCTCGCGCTAAACAAAATTTAACGAAAGGCACCCCCGCTATATTCAATAATATCTCATGTCTAAAACATTTCTCTGCCGAAACATGGCTCTATTCGTAAAGATCACAATGTCACAATAATTCGGTTCTGAAATATTACTGCTGTCAAATATCTCCATTCCACGATCTTTCGTATCTGAAACTTTTCTATTATTAAGGATGTTGAGTCCCTATGAAACATGTTAATGCTAATTGTTCAATAAATAGCTTCTTAATCGTCATGAAATTTTCAGATTTTCAGAGTTCTATCATCATTACTTCAACCTCCTTAAGGGTTGCAATAAAAAATGATAAGAAAATTTCGTATGTTTTTGTATGAAGGATTTAAGAGGTCGTGTTAAAATTTCACGACGATTAGGAAGCTCGTTATTTAAAAATTAACATTTGGTTAAGAACAATTTTTAAAATAAATGAAAAAAAAAATTATCAATAAATTTCGTTTTGTTTCCGTTGGTTTCAGTTCATTGTAGATATTAGAAAATTGAGAGGTCAAAAAAAAGCTTATTGCAAAGTTACATCAGTTTCCATAAGACAACATTTAATTTGTGAATGTTAATTGTTCAATAACGAGCTTCCTAATTGTCGTGAAATTTTTACACGACCTCTGAAATACTTCACACAAAAACGTACCAAATTTTCAGAATTTTATCATCGTTTGCGATTTGGGACTCGACATCCTTAAGGAGAGAGATGTCTGAGAATAGAGAAATAAAGAATCCCTGCTTGATCGACCCGTTATTCGACATTACCCCTCGCGATTTGTAATAGTCTGTCAGTTATGGCGAAACTATGAAAATTCAGGCGACGCGGGAATGGCGACAGGTGAACGAGGGCACGGCCCGAGGCTCACTGTTATCTGTTATCGGGCGTGAGAGGCAGGTGATGGACGCCTGTCTATCACTCGAGCACGCTCCACGATCTCCTTCCTCTTGTTTACAGCGGGTGGCACGAACGAGCATCGCGACAAATTTCCGATACGCAGTATTATAGGGTAAACTGACCAGTGAATGGACAAATACTGATTTATATTCATAATCAGTAGAGAATATGGAATGTGGAATCAGTAGAGAATATGCAATTGTCGATAACAACTCAAATCACTATGATTTGTGAAGTGTAAAAATGATTCTAACACCGTATAGTAAAAATGATGCGTGCATGTTACATTTGAACCTATTCTCGCATAGGCGCGAGTCCTGTATGCTGTATAGTAAAAATAATGCGTGCTTTGTAAAATACCAACTTTTATCACACGCTATATTTTCATATGGATTTTACCATACGTATAGCATGAATCTTCGCGTATGTATATATTTCACTATACGCATGGCATCAATCTTCGGCGTATAGCGAAAAATATTACGAAGTTATTAGTAAAATGTGCCTCTTTATACCGTACTTTCTGTAGAATTCTGGAAACTAATTGTTCCAATCACGTGGACAAAATATTTTTTGAATACTACAAAAAATCACAATATGCCAAATAAAATGTATTATTTGTATCAGTTTACGTGCCATATCGTAGGTTAAAATTTAAATTTCTTCATTATTACTATACCATAATTACAATTTTTATCTTCCATTCAATACTTTTTGATATTTAATGATATTTTTTTTAGAAGCATAGTATTAATCCTCAACTACGAGGATTCTCACTGATTCTCAATTCTCACTGATTTTTCGTAAAAATTAATGATCCATTTAAAAAAATCATTCTTGATGCTTTCAAACGTTTCGGAACTGTTGGGTGATCAACTCCGAATGATTCTGCAAGTTTAACTAGCGTCTGACATGAGTCTTCATGAAGTAATGCCTCCAATTGAACACATCAAAATCATTATTTTTCAAGCGTCTGAACCAATCTCTGCGTGTTGTTTCCAACAGCATGGTCGCCGTAAGTCTCAACAAGAATTCTGCGTGCTTCAGCTGCAGATGTTTTTAAAATAAAGTAGTGCAGTAAAATAAAAAATAAAGTAGTGCAGTAAAATTAAAAATAAAGTAGTAGTACTAGTAGTGCAATAAAATTTAATTTTCCGCCAACTTCGAAATTCCATAACGTTTTTACGGGGCGGGAGGGGTGGATTTCAGCTTCCTTCGACTAAACATCATTATTTACAACTCAATTAGTAAGAAAATAGCCGAAAAAAAATGTTAGACTCATTTTTCAGAAAAGTCACGCCTTATTTTATCACGTTTTTCCGCGAACTTCAAAACCCCATGACTATTTACAGGAGGGTGGATTTCAGCTTCCGCCGTCTGAATATCATTATTTATAACACAACTAATGAGAAAATAGCAACAAAAAAATGCTAGGCTCATTTTTCGGAAAAGCCGCTAAAGTAAATAATCACCAATTTTAAAATAAAGTAGTGCAATAAAAAAATAGTGGCGGTGGTCTGAAAAAAAAAACGTATCGAATTTAGACGATGTGTTCGACAATTTTTCGATAAAAAAAATGAAGATTTCAAAAAAATAATAAATAAAGCTTCCATATAAGATACAGAATGGCGTGAAGAATGTCGTGTCGAAAATTGAGACGGACAGCTTGAAAACTCTTCCCTTGAGACTGCACGCCATTTTGAAAAACGACATTTCGAGAAAACCGCGTTTAAAGTGTCAAGT
This sequence comes from Ophion costatus, assembly GCA_951751655.1. NCBI lineage: Eukaryota > Metazoa > Arthropoda > Insecta > Hymenoptera > Ichneumonidae > Ophion > Ophion costatus. The sequence continues at coordinate 14,758,503 of OX632367.1, forward strand.
GCGGAATTCCCATATAAATAATTTACTTCCGATCGATCGGCGATGCCAGGTCCGTGTTTATAACTGTCTATGCTATAGGATAATGCGTAAAAAAAATCGATTTTTCGAAAATTTTACACTGATCCCTGAACCTACGCGCACGCAGTTCTGGTAACGCCATCTGTTGGAAAACAGCGATAACTTATTCAACGTCCTATTTCGTCCTATTACGTTCCGGACATTACTTTCGTCCTCGACGTTTTTTTCTCTCAAACAAAGAACTGCCAATTTGTCATAAACGCGTCGATGCGACGATTCGTTCGGTAAATAGAGAAGAAGCAATTGCTGCTAAAAGGGGATTAATATTGCGGTATAGGATATATTAATTCGTCTCTCGAAATAACTCTCGCGTAATGCCCGTGCCAATTGCGCGACGTCTTCATTTTATTCGGACACAGGCGCAGAGAGTAGGGGGTGGGGGGGGGGGGCTGGAGAATCTCGAACGTCCGGTCGTTTCGTCGAACGCGCGAGACGGGTTCAAAGTTCAGAGATCGTATCTGTTTTTTCGCTTTGTACAAACAATATACTCCGTACGCTTACGTAAGAAAGAATTTTTTTTTTCTACTCCCGGTCGCAACGAGAGGTATACCGATAATTCCGCGCGATAAGTGGCGAAGAGTAAGCGACAGTCTGAATTGCAACTTCTCGATCCACAATCGCCTACGTATTGAGAGGGTGAAGCTAAAAAATGACGACACTGTTGAAGGAAAATTTGGAAAAGCGTTACGAGCTGACGAGCAGCGACAAATTCGACGAGTACTCGAAAGCTCTGGGTGGGACGAACCGTCGTTTTCTTCGTTCTCTTGTTTACTTCGAAATAGTGACGGTGATAAAGTATTGTTTCGATGCACACAGGTGTCGGACTGGTGACGAGGAAAATGGGAGGCAGCGTGAGTCCGACGGTCGAGCTGACGGAAAGCGATGGCTGGTACAACCTCAAGACCTCGAGTACCTTCAAGAATTCCGAGATAAAATTCAAGCTCGGCGAGGAATTCGACGAGGAGACACCGGACGGTCGTAAAGTCAAGAGCGTCGTCACGATCGAGGGCAATAAGATGATTCACGTGCAAAAAGGCGACAAGGAGACGATGATCGAGCGAGAGTACAGTCCCACGGAAATGAAGGCCGTAAGTCGAATAAGCAGGGATCGAGGCAGCAGCGTCGTGTACGGACAAACGGCCGCATATACGACGCGAACGATTTCAATATTATTTTGAGCTAGCGCATGCAGAAGGAAAGCTCGATCGATCCCTCGCATGCGATTGTCCTTTCCGTGACTACCCACGTACGTGCGGATGGCGCGGAGGGAGGAGGGGGGGGGTCATTGTCCGTAGCTCAACAAGCCACGGACAATGACGACTGATTGATCAAAAGAAGCGCCAATTAGACGCGTACCTCGGTGTCGAATTGCCCACCGCCGATTAGATTTCAAGCGAGCACGTAAGCCCCCGTCTCACTCGAGTCTCTTTTCTTCCAGATCATGAAGGTCGACGATATCGTCTGCACGAGGATCTACAAGCTGCAAGAATAACTCAACGTTGCTGAATATCCCGGGGCGGAGTATCTCTCGATGGCACAAACACCTCCCTGTGTTGCGAAAGGAAAAACCCGAGCGCCATTATTTTTCATACGTTTTCCATTGTCTCTGAGATAGTGCGAAACAAGAGCCAACGTTACGTTGCACGTAAGGCGCAGATTGACAACGACAAAAAATGCGCAAAGTGCTTGTTTTCATTCCTTTTTGTACGTTTGACCAATAAATACGTTGATAAGAAGAAATGATGTGACAAATCGCAACGACCTCCAAATGTTTGCCTCGTGTCATTGCTGCACCCAGCTAATTGATATATATATATACCGGGTGCTTCATTTTACTGCTCCGATCAAGTATAGACAGGGTTGTTACGCATCATTGACTCAGAAATTCCCTGACTTTTCCAGGTTTTCCATACAGGTTTTGCAAAAATTCCAGGTTTTGATATTTATTTTTTTTAACTGAAATTCGAAACATAATTTAGACATTACAAAGTAAAAAAAGACATTAAAAGCAAATACAGAACGTGTTCTTCATTATAAACAAAAGTTTGTACGCCGGTAAAAATAAACAAAAAATAAATATAAATACTTATCTATGATGATAATGATGTGGTTGTGTATCGACAGATCGTATACAAATATATGTTTGTAGCTTTACTTTTAATTTACTTTAATTTGCAAATGTAGCTTTACAGTAAATTAGTTTGCGGTTGTTTAAATCCTCAATGTTGGGCACTGACATAACTTTCTTTAGTGTATCATGAGGAATAATATAAATATTGAAGATATACAAAAATATTTATTCTCATACTGTTCAGTTTTTTTGTTAAGTCTGTTGCATTTTTCGTATCTCTTTCAAAAAGTAAATTGTGAGAAAATTCCAGAAAATTTCCAAAATTCCCTGACTTTTCCCTGATTATTCCGGGAGGAACGAAATTCCCTGAGTTTTCCCTGTTTTCCATATGCGTAACAACCCTGATTGAGTAGGCGAAAGTCCCGTAACGCCGGAGGCCACCTAGCGTCGAACACTCGTACTAGCTCGCGACATTTTGCCAAAGTTTGATTCAAGTTTTTAAGTATGTTCATGATGAGGTTGCATATTTGTTCATGTATTTTGGTTTTAAACTTCGTTGACGTTGTTATTTCATGAATAAAGCTACGTTTACTTTTTTATTGTCTGAAAACATTAGGTATCCGCTACTGGGGGACACGTAAGAGTGTAAACCTAGGTGGACGCCCCGATTGTGAACGTGATAGGGTTCAAAGGGTAACAAAAAAAATCATCCAAAATTCAATATGGCGACATTAAGATGGCCGACATGTTTTTAAAAAATATGATATGACGGAAGTAACGAGCAGCAGGAAGCTAATCGTTGTTTGGGTTTGTTTGGATTAACAAACAAAGTCAAACTCACACTTACACTTGGGATGTTGAAGATTTTTTTACCTTCTCGTGGCACATCCTGGAGAGCGCTAAAATTGTCGAAAATGGTGTTCTAACCTAAAAATAATGGACTTTATAAAAAAATGTCCTTCAAAACTTGTTAGTTTCGGCCTGACCAATCGTTTGGTTGCAAAAGTCACGTTTCCATTTTTTTTTAACACGTCGGCCGTCTTAAGCCGCGCCGTACATTTAAACGAGAAAAAGTTCGGCAATTTTGAGGAATTTTTTGAGCGAAGGCATTATTATTCTACATTTATTAAACTGTAGGTATACTTCAATAGTATATTTACGTATACGGAACAATTTTTTCAAATGCATTTGTCATCAAAATGGCCGAGCTGTGGCAGCGTGTTGCAAAAAAAAATCGTTTTTTCAAACCCAATTTTTGTCGACATTTTTTCATTAAAAAAAAATGAAGATTTAAAAAAGCTTCCATAGCAAGATGAAGAATGTTGTGTTAAAATTTGAGGCGGATAGTTTGAAAACTCTCCCTTCAAGAGTGTACACCATTTTGAAAATCAGACTAAAAAAAATTGATTTTTTGAAAATTACACTGCGATTAGCCCTTAACGTCGCCATATTGAATTACGGACTAAAAGAACAAAAAATGTTCAACCTCAGAACCCTACAACTTTCAGTATACTCAACACTCGATCGGAGCCGTATTTTTCGAGATAAATCAGGTATAAGATAAAAACGAGACACCCGTATAGATATACAAGATTATCTTTGATCGAGATTGCCGGCCAATCTGAAATGAATATCAACGCTAACGTAAATGATAAATCATCGTGATGAGCCATTCGAAAAAGCGTGTAGCGAGCGGCCCAGGGTGGGGATATCGTTCGAGGGCGCACGCGTGACATTAGTTCGGAAAATGCGGCGTTGCGGTCGTCCCACGCACACCTCGAAAAGACCGTGCTCGAAAGTATCCAGAAAAACATCTCAAAAAACATAACCTTAAAGAAGCATCAAGGTTAGCGTCTCGCGCGAGTAAGCCTATAAATATCTCTTTCGCGAATATTGGAAGAATCGATGCGACAATGGCCAGCGACGAGACGGAAATTCTCGACAAGCCTGTCATGCTATTCGGACGAGACGTGAGGAAGATACCTTGCTTCAGGAGCAGCTTGCTCTACGGTCTCGGTGGCGGTCTGGCCGGTGGATTGATCGTTTTTATGTTTACGAGCAAGCCACGATTGGGATCGCACAGTGCCGTCGGCATATTCTGCTCCGTTACCATGAGCTATTGGATAGTCTGTCGCAACCGATGGGCTTACCAAAAGTACAGCATAGGACAGTTCTACGGAGCGACGAATCGACCGTTCGTCCAGGACGACCTTACGCCCCTGGAAGAGGATCCGAAGAAAATTGAAATAGCGAATATTTAGAAGGACCAAGCGCTCGTCGAAGGGAGCTACCTCGGCGCGCTTCCACCAGACATGAGTAATCTTATCCAACTACAAGAATCGACGCCGCCTGCTCGAAGGAAGTTCCAACGCAGCGCCAACCCGAACAAACCCAAACAATAATTTGAACGAACCACGAGGCAATAAAAACACACATTCACGTTAACACATAAATATCCATCCTGTAAAAGTGTAGAGACTCTAGGAGCTATAAAATAATACAGTACTGTAAACTTGAATTTGAATAAAAACCTCGTTACTAGATAGACGCAGCCTCAAACGTAATTTTTTTCTCTCATTGCAGCTTCCGTGCGTCGAATACAGCTCGGACGAGAACGGCCAGCCAAAGGATCCGAACGCCGACTCGACGGACAGCTTGTTTTATTAAATCTGGAGCAACGTCATTGGCATTAAAGAAAAATTGCACACCAGAACAGAAGCGAGTTTACGCGAAGAAAAAAAAAACGTTCTGTGTTACGTCAAGATAAATGCGGCCGCGGCGAACGAGAATCGTCTTCGAAACGGACAATTAGGTATAACGGACGAAAACCGGTACCGCCTCGCGCGTAAAACGATGACGCGAGTGGTAATAGCCAAGCAACAGGATCTCGTCCGAATACCGCGTCCAAAAACAAAAATACAGGAAAAGGGACAAACCGGATCTATCTCGCGTTCAATTATTTTGGCGAACGCTGCTTCTAGGCTATTCTCGATTCAGACTCCCCTCCCTTCCATTCTCATTAACGGTACACGTTGCCTTTTTATTTCCTCTTTTTTTTCAGCGAGAGCCGCTTTTGCGCGCGACTCTCGACGGAAATTTCTCTCCCGATCGATCCTTTACTTTCACCGCGCGTACACTTTTGCTCCTCGAAGAATCGTATAATTGTAATATTCGGGATAACGCGGAGCTTCATGTTTCTCGAAGAGTGACTAGGGAAAGCGATACCGGTAACGAGTTTTCGCATTGGCGTCTAATACCGAGATCTGGTGGTTCAATAAATTGCTTATCAATCAAATAACATCAGGGAGGGCATAAATACACAGGGAATAGCAAAAAACGAACGAGGCCATCCAAATGAAACAGCACAAAAATAATTAATTTTAATCACAAATTCTAATTTTAAACAATCGACGCTCACAAAAGGGGACATTTACGCAAATAATATTTTACTTTCCTGTCAGCCTTTGTCTTAATATTGTAAAGTTTTAATAAGTCCTCCTTAGCATTGCTAAAGAATAAAATAATAATAATTACTTAGTTAAAAGATGAAAAAAACTTCATGTTTCCTCTTTATATCTGAATACAGTATTTGAGATGAGTCAATCTAGGCATTCAAATTCCCAAACAGTACTTATAATTACTGAATTATTTTTGAAAAATTCAAAACGAAATAGTTATGTCAATAATTTCAAACGTTATTAAGTTCCAGTACATGATGGCTAAAACCCATAATTGGCCCAAGTAACCCTTATTGGGTCCATTATAGGGTTATACCGGGGCTGCAATACCACTAAAATTCATCCGGAATCCCGGTATCCATGCCCTAACAGTGAGCCGTTTCTCCCTGCGCATGCCGCTCGATGACCGTTCCAATGAAATGATGATTGGCGGGTGCTCGGTTCGTCTCTTTGACGAAAAATTCTATACAAACGTTTTCTCAAGGCGGATCGTCGCGTTCGATCTGAATTTATTGCCAAACCTCTCGCGCTCCGAACTCGTTAATATTCATGGAATATCATCGGCGACTCGGATGCTCGACGCCCAACATTTTTATACCGGCGCGGATGGAGAAAAAAAAAAGATCGTTCCGTTGTTTCGCCGAAATGCAAATGTTTGAATTTCGATCGTAGACGAAGGTGTACACGCTCGTAGGTATTTTTCTCATTTGGCGAATATCGCTGAGACGCCGAGCGGGCGTTGTTTGTCAAAAGACGATGGCAAACAAATTTTTTGAGGCGATTTGGAGTTGATATCGAGAGCTACGATTTGGTCTCGCGTCGGGGAAATTGGAGCAGTGGTGGAGAGTCCGCGAGGAGGTAAAAGAGGGGGGGGGGAGAAAGGTAGGCAGGCGCGTGTCGGATCGCAAGAGCGGCCGTGACGGTGTATCGGGCGAAGAGAGAGAGATGGAAATAACACCGCGAGACCGGCCGCGCCGTAGTAAACTCTTGGCGTAACAACCTTGGGCGACCTTGAAGTTTCTCAAGATGTTTCGGATAATGTGTCCGAGTCATCGCGGGGGCCAGCCCCTCGAGCGTCGTAAATGTCACGTTCTGTAGGATTGGTAAGAGGATTCGTAAGAGGAAGATATACGCGCGGCGCGACGCCAGCGGATGTCGAAAGATACGTATGTTTCGTGGCCCGCTATATAACGCGTATAAACCTCTGAAAGGAATGAATAAACCGCCTTCCTACTCGATCGAAATTTTTCGCTCACGTTGACGTCATCGATGAAAACTGGCCGCGTAGAGTTTTATTATTGCGCGGGTTTGTTGGCTCGCGGCAAACCCGCCAAGGCAACAAGGACGTTTGTTTGTTAATTGCGGCGGATAAATTAATTCGACGCGGACACGTTTGACATGCCCGCTTCGAGTGTGTTGACTCGATTCACGGTTACTCGACCAGTTGCGGATTTCGAGAGGCCGCCACCGCCGCCGGCGAGAGAAAAGGCCGCACGCTTGCGCATTTCTATCTCGAATAACCGATTTCATTGCCGTCACCGACGGAAAATAAGACAAAGAGGATCGACACGTCGCTTCCCGCGTCTTCGAGCGGAAGATTCACCGACAAATTTATGCTCGCTCGTTATAAGGGGCTACATCTCAAAGTCCGAACAAAAGGGCCAAATTCCGATGTTGTTTTCTGGGAAACGGTTGGTGAGAAGGAAACGAATTTTTAACACAAAGGTTGAGAACCTTTAAGAAAAATCACCAAAACATACTGAACAACAAAAACATGGCCGCCGCAGATGATGATTTTTTTCGCCTTTGGCGGTGGGCACTCGCCAGCTTAAACGGTCCATCCGAAATCGAAAAACCAAACGGGTTATACAAGTTAACAATAAATGCGTCGTTGACGATCTTCGATTCTTAAAATCGTTTTTTTAAACAACGTGGAGACGCATTGAAACTCGGGCATACAAAATCTGAAAAAAGTCAGTTAAAAAATGAAGATCGATTTTAAAATTTATGGGTAAAAAAATATTTTCTCACAAACGCCTTAATTTGTTGTACTAAATAGTAGATTTTTTTTTACCAAGTCTACTAATTTTACTAAGTTCACTAAGTAAATTTTACTAAAGTTTACTAATTTGACCAAATTTACTAAGTCAATTTTACTAAAGTTCACTAAGTTTACTAATAGGTGACTATCAATAAAAGCTTGGGGTGCTCAACTTTTTGAATGTTTAATCAATTTGATCGATCCAGTTTCCTGGGCCGTATTTGATTTGGCATTATAGTAATTAGAGAAATTATTATCACACGTTTATACTCAGTTTCAGGATTTTTATTTAAGAAATCTAAGGTCGTTTTACAATAAATGAAATACGGTTGATATGTTGACGGATTTATGTGAATTAAAGATTATGTCTTAATTTTGAGCGCCCCGAGCTTTTATTTATAGTCACGTAGTTTTTTAGAATGCTTGTGAACAATAACGAAGACTGTAGCCGAGAAGTGGGTGAAATATCGATTTTCCGTTTTGCATCTCACAGAAAGTCAACTTAAACAAAAGTTTGTAAAAAATGGGATCGTCGACAACCTTTAAACGTTTTTCATCGTATGTCCTGAAAATTTGGGAACAATCCATCAAGTGGTTCTCGAGATATGTCCACTGACATTGGAAATAGTGTTTCGAAAAAAACGCGTTAAAAGTGTGAATTATGGTGCTGCCACCGCTCGCCCGGCCGTCTGTTAGAAGCTATAGCTCATTCAGTTTCAGGAATATTTCAATGAAATTTTCAAGGAATATAGGCAAAAGATGATACTATCGAAAAAAAATGTCGTCCATTATCTGATTTTGTTTTTCTCCCCCGCCGCCCCCCCCCCGCCCTCCCAACAAACTCGGGTGCCTTCTTTTTCAAATCCTTCAAGGAGATCGCGAGTGTTGAGAAATAACGGCGCGGTATAGGTGCGTGGGTGTCCGGATCTAGATGAGGCAGCATCTCCCGCTGGTCGTATTTTTGTCGACAAAAATGTTCGCCCGAGTATGTAGCATCGTTGAAGAAGCGGCGAGGCTGAGACGCGTAGATGGAAAATGTGGTAATAATCGGTGCGATTAGTCGCGTAATCGTTATCGCGCCGAACCTTCCTCCGAAGCCCATCGATCGACTTTCTACCCTACCTATAGACGTGTACGACGAGCGTATATACGCAACTTGTTTGAATCTTCTCGCCTGTATTTTCGTACACGCGGACTCGCTTTCTTTTCCAAATCGTAATTAGCGTTGCTCAATCCGTGAAACGTTACGTCTCCCGGCCGAGCAAAGCATCTTGTTTTTATTGCTGCGGATGCCTTCGAACAAGAGCCTTTATTCCGTACTTTGGAAGCCGAGTTTCCAAGAACACCGTCGTTCACAACGCGCAAGTTACATGACAGTAATAAATCAAAAGTGAAAAAAAATTGGTACAACGCTGGAGAGGGACGAGTAGCGAGTGAAAAATTCGCTATTCTCTTTGCGGTTTATCGACTGTTCGGTGAGGATGAGCACACGCTCATCGACGAAACGATAGGCAAAGGGCGAATAGTCGAGCAAGCTTTTTGTTTCGTCGAGCAGTTTCAGTGGATCACGAAATGTCGCTGGCCGCTAGAGGCGCTGGGAGTCGTATGCCCGGCCGGCTCGGCCCTCTCCCAATAACGATGCGAACGATATGCTCTACGGCCGATACTATACCAGGTGTAGAAGTATGACACCGGAATTTTTTTGTAAAAATTACACGTCTGTTTGAAAATGATAAAAACGAGCGGAGACGGCTTTCTGCGTCACATTTTATCGATCCGCGAGTTCTTGTTGACTTTGAGTATCATCTTCATCCAATAAGGCTTGCAATTCGTTGTCTGCGAACTTTTTCGGTGGTTTCCCTCGCTCTTCGTTTCTCACGTCAAAATCACCACTTTTGAATTTTTCGAACCACTCGAACCACTGTGTTTTACCAAGAGCATGTTCACCGTACGCTTCGACAAGCATTCGATGCGATACCGCGGCAGTTTTCTTCAAATGATAACAGAAAACCAATGATGTCCGCAAATCGTAATTCGTAGGCACAAAACTCGACATGTTTAAGGATATAGAAAAATATACCGGGTAGGGAACTTGGGTTGTGTGTTGAAAATCTTCGTCAACTGTTAGATGGAGATGATGGCGCTGCAGAAACGGTCTTACGCTCCCTCACTGATGGCTAGCATCATCTATAGGGAAATTCCGCTTTCATACTTCTACACCTGGTATATAGTCAACCGGGCACTCGACTACCAGCGCCACACAATATAGTTATACTCGCGCAACCACGCTGGGTCCAGAGAGTGACCACTTTCTTACCATAGACAAAGTCTGCAGTGTCAGGGACATGATTCGGACGTTGAATAAGTTCTTGCTGTTTTCCAACAGATGGCGTAACCAGAACTGCGTGCGTGTAGTTTAAGATGGTAACGCATCTATAAAGCAGTACTACAAGCAAGCTTGAGAATCTTTTTCATAGTGTTAAACATGACAAATTTTTTACAAATAAAGAATTAATTTTCACGAAACAAACAGCGAGAACTTATACAACATCAGAACTTTGTTGGGCCGAAAATTAAATGCTTGAAACAAGGCTCAAGACGAACTTTTTAAAGAAGAGGAAGCACTCTATGGTTCTGGCATAACAGATTAGGGATATAAGTATAAAACTTTTTATTTCATTCGTACATAAACTTCAGATTAACTTTAAGGTAATTCTATCGCCAGGATTCGATCCATAGGATTTTCACTTTTTTTTTTTGAGCTTCATTAAATGTATTAATAATCGTCTCTGCAAAATTTCAGGGTCGCTTATCGACCTTATTACAGAGAAAAAATATTAAAACTGCGTATTTTTGTGAAAGAATTCTGAGACGGTCTACAAAAACCCAATTTCCAGTTGCTACAAAAGTGTACATGATAGTCAGAATCCGTCGGATTCTTAAAAATAATCGGATTTACATACTTAACACTTGTAGTAATCTAATGCTCTTAGAAAAGGGTACGCTTATCGACCAAATTTTTATGTAATATTAAGTTTAATTAGAACTTCCGGTATTGGTTTTATTACCCCTTGCTACGATAAAGAGACGCAACAGCAAGACAACAGCTGTATGTAGTCCTAACCTCATCTCACTCATTCGAATTTCCACATATATTTCATTTTTAACCGAAATATTTCGGCGACACAAATTTTATACACAATGCTTTATATTTCCCGCACCTGACATTGTTTTGACAGATCGACGTTGAAAAGTATGGAGGTTAATCTCGGCTGTTCGGATAAAAAGAGACAAAGATAATGTTTGCCAAATATCAAACCTACAAATACTGCGGGAATCGTTGGAATAACTAAGTTTTCATTCTTCTAATTAAATGTGAACATTCATAAAACAGTTTACGCATGGAAAATTGTAGTTGTTACAACATTTTTTTGCATATGCGAAAAATATAAATTGGACAAGTATGATCAGTCGTACGACTAGTGTGAAGCGATACGATTACCTTAATGGCGTTTTTCCCGAAACCCCGTATTTCAAGTCTGCGGGAGTGCTCCCACACGCCCTAGATGAGCAATCGTTACGAAATGTGGCCTGCACGTGTACAACAGACGTCTTCATTAGTCTAACTAAAATTATCCAGAAAACATTCGAACGTTTTTATTTTACAAACAAAAAACTGTAAAAAAGGTTGGTAAAAAACGAACTTCCCCTTCGATGGCTTTGTTTTTATTTTTCATTTTTTCTTCTCCATTCTTGTTCGACATAATCACAATATTGTACATAGTAAGATACGTATGATATTTTGGCTTCAGATCACCTGTTCGGGACTAGGGACTACCGCAAGCGAAGAATATCATCGCCCCAGTACCATGTTTTGTCAAACTTTCAAAAACATCACGTTTAATGAAGACCGCTCAGTAAACATACCAAATTTCGACATTCCATATTTAATAATTTTCGCATGAAAAATTGGTGAAAAATCGAGCATTATTTTGGCCCAACAGAGTAGAAACCTCCCTTAGTCATTAGCTAATAAGCGCTCTGGGTTTTCCCCCGCCCGGGTGTAGACGAGAAAGAGACCTGTTGAAGATCCGGGATGGAGATTTTTAGGCAAGCGAGTGTGGAAGCGAGCGGGACGCGGTACGTCGCTGAGATGGACGCGCGCTCGAGACCGGGGTCAGTAGGGCGCGCACTGGAGATGGAGCCCCGAATCGCGCGTCTCGCGTGAAAGCCCGCCTCGGACCCGTTCGCTACTCTCATCTCGCGCGCCGATCGATTTCTGCTCACGCTCTCGATCGCGTAATCCTCTGTCCGCGTTTATGCTAATTAACGCGACCGAATCTATGACTAGACTCGTTTTTCAGAGCATGGAAGCGGACCGCACGTTTCTCATGGTCGTTTCTCATCGCATCGTCGTCGGCGTTTGGCCTTGCCCAACAAAATATATGTATCTGGAAAACGACAATAATTACGAAAATTTCTTGTGTGAAATTTCTTTCTCAATAATGATGAAAAATTATGAAAAAGTTTCACATATGCCGTGACTCGAGCGGTGGTAACGTCAGCGCAACGATTCGTCGAAAGTACTGCGACAGGGGGAAGGATGTACTGCGAGAGTGAAAATGTATTAGGATGTTGGATAAGTTCTCGCTGTTTTCCAACAGATGGCCGTACCAGCACAGCGTGTGTGGCGACTTCGTACGCTTTAAATGATGGCCGCAAGGCGGCGCGTCGGTTCCTATAACGAGGTCGCCAACTACAAACAAAATACGTTTTATTATTATTATTATTATCATTAACATTAGGAAAAGGACGGTTATACAGAGGCTACGGATGAAGCGCGAGCGCGAGGGTGACAAAAATCGTCATAACACAGAACATGATATAATTATTGTATAAAAATACAATACAACTGATCTAGACTAAAATATTTTGTGTGAGTTTATAGTCCCCAAACCCCACACGTGCGTGTAGTTTAAGATGGCACTGCATCAAATTCCTCTAACACTCTATGAAGTACGGAGTTGTATTGGGATTTTATTACCTCTATTCAAATCTGTATATGAAAAGCGTAAAAAAAAGAGAGAAAACCAGTCTTATCGTATACAGAAGAGACCTATATTTCATATCGTTAGTGATAAGCATGGACGACTCGATACCGCACAAAACACTGCTAGTTAAGTACGATGAACTGTGATTTACTATAAGACAATTTTTCACAACTAGAATATAATAATTTGTTGAATCTGTTATGTTCCCCATCTCTAGGTAAAGTCGAAAATACCGCCCTATGGATATGAACGTATTTGTCTGAGGCTAGATGGCGCTGCTGTAGCCTTCCTCGCGGCCCGAGGCAGAAACTCTACTAGTATAGTGACCTTTGTCGAAATACGTTGATAACAATGGACAATATTTAAAAAACGAAAAATTACTCGTGATTCCGCTGCGTTCCAGGGTGTGAGACGGATAATAGTGAATTCTCGTTTTATATGCCACCTAAAGATAGAGTTTTTCAAAAGTAGTGGTTGTTAGCTCTAAAAGTAACTACCTTTAGGCCATGAAGGCAAGTTCGTAATCACTCAACGAGTTTTTTTATTTCCAGGTTTCGATCTGTATAAATAATAAATCCGGCAATATTAACAGTTATTTCTGTTATATACAATGTATAAATATAATTTCAGACGTCCCTTGTAAGAAGTATGCTCTGAAAAATAGAATCTCTCCTTCTCGAACCTGCGAGTGACGTTCATAACCTTAAAAATCTGAATCCATAACTGACAGAGCAAAAAAATAGCGCGTAATAAAGTATTCACTGCAGTAGCATCTTTACAATCTACCATGGAGGTAAATCCAATAGCCAACTCGCAGGAAATCAAGAACGAACTAATTATTTATGTTTGAGGCTATACTTTGACCGGCCGTATTAAAATATCGCTGCGCCACCTCTAGGACGTGAACATCGCGAATAAGCAAACTTGAAATTCGGTGTATGTCATTTCGCCCAAGTGTAAACAACTTTTTTTCAGTGTTAAACATGTCAAATTTCGTGCGAAAAAAAGTATTTGCCGGGAATTTTACTGTATTACTTTATTTTTTTTAAATTACGGCTGAAGCACACGGAATTCTTGTTGAGACTCACAGCGACCATTCTCTGTCGGAAACAACATGCAGTGATTGGTTTAGACGCTTCAAAAATAATGATTTTCATTAGTTGAATCGGAGGCATTTCTGCATGAAGACTCATGTCAGACGCTAGCTGAACTTGCGGAAACATTAGAAGCGCGTCACACAGCAGTTTCAAAATGTTTCAAAGCATCGTGAACGATTTTTCAAAATAAAGCATTCATTTTTACGAAAAAACAGTGAGAACTTATTCAACATCCCAATCGAAAAATCGATGGATCGTTTTCAGAATGCGGCGCATAATAATGACAACACGACGAACGAAGAGAGGACGAGAAAAAAAAAACAGAAAAACACGGCCAGAGGCTAAGAAAGGGATGTACGTGCGTATATCCGATGAAGTAAAAGGGGCCGGCCGGGTGAGTCCGCCCTCGCGTGCCGATGACTCAATAAAGCATATACGCTGCCGCGTTCCCCGCGTCATTATTCTCATTCCTCTTTAGCCCCTTCCGCACGGCAGATGTACGCGCCTGTCGCAACGATGCAGCTACGCGCCTCCGGACGCGTTTTCTTTGCTCCTCATTTTGCGAACAAAGTCCCACCGATGTATTTCAAGTTATCGGGTATCTATGGGAATGCCTTGGTAAATATATGAGAAATCGCTCAATTATCGATATGCCCGCGCAAGCAAGAGGACGGAAAATGGAAAATGAAAACTTTCCTTCGTTTCGTAAGTGATGCGTAACACGCGCGTTAGTTACATCGCGGGTGGAAACGTTACAAAACCTGGGGGGAGCCTCGCTCGGTCTTATCGGATCTTCTACAAGCGCCTGTAGTTAAATTGCCCCGTTAGAAGAGCCGTATATTTTTGTCCCGAGCTTGTGTAATCGCGATTTGTAAGGAGAGACTCGCATAATTGAAGGATTCGGGCTACCAAATCAGCCTTTTTTCTTCTGTTGACGCCCCTACCGACAAAGAGAAGCAATGACAGCGGATGGACAGTGACGGAGACTACACTGACCGATAAATTCTATTGATATTAACGAGATGCGGCTATTTCATCTTTTTTAATTGAACTAACTGGATTTGTCGTGAAATAAATTTTTCCTTTTGCATTCTATTATTTACATTGTTTATTTTAAATATATTTGTTTATTCGAATCAAGATCTATTTAATATCGACTACTCACTAAATATTTCATTTATTCCTAATAAATTTGTGATTCGGTTTCATCTATAAAAAAACAGGATTTAGCTGAATCCACTAAACGTATGTATTTTTTTTTTAAATTTATTTAAAATAGAATTTTCGTAAAGTCAAACGGTTTTCTAGTCGATTCAATAAATGTGTTGTCTTTATTACAACGCACACATGGAAGAGGCGGGGGAGAGAGAGAATTATATATATATATAGGGTGTTGTATTATGAATGGATAATCCTGGAACTGTCGATAGGTCTGTTCATGCCCTACTATATGCTGGAATTTCAGTTTAGTAAAAGTCCCACGGTTTTCGAAATAAAAATCATCTGCTTTTGGTTTTTCGCATACCATTTCTACAAATGATAACTTTTTTGACCCAGTTTAACAAAAATACTTTTGGTGATTTGTTTAATATAGAAAAGTTTTTTCTAACGTCAAATATTAAGGAAACCTTGTGAAAAAAGATCTCATGCAGAATTTTAAACTAACATACCAGGTGTAGAAGTATGAAACCGGAATTTTCCTATAGATGGTGCTAGCCATCAGTTTAGGGAGTCCGTAAGACCGCTTCTACAGCGCCATCATCTCCCTCTAACAGCTGACGAAGATTTTCAACACACAACAATCCAAGTTCCCTACACCGGTATATTTTTCTATGACCTTAAACATGTCGAGTTTTGTGCCTACGAACTACGATTTGTGGACAGCATTGGTTTTCTGTTACACAATATGTAGAAAACTGCTGCAGAATCGCATCGAATGCTTGTCGAAACTTACGGTGGACATGCTCTTGGTAAAACACAGTGTTTCGAGTAGTTCAAAAAGTTCAAAAGTGGTGATTTTGACGTGAGACACGAAGAGCGTGGGAAACCACCGAAAAAGTTCGTCAACAAGAACTCGCGGATCAATTGAATGTGACGCAAACAGCCGTCTCCATTCGTTTTTATCATTTTCAAACAACAGACGTGTAATTTTTACAAAAAAATCCGGTTTCATACTTCTACACCTGGTAAACCCCAAAGTGTCAAAGGGCCTTTACTCCACTGAAATTCCAACATATAGTAGGACATGAACTGACCCATCGACAGTTGCAGGATTATCCATTCATAGCAGGATACTCTATAGACGTATAGGTTATGTTTGAAAAACCTAGCATGATATTCGATAAAACTCTCTAATTATCACAATGATATTAACTAATTGATACAGTTTATTCGATACGACAAATAATTATCGGAATTCATCTGGTCTCTTGTGCCATATCTGCGACGAAGATGCTACAAACGCTCAGCACCACAGGAGCAGCGCGCATAGCTATAGGTAGATTCGTCAGGGAATGACGAATTTACGATACAAAGTCATTGTGATAGACCTCTAAATTAAGTATTTAATTTCATTTTGAATTGATGCAATATTCTACGCATATAGTACACTTGAATTTGCACTATATATTGTAAGCAAATAAAGATTTATTCTAATAGAATCTTCATTTATTTAATTTGAATATATTTAATGTTTTAAAAAGAATAGTTGAGCCAAATAAAAAAGTATATTCGAAACAGATAGAATCATAGTAGGCCGTGAGACGAGGAAAAAACCTCTTTGGTTTAATAGATTCTATTTAATTTCAATATTTTTTTGCGGCGACTTTTCACCTCTCTCTCTCTCTCTCTCTCTCTCTCTCTCTCTCGTATACTATTCCAAGAGATCAAAGTGGATTTTCCCAGAGCGAACCCGGAATTCTCAGGCGCAAACTCATCATGACGAATGCCAGGTGGGTGGCGCGGTACGACGGGTCGTCTCGATTAGCGGATCAGCGCGGATGGAAAAAACATTGGTAAATCAAAGTACAAACGAAAGATGCGCGCTAAATGGGCCAAATGGGTGTGAGACACGACGGTGCGAGAGCGTTGTATCGCCTATAAACTATATGTAATCCAGGCTACGTGGGTATATCGTCAAGGATATTCCTCGACGGCCCACACTCTTGCATTCCATGCTTCGCCTCGAAGCGTCAAGCCCTGCCGCTGCTAGATTCCACGGGAAATAACGATGGCGCGACGTATCGGGACGAAAAATGCGCCACCGTTGTTTACTCGCCGTTGTGAAAATAGGAAGGAAGCGCGGCGCTGTGACGCGTCCTTCTTCTCCCAAGGACGCATCGAGCGCCACCTATCCGCAAAGTACAGAATTTCGAGCGAAAGACATAGAAACTCGTCGCTTTGACCCAAGGCTCGATCGATTTCTTCCAAGGTTCGCCCATCGCGGCTTTATCGCTGCGCCCCCCGGGACAAACGAATTATTGTGCAAACTTGAAGAATCGCAATTGCGAGCTGGTTACCCAACAAACTCGTTACCGCCCAATTGTGTTCCGCGTGTCTGTACATCTCTCTTCACAGCCGTGACATATAAACGATACAAACGGGTTATTCGGCCTCGAAAACTGCAACGTCGCTGCGCGGCGCTTCTCTTCCCTCCTCCCCCCCCCCCCCCCCCCCGCCCCCCTAAAATAAGAAAAAAACAAAGCCCCGTGCAAGCCGGGTCAAGAGGCGCGTGAGGCGCCTCGACGCCGACGACAATATATCATCATGAGGACCCAAACTTTGAAGAAAAGAGGGAAAAAAGGTCAAGGACGCATCGTTGACCGGCTAATAGTCCCAATTTCCGTCCTACTCGAGGGATTTGCGCAAGAAGCAGAAGCGATCGATCCAGTGATCGCGATGACGCGACACGGACGCGATTCTTCGATAGGCACGTTGAGAAATTTACGGAGGAAGCGGCGCGAGAGGAGAGAAAAAATGCGGTTATCGGCTCCAGTAAGGGAGAGAGAGAGAGAGAGAGAAAGAGAGAGTGAGAGAGCGTGAGAGGACGGATGTGTACGAGGCACCGCGTAACCTGCCCCTCCGACCGAATAGGATGTGCGCGTTCGAAGGACGGTACGCGTAAGCAGAGCCCCGCGAGAGGCGCTCTTCGGACCCAAAGCACTCGGCGGAGAAAGAGGAGAGGGGGGGGGGGAGTCAGGAGCGGAGCCTCGAAACGGTATAAGAGAAGCCAGGATACGGAGGCTTTGCCAGTCGAACTAACTTTCTTTTGGCGTAATCACATAATATCTGTTGATTTGTTTGTTTTTTTTTTTTCGTTTGTCGTTGACACGAGACACGGTGGCGTTGGGTGAGTACGATCCAAATAATCGAGACAAATATCAATCTTCCTATTTTCGCTCTCCTTCTCACTCCTCCCTCGAAGCGACTACCACGTTGTGCGCGATATCGCCCCGCGATGAACCGACGCAGTGCCGGCCGCGTCCTTCTATCGAAAGAAGAAAACAATCGCGGGTGATTTACGAAACGATCGATATAGTTTGTATCAAAAGTGCGATGCGTTTAAACGCGAATTACCGAAGATCGTTGTCGAGGGTTTTATCGCGATCATTCGGTCTTCGCAACGGATCGACGGCCTCGGGCAGTTTGTGAAATCTTTCTTAAGGGCGTACACCACTGTAACTGCCCATTTTCCACCGTTTTTTTTTTGGGACTTTTCTTTTAAAAAAAGGACTAAAACACATGGTCAAAAGAACTTTGAGGCTTTGTTTGGTATATATTGAAGTATGTTGAAAAAATGTATTCGTCGGAAGAAAACAAAATGACGGCGCACGAGTCGCTATAGCACTACTGGTTTTCAGCCAACCCTCTCCGCGGCATGCAGTAGACCTGTCGTTAATTTAATCCTGGAACTGAGAGTGATATATTTTTGTTAATTGTTTTCGTTTTAGCAGTCAAGTACGGGGGGAAATTAAAAAATAATGAAAAAAAAAACAAAATAAAGACGAGTTTGAATAAAAGTTCGTTTTTTCGGCCATGAATTTCATGTAAAAAGTGATATAATTTTGACGAATTTCAATTAGACGAAAAAGAGCTCGTCCTTGATTGTTAAAGAAATCTAAGTTACAGTTAAAATTTCAAGTCGTTTGGACGAAAGTTGTTCGAATTCTGCTGCGTGCCGATTTCAAAAACATAATTTTGCGAAAAACGTGTTTTCGAAGGTTCAACGAGTTTTTTTTACAAGTGTTTTCAAAAAAACGATTTGTCGAAAATTTTTGTGGTGTCCCCCCTTGGAACGCTTATTTTTTCACGATACTGCGAGAAATGTTTAATTCACGTTATTACGATGGATAATATTTATTTATTTCAATTTGATTTTTTTATCCACTCGGGTCGAGTTTCGCGAAACTTAGACGACTTCACGACCCGTGTGCCTGTGTGGTCGCGTGTGGATGCCGCGCACGACTTTCAATACTCGCTATCGCTTCCTTCCTCTCTTCGGCAAACACCTTGAGTCCGGGAGAAATAATGGGGGGAGCAAGATCCGTCGAAGAGGGTCGGTGATGCGAAGGAAACAGTGTTGAATAAGTTCTCGCTGATTTCTTCGTGAAAATTGATGCTTTAGTTTATAAAATCATTCCTAATGCCTCAAACGTTTCGAAACTGTTGTGTGATCAACTCCTAATGATTCAAATACTCTTTTGTTAGCACAACATTTGACATGTTTAACACTATGAAGGAGAAAGTTCGTTACATTTCGGCGAAATTTCGGGTTTCAAACTTGATTCCCGCTGTTTTTTTATGTGGTAACGTATTTCCGGCTTTTTTAACCAGCCCAAGATTATGTAAGCGTTTGCTAACAGCTATTTCGATAGCGTTTAACATATCAGATAATTCTTTAAGAGTCTGACATTGACCTTCATCGAGTGAGACCTCCAATTCTTGATCTTCAAATTATTTCGACTGACGTTCTTTGCCTTGAAGGTCTAAGTCGCCACTTTTGAATCGTCTTAACCAATCTCTGCACGATGTCTCAGATAGAGCTTGTTCGCCATAAGCTTCTTGAAACAAGCAATGACTTTCAGCCGCACTTTTTCTTAAATTAAAGGAAGAAACCAGAGCTTCCGGCATATGCTGTTTCGTTGGTTCAAAACCTGACATTTTCGATACTATAAAAAAAGGAGTGTGTACACGTGAATACAGTCTTGAATACTGAATATTGTAGGTCATGTCGAATACTTCAATAGAGTACAGTTTAGTTTTACTTCTATGAAAATCATACTAGTTTTCCATCTAATATAAAGCAGCGGGAATTAAGTTTAAAACCCGATACATACACGGAATGCCAAGCTTGCTTATAGTACTTCTTTATAGTTGCGTTGGGAACTTAAAAGGCTACGGCAGCGCCATCTAGCCTCAGACGAATGCATTATATCCTTACGGCGGTATTTTCCACTTAAACTAGAGATGCAGAATATAACAGATTCAACAAAATTATATTATAGTTGTGAAAATTGTCTTATGGTAAATTACAATCCATCTTACTTAACTAGTAGTGTTTTGTGCGGTATTGGGTGGCCCGTGTAATCACTAATTATATGAAATATAGGTCTCTTCTACACACGAGGTGACTGCTTTCTTTCTCTCTCTCTATTTTTAAGGTATTCTTTCGAACTAATTAATTGTTCAAATTGATCTTTCAAGTGCAAGATCGATTGCAAATTTTTATTATAAAACCGACTCACTATTCTCATCTCCGATAAAAATTGCTCCACCGTTGATTACATTACCCCGTTGATTACATTTATAAGTGTATTTTTTGTAAACAATATTTACTGCTTTGTTTCGAAAAACTAAAGTATTGCTGCTGTGTCTCAAAAAATTAAAAAGGACGCAACACTTCATAATAAAAAGATCTTTCAGTTACGCATTTATTTTTGTTAAATATTAATAAATAAAAATGTCTATTCTTGACGTGGTGATTGTTACTTTTATACCTGAATCATAAAAGTACCTTTGATTTGAAATTTCTTTCATTCTTTTTCAAGCTTCGTTTTATTCTCTATTCTTTTCGCTACTTAAGGATGTTGAATCCCAAATCGCAAATGAATATAAAATTCTGATAATTAGATATGTTTTTGTATGAAGTATTTTAGAGGTCGTGCCAAAATTTCACGACAATTGGGAAGCTATTTATTGAACAATTAACATTAACATGTTTCATAGGGACTCGACATTCTTAATACAATTCGATTTTGACTGAATTGATGTTTTTGGTCCTAATGTATTATGAAATCGATTCGTTGAATTACAATTCGATTCGATGCGATGAATCGATTTCATTCTAACAATCCGGCATCCTTACTCTCTCTCTCTCTTCCCTCTATTCTTTACGTCCCCTGTTCAGTTATGTCAGTCATCTCAGCTCTTGGCTATCCCAAATTGGCGCTGTATCACCCGATCTCACCGTACTCAACTATGTAACCATGTATCTCAAATTATCGTGTAACATTAGATTGTAAGTAATTTTAGTTTGCAAGTAGTTTTAAGTAGTCTTATGCGCTTGCCGCAAAATATCGAAAATCTTTACTTCTCTGTAAATTTAAGGCGGGATTCTACTTTGAAACCATGAAAAAAACGCTATTTTCGTGAATTTTTTCTGAGAATACTATTAAAGATATCGATATGGGGTTTAAACTGTTCAATAAATACACTCTTTAAGTACATAAAAAAAAAATTTTAATGTATTTTATTCATTTTTTGTACACGTACAATATGTTTAAAGCCAACGCCTCGAAAAGCAGGTACCGTTGCCGTGGTCGTGAAACCTTCCCGACGGATGGTCTGAAACAAAAAAATCAAATAGTTTCATGTTCAGTATGTCTTCAGGAACCGACCTAACTAGAATATTTTATATACGTGCAAAATTAACAAAATGGCGGCTAAAATACGAAAAAAAATTGCATTTTTTTGGGTCTTTTTTTGCAATAAAAAAATAGTTCTAATCAAAATTTTAAGTTGATTGTAGTTAGGTCGGTTGGTACACACATATAGAACATGTGTTCCAAATTTCATAAGGATCGGTTCAGTACTTTTTGAGTTATCACGACCACGGTACTTGAAAATGTCGTTTCGAGAAAAACGCGTTTGAAGTTTTGGTGAGTGATAAATCGTAGAAAAAATGATCTTACCCTCAATCAGCGATGCCTGGGCCATATAATATGCCTTCGACATGTTCCATGTGGGTGTTTTCATCCAATTTAGCCTTTTCAAAGTTTCAAAGTAGAATCCCGCCTTAACACTGTTTCTATGATCTTGTAACACGTTGCCCTTTAGCTTGCTTGGGCGTATTAACCAATCAATCAATCAATCAATCTCTCTCTCTCTATCCAACCGGCCACGCTGCCCGACCGACCAAGGCTCCTTATCTATAAGCTCTATGAATATATTATTTTTTTAAAAAGAAATGAACGCTCCCCAAAAATCCCCCCAGAAAAATGACCTCCTAAAAACGCCCCTTCCCATCCATCTTTCCCCTAAATTTGGGGGAGGGGGGGGCCTCCAAGTTGGCAACACTGGCCTCGTCTCGTGATCCCGCCTCCTAAACTACGCAGGCGCAGTTCCACCAACGCGCCCTGTTGAAATCCAGCAAGGCCGTATTCGCCGTGCGAACGACATCTGCAACGTAGCTTTATTCAATGTTGACTAGATTCGTCAAAGATGGGCCGAGTATCGTCGGTGGCGTTGCTGCTGTGCGCGGTCGCGTTTGTCGTGAACGGCAGCCCTTACTCCAAGATAGCCGAAGGTGTGCAGTTCGGGGATGGTTTTGCCTCGAAAAAATCGTCCTCGAGCTCATTGAGCACCAGCAGCAGCAGCAGTTACGCGCAGTCGAATCACGGCAACGTGGAGATAGACGGTCTCGAGAATGGTCAAGCTTTCGTCGGCACGAAAAGCGTGGCTTACAGCAAAAACGGGGCGAGTCAGAGTTCGAGCTACTCGTCTTCGGTAAGCAGCAGCAGTAGCGGGATTCCCATAGGTCTGGTTTCGTCGGGTGAAGGGGCGAGCGCGGCCGCCGCGGCCGCTGCCACGGCCGCCGCTGCCACCTTGGCGAGTCATCGGCTAAGTTCGTCCCTCGGTTCGGCGTCATACGACGCCAACGCCGTCCACCAAGCGTCTCCCTTCTGGTGGATGCGATCCGACAGTCCTTTCCTGGCCGACGGTAAGCCGTCCTCGGCCTCCCCCGTTGGTTGCACGTCGAACGGTTGCCTCGCGTCGACCGTATTTCGCGCGACCGAGCAGGCGCAAGAAGCGACCAAAGACATTGCCGCGACGAATCCGTTCTTCCGCGGTTCCGGCTTCGCCGCTTCCTATCCCGCTTCCTACGTCGGCTCCTCCGGTGCCTCCCTCTTCGCATCCAATTCGGCAACGGACGACGCCATTCGCGGCACCGGTTTCGTCGCCGCCTCCAACAATCCGTTCCTTCGGGCCCAAAGCGGTGGGTACGGTTCTTCGGGCTCGTCAACAGGTGGCGCCACCACGTTCCAAGACTCCAGCAGCTCCGGCAATTCCGGTGTCCTCACCTTCGGACAAACGAGCGCCCAATTGCCGGGATTCCCTCACGACTATCCGCAGGTGGAGCAAAACGTTCAGCAACAGCAGACGGATTTATTCCCCGGGTATCCTGTGGCGAAACCACCGAAGCAGCTCACCCACACCAACGACGAAGGTTCCTTCACGGTAACGTGCACCGGCGAAACCCGCCGCTGCGTACCGTATTACCTGTGCTCGGCCAAGGGCTACGTCAATGCCAACGGCCTCGCGCAGCTCCGTTCCGGGGTAAGTCGTCTATCGCGTCATTATGTTCGCCTATACACACGGAGAAAAATACGGCCTCAAATTCTAACACTGCACGGAGAGAATTTTTAAGTTATTTTTACTGTGAAATCACAGTAACTCGGTGACAAATGTGCAATTCTTCAGGTTTTTAGGAAATAAGTTATAAATTTTCGTGGAAATGAATCAAAATTTACTTTTGCGTAACAGAAATTTAAAATATTTTCCAGAATTTTTACTGAAATTAATAGTAATATTTCATGAAACGTAAAGATTACGACAATAAGTTAAAAAAGTGCTAATATAAATGAAATTTTTCAGTGGAACATTGAGAAATTTGCGTGTTTTCCATGAAAATGTAAAAAAGGAAGCCGAAATTTTCCGTGCGTCCACCGGAATTTTACGTTCTTTATAGTAAAATCCGTTAGGGCTAGGTCGCCTGACCGTACGCGTGAGCTCTGTGTGCGAGCGTGCGTATACGTGAACGCAAGCTGTGAGAGTGTGCTTGTGTATGACGCAGTATGACGAGCACGAACGTCGCCGACCCGCGTTGCTTAGCAACAGCGGTACCGCGCTTGCGCATTATAGTACGAAGCATGGGCCAAGAAAGCCTCGTGGTCTCGTGCAGTCTAACGTGTTCTACGCAGTTCTACGCAAGAAAACAAAGAAACGTGAAAAGAAACTTCGATAAAGGACGTCTACAATGGTACGGAAAGATGATATGCTAAAATAAGTAGCAATCAAGAACACAAATGTTCAGAAATACAGTATATAGAGTATTTATTTAATCATAGGGAATTCATTTTTCGCTAGGGATTTTAGAAATTTCAAGTTTGTCCAGGTTATTTTTACTGTAGAAACTTGGAATTTTTGAGGCAGCCCATTGTTAAAATTCTACATGAGAATGTGTCAGAATTTTTACTGAAAGAAATGTAAAAAATTATGCTACTTGCTTAAATTTTTACATGAATGAAAGCAAAATATTAAAAGCTAGTGTCAATTTTTGACTATGTGCACATTTGTCAGCGGTTTCAAATTTTTAATGTAATTTTTACGGAGATTTCACCGTAAAAAATACTTTAAAATTCTCTCCGTGTGGGTGCCAGCGTTATAATATTCAGCGCTGGAAAAGTATAGCAGTTTACTGCCAGTTCGGAATTCTCCCACATGGAAATTTATATACGCCAAAAATATACTGCAAATTTATTTTATTAATAATTGTAATATATGTGAAATGTATGCCATATATTGAAAATAGATGTTGCATGTGTGTGCCAAAATCTAATTTTCGTAACGTTTTTATATATGAGACGTATATGCGTGGTATTACTGTATATCAATGTACAGTCCGACCTCTCAATAAGCACGGAAGAGCCCCCAAGGGGAAGAGTGTTTCCGAGAATTCGGGTACCCCCACTAGGCGCGCGCTCTACGCTCACTGGCTCTCTCTGCCTCTCTCGATCTTTGTAGCATGCGAACCTCCCAATGAGCGCGCTCGAACGAATGTGAACTTTTCACGTTAAGTAACTATGTATTCGTCTCATTTTACTCATCTGAGCTCTCGTCGTTTGGACGTGCTTAATGAGAGGTCCGCGCGCAAATTCACTCGAGCGTGTCTCGAGTATGTCTCGATGTGCATCATATATAGTGTTTATACGTAGCATATATTTTTTTGGTCAGAAAAATATATCGAAAATATATGGGTCACACATGCGTCATATATTTGGTCCATATATACTGAATATATACGTATTATTCTATTTTTCGTCACTGTATATGTGACCGATATATATATATATATATATATATATGTAGCATATATTTTCTGCATATACTTTACATACATAAATTTCCATGGGGGTAAGACTTGTTATAGAAGTGTAAAAATGATTCTCACACCGTATAGTAAAAATGATGCGTGCATATTGCATTTGAAACTATTTTCGCATAGGCGCGAGTCCTGTATGCTGTATAGTAAAAATAATGTGTGCTTTGTAAAATACCAACCTTCATTACACGCTATATTTTCATATGGATTTTACTATACGTATAGCATGAATCTCCGCGTATGTATATATTTCACTATACGCATGGCATCAATCTTCGGCGCATAGCGAAAAATATTACGAAGTTATTAGTAAAATGTGACTCTTTATACCGTACTTTTTGTAGAGTACTGGAAACTAAATGTTAAAATCTTACACTACAAAATACTACAAAAAATCACAATATGCCGAATGAAATGTATTATTTGTATCAGTTAACGTGCCATATCGTAGGTTGACATTTAAATTTCTTCATTATTACTATACCATAATTACAATTTTTACCTTCGATTCAATACTTTTTGGTATTTAATGATATTTTTTTTAGAAGCATAGTATTGATTCTAAACTTCGAGGCCCCTGTTTTCTCCGTGCACTATTACTTCACCGGCCCATATACATCGACTTTGAAACTTATAAGGTTGCATCGCGATTCGATCCACGTCGTTTTTATTGGCTCTCTCTCTGTCCTTGTTTGCACAAGCAGCGAACGATGCGCGTGAAAAAGTCCCGTGGGCGTTCTGGATCTTTGTTCCTGTCGAATCGCCTCTTACGTACGAAGAGAGGCGAGATATACATACATATATATATATATATATATATATATATATATATATATATATATATATATATATATCTATACATGATGAACGAGATGAAAATTATCTGCCTTTCGTTTTTCGCATGCCATTTCTAAAAATGATAACTTCTACAAATGATAAATTCGTCTTATCTAGAAAAGTTTTCTTTTTTACCTTAAATGTTAAGGAAACTTTATGAAGAAATATCGTATGCAGAATTTTCATTCAAACCATTTCGAACATCTGACTTGAATAGCCTGCGATGTAAAAAAATGTACTACGCATGTCGTGCCAATTATTTGAAAATATTGCTTAGCTATTGTCGATTCATATCACTTGAAGAAATAGTATGCGAAAAATGAAAAGGAC
Organism: Ophion costatus; assembly: GCA_951751655.1. Classification (NCBI taxonomy): domain Eukaryota; kingdom Metazoa; phylum Arthropoda; class Insecta; order Hymenoptera; family Ichneumonidae; genus Ophion; species Ophion costatus. Next base: position 14,785,125 of record OX632367.1, read on the forward strand.
GTGATTTTTTCAAATAAATAATATACATTAATGTCACAAATAACGAGGCCAAAATCTCGAAAACCGTGGAACTTATACTAAACTGAAATTCCAGCATATAGTAGGACGTGATCTGACCCGTCGACAGTTGCAGAACTATCCATTCGCAATACTTTCACACATACACATATATATACAGGATGGACCATTTAACGTGACCACCCCAAATATCTCCGTTGCCTTTAAAGTGACGAAAAAATGTCAAGAGATAATTTGATTGATTTCGAAGGGCTGATGCAATAGTGAAAAATTCATTTTTGTCAAGGTCATAGTTTCTGCGTTCTCAAGGTCATCAGTGGTTTTTCAAATAGGAACATGTTTTTTTTATTATTAAGACGATGTAGCTGATATTCAGACGAATCCAACGACCTATGATATCATGATCTTGAAATGATTTTTCGCCAAAATATTTTGGATTTGTTTTCGTCACTCCAATGGCAGCGGAGATATTTGAGGTGGTCACTTTAAATGATCCACCATGCACATGTATATATATATGAGGTATTCCACGTGAATCCGGTGAACTTTTTCCCTGACCCCCGCTAATTCGATTTATTTTTTTTTATCTCATTCCATTGTCTGAAAGACGTCCTGATTTTTTTTACATTTTTCGAAACAACCCTTAGGCAAAATTTTTTTTCCGACAAAAAACGCCGCGATTTAAAAATCTGAAAAATCCCAAAAATGCGTGATTATATGTAAAAAATGTCAAGCTATCACCCGCAGTGGAAGTGTGATTTTTTCTGTGCTGATACGACTTGAATTGAAATTAATACAAAAACTTTTTGACTGCTAACGACAAAATCATACTTCCACTGCGAGTGATAGCTTGAAAAATTTTACACATAATCACGCATTTTTGGGAATTTTTCCCGATTTTTAAATCGCGGCGTTTTTTCGGAATTTTTTTTATTGAGAGTTGTTTCAAAAAATGTAAAAAAAATTCAGGGTGGCTTTTAGAGTCAATGGAATCAGATTTAAAAAAAACGAATTGGCGGGGTTCAAGGAAAAAGTCCACCGGACTCACGTGGAATACCTCATATATATATACATATACACACACATACACACAATCGGTCAAAAGTTTTCGGACACTTCAGAGAGTTGCAATATTATATTAGAATAATGTAATTAATTATATATAGCTATAGAGTATCGTTGGAGAATAATAAATGAAATGGATTATATTATTCTAACATTATTTGAGAATTATCCAGTGATCGAAAGTTTCCAATCATCTGAAGTGTCCGAAAACTTTTGACCGATAGTGTGTATGTGTGTGTGTGTGTGTGTGTGTGTGTGTGTGTGTGTGTGTGTGTAGCGGTTTTGCGGTTTCCTTTTTCCTCAATAAATGTCGCGCTTATGGTAATAAGCGAGCGGGCCCGCCCGACGAGAGCGAGGAATTTTTCGGCCTCCCCGAGCCTGACGTACGTCATTGAGTGAAGGGAAAAGAATGAAAAAAAAATCGCCCCTCTCCCCCCGCAGAGACGATCGTATCCTTGTACCAGCGAGAAACCTGACGCGTTTGTATTCGGGCAAGATGGAAAAAGCCGAAATATCTTTGTTTTCCGGCAAATTATTCGGAGAAACGCGATAACGACGAGGGCACGAAACGAAGCGAAAAAAAACGAGTTTCCTAATTTGGAAATGTTTGTCGCTGGTAACCGCGCGAGTGCCGAGTTCCGCATCGGCTAAAACGTCCATACGCGACCAATGAAATATTTCATCCCGAGAGAAATAATGAGAAAGGATACGATCAAAAGAAATGTTTCGCCCGAGCGAAAAAAAAAACAATCGCCGCCGGCTCCTCGCGAGCGAAAGTATGCCATCCTCTATTCGAATATATACGCGGCGCAACAACCCCACGGGCCTCAAAAATAATCATCGCTCGTCGAAATACGAAACGCGTAACTCTGACGAGATCCGGTGACGAAAATTCATCTCACGAAGATATATCCCGATATGTAGGGTAGAGCCACCAATGAGTACGCAGGGCTTTGAATTGTTTTATTTTTTCTTGCGTTGGCAATACCACCTAACCTGTCAATGCCATGTCATGTCAAGGGGTTGGACAACTCGCTTCGTCAAGGTGTGTAATGGGTCGAAGACAGCTGATTTTCGCGATTTTTTTTCGATGGTTAAAATATGCTAACCAGTCCGATTTTTTATGTTGAATCAAAGCACTCATGAAGAACAGAAAATAAATGTTTACTTTCAACGAAATTCAACGAAACGATTTCAACAAAAAAGAAGCTTCCATAGCAAGATAAAAAATAGCGTGAAGAACTTCGTGTCATAATTTGGGACTGATAGCTCGAAAACTCTTCCTTTGAGAGTGTACATCGTTTTGAAAAACGACATTCCGAGAAAAAACGCGTTCAAAGTTTCGAGTGCGGAATTTTCATAAAAAATGTGTACTTACGATCAATCGGTGAAGCCAGGTCCACGTTTATAACCGTCTATACCAACTGGCAAAGGCAAAAAGAAATCGATTCTTTGAAAATATTACATCGTGATCCCTCAAGGTATTTAATTCCAATGTTATGACCGATAATGGATTTTCAGTGTGTTTAATCTTATTTATCAACCATTTTAAACACGTAAAGTTTCCGATTATCTTGCAGCCAACGATTGTTATTATACTTTAAATTGGGGATCCAAATTTTGTTTGTCTTGGGAGGTTATGTCGCCGTTTTGCTTGTTTACGAAAATGATAGTGACCATAGACTAGAAACACGCATTTGGTAAGAGCACGCACCCACAGAGCGCGCCCTCTTACCACTAGTCCGCTCTCATGCGCACTTTCAGCTTCTATGAAAGGTTCTCACTGCGTGCGCTTCGCAACACAACACCCTGAGAGTACACACGGGACGAGTTTTAAGTTTAACCATTTTTCATATTTTTCGAGATTGTTACTTGAAATTCATATTTAAAATAATGTTCCTACATACCCAAAGTTTAATTTAAATAAGAAGTACAAAGTGTATCATCAAAATTGATTTTTCTATAAATAAAAGTTTATAAAGTGCTTAACTCTTTGCTGGCTTTACCCTACGCGTACGCGAAATCTTCGAATCGCTCGAGACTTTTGCACGAACAGTCGAATATTTTTATTCGCCTGCTCGCGTGCGTCGCCGGAGACGTGTATTTTCAATGTAACGCGAAAAAAAAGAGAAAAAAAAACACGTCACGTGAGGTCATAGGTGAACCCGTGACGAGTCTTAATTTCTTTATATTTATGCAAAGTGTGATAGATTGGCGAAAGCGAGCGTTATGTCACGAGCGGCATCGCTAAATTTCACGTCGCGAGAGAGCATCACCCGCGATGTTACGTAGAAGGCGCCTCCACTGGGAGTGGGGGGGGGGAGAAAAAACGCACTTTCGACGCATCGCGATGATCGTAACGTCGCATAAATGCGCCTTCTCATTTCGGGCTACCAAAGAACGAATCGAAAGATAATTCGTTTCGCAATAAATTAATTAGTCGCGGCGACACGACGAGCGTTCTCGATCGGTCCGCTCGACAATTTGCGTCAGAGTCGTGACTCGTTTTATAGAAAAATAATTTTATGGGATCCCCAAACTGAGCGAGAAAAATCTCGTAACCGTTTATTTGCGTCATTCGTTTCTATCTCGGCGCGATCGCGTGGACCTTGAGAGAAGAAGCGTTAAATGCCGAATACGCGCCTCTCGAAAGGTGATTGTTCGTTCGCAGCGAGACCCTCTCGTCGTCCGCTCCCCCCCCCCCTTGACAACTAGCCATAAACATATATGTATAGGTGCTCGCGTGTGGTCAAAAATTTATCGAAAAATTGGCCGATGTTTCCGCAGTCTCTTCCGCAGTCGCGACATGTTTGCGATCTCAACAACGAGGTTTGCTGTAACATTCCGGAAGAGGCTACTGCCGGGACGAGCGGACAAGGCGAGAAGACCGAGGGCGGATTCTCCGGGACCTCGAACGACCCAGCCGAGAACACCAACAACGGCTATCTGCCACCGAACGGACAATCGCCCTCGAGCCAAGTGCCAGCCTTCAGGCCTCCCCCAAAATACGAGGGGGGTGAGGTGCTGGAACCGGACCGGACAGGTACAAGGCCCTAACACGCGTTGTATTAGAACGTTAAATAAGTTCTCGCTGTTTTCCAACAGATGGCGTTACGAGACGGTGACACGTCGGTAAAGAAGCTTGGAATTCAGTGTGTGTCACTTTGTCGAAGTGTGAACGACTTTTTTTCATAGTGTTAAGGTAGTCCTATCGTTTCACACTGGTCATACTTGAGACCTGTACAATTTATATTTTTTATATATGCAAACAAATAATTGGTAATAACTGAAATTTTCCATTTGTAAACTGTTTAATGAATGTTCACATTTAATTATAAAAATGAAAAAATAGCTAGTCCAACGATTCGCGTAGTATTTGAAAAAGAAAATTATGAAAATCCTATGAATTGAAGCCTGTCGATGAGATTACCTTAAGAAATTGTGGGACACCTTGACAAAATATGACTATTTGATGTAATTTTATACAGTAAGTTCTGCCATTTACTGAATGTAGCCTCCAAATTTTAAATCGATCGTCTACACTGTTTCTGGTAAATGTATAATCGAAAAAACACTTTTCAACATAGGGAGCTGCCTATTCATATCACCGAATGGCAGCTCTACGCATGAAAAGTAGTGAAAAAATATAATGCAAAACTGTCAAATCCCTCCGTACATTATCACAATTTTGTCATCAGTGTCGTAATGTACACCTTATGTTATTTGGTCATAAGCATCTCTCTATGTTAAAAAGTGTTTGTTTTTATTGTAAATTTTATAGAAACGGTATAGACGATCGATTAAAAATTTGCTGAGTGCATTCAGCGTATGACGAAGAATGTGCTGTATAAATTTGAAGTATACAAAAAAGAGTACTGGTGGAAAATTTTACTGCACGATTTTATTAAAAAAGAATCTGCAATTGAAGCAACCAACATGCAGATATTGGTTTAGCCCAGGGGTCTGCAAGTATTTTATAGTGGGGTCCGGGTACTTTTGAAATTTTTTATTGCGGTGAAAAGAACAAAACTGCAAATATCAATTACAGCAAGCATGTTATTATTGTTACTCAGAAAGAATGTGGCTTATAAAAGCACATATTAGGGGCTGTCCTTAAATTGCGTCATTTTAAAATAGGGGCGGGGGTGTTTGGTCGTTGGTTGACGGTAACGATAATTGGATTATGACGACAGGACGATTTCAGGAGGGGTAAAAAATTAGCAAAAATCGATGACGTAATATATGGACGATCCTTTATTTGTGTTCATTTTTATTTTTCTCTTAAAAATAATAGACTTTTGATAGGTTCTCAATGTAAGAAATTACACCTCCGATCTTGAGCCAGTTTTTTATCTTTAGTTTCTCGCGAGGAACAACATATGCAAAGAGGGTCTTCAAGATGGGCGTCTTATGACCTTAAACGATATTTATTCTTCAAAAAATTCATTAAGGATTATAGAAATAGAGTCTATTTTGGAAATGTTATTTTTTCATCTTTAGCCCGGTTTAAATTTAGCTTAACGCCTTTAGAATTGCACACAGAATTAGTTAATTGATGTTTTCAAAAAATTTTCGGCAGTCTCGTTTTCTACCATTCGCTCGTTGTAGGGCGCTGGTTTAGGTGCTTAAAAAATAATGACTTTGATGTGTTGAATTGGAGGCATTGCTTCATAGAGACTCACGTCAGATTGTAGCTGAAGCTGCAGAATCATTAGCAGTTGATCACACAACAGTTTCGAAACGTTTGAAAGCATGAGGAACGATGTTTTATTATAAAGATAAAGCATTAATTTCCACGAAAAAAAGAGCGAGAACTTATTCAGCATTCCAATACATGTTTCACTTTGTCCTGTAACGTTGAAAGATAAAGGTTGAGACTAAACGTTTGTTCGGTTAAGGTGGAGCAAACTCGCCGGGTCCGACGGCCATCTTTCCACCCCCGGCGTCACCCCCGCCCCAGGTCGGTTGCGCCGCGGCTCTCCTCTGCGTCGAGGAACAATACTGCTCGATGCAGGGAGTCATCACGACCGAGCCGGTAGCACTCACGAGCGAACAACTCATCAGGCGGGTACCCCTCAGCGTAAGTAGATATTCCTTCATCCTCATCTCCCTATAACAAAAATGCTTTCGAAAGAAACGCTCAATTTTCACACGTGACGCCCACAGCCGTGCAAAAATCCGGAGAACGGTATTATCGGAAAGTGTTGTCGAGATCCGAACTACGTGGATCCCTGGCCAGCGGGTAATCTTCCGGCCAACTATTCCGGCGGTTTCGACGAGCAAGGATTCCCCACGATCCTCAACCTCTCCAAGACTCGGCCCGTGAAGAAACAGCCGCCGAACGGTGCTGGCGCGACGAAGGGTGCGACAAAGGGCGCGACAAAGGGCGGGAGACCGTTCGCCGTCCCCCAACAACGGAATCCGTATGCGAGACCAGCGGCGCCGTCGCCGATCTTAGCCAACCAATTTCCTGCTCAAACGCCCCAACAAATGTCTCCCTACATTGGAACCGTCCGCGGATCCCCAAGCCCCTACGCCCCAGCACCCGTTAAATCCCCGAGCCCCTACGCCCCGGCACCCGTTCAATCCCCGAGCCCCTACGTATCGACCGATGCGCAGCCGACTCCCTTCGTAAGGAACAACTACGATACCTCGCCAACCAACCAGAATTCTATCGTCCTTGCCTCCCGCGTTCCCGGCTCTAGATGCGGTAGGAGAAACACTGTGAGTCTCGAGCAAGTTGTCCCTCTCTTTCTCGGTCTTGGCTCAACTTTCGTGTGACGCTCTGTCCTGTCTGCCCAAAAGGTACAACGCCCCGACGGTTTGAACGACGGTGAGGTCGCCTTCGGTGAGATACCCTGGCAGGCCATGATCTTGTCCAATACCGACCGAAAACTTCTCTGCTCCGGTGCTATCGTAGCGCCAAACGCTGTCGTAACCGCCGCCAGTTGCGTCCACGGGTACGTATCTCCTTTTTACTCGTTTAATTTTAATATCTTAATTTTATCTTTATACTTTTTCATAAATAAATGCGCAATATTAATGAGATTTGAGTTTTTTAAATTCATATCTATTAAAATTCAATATATGTTTTGTTAGATTGAATTATGAGGGCGTTGAATAAGTTCTCGCGGTTTTTCAACAGATGGCGTCACCAGAGCTGCGCGCGCGTAGTTTGAAATAGCAACGCGTCTATGAAGCAGTTCTAAAAGCAAGCTTGAAATTCGGTACATGTCACTTCGCTGACGTGCAAACAAGTTTTTTCATAGCGTTAAATGTGCCAAATTTCGTGCAAGACAAATAATATTTTCGGGGAATTTTACTGCGCTACTTTATTCAAAAAAATCTGCAGCCGAAGCACACAGAATTGTTGAGACTTACGGCGACCATGCTCTGTCGGAAACAACATGCAGAGATTGGGTTAGACCCTTCAAGAAGAATGATTTTGATGTGTCAAATAGGGTATTGTCCCCTTAAATGGGGTATTGTGCCCTTGTTTGAAAGGTGTCTCAATTTGATCCTTCGGTGGTAATAAACTACTAGAATTTTTATTTCCATTTTATGAAATCGATAAATGCCATAAAAATTCATTAGAATTTTACACTTGCAATTTCCGCGCGAAAACGCAAGCCGCCATGCTGCTTCGGTTTGTGAAGTCACTTGCATAGTAAACATCAACTAGCTGCGCTAAATGTGAATACGTACCTTTTTTTTGAATTAAAAATGAAGAAGAATGAAATGAAATTGAATTAAATTAAAGAATTAAGAAATTAAATTAAAGAATGAAAATAAATTAAAAATAAATTAAGAATGAATGAAAAATGAATCCTTATCATTGGTGTGTTGTTCCTCAATGTAAGAACCCTAGTGTACAAAACACGGTCCAAACCAAACAAGTCGCAATTTTTCGTTAAAAGTTCGATAACTTGGCTTGAAATTTTACCAGTCTACTGGGATGTATTTTTACTTAATTATAGACGAAGCATTAAACCTTAAGCATTAATTTTCACGAAAAGACAGCGAGAACTCATTCAACACACCAATAGTGTATAATTTGATTAGTTTTTAAAATTCCAATTAGGGTAATTGTTTACAGAATTGACTCTATAATACGAGACATTAATGTAGAACGATCTTTCCATTAGTTATAATATTTGTCATTTGTAAACGCAAATAAACCTCGTATAACCGTATTCTTATTATTGGCAAACTCTCAGACTGAATCCCGAGCAAGTCTCGATCAAGTCGGGAGAATGGAAACTGGGCTACGACCTCAAGCACGAGGAGCCTCTGCCCTTCGAGATCGTCAACGTCGTCTCGATCGCGCCTTATCCCTCCTTCTCACCGGGAAATCCCGCCCACGACGTCGCTCTGCTTTTCCTCGAGCACGAGCTCAAGCTGGATCAACACGTCGACGCGCTGTGTCTGCCCGAAGGACAGCCCGGGCCACCGAGACCCGGCGCAAAGTGCATAGCCACCGGATGGGGAAAAACTGTTCTCCAAGGTAACCAGAGTCGTTTCACACATACGCATTTATCGCGCCTATCGATCCTCGTGTTTTATATCGCGGCTCTTAATCCCTGATCGTGCAGTAAACGTTGCGGGAGCTCTCATGCACGGTATAGACGTTGACGTTTTGGACGACGAACAGTGTCTCAGTAGACTCGCCGATGCGGAAAATCAAATTCCTTTGGACGATACTCTCTTTTGCGGCAAAGCCCAGAAGCGAAACAACAACATGTGCCAAGTCGACTTTGGTGGTCCGCTCGCCTGCGAGAGGCCCGACGGATCCTACGAACTCGCTGGAATCTACAATCAAGACACGGGATGTTTGCCAACTAATCAGGTAAGGCGATACGAGTTTATAGATCGCGAACAATCGCTGTCGGATATCCAACGGAGAAACTCACCCGCGTGTGCTTGTGCAGGTTTCGACGTTTGCCGAAATTCCGAGCCGATGGATCGAGCAATCGATTACGAGTCCACTCGAAAATAAGCCTCAGTCGCTGCCGCAGCAACCGAATCATCTCGCTCAGCATCACGAGCCGCCTTGCAACTGTCACGACCAAGGGGAGGAACAGCTTGCATCTGGTGGATCGATTGAATACCTACCGCCCATTAAACTCGACCGATAATTCGATATTTTTCACCTTCGCGATCGGCCTTGTCTTCGCATCGCGGATAACAGAGCCAAACAAATGAGCCCCGTTGTTGCGCGATTCACCCTTGGTACGTTCACCAGCGAGTCTGCGCGAAACATATTTCCGCGTTGATTCGTCGATCAGTGAATCGCGATCATCAACGAGCGTTAGCCATGGCGCAACGAGCGCGCCCCCCTACAACTAAACTTGAAAGACCAAGAGACCGTGTTCGCTCGTATCCGAGCATTTTTTATTTAAACGAATAAAACACATTCATATCGATATATATATATATATATATATATATATATATATATATATATATATATATATATATATAAACATACACACACACACGTATATTACGATACTCGACAATCGATAGGAAAAAAGTTTCGTCTCGTTGAAGGCTAAATATAAAGAACGTTACACTACTGTGATAAGGAAAGAAAAATATGTCGTCTTTTTTCTCGATGGAGCTCGCGTTGATCCTCAGAGCAGACCCTGCCTTTTGAGATCCTCGTAAGTTTTCCGATTGACCACGTTGCCGAGAGAATCCTCAAACTCCTCCTCTTGCTCGGGCTGCCATCTCTCGGCTTGTTTCTGCGATTTTAACTTTTCCCAGAGGGCAAGGGCATCCTCGATCTGCGTGACGTTGGCAAAGTGAGCGGTGTTTGGAATACCGAGGCAGCGCATACCGTGAGCGTGCCGCCATTCGGCAAAGTGTCGCTGAAACGCTTTGGGCCCCTTGTATGTGAAATTGCCGCAAATTTCGCAATTGTAGCTGATGTTGAGACCGTGAAGTTTGTAGAGCCAGTAAGGTATGGGTTTGCCGTCCCAGCCGAGAGGCAAATTCTTCGGATTGTAGGGAACCTCGTTGTCGTCCTCCTCCTCGGATTCGCTAGCGCTCGCTTCTGCCTCGGAGTCGCCCCTCTCGCCCTCCGTTCTCGCCTGTTTTCGCTGTACGTTCTCTTTGGTAGCGAGCCGCTGACTCGACACCAGTTCGGCAAGCCTGTAAACGCGTCCTTCCAGCCTGGCGGTTTCCTTCCGTTTGGCGCTATCCTTGCCCCTCGCCGTTCCCCTCTTGTTCTTGCTCTTGGCCAACAAATTAGGATCCAGGGAAGCTTCGCCCTTGGTACCGAAGAGGCGCTGAGCCCTCTCCTCGAGGGTGCCGCCGCACTTTAGGCCCAGTGCCATCAGGGCCGATTTCAACCTGTCCAGGCCGAGCGAAGCCAACTCCTCCCAGGAGGAAAAAGCGCTGAGCTCTAAATGCGCGCCAACGTGCGTCATTGCGCTTCCCGTTTCCTTAGGCCAGCCCGGGAAACTGTTGGTCTCCCACTGGAGCTCGAATCTCGCGTCCGCGTCTTCCATTTCCGCCGCTACGTCGTGCAGAGGCTTCACTCTTGTTAGATAGTCGCTCAGATACACCAAAAGCGTCTCTACGTATCGTCTGTACTCGGAATTTTTTCTTTCGCGTGCCACGTCGAAAAGGCGATCGAACGTAGACAGGTACGCTATGTAATCGATCTTTTCTATTCCCTTTAGATTAATGTATCTCTCGTAACATTCGTGAAGATCCAGATACTTGCCGTAGCCCTCTTCGTCTGTGAATTCTACCATATTGGCGGACTCTTCCGTCGGATTTTCCCTCATCTTCTCCAATTCCTCGAACTCCACGGACATGGGCACGCTTATCTCGTTCGGATGACGCCGATAAAACTCTTTGATGGATTTCAGACGAGAGTAGAACTCGGAAAACTCATTGGGCCCTGAAAGCGCTTGAACCTGTCCAACAGTCGGAAGAGAGCTTGGATTATTAGACGGGCCTTTTCACACGAACGCGGCATAACACGCCAAAGATACGAAACTTACCTCTTCCTTTCTCTGACCATCCTTGTCCTCGTACAAATCTTGCAAATGTGCCGTACTATCCATAAACTGATCTATCAACATTTTCAGTCTGTGCTCCGAATTAATGCTCTCACGGTGGCCCGGTTTCTTGTGAAGCATCTCTTTGACCATCGCGTCGACGAGACGCTCCCTCTCCTCGTGATAACGTCTCTGCTGCTCCAAAATTGTTTCCATTCTATCGCCAAACGTTTCAAACTATTTGCCAAATTGAATATCCAAAATAATTGACAAACGCTCCAAGATGAGATGTGGTGCGTGTCGCGGATTATTGTGCGGCTAATGGACGCGCTCGTATTCGCGCGCTACCGACGACCGCCGCCTGAGGGCGCCCGATACCGCCATCCGCGCCAAATACGAAACCTCAACAAACTCGGCCGCCACACGTGGAAACGTTTTTTCTCTTTTTGTTTGTTTGTTAAACTTTTTCTTTTAATGAAAATCAATTAAAAAAAACAATCGATCTATAAGTCCGAGGCAGCGGATGAAATGGAAGGTTATTGAAGGTTATAGTGGTACGACGATCGACGTTCTTGAGATAGATTGCGTCGATTTAAAATTCATCTTCCGCTGCCTCTAACTTATGGACGGTTTTGTTATTGATTCTGCGATAAAACGGAATACTACCAAACGACGTCAATGCGCTACGATTGGTAAAGAAAACTTTCAAGCGGCTAACTTGCGAGAGGTAATTTCAAATACCTGTTTGTTCCAATCCCACGGATACTTCGATAGTCGACTTTTTCCGGGTAGTCGATATTCGAAGCGACAAGTGTCGCCGCCCCACTCGTTGTCGTCGCACCGCCAGTATTCCCGCCAAATTAACGCGCGCCTCTTCGTTCGAAAGGTTATACGCGCGCTTATTTATCGAAAGGTTACACGCGCATGCAACATTCGTAGGTGGCTTCGTTCGAAAGAGTTACGCGCAACAGGGGCTACGTGACCAAAAAAAGCACGCGTAATGAAATTTCAAAGGCAAATATAATGTCAGTTGCGTTAAAACAAAAAAGTATCGGTCCACCGGTTCACTTGTACCCGAATAGAAGCGAATCGGAGCTGAGCTCCTGCATCGGAGCGTCGAGGGTTTGCCATACAGAGAGGCGGCAGCAGCAACAACAACACCATCAACAACGTATAACCGAGGTTGTACGCGATTTTCCACGAATTCTTAATGATTTAAAAAATTCCGAGGAATTCGTCGAAATTCTGGAAAATAAACGAACGGCCAAGCTCGTTTGTGGGATAAAACGAGCAAGAGTGGCGAGCTCGAGCGACGAGAGCGAGGATCGCGACTCCGAACGTAGCCTTTCACCGGAAATCTCCTACGGAGGTAAGAACGTCGAATATATCGAATGGAGCGCGCATCCGAGGTTGAACTAATCGCGCCGATGTTTTCTTTTCGCCAGGCAGTCCAGCGGCTTACAAACTTTGCGCCCTCAAAGGAGAATATCTCGTATTGAAATTGCCGATGAGCAACCCACGAGTCAGAAGCCAAAAATGCAGCGACGGAGATATCGCCCGCGCCCTTGATTCGGAGGAAGAAAGCGAACTTATCTTCGACGGTATAAAAAGGTCCGGCGGGCAGGTGGTCGCTTCCCTGCCCGGCGATGTTTCTCCGACGGAGGGTAAGCTCGAGAAGGCGACGAAGAGGCCGCTTCAAAGGGGCACTCCCTCCAAAAATGCTACAGCAGAGTCCAGAGACAGCCAGGCGTTTCTGAGAATAAAACTGAGAAGATCTACCGAGCAGAGCAATTACAAGATACAGGAGATTGGCGAGGAAAGAAAATGCAGATCTTCGTCGAGATCCAATTTGGGCACTCCGAAGAAATGCAGCTTCGCTGACTGCGACGAGAACCACGGGGGGCGTGCGCAGACGCGAAGCGGCATCGAATCGTCCGCCACGAGTCCGCGGACTCCCAAAGTCTCAACGCGGGCTCGAGGGGCGAGGCCGCGGCGAGAGCGCAGAGGCGGACCGAATCAATTCTACGATGACGAGAGTGCAGAATCGTCGAGCGATGAAAATACCGAAAGTTTGAAGAAAATAGTTCAAGATTCGCCCGCCGCTGGCGCTGGTACGCCGCGTTCCACACGACCGAGGAGAACGATCGTACGATACAACTACGATCTAGACAGCAAAACGCTGGACAAGGAGAACAAATCCGACAACGATATCGACGATGCGGTCGACGGCGCGAGCCCGCGCAGACGAGGCAGGCAATGTGAATCGGGAAAAATGAAATTGGAGAGTCCGAGACGCGGGGGCCGGGCGAAAAGATCGGAAGAACCTACCACACCCCTCACGCCGAAGCGCAACAAGTTAACGAGAAGGTGCGAGGAGGAGGTGGTGGCCGTCACGCCGACTTCGAGCAGAAAGAGAAAAGTCGAGACACCGTCGATGAGTCGGCGTACCGCCAACATCGCTAAGCCGAAAACGATACTCGAAGAAGCCAGAGCTAATCTTCACGTGAGCGCGGTACCGAAATCACTGCCATGCAGGGAAGCAGAATTCAACGATATTTATCAATTTATCGAGAGAAAATTGCTCGACAACAACAGCGGCTGTATCTACGTAAGCGGTGTACCGGGAACCGGAAAAACCGCTACGGTCAACGAGGTCGTCAGATGCCTCAACAAACTCGCGGACAAAGGAGACCTCGACAAATTTGACTACGTCGAGATAAACGGTATGAAGCTATCGGAACCGCGACAGGCCTACGTACAGATACTCAAGCAGATGAACGGAGGGAGCGCAACGTGGGAACAGGCGTACTCTCTATTGGATAAACGTTTCGCCCGACCATCCTCCAAACGGCCCATGACGCTCTTACTCGTCGATGAGGTATGGGCCTTTCTCTTCTTTTTACAAGCTGTTATTTGACTTGACTTTCTGTGAGATGCGAAACGGAAAATCGATATTTCATTCACTTCCCGGTTACTTAGAGTTCTGGAATTTTTCAAACTTGCATCGAAAGCGTGCATTCTATTTTTAGTACATCATATAAAAACTTGTTTAAAAAATTTTTTTTACATATAAATTAATTCCAACTTTTTAATCTTTGATTAATTTTTACTAGTTGTTACTAGTGGATTACTATTTTACGAGTTTGTCCGTTAAGATCATGGAATGCTTGTAAAAAATAACAAAGATTGTAATTGGGATTGAACTTACGACCAATTGCTGCATATAAACTTGTCACACCCAAACACAGGTGGCTACGAATTTGTTTGAATGTGTTAGTGCGATGTTACATGAAAAGTTGAAAATTTTATGGATATTTTTTTAAAAAGTCGAATCGTGACTTTTCACATCTTAGATGCACGTTTGCAAAATTTCAGAACTCTAAGTAGTCCGGAAGTAGGTGAAATATCGATTTTCCATTTTGCATCTCACTGAAAGTCAAATTGAACAAAAGCTTGTAAGAAACGTTTTGCTCGGAAATATGCTCATGAACGTAAAACTAGTAATTAAGATACACCCTGTACATATGTTTTCCTACAGCTCGATCTGTTGTGCAACAAACGCCAGGACGTTGTCTACAATCTGTTGGACTGGCCGGCTAAACCAGAAGCTCGACTGATCGTTGTAACGATCGCGAATACGATGGACTTGCCGGAAAGAGCGCTGATGGGCCGAGTTACGTCGCGTTTGGGCCTGACGCGCTTGACCTTTCAGCCCTACACTCACAAGCAATTGCAAGAGATCGTGATTGCGAGATTGAAAAATTCGGACGCTTTCCGGAGCGAAGCGATAGAGCTGGTAGCGAGGTACGTAAAATTTCGCTCGCTTGAAAATCCAGCCTTGCAGAGTTCCATTTATTCTTCATATTTGACAGAAAAGTCGCGGCTGTGTCGGGCGATGCGAGACGCGCTCTAGATATTTGCCGCCGGGCAACCGAGATTGCCGAGCTCAACGACGCAAAATGTGTCACGATGGGAGACGTTAACGAAGCTTTGAACGAAATGATCGCTAGTTCGAAAGTTCAAGCTATCCAGCATTGCTCGATGATGGAAAAACTATTTCTCCAATCTGTTGGCGCCGAAGTTCTCCGTACCGGCGTCGAGGAAACTCTTTTCCAAGACGTTTATCGACAACTCTCAGCCATGTGCTCTTTCGAAGGTCTTTTTCATTTGCCTCTACTTTTACGATGGGGTGGGGGTACCGAACGTATCCCCGCCCACCCGTTGACTGCCAATTTTTTTAAATTCCGGCTCTTTCGTAGGTCTGACTGTGCCTAATGTATCGGAGGCGCTCGCAATCTGCGCGAGACTCGGCGCTAATCGTCTACTGCTGTGCGAACATTCCAGAATCGATTCGTTGCAGCGTATCTTGCTCAACATTTCACAGGACGACCTTCACTTTGCGACGCGAAAATGCGGCCCGGACTGACAGGCTTCCCACCGATCCTCTTTTTCTTCCCCTTATTATCATCATTATCAGTTTTATTGATATTTATTTTATTTGCCCTCGTCGTGTCAAACTCGTGCCAAATAGGAAAGAAACGTTGCGCGCGCGTACGCCAAGTTTAGATGGCCTTTTTCAATTGCGTCACGGCTCCAATCACCAAATACAAGCAGCCAAAATTAATAAGAGACACGAGGCTTGCCGCTATTATTAGTCGCTGCTAGCCGTGCTACCTCGAGCGGACACTGTATTTTTTTATTCTCCGCGAGGCTCTGAGGCAAATGGACGAAACAAGTTTCCAGGAGCTCGTCCTTGGTCTTCATCGCGATGGAAAGTGGCGAGAAATTGTGGGTTTGCGGGAAACTGAAGACAAGTACCAAGGTCGCAGACTACTGTGGGTCTGGCCGAGTTTAAACGATTTAGAGTGGTTGAAAGAGCTCCTGCCTCGGTACAAATTCAAAGGAATCGCGAGCATAGGCTGTGGTTCCGGACTATTGGAGTGGATCATTCAACGACACTCCGGTAAGACTGATATACATTATTTTATCGTTCGTCGTTTCATCAGCCCCCTCCGGGCGCTCGCGCGTCTCCCAGGTTGCAACGTTATCGGTGTGGAAAAGGACAAATCTTGGTGGCACAGTCGATATTCGCCACCCGCTTTTCTCAAAGACACCATTTACGTCGACGAGGAAGAATCGAAAATTCATCTACCAGCCGATTACGCCCTCTTGTTCTGTTACTTCAACAACGGAGCTGCCTTTGAGAAATACTTGAGCGGGTGGGTCGAGGGGCGCGTGGCTATAGTTATCGGGCCACGACAAGGAATCTATCGAACCACCGATCCGTTGCCCTTCGATCACAAATTCAACCGTCTCGGCTGGAAATTACGAGACGCGCGTCAATTGGACAATGGAAAAGATTTAGCCGTTCTCTACACCAAATAAAAAAAATCGCGATACTTCATAATTTGCTCGGCCGGTTTTCTTTCTCATCACCCATCGCCGCGGCCAAATATTTGCGAAATTATTATCGTAAAATGGGGTTACTTTGAACAGGGTTTGGATGTTTTTTGTAGGTAACTTTTTTTTAACATCGTACATTTCAACTTGTTTTTGCTCCGATAGAAGAATGTGTCCTTTGGCTATCAAATGTATAAGATAGTCAAGTCCCATCACATCTCCAGAATTTTTGTATTTGAAAAAAGTGTCAAAGTAACCTCGAGTGTGGGGTTTCTCTGACAAAACATTGTGAAATGCACCTTATGTCGAAGATTAAGGGTTACTTTGACATTTTGATAAAAAAATTATATTTTGTGCATCATACATGGAATTAAATGAAAAACAACGATTTTGCACAATCAAATTGTCACCGTTATTGAAGAAACATTTTACATACAAATATCAATTACCTAGGGTACTATTATGGGCACATAATCAGTCTTATTATTATCATTGACATCAAAATTACATTACAATAAATTTCAGCAACATTATAATAAACTTGAACATATTGAAAGAAAATGCGCACACATTTCAACCGTATTTTGGCGCTCGGTTAAAGTAGTTCCAAAAACTGTCAGTTACCCTTAATGTCAATTTCACCCCGTTTAACGATACATGGCTGTTACACATATGGAAAACAGGAAAAGCTCGGGGAATTTCTTTCCTCCGCGAATAATCAGAGAATTTCGAAAATTCTCTGCAATTTCTCCACAATTTACTTTTCGCAAGAATTACGAAAAATAAAACCAACGTAAAAAAAAACTAAAAAGTATGAAAATAAATATTTGTGTATTTTAAATATTTATAACAATATAAATTATGTTCAACAAAAGTTGTCACTGCCAAACATTGAAAATTTCGAAATCTAAAAACTAATTTACTTTACAGTTTACATTTACATTCGATTTGTCGATCCACAACCACACAAGTATTGTAGATAAGTGTTTAGATTTATTTTTCATTTATTGGCACCGACATAAAAATTTCAGTTTGTAATAAAAAACAGGTTCTGTATTTGCTTTTGAAATATATTTTTTTAACTTTATAGCGTTTTAATTATTTTGCCATTTTTAGTTTGAAAATCTTTTTTCCTAATTAACATTTTTACTGTATTTGATGTAAAAATGATTATGTTCTTCATTTGAACCGAATGTATTATCAACTTTTTTTTTTCGAAGCGCCTCCGAATGAAATTGGACAACGACGAAAATGGGCGCGTTGTGATAATAAAAATAATAGGCGCGGTGGAAGAGGGCGAAGAAAGAGAGGTTGGAAATACTTTTATGTGTATGGAAGCTAGGATACAAAGTTTGTTGTTCTCGGGATAGAGTATCTTGATACTTTAGTTGAATTTATAAAGTTCAGCTAAAGTATCAAGTTGAACTTATAAAGTTCTACGGTCTTATGAAAAGATCGTTCAACTCATAAAGTTCGACGATCTTTTCTCCAAAATTACTTCGTTAAGGCGAGAAACCCATTTAGATTACCCGAAAAAAACGATTTTCTTAGTTCCATAAATTGTTAATAAAACTAATCGCTGATTAACCGGTAAGCAGTATAGATAATTTATCACTGCCTTGAATTTTTTGGGTTCGGTAGTTTTTTTTAAACGCATTTTTCTCGCCACGCCTTTTTTTCAATTTGTGTAAAATCTAGCTCAAAAGTTTCTAACCTATAATTCTATAAAGTAATAGTTTCTTTATATAATTACGCTCTATACGAACCTCACTTAGGGTAATATCATTGTTTACAGTATCTTGTTTACAGTAAAAAAGTTACAAAATAATTGCAAATATTACACCTTTTGTTTAAGCACCTCTGAAAAATGTAATCTTCAATGTTTTTGGTCAGATAGGTTCATATAGAAGAAAAACATTTTCTTAGAGTAATCTTCGGAGCGTTCTGATTTCCGATGAAAACTGTGGCCTCCAGAGTGTACACAAACAGCAGTCTGATGGCGACCTTCGATGGGCAGTAGGTTACATGTTTCATGTTTTCAAAGGAAGTGCTTCGAAAAAATTTAAATATTTGTTTGAAAATATGTATAAAATATTCTCGAAGTTCGAATAAATTCTATTAATTCATCCCTTGTAAAAAAAATCACTGAAAGAGAAACTCCTAAACTGATTTTCCGCCATAAACAAATGGTTTTTCGTTTACGCGTCCCGAAAGCGAAAGTTCAAGCGGAGGGCGGCTACATTGGTTCTTCCGGTTTGCCCACTGCAGCCAACTGACTCTGCGCGAGTGATCGCGGCTCTCTAGGGACTTTACATAGATAAACACCATTTTCCATACTGTCGAATCGAAATAATCAGCTGTTGGAACACGAGGATAAGCGTTAACGCAAAACACGTTTGTAAGAATGACGACTGAGCCTCGTAGGGATTGCTATGATTGTTCGTTTTGATGAAACTCACGAGTCCAGCAGCAGGTACGTTTATCTCGATCGATCGAAAAGCTTCTCATCGTTTGCGGGTTCTATGATTCTTCGTCACCTTGCGCGCCTTATCGTCTTTTTCTCCTATCGCGATCTAGTACTCATTCGGTCCTGCCTGTACGTTCCATTGTGTACAACACGTTTGTTTACCTAGCTCGCTCGCGATTTGACTTTGAGGCCACCTCCCACCCCCCTGGCATTGATCCCGTTCCAACTCGTCGTTCAAAGATACAGGGCGATTCACGACGCCAAATTTCAAAATACACGATACGTATTTGCGAAATATTGGTGGCGAATCCATCGAGGATGCGATGGAGGGAGAAAACGGAGATCCGTACGAAGAACAGCTTTTAGCCGTGTTCGAGAGTTGCCTGGAGAAAGGACGCGCCGAATTGAGCTCCGAGGGCCTGCGCGCTCTCTGCGACAAGTTGCAATTGGAGGAGCGCAGCCGACTCTTGATATCCCTTCTGTCGCCGCCGCAAGGAGACGCGTCCGTGACGTTTGCAACTTTTCGAGACGGTCTCTTGAAGCTTTTGGGCCAAGGCGAGGGTAGTCCGTGCCATTTTGGCGAGGTAGACCGAACCAATGAAAGTGTTGTGAGCATCGATACGAACGGCGCTACCTCGCGAATTAGCCGTCGCAAAGGTAAAATTCTTCGACCTCTCTCCCTCTCTCCCCCCCTCTCTCACTCTCTCTCACTCTCCCTCTCTCTTTCGTACGCCGAAGCTCGCAAACTTTCAACATTGCAGTGTCCAAGGATAAAAGTTGCGCCTCGACGTCGGGCAGAGACGCCGCAGAGCCTAACGGGGAAAACTCGGAGATGCGCGACTCGTCCGTTATCGGGTACGCGAGCCTCCGCAAGCAGGTAATTTCAAATAATTATTTGGCGTACGTCAATACGAGCGGAAGGGAGAGCGAGAGTGAGAGAACACGAAAGGAACAAAAAACGTAGACTGCAAAAAAGAAATTGCTGTTGCGACAAGATGCCGCCGGAGCGAATCTTTGCGAAGCTCGACAGTGACGGCGACGGTCTTATAAGCTTGGACGAGTTTGTCGTGCTTTTCGAGGACGAACTGGCGACGAACGGAGCTTGGAGCGAGGTTGGGAAAGCCGTAGACGAGGAGCGCTCCCCGGTACGCGTACTCGGAGCGCAGCAGACGGGATACGCGAGAATGAGTACGATCGTCGGTATGTGGGAAGTCGCGGGTGTTTCCGACCCGGCTATTCTTCTCTCGGATCTTGGCTTTACGAGTAGCGAGATAAATCTTGGCGATTTAACGAGCGCACTCTGCGAGGAATTGAAGAATTTTCGCGACGAACCACCGGCGAACGACGCAACCTTGACTCACACGAGTCTCCTCAAAGGCGCCCTCACCCTCTACCAAGAGGAGGTTCGGTACATTACGTAAGTCGAGCCTCGCGCCTACATCATTGTCACCTGTCGAATGGACAATTATTTTTTCATACTTTTATTTAACTTGCTTCGTTTGTATGTCTGTCTTTTCGGTTCAACATTTGTAATCCATTTTTCAAGCACTTGCTGGCATCCGATTGAGCTGAAATTTGGCATACCTGTGTAACTTCTGTGACAATGCAATAATATGGTACCACGGAGCTGATCCGATGATGGAGGTGGGAGGTGGGCAATGCAACTCCTTAATATCATATATTAGGACAGTCGAGTTTGCGCTCATTTGTTTTGCTATCATGAGCACTTTTCATTGCACATGATAACGAGAATCTGATAATGGCGGTGGGAGGTGGGAATTGAAATTTCCTAATGGCAAATGGTAGGACGATCGAGCTCATTAACGTTGTTCACTTGGGCACTATTTATAATTACACTATTATGAAGTTTCTTGCGAAATCTTTATAACCTAAGGCAAGGATTTTTAGTACGCCGATGTCGAATGACGTGAGGGTCTGGCATGGCAAATAAATAAACAAATTCTAATACTAAAAAGTATAAAATAAAGGCAAAATAATTTTTTTTAACAAACTTTTATTTAACAGGTACTGTATTAAAAAGTAAAAAATAATATTCAGTAAAATTCAAAACAAAACGGTATAACTACAAAAAAGTCCCTTCCTTGGTCACTCATCATAGGTGAAAGTACTTGAAAGGTACATAAACGTAGATATTTCTAAAATATGAAATATAAATTTTAAAACCGTAAGGCGTCAAACCTTGAAGACTAAAACTACATTAAAATTTCTGGTAAAAAGCCGAATACCTTGAAAATTAACATGTCATATTTTAAAAATATATGTTTATGTACCTTTTAAGTACTTGCACCTATCATGAGTGTCCAAGGAAAGGCCTTTTTTTATAGTTATACCGTTTTGACGTTCAATTTTAGGGAACATTATTTTTTACTTTTAAGTACAGTAGCTTTTAAATAAAAGCTTGTTAAAAAAAAAAATCTTTCGCGTTTATTACATTACAGCACTCTAGTGGAGCATTTGAGAGGCGAGCGTGACAAATTACGCATCGACGTGGCCGAGGCGAACGAGAGGGCTAATTTGTTGGCCCAGGAGATCGACGAGCATCACG
Organism: Ophion costatus; assembly: GCA_951751655.1. Lineage (NCBI taxonomy): Eukaryota > Metazoa > Arthropoda > Insecta > Hymenoptera > Ichneumonidae > Ophion > Ophion costatus. The sequence continues at coordinate 14,806,651 of OX632367.1, forward strand.
CGAGGCTCGAAAAGTCCCGGCAGGATCAGTTGAAGCAGCTGGAGCTTCGCCACTCGGAAATAACGAGGAACCTCTCGATTCGGTGCAGTCTCGAACGGGAGGCTCACACGGCAGCTACGAGGGCCCTCGACGAGCAGCTCCGGGCTGCTCAACAGGAGGAGCAGCAGGTGCGAGCCAAATTGGCCGACGTCCTTCATGAGAATCAGAACCTCGAGAACGAGGTCGAGAAGCTATGCGATCAAGTAACCAAGCTCAAGACGTCCAACGCTCAATTGTTGATGAAAATTCAACATCTCGCGGCCGAGCACGAGGAGGTCGAGGAGAGCAACAACTCTAGCGAAGAGAGCCAACAGATAATTCAACTTATCGAACGGATAAAACGACTGCAGGAGGAGATTGCCCTGCTCAGAGATCAAAACGATGAGCTTACCACGGAACTGGAATTTACAAAGAATCGAATCCACGAAAGGCCTCTCGACAGCGCCGCCACTGACGACGACGACGACGACGACACCGTCGAGTCGAGGGACGGAATTGAGCTCGCTGGTTCGTTGGATAATTTCGTTAAGGAACCGAGGAGCGTTTCGACCTCGTCGCTCCCGCAAATATTTCTCGATGCGGTTGCCGCCAACAACGAGGAGGACGAGTGCGAGGAACGCGCGAGCGAATCGCTTCGAGATCTGGTCGTCGCTCGCAGCGAAACATCCAAACTCGTCAAGTGTAGATCGCACAGTAACGATACGATCGAGACGAGTGTCAACAGTTTCGAGACTAAGAGCAGCAGCGCGCCGCGGAACAGAACGAGCGGTCTGAGGGATTATCCACCGAGGCGCGAAGAAAGTACGAGTCCGGAGGATGCAAAGACCGACGTGGATGCGACGGCTAGTAAGACTGCAAGGCAAGAAAATCTTGGTACGGAAGAGGTGGAAGCGGCAAAAGACGCGATAGGAAAGAAACAGTTGATCGATCGTTGCGCCGAACTCGAACGGAGTCTCGATCTCTTGAGAAGCGAGTATGAAGAGTGCGAGGATTATTGGGCGGGAAAATTGGAGGAGGAGCGTCAAATATTCGAGCAGGAGCAAAAAATCAGCGACGACAAATTTTCCGAGCTCATTGCGAAAATAGCCGAGTACGAGGAACAATTCGGTCCCGGTGAGAAGTCGTCAACGTCCTCGTTGCCAGCGCCACCTGCGCCTCCTCTTCCCCCTCGTAACGACGGAAGATTGTCACCGATCGAAGAGAAATTTCATCTCGAACAGCAATACACCGATTTGGAGGACGAGTACGAACGTTTCCGGACACGCATGAGACAAGCCCTGACCCATCGAGACAACGAGATTAAGGAATTGCAGGATAAACTATCGAGGGAGAAGCGACGAGCCTCGACGGACGCGACTACCCAAGTGTCCGATAACGAGGAGGCCGGGGTGGAGCGAGACGAGACGAACGAAACGAACAGTCCGAACCCACCGCCGCCACCTCCTCTTCCATCGAGCCACCCTTCCAGCCTCGATTCCCACCCTTCCTCCGTACTCAGCTGCTCTCCGAGCAAAAAACTCCTTCGCTACGACGCCATGAGTATCAATCGCAAACTCTTCGATCATAATAAATTCAACGAAATTTGCGAAAGCACCGACTCGATCGACGCAATCCCATCGGCGAAACTTGGCGAATGCTATTGCCAACAAATCGAAGCTTACAACTCGATGGAAGAATTGTGCCGTCTCCACAAAGCCGAGCTTCATCGTTTGTATCGGAAGAAGCTCGAGATCGACAACGAGTGCGTGAATTTGGCCAGACAGAAGGAAACGCTGATAAAGGGAGTGTCGGACCTTAAAAATGTAACGCTCGTCAAACGTTTTTGTACGCCGGAAGATGAGGACGAAGCTGCTAATTGCGGCTTGAGCATAAACATTCTGAAAACGTTGAACGATAGACTACAGGCACAGGAGAAGAAACGACGAAATCTCAAAATGTCCCTCGTTCATCAGCAACAACAGGCTGAACGCATTTTACAACGTGAGTCTGTTTCGTCTCTATTTATATAGGGTGTCACAAAATGATCTGACATTTGCATTTATTTATAAAACGTATTCTTTTTCTGAAAAGTACGAATATATGAATTTTTAATATGAGGTACAAGCATGGAAGGTATGCGCGGTACGCAATGTCCGATAAATGCATACTCTACGTTTGCCACAAAAAATGGCGCGCAATTCACAATGTCAGGTTACTTTGAGACACCTTTTATGATACAGTTTATCTTTGTTGCACCTCTAACTAATGCTTTGCGATATACGCACGATGAATATTTAGAAACGTGGCAACAACACTGTCAAGAAGTCGCCGCCCTGCATTTTGCCCTGCAGGCTACGAAAGAACAGCTCAAACGGCAACTTGAAATCAATCACGATCAGGTAATTATTCTTTTCTCGAGCTCTGTCCGTCTATTTGAAAAGGGGCCGTAACAGACACCGACGTACGTTTGCCAAACAGGCCGAGCGCTTGGCCAAAGCGGACATACTTTCAACGGATCTCTACGTACAGAACGCCCATCTGATGGCCAGTGTCAAACGCCTAGAACAGCATTGTCACATATTGGCGCAATTCGGCGGTGAATCGACGTCGGTATGACCCACCCGTTTCTTCTCCATTCGTATCATTATTTTCGCCTTGTCGCCTATAAAAGGAGCAACGAAAAGAAAAAGAAAAGAAGAAGATATAAGAAAACGAGAGACTGCTGCTGTACAGGGCATCAACTGAGAATCTCAAGGATGCGAATTTTCGTTGATGCCGATTACGATAATTTTACAATTCGTAAATTCCGTACTACCCGAGAACGCTTCATTTCGGCTACTATCGTACGTGAAACGTAACCTAATTGCACGGGCTTATTCAGGGTGCTAATAATGTCATAGCGGCATTGAGAATTGATATCTTTGATACTCGAATTGAATCGGTTGGTCGCGCTTCACCGACGCCATGTAGTATATGTAAATTAGCTCGGCACCTTGCCACAATATTATCATCATCATTATCATGATCATTGTTGTTATGGAATCGAAAGATAGCGTTAACGCATTTGTCACCGCGAATTAAATATTGATACGGAATTTCTATTGATCGGATGTAGAGCCGACTTTCTTTTGTATGGAATATTGTTGTCGTCGCCGTCGTCTCGACGACCGTGTATCCGTAATCGTATACAGTTTAGAGTTACTGAAATCTTAGTGCCTACATTGAGATAAATCATTGAACCAAAGGCTGCTATGATTTTTTTTTGTTTCTTTGAATTCCATCGAACTTTTCGATGGGCTTACAAGAGACGTAGTATTCATTAGCTCATAGTCGACTCGATGCGCACTCTTTCGCGCACCTAGTTCTATCAAAATCAGTCATATTCCAGAAGAAAGGTAACAAAATGTTGCACCACTTAGAAAGCGGTCAATGTCGTTTGCGGTTGTTCCTTGAGCGGAAATGTTCCATTTGTACGGGGAAACATTGATTTATCCTCTCTTCGAATGTTCTTTAAATAATTACTTTATTTAAAAACTCTTTGTACATAGTAGATTAATGGCTAGTAAAAAACGTCGAGGCAGTTATGCTTCTGCTGTTAAAATTTTTCGTACGATACGTGTAAAAAAAAATATATATATATTCCCGTTATTCACCGCGACTCGACGGTTTATAAATAAACATAATATTCTTTTAAAAGGATTTTGTGGTACAAACTCGAGTGTGTCAATTAATAAAAAGTTAGGGCAGTTTGATTAGTAAACGAGAATGTTGCTGGATCCGAGAGAGGGGCGGTGGGATCCTTGGCTCGTACGTTAATTGACTCCTTTGTACTTTGTGAAGAGATTGTAGAGCACGCGGAGGGTCGATTTCAGGTCGAGATTGACGATATCTGAAAGTAAATACTGTGAAAAAAGCGCTCTCCAGTGGGCGTCCAGACGAGGAGAGTGGCGACTGACCTTCCGGACGAGCTTTCGGCTTTGGAAGCCCGACGTCTTGCATCAGGTCAAAGGCGAACGAGACGTTGTGAACTTTTTGATCGTGAGTCTTGGGGGTCAGATGAAAATTACCGAGAGGTACGAAGAAACCCTCGAGGAGGCCGAGAAGCAACGTGAGAAAAACACCGTCGTGAAATTGACTGTCGAGATCGGTTACTTCGAGATGAACTTTGCTTAAATGCTTGTTGACGAAGGAGACTAGCGACTGGAACCAAATAAAGAAAAAACGAATTAAAAAAAAATTCTGAAAACAAGCTGCTATTTAATTCACTAAAAAGGTGGAAGTAATTTTTTTTACCGAGTCACCTTTATGTAACTAGATAAAAGCTTGGGGCGCTCAACTTTTGAAATGTTTAATAAATTTGATCAATTCAGGTTCATTAACCGTATTTAATGCGGCACAATAGTAATATGAAAAATTATTATCGCACGTTTACACTCAATTTCAGGATTTTTATTTAAGAAATCTAAGGTTCTTTTACAGTAAATTAAATACAGTTGATATTTAAAAAACGGATTTATGTAAATAAAAGAATATATGTCTAAATTTTATAGTCACACATAGGTGCCTTGGTAAAGAAAATAATTTTCTACTTTTCAGTACATTAAATAAAAGCATGTTTTTTTGTTTAATATTTTTTTTACGTATAAATTATTTTCTACTTTATAGTCTTTGATTCATTTTCCTAGTTACTTATTACTAGTGAATTACTAGTTTACTATTGAACTTTTTAATTGGGATTGAACTTACGGCTAATTGCTGCATATAAAAGTTTCACACACAAACAGTCGGCTACGAATATGTTTGTATGTGTTAGTGAGATTTTATACGGATGATTAGGTATCACTGATTTTACATGAAAAGTGGAAAATTTTATGGATATTTTTTTTCTGAGTCAAATCACGCATTGTCACGTTTTAGATGCATGTTCGCAAAATTTCAGATCTCTAAGAAGTCGTAGTGGGTGAAACTAAAAGCTTGTAAAAAAAAGAGACGCTACGGCGGCGCGAATAATCGTTCACGATTCGCTTTTTCTACTTACTTTTTTGACGACGCTCAGTTTGTCCGGTGGATGGTCGAACAATACGTCAAACGCGTCGCGTTCGCAGCGCATTCCCAAATCGTCGTAAGTCGACGTAATCTCCTCTCTGACTGTTCTGTGAGTCAGGCGAGCGTCCTTCTTGCGCACGACGACCAGCTGGACGGCGACTCTCTCGGGTAGTCTGACGGGAGCGCGAAATTGACGTGCGAGTGCAACCAAGAGATGCAAGACGGCGACTATGTTTCTCGAGTGTATCGACTCGACGCTCCACTTGTAAGGCGGATAACGGCCGAGTATTCTATTGGCCTTCAGCAAGACGACCTCCAACTTTTGCTTCTGACCTTCCTCGGACTGCGTCACTTCGGGTACGTCCAACTTTTCGCCCGTCAATTTTTCTGTGGTTCGATTGAAACGCTTTACGACTGGGTCGGTTCTGAAGAGCTCGACGTCAGTTAAAATTACCTACCAATTAATTTTTGGAGAACCTGTCCGTCGTAAAGATCTTCCACAATGTCCTTGACGATGATTCTCTGATCGGCCAGCTCGTCGTTTATCCATTCCATCAGAACGAAAATGAGTTCCTTGAGCTTGGAGTCCTCCAGAGCGCGAGGCTCGATCATCGATCTCTCCTCGTTCTCCTCGAGAGCGTAGTCCTCCGGTGGCATGTCCGGATTCGCCGCGTATCCAGGCGAGTCGATCGCATATTTTCCTTCTTCCTGAACTTCCTGAACTACTCAGGCAAATTATTTAAACTTTTATCAAACGAAACTAGAGACGATCGTACAAGACCATAAAAGGACATTCTTCGAACGCTTCCTCACCTTCCTTTATTCGCTTTTTACGCCCGAGCGTTCCGATCTTTTCCCAAAAGGTCTCCTCCTTTTCGTCTTTCTTACTCGAATTTTGAGGACGCGGGGACTTTGGTCGCGGAGACGCCATAATTGAGTCAACTTTTTCCTGGGCTTGGTACGTCGACAGCTCGGATGAATGAACGTCACCCTCAAGAATAATTTCTTCTTCCGTGCGGGTGTGTGTCGTAAACACAGGGCGCGGCGGCGACGCCTGGGGGAGAGACTCGACAGGTCGCGCCATCTTACCGATCGGCGATAATCGGAGCGTCGCTAAGGAACATTTCAACATTATCGACATTATCCTCCGCTCCGGCGCCGTGTGTGATTACAAAATATATACACGGAAGATAAATTATCGACCTTTTCTTTAATCGCTTACCTATCCCAAATCTCGCGGAATCGTCATCTTCGTCCGAGTCAATTACTTCTTCCGGAGCAATCGCCGTGGCAGCCTTTCCATCCTGGTCTCGATGGATTTGTTCTTTTCGCGTGTACCCGATAATACGGGGCCTCGTGTTTTCGTACTCGGTACAGTCCGATCGTAAGCGGGCTGTCTCCCCAGGTATCTCGACCGACGATTCACCACACGCCGTTCGACAAATTCCATCGTCAATTTGCTCCTCCATGCCTCGTTTTTTATAGTCCTAGTGCTAGTCTTGCCTCTACCGCCTCTTCACCCACTATTTTATTTTTATTCATTCAACTTGATCAATTGGCAGGCCAAAGCGTACGCGACGTTTCGCGAGCCATCGACCAATTCCACCTCCTACGTTATATTTTATTCTTACGGACAAGCAGGAAGTCTCGTATCCGCTTGTGATAACGAAGTAGATAACAAGTGTCGTTTGTGGCTGGAACTCAACGAGAATATTACCAACAATTATTGTTTGGTTCTTTTATTTTTCCGTGGCAACATAGTATTTAAACACTACATTGCCTCGCACCACATATTTGAAATGTATGTATATATAAAGTGTTTTTCGAAATTACCTGACATTTTAAATCGTGCGCCATTTCTTTTTGTGGCAAACATGTAGGTACCAATCTTTGACAACAGGCATCAGGAAGTATTGAAGTTTTATTGATAAATTTGAATGTCAGGTCATTTTGAGACACCCTATATATATCATTTGGGTTTTAAAAAACCTTCGTTTTATTTCTTCTCCTAGAATTGTGCTTTGGTGCTAAAAAACAGAATGGCAAAGGGATTTTTGAAAAAGAATTCTAAAGATAATTATTCATTGGTTTTATTTGACGAAAATTCGAATAGCCGATGCTTACGCGAAACGCCGCGCCGTTGGCGCTGGCGATTGTGACGTCACGATGCTTAAGCTCACGGCCTACGCATCGGCGTAGATAAATGTGAGACGATGAAATTTTGCATCCGAAAACATCTCCAAGATTCAAAAAATCAAAAGCTGCTGTAATTCTCGCGTAATGATGTACGAAAGAAGGCTCGTGACGGCAAATTCGAGTAATTTGCCGACCACGGACATTTTTATGGTGACAGAGTTTCCGAGCGACGATTATCAATTCAACGCTGCAGAAATTCATGACGCAAAAGCTTCATTGTAAGTTTACCTTTTAACGAACTACTTTTCGTGGCATTTAAAAAGAGAGGAATGAAACAAGTCATACAACTTTATCGTTGCCAATTTTGACAGAATACTCGTACTACAAGACTGGTTCGTATATCATTGTGACGTCACAGCGCACTCGGTTGACTTCGAACGCGCTCGGCGTGTTCTTGCCAAGCCGAATAGAATGAAAACTTCAAAGTGCTATGATTTTGTGCTTTGAACTGCAGGTTTCGACGTATCAAGTCTTGTCGCACAGTCAGAAATATTTTACTTCGCGACCTTTTCGTGCTATTTACACAGAGAGTTAACAGAATGCTCGTACTACGCGAGTAGTTTGTACACCGCCACTACCAGTGTGACGTCACAGTGCGCTCGGCTAACTTCGGATACGTTCGGCGTGTGTTTCCCGAACCGAATAGAATCAAAGTTTCAAAATGCTATACTTATCTTCGTTAATTGTCTAAGAAAAAAAGGCAAATGAACACATTTCTTATAAGTACCACACATGATATTTAAGTTAAAAAAAAATTATAACCTATTTGCGACGCGACGGAAGATTTTTGAAGGTTATAGACGACGGCAGCGGCAGCGGTCAGGTAAACAGCTGACCGAGGCAGCTTAATTCGACTTTTCCTAGCTATATTGACGAGAAAAGTGAATAAAAGAATGTTGAGACGTTTGGCGGAGAGAAGAAGACTCGCTTCGACAATGTCGAGTCTGTCGAATGCGAAAATTGGCTACGCGACTGCCCCGAAAGGGGAACCCAAAGTAATCGGTATGTACAGGCTCGCCTAACCTCTCCAGTCTCCACATACCCCTTCGTAATTTACACGTTCACCAGGTGAGTTTCGCGTCCTCGAGCTCATACCGAAAAAGGACAAGCCCAGAGAGGTTCGGGTAAAGAGAGGCTTCGTTCCGCCGCCGAGATGCAACGAAATGCAGACGGATCAGGATTGGCCGTCCGTTTGGCCGGGTCCTCGCACCTTTCATCCGGCGACCGTACCGCTGCCCATTCGCCAGGGTTATCCGAAAAAGCGAGAGGCTCCGCCTGACAAGTACGCCAACGCCGAACTCATGAAGATACCAAATTTTTTGCATCTCACTCCGCCCGCCATCGCCAGACACTGCCAAGCGATTAAACGATTTTGCACCTCGTGGCCCACCGGCATTGAGACCGAGGAGAAGCAACGCGCGCACTTTCCCCTTACCGTCATAACGAGCGATTATTGTTACGCCGGGCCGAGCATCAGGGATCCACTCGCCAGGATCGTCAGTATGAGGGTGAAAATGTCCTCGCTCAAGCTGGACGCTCGCGCCAAGGACAAACTCTTGAGGCTTCTCGGAGATCGTTACAATGCCGAGAACGACATCATAACCATCACCACCGACAGATGTCCGACGAGAAAACAAAATTTCGAATACGCCGAGTATCTTCTCACAGCTGTCTACAACGAGGCTCATGTGAGTGAGCCTAGACCTTTTTTTATTACAAGCTTTTATTGAAGGTGCTTCGTTCGTACGTCTTTCCGGCTGAAAATTTGTAATCCATTTTGCAAGCACTTGCCGGAATCCGATTGAGCTGAAATATAAATTCAAATATGAAATATAAATTTTAAAAACTTGGGGCTTCAAACGTCATCGGTACTAAACTACTTTAAAATTACTGAAAAAAAGCCTTAAGTTTTTAAAATGTACATTCCATATTTTAAAGATATCTACGTTTATGTGCCTTTGAAGTATTTCCCCCTATGATGAGTGACTAAGGGACTTTTTTGTACTTGTACCATTTTAATTTTCACCTTTATTGAACATTATTTTTTACTTACAGGTACAGTACCTTTTGAATGAAAGCTTGTTTTTAAAAAGGTTTTTTCACGTTTATTCTGTTTTGGTTGAAAGCGCCTTCACCGCAACGCGTCGTGTTTTTACCGTTACAGCGAGTCGAGCCGTGGGAAGCGGAAAAGACATTGGCGGATATGGAGTATTACGACTGGGACAGGCACAAGAGTCGGGAGACTCTCGTGAGCGTACACGCCTGGCCGAACGATCCACCCGAGGATCTCGATTACGAGACGATTCCTCACGCGACCGAGTACAAAATTGCCGTCGCCGATCTCCTGAACAACGGCGAGGATTCGCACTCGTTGAGCAAGTATCGCGAGGCGGTCAAGAACCTTCTGCATCTGACAAATTGAATAAATAATGCCGGACGTCCCTCGTATGCCGCCATCTTTTTCTTATATTTCAATTGGAGTCGAATTATCCGGTCCTAAGCCCGAGACGCATTTTCCGTGCGCGCATCCGTTCCGGAGCGAGCACTCGAATCGTCGTGGGTCGCGCTACGCCGCGGTGCGCGACCGAGTGCAACGTCGCCCCCGCCTTCCCGAGAATGATACAACGTCTCGGCGAAGCTGGTAGTACATAAGCACGATGGCGATGGCGGCGCGAGGGTGGAAACACGTTGATGCGAATTTCAACGAGTATTTATCTCTCTCTCGTTTTTTCCCCATATTGAAAATTCAAAATATTTTCGACGAGTATGCGAATAACGCACCTTATTCGCCTCGGTGCATTTACGTCTCGTGGAAAAATGCGATCGTCGATTGGTTTGCTCGGTGCTGCCCTCTGCTGCATCGTTGTCCACGCCAAAGTCACCGCTCGAGACGATCGATTGCACCGATCAACGACGAACAACTTTGGAGACTTTGACGCGATCGTCAAAAGTGCGCTGCGCCGTTTGCCGATATGTCGAAATACTCGGATGTGCGATTATTACGGCGGCGACGCGACCGATGGAAGGAGCCGTACGAGAAGCGTTTCTCACTTCGAACCGACGTATCGAAGGAACGAGGCCGGAAGAACCGGTAGAATTTTCGCCAGAAGCTATTACGGCGGCAGCTACGGGGCTCCGAGCCCGATACTCCCCGCCTTGTACCCGTGAGTCTCGAGACTAAAGCGATAGACTGACGCCCTTTTTTTCTATTCCCCAATCGTCTCTTTCTCGATCCTGGATCACATTTTACAGTGCAATAGATACGGTAAGCGTATTAGCGTCGCTGGCCTTTCTCGCTTTTCTTCTGCACTCGTTCTCCTCTTTGTTCGATCGTTCGAGATCCATTATTCCATCGTACGTGAGTAAGCACCGACGGGCTTCCGAGGATCCTGGTGCAATCTCGGATACCCTCGAATTCGTTCTTCGCGCCTTGGACGACTACGTGAGTAATATCTGTATTCGGATAAAGTTTCGAAAAGGACATACCTTCGATTAATTCGCAATTTTGTGTATCCATGTATACACGCTGAATAGCGAATGTGATAGTGAAAATACCCGAAATTTTTATTTTCAAGGTCAAAACGCACAAAAATCGTTTCTTTTTTGAGTTTTTCCACTTTATTGTAATAAATGTTGATCTTAGAGAAAAATGTTTGCTACAAAAGTTGTAGCCTATAAAACGATTGATCTTTTATGGTCTATATAAGTTTTATCTGAAACGAATCTGTTTCGAGGAAAATTGGATAATGTTTCCTAAACTCCATTAATTCCGATGTTATGAACTTTTGTTCATTTACATTTAACATTTTCCTAAACTCCATTAATTTCAATGTTATGAACTTTTGTTATGCATTTTGTTTTGCTTTTTTGCATTTTTTTGGCATTCCTTGTATTTCATTTTACTTTTTACTTCTTTTGCTTGAGTTTCAAGACTAAACTGCACTTTAAAGACTAAACTTCAACCTTCCCGCGGTAAAGTGCGTAAGCAGATAATATCGAAACTAATGGAGTTTAGCAAAATGTACTCACGGGAGCATTATTCCATTTTTCTCGAAACAGAATGGTTTTAGACAAAAACTGTGTAGAACATAAAAGATCAATATTTTTATAAGCTGCAACGTGTGTAGGAAATATTTTCCTGTAAGGTCAACATTTATTAAAATAAAATAGGACTTTAGAGAAAAGTTTTTGTATGTGTTGACCTTGACAATAACATTTTTGTACACCCTCGTATTCCATCGACGTGCCCATTCGTACACTCTTGTTTTCCTCTCCATACTCAAGGACGCTGCGACAAGCGAGAACTCGGCAATAGCTACGCAAAATACGAAGAGCGCTAAAACGACAACGCACCGGTGACGACAATTTCCAAAATCAACGCGCAATATTATTGGTTGTAAAGAATTTTATTTACTTAAAACGCACACACAGACACACACAAACACGCAAGATATGTCTAATATTATTTTTTCCCCGTTGCGCGCTATACCTATATATAATTGTATCTTATAAAAATATGTCAAATTAACGCGCGAGGCAAGTTTTTCTTCGTCGTCGAGGCTGCGTCGCAGACGGAACGGAAACGAGTGTCGTGTTAATATCAGTACAAAAATTCCTGCGAGTCAAAGCTGGCTCGTAAGATTCTTTCGATTGCTCGAAGCAAACGCGGCGTGGAAAGGAGAAAAAAATTGTTTGTATCGGGCAGTCTCGTGGCTCCTCACCGGGTAAACCGCGTACGAGTTGGAAGCGTAGTGCGGAAGGCTAGAAAAGTCCACTCGACGAATACGCATTGTTATACATCGCCGATGAGGGTGCTTGTTCGGATGCTGGAAGAAAAACCTCCGCTTGTCCGGAAAAATATACGTAAATGGATGCGTAGTCTTCGCGAACTCACGTCTTACGAGGGTAATCCGAAAGAGGAAAATTGGTCGTTTGGTTTCTGAAAATAAAAAGAAAATATATATATATATATATATATATATCTCCATGGCATGTTGGGAATATGAAAAACAGGGAATTTCTTTCCTCCTAGGATAAGCAGGGAAAAGTCAGGAAATTTTGAAGTCTCTGAAATTTCTGCAGAATTTACTTTATGCAAGAATTACGAAAGATGAAACCGACTTTGAAAAGACGTGAAAAGTATTTGCTAAAAGTATATTTTTAATATTTATTTTATTCTTCATCATATACAAAAAAGTTATGTCGGCGCCAAAAATTGAAAATTTGAAAACTAAAAACCCAAATTTATACTCTAACGCTCTATAAATTTGCATTCGATTTGTCGATACACAACCAGACAATTATTAAAAATTCCTGCTTATTATAAAGAACAGGTTGTATATTTGCTTTTAAAATCTTTTATCAATTTACCGTGTTTGAAACACTTTTCGAATTACCCTTGTTTATATTTTTTAATTTCTATTTTTTTTATCTTGCGGGATCGTTACAGTGTAAAATATGCAAAAAAATTGATTTTTCGCTCTTGCATTATCCGACAGTATAAACGGTTATAAACATGGGCCGGGCATCGCCGATTAATCGTGAGTAGACAATTTATATGAAAATCCCGCACTCGAAACATTAAACGCGTTTTCCTCGAAATGTTTATAAAACTGGATACACTCTAAAAAAAAGAGCATTTAAGCTATCCGTCTAAAATGTTAACACAAAATTCTTCACGCCGTTCTTTATCTTGCTATAGAAGCTTCTTATTTTAATCTTCATCTTTTTTTTAACGAAAAACTATCGAAAAATTGCCTATATTCGATACTTTTGTCCATCCGCCGCAATTTTGTCAATTTTTATTTTTAAAAACCTCTATATGAAGATAGCGGCTTTCATACTGATTGATAATCTTTTTGCAAATTTTTACACCGTGAGGTCTCCTCTTTTTCGAAGACATTTTCAACCGTTGAAAAAATGTAAAAAAAAAAAAAACAAAAATAAACGTTTAAAAATGTATTTTCTGTTCTTCACGAGTGCTTTGATTTGACATTTAAAAAAAGCAGACTGGACGCGTATTTTTACGTATTTTTCGACCCGTTACACTGTGACGATCTCTTTAGAGAATTATGTTCTCTACTTGGCCCCAATGTCCCTCGAATATTTGCAAAACCTGGAAAAGTTTGGGAATCTTTTGTGTCAATAATGCGTAACAACCCTTCAACTCTTTCTCGCTGGCGTTTGACACGTTACATGGAGTATACGTTGCACGGACTTACTTTGGCGTTTTGGCGTGAATTTTCTGATAAGGATGCGTGGTCGCGAGACCTCTTCTCGCTTTCGGCCTGACGACTTTGTTGCACAACGAGCCGTTTCCGGTTGCGCTCTCGAAAGTCGATTCCGACAATTGCGGCAAGAGTTTCAATCTGTCCGTTTTGAGTTTGTTGAGAATGGCAATGCTCTTGGCGCTCATGACCGAGGGGGCTTTGGTTTTGTTCTCTTTGCCGGTGGGTACGTTTGCGGCGGTTCGTTGCTTTGGTGATATTTTCTTCGCTTGTTTAACCGGCGTCGAATCGCTCGTTTCATTTTTATCCGCGAGGGTTCGTTTTTTCGCCGTTTTAGTTTCGACGCGATCGAAAGTACGGTTCAAGGATGGATCAGCAGGGGGTTCGCCATTGATAGCCACGGAGCAGTTGGCGAGGCTAACAGCAGCGTTGGTTGGTTCGATTTCGCCCTGTCGTACGACGGCGCCGCTCTCGTCTTCGAGGATGGTTATCGTCGAATCGAGGGTAGCAAGTGGTTTGTCGCAGGGTGGCGTTCCGTCGAAAGTCGCTTCTGCTCTTTGCCGAGGATTCTTGTCCTCCTTCGCCTCATCCTCCTCCTCGAGATAGGACGCCCGATAAATCGGCATCGCGCTGTTGAACGGATCATCGAGCTCGTCCGTCGACAGACACGTGAGAACGTAAGAATCTTCGGACGAATGTTTGTCCATCGTCTCCGAATCGGCCCATTTTATGTTGCGCACGCCCTCGAGTGATTTCACCAACTGCTTGTACTCTTGCTTCATCTGCTCCGTTACCGTACCGTAGCCTCGCATCATGCTGTAATACTTTTGCAGGGTCGAGTAGATGGTGCGCGCTATCGTGTCGATCGATTGAAACTCGCACTGTCGAAGACTGCTGATTTTCTTCGCGTGCTCGTATCGCTGACGAAGACGAATTTTTTCCAGTTCGCATCGCTGCGACGAACATTCGTCGACGAATTTGTCGGAATATTTTTTCGCCTCGATACTCAAATTGAGGCCCTCGATTCGCATCTCGACCGAGCGGAAATCCTCCCAGGCCAATTGCATCTCAAGTTTAACGACGTCGCGCTGACGCTTGAAGTACAATAACGATCTGTTGAGGCGAGACTTTCCACTCGCGTTTTCGTCCTCTTCGTCCTCCTCATCATCCTGGCCGATCGTCCTCTCGACAGCCGCCGTTATGTTCTTCAGTCTGTTGTCCGCCGCTATTTTGTATTGTATTCTGCAACAGAGTATCCTGTCGGCGCTCTGCAACGACAATATTTTCTCGTTTAGTCGTATTCTTTCTCGCTTGAGCTGCAGCATTGTCTCCCTCATCTCCGTAAGCTCCTTGTCCTCGAGCGGCTGAGCGGCTTTTTCCGCAACAACACTCCTAACGACGTTTCCTTCCCTCGATCGATTCTCAAGATTCATCAGTTTTTCTTTGAGCATGTTGATCTCCTTTTTCTGCTCCTCGACCATCTTTATGTAACCGGTAACGTGCATCTGACAGGACACTATGTTCTTCTTGATGTTCAATTTGATTTTTTTCGCGCGATTAGCGTATCTCAGCGTGTTGTAAGTGTCCTCGTAGCTGAGACTGGAGGGTCCGACGTTGGCGATCATCACCGTTCGGCAATTGCCGCCCAGGGAATCTTTCAGGAGACGCGTCAGTTTGGAGTCTCGGTAGGGAATGTGCTTTATCCCGTCGGCAAGATTGTTTATGCAATTTCCAAGCGCCAAGAGGGACTTGTTGATGTTGGCTCCTTCCTTGAAACGAGCGCCCTTGCAACCGGTGGCTGAGGCCCTCTCAGAACCGGCTAAGTCTATCATCGACAACTTTACGTGTTTCTTCTGGCCGTCCAGTTTGTTGGCGATGTTGACGTATACCTGAGAATGCGGAGCAGACGAGCAATTTTGAAGCGGTAAGACCACCGCAATTGCCTAAAATTAAGCGATTTTTCGCGATTTTTTTTTCGTCGATGCGAAAGAGGATAATAATATTCGAGGATCTTATTAGTCATATCTTCGAGTAATTTCAACAAATTTCAACACAAAAAAGAATTTGGTGACGAAATGGTGACACTGGAGCCATTCGCGCGAAGCATGTCGAAGTTGAGACGCTCTGCGGCACGCAGTACAACTGACGCAAATTTGAATGTGAGAAAAATTAACAAAAATTCTGTACAAATAGCTAGAGAAATATGCAGGGGATTTGAAAAAAATTGATTTTTGTGTAATCGGCAAGCATTTAAAGGAGAAACTCAATTTTCGACAGGAAAAAGGCCAATCATTTGTTAATATATAACGTTATAATTATGAAATGTTCCGTACGTATTTCACTTTGGAATGTTGTTTTCAAGATGTGCTTAAAATTTGGAGTGAATGGAATGAAAATTCTTGGAGTTACGCTGAGTGACGTTTTGAAAATTGTGTTCCAAGAAAAACGGTCGACTTATCGTACCAAACTGAACGAATATCGAAATCTCGGAAAGATTTTTTCGATATTGAATAGTCCAACATCGTAATACCGGAATTAGTGAATGAAAAGTTCGCAACACCGTGTGCTCAGTTTGAAAATGAGCACATATTTTCAGCTTGTGTTACTTGTGTTGTAAAATTCGTTGTGCTCTTAGAACAGAATGATAGATGCATCATTTTTATGCACTCGCTACCAAGAAAAAAGTTCTCTTGCTAAGAAGCAGTGTTTAAAAGTGTACTTAGTGTGCAATAGGATAGAACTAAGATAGACTAAGTGTAATAGGATAGAATACGAATAGGAGTAACGAAGATCTGTGACTGAGAACACTAAGATGCTGACTAACAAATTAAGCAATTATACACTAATGACGACTGATTGTCTAACTGTTGTTACCAATTGCTAGAGGTGTTGCTTTCATTTTTCAATTATTTTAATAACACAAATACGTCATTTGAAAACTTTACAAAGAATATTTTCGATTAATAAAGACTGAATGACTGTGATTTTGTGATTTTGTGATTGTTGTAGCGTCTATTAAAAGGTTTCGATTTGTGTTGCCAATTTCTTTAATAATAAAAAAAATGAATTTAACTACTTATTAAAAGATTATAGATTTATAAATACAAATGACTGCAATTTTCTAGTTGTTGTTGCGCAGCGTGCTGTAATTTGTTTTGTTACTTGGCAAATAAAAAATTCGATTTTACCTGCCTTCGTTCTATGAGACTGAACTTTTTAGTAAAATTTCCTAATTTCGATATCGACATCGGAATTCCGATATGAGGGCCTAATATCGCAATTGAATTCCGAGATTGAAAACCCACCGATATTACATACCCTACAGCAGATGGTTCAAAGTATGAATTAAGGGATCATGACAGTGAAAAATTTCCAAAAAAGCGTTTTTCTGTTAGTACGTTATCTGATAGTACAACAGGTTATAAACATGCTGTTCATATACTTACATAATCGTAAGTGACAATTTATATGAAAATTCTGCACACAAAACTTTCAACGTGTTTTTCCTCGAAATGTCGTTTTTCAAAATGGTGTACACTCTCAAAGGAAGAGTTTTCAAGCTATCCGTCTGAAATTTTGACGCAACATTTTTCACGCCATCTTTATCTTGCCATGGAAGCTTTTATTGTTTGTTTCTTAAATCTCCATATTGTTATAGCGAAAAAGTGTCAAAAAATAGGCTAAATTCGATGCTTTTTTTTCAAACCGCCGTCCTTTTGTCAATCTTGATAACAAAAACCTCCATAGCAAGATAGCGGCTTTCGTACCGATTAATAATCTCTTTACACTTTTGTTTCAGATAATATTTACAGCCACAACTTTTTACACCGTAAGGACTCCTTTTTTTCAAAGACATTTTCAGCCGTAGAAAAAGGTAAGAAATATAAAAATAAAAGTTTCAAAATGTATTTTGCAAAAATTGGCTATCATTCGACCCGTTACACTGTGATGATCCCTAAAGGCAGTGAAAAAAAATCAATATTTTGAAATCTTCCGTATTTCTGTATGCCGCTCGTGCCATCGGAACACTTACCTGAAAGACGGCGTGACTCCGACTGCTCTCCTCATTGGCGTCGGTCGGATGCTGAGTCCGATTTTTGTTGCCACGTGCTAAGAGAGAAAACAGCTCGTCCGCGCTTTGTATCTTGGTAATTTTGAGATCGGCGACGACGATGCCGTGCCTCCCGTCGTCCCTTATGGCCAAGGGCCCTACCTTGTGTAACAAATCGCACACATTCTCATTGTAAACTTCGAGATAAGTGACGCCAAGATTGAACTCCCTCTCGTCGCTCTGAGCCTCCATGCGCGAAAAGAGCTCGGACATTGTTCTGAAAGTAATGCCGGGATCTTCCTCTCGTCCGAGCATGGTGTGAGTCTTGCCGGCGCCGGTAGCTCCGTATGCGAACACCGAACAGTTGTAGCCGTCGAGAAGGCTCGATATGGCATCCTTGGTAGTGCCATCGAAAACTCGAGCGTTGTCGCAGCTCTCGTCGAAGACCCTGTCGAACACAAAGTCCAACTCTTTGTTTTGTCTTTTCAAGAGGTCGCGACCCTTCTGCGCAACGCCTCTGTAATAAAAGGGGCTCTCCTCCTCCTTTGGATCGAAAATCAGCATCTTCTCGTCGACGACTTTCACGACCGTGCGATAATTGTCCTGAGACTCTTTCTCGTTGGCCGGACGCACGCGGACTATGACGCGTATGCTGGTGGCCGCCGAGCCGTTTTCGCTCCTCGACGCGTCGGTGCTACCGCTCGTGCTCGGCTTTGCGAAGCTACCGTTCTTCTTGGCAAAGTTGTGCAACTTGCTCGGCGAGAAGGCCTTCTCGAGATCGCGTTTGTTGAAAACCATCCTGCCAAAATCACCGGCTCTTTGTACAGGTTCGAACTAGTATCAGACACCGCGCGCGTCTGACAGTTTGTTTCGAGCGCGCGCGCGCGCGCCCCTCCGACACGACAGCCGCACTCTTCCCTTTCTTTTTGAAACGTTTGTTCTCGCTGTCTCTCTCCCCCTCAACGATTTGCGGGAGTTCACGCTACTATCACACGCGCTAAAATCCCGAACAATTAGGTCGATTGATAAACACGTTTAATTGAATGCCACGATGATTGAGGATCGAAGGCGTAATGGGGCCTGACGAGGATCGCAAGCCGTTGGCACCGGCTGGGCGGGGTGACTCGGATTCAAAATGTTGCTTCGAAAAGGCCTCGCGGGGCGGCGCTTCTCAAGCCCTCGCCCCACTCGAAGCTTTCCTTATCCTCTGGCGGTCGTTTCGAAACTGTGCATTCAAATTGTTCGATACTTTTTCGTTTTTTTTAAAATAATAACAAAAAACCTACCCTCAAGTTGGCCTTTGACTAATCGAATTTCTTTTTTACCGAGCGTTTCGTCGTTCGGACTTTTCGACGCGTTTTTTTATCATTTTGAGTTTGTTTGCAACGCAAGTCAAATTTATTATTCCCCATATAAGAGAAAAGACAAGATAGCGAATATTTGTAAAAAGAAATCAAGGCGATTTACAAGTTTCAAGGGGTACGCGCACCGTCGCGATCAGGGAGACTAGAGGTAAGGAGTGGACCCACAGTGCTTACGAAACGGTCCGCAAAAAGGGAGCAAATAAGGAGGCGCTGCGATCGTATGTGTCCGACCGATTAGCTCCGCTTACTAGCCTCGTGCTCTTGGCGTGCTCTCGGTTGCTGTTGACAGCACATTCGTCGTAGGGGGCCTAAATGTTGTGTCTACCTCTCCTATTTCGCTGTTTTTCTCATTGTTGCAAACTCATGATAGCAACTAACAATTAATAAAATTCAACGGTGAACCAACTAAATAAGCCAACTAAGAAAATAAAAACAGAACACAAATGTAGCCTTGACTGTCGTGGATTGGAAATATGTTTCAGAAAAGCGTATTCACTTGATTTATTTTTTTCACCGATGCGAATGACAGTTTGAAAAAAATTGCCCTATGCAAACAATATTACTCTTTATGTGGCTTGTAAATGCAACTGCACTGGAGAACAAAAGAAAATTGTCAAAAAATTGCAGTTGTATTTGCAAGAAAAATAACATAATTGATGTTCCATTTTATGCCTATTACTCCAGGGAGAATTAAGCATGAAGGTTATGTTTCTCCTGAACTGAACTACATGCATGGAAAAAGAAACTGAAGACTAATGACGATTGATTGGGAGCAATATTGAAAATAATTCTACCTTGGGCTTTGAAGAAAACAATTTCGTGAAGATTTTCTCAATATTACAAAACACAATAATATTAAAAACGAGCCTCAAAGCGGAGCACAAATACACATTGGAATCCAATTCTTTTATTGTTTGTGAGCATGCGTTAAGTTTGGACTATTATAATTATTTGAGACGTTGTCGGCAGGAGAGCTGCTAGTGGCACGATCTGGAAGTATTGCAAGTCGGATTTTTTAAGACGCTGGAACCGCGTATTGGCCTATGATGTGTCCACTCCTTCGTTCTAGTCTCCCTGGTCGCGATATTCGCGCACGCGCCCCCGAATTTCCAACGACCTTTCGTCGAGGGCAAAAGAATCGGGCCTGAATTTGTAGTCACCGCCCCGCCGACAACGGCTTCCTCCCGCTATGCTTATCGCTCGAAGCACGCCGCCGTACTCTCGTCTAACCCTCCCGGAGTGCAAATACGGCGGTGACGTCATCAAAGAGACTAGGATGATTGTATCGTCGTCGTCGTCGTCGCCGTCGCCGCCACTAACGTCCTCCACCTTATGTACGTTTGCAAAGCATTCGGCCTAACCTTAAAATATTTTGTTCGCCGTCGTATGGAATGTTGTTGACGTGTACGCGGAAGTAAAAAATGCTGATCGAGCCCGCGTATCGGGTCATCGAAGGCGTCGAAAAGAAGCGTCGTATCGACGCGGTGTTTCGTCGACGCGTAACAGAGTGAAAATATATATTTGTCAGGTGGCGATCGAAGGTATAAATGATCGAAATGTTTGCTAATCGAGAAAAAGCGTTACGGCTGGCCTCGGCACTGGCGTACGGCGCCTCGTCCTTCCTCATAACGGTCGTCAACAAGATAGTCCTGACGGGTTACGGTTTTCCGTCCTTTCAAGTGCTCGGACTTGGACAAATGGCCGCGACGATAGTTCTCCTCTCTCTGGCGAAGAAGTTACGCCTACTCGACTTTCCCGCCTTTCAAGCGTCGACTTTCCTCAAGATATGGCCACTGCCCCTGATTTACGTAGGAAACATGATATTCGGCCTCGGCGGTACCCAACGACTCAGCCTTCCCATGTTCACCGCTCTCAGAAGATTCAGCATACTCATGACCATGACGGCCGAATATTTCATACTGGGAACAAAAGCGGCGACGTCCGTGCAACTCTGCGTCTACACGATGGTCCTCGGAGCGCTGGTCGCCGCCTCGGACGATCTTGCTTTCAATCCGCAGGGTTATCTCTTTATATTCGCCAGCGACGTCTTCACCGCCGCCGGAGGAGTCTGTACCAAGCAAAAATTGAACTCTAAAGAGTTGGGCAAGTACGGCCTGGTCTTTTACAATTCGGTCTTCATGATAGGCCCGGCGTCGGCCCTCGCTTGGTACACCGGAGACGCGGCCGACGCGTTGGCTTACTCGCGCTGGAGCGAATTTGGCTTTCTCCTGCAGTTTTGCCTCTCCTGCGTCATGGGCTTCGTCCTGTCGTACAGCATACTCCTCTGTACCCATTACAATTCCGCGCTGACCACCACCGTCGTCGGCTGTGTCAAGAATCTCAGTATCACTTATCTGGGAATGTTCGTGGGAGGAGACTACGTCTTTTCTTGGCTCAATTTTACGGGACTGAATCTGAGCGCGTTCGGCAGTTTGGTGTACGCGTGGGTAACCTTCGGGAGAAAAGACGCCGAAACTAAGCATTCCCCGACGTTGAGCAAAGTCGCAGCGGACAGGGTCCAACTGGTGTGAGAGCTCGACGACCGTCCTACCCGCTAGATGTACGCCAAAGTTCACGCGGCGTTCCTACAATCGCCCGAATAATCCAATTGTTTCCAATTGTACATTTTAATACGCGTCGCGACTGGACGCGCCTTGTGTATGACGAATAAATGTATATATAGATATATTTATACATATGTAGCGTACGAACGAAAGCGCGGTTGATCCTCGGAACGAATTCGTTTTTGCAGGGAGAACGCGCTGCTCGGCGAGACGACGATTTACGAGCGAGGCGTTCGTTCGGGAGTTTGCCAAGAATCGCGTGCGTTTGTCGAAATTTCAAGGCGCGGTACTTGGCGCGGGTGCCGCGGCCCTGTCGCTCGCAGACCCCTTTCGCGCCGATATGATCGCGTGCCTCGCCGAGACGACGGGTCGCGAGGCACTCTCACGTTGCCTCGCCCGTATGCGATCGTCCCCCGAGGGCTCCCGCATACTCGACGAGAAACCTCGTATTAAAACGACGAGTCTCGATCTCGCGAGCCTCGCCGCCTTGCCGGATGATACCCTCGGCAAGACGTATCACGACTTTCTCCGCCTCAACGTAAGAATATTATATTTGGGAAGACGATCGCGCCGCGTTATCACCGCGATTGAGGCGTTCAACGAGGCACTTTTTTTTCAAACGAAGAAAGACAAAGAGACAAACTTTTCAGAGAGTCAGCCCGGACTCGAGAGACCCCGTTAAATTCGTTGACGATGTCGAGTTGGCCTACGTGATGCAACGTTACAGAGAGGTCCACGATATACTGCACGCGGTACTTTTGATGCCGACGACGATGCTGGGCGAGGTCAGCGTCAAGTGGGTCGAGGCCCTGCAGACCGGATTGCCTATGTGCCTCGGCGGTGCGATATTCGGTGCGGTCAGACTTCGTCCGAGGTAAACGACCATCATCCACCAACCACCGACGCAGCTACCTGCTGACATCCAACCTCCGAATCGCGTCACTATCTTCTCACTATCATCGTCCCGCAGGCAGCGACGATTGTACCTCGAGCATCATCTTCCTTGGGCTATTGCCACCGGAAAGAGCGCCAACTTCCTCTTGGCAGTCCATTACGAGAAACGCTGGGAACAGCGGCTCGAAGATTTTCACGCGGAAATGAAGATCGTTCCTCTCGCTCTCCGCGATACCACCCAACGCGCCCCTCTATCGCTCTGACGGTCTTTCTTTCTTCTTTTATTCGGAGTCAACGTACGTTGAAACACGGTATAACAATATTCTTTATTGATTATAACACTGGAAATATGAAGAATATATAATTTTTCATGAAATACGATCATATTCGTGGTAGATTATTCGTTAGTAATAAACGCGCGATACGGATATACGATTACGGATCTTTTCGCTTAATTCGTACCATAAGAATATTCCGCGATACTCGAGAGCTGTACAAATACCACTTGGAGTTTGTCGAATAAACCGATGTGTCTTTCGTCACGATATTCTTCGTCCGTACTGTTATCGCGTCGCTTGGAATTTGCTTGAGCGTCCAATATGGCAGCTCTACTCGACGAATATAACAGTTTCGTGGTTCAACGAAACAGCTTTTCCGGCAAAGATAAAGTTGGATGCAAACTAAATATTTGGACGCTCGCATGGAAGTTTCGCCTTGAACGATTTACAAAATCATCGACGGCGGGCTGTTTGAAAAAATATATACATGTGTTCCGCAAATTGACCAAAAGCACCGTATGTCGAGGCTTCTCTTGTACGCGGCTGTTTTATATACGATTATACTCGAGCGGAAGCGGCCCGGATAATTAATCGGCGAGACTGCGCGTATAATTAGACACTTTGGAAAAATTGATTGTCACTTTGGATAACGGATAAACGAGAAGCCCTTACCGCGAGCTTTCGACAAATATTTATTCGCGCATCCCTTGTTTGAGAAAATATTGATTGTTCTGTTTTTTATGTCTTACTTTTCCCCCCGTCGTTGTTGCTCGCACGCACTCGTATCACAAACATTGCCTTTTTTTGCCAGGACAACTCTATTCTTTACTTCTCTATTCTAAGACATCTCTCTCCTTGAATATCTCTATTCTGGTGCAGTTTTGAGCAGAAACTTTCTATTCGAAAATATCTCATGTCTAAAACATTTCTCTGCCAAAACCTCTCTATTCTTAAAGATCACAGTGCCACAATTATTCAGCTGTGAAATATTACTGCTCTCAAATATCTCCATTTCACAATATTTTGTATCCGAAACTTTTCTATTAAATATTTGATATTTTGGAATAGAGATGTTTCTGATCAAAACCTGCTGAATAATAGAGATATTTAAGTAGAGAGATGCCTGACAATAGAGAAATAAAGAATAGAGTTGTTGTCCTGCCTTTTTTATTCCGTTTTACGCACGGCTTGATATCTTTGTCAGTTTCCTTACTATCAGATTGCACTTTTGGAGTATCTTTAAACGTATTGTTCCAATATAATATTTCGAGAAAATAGTCTTTGCTGACCAACGATATTTCGTTCTCTCTGTGTGACGCAGCCGTACCGCGCGCGCGATACATCGAAAGAGCATCGTGCTCGCACTTGGGCATGCAACATCGGATGAATCTCAATGCCGGTACTGAGTTTCGGTATTGGCGTCTAATACCGGGAATCCCGGTTTTTCGACGTGGGTAGGTGGTAGTTTAATAAAATGCTTATCGAACAAAGAACAGCAGGGGGGCACAAATACACAGAGTAGCAAAGAAAACGAACGAGGTCAACCGAATAAAACAAAAATAATAACAGTTTTAATCATATAAATTCTGACGTTAAAGAAGCAACATTCATAAAAGGTGACGTCAATAATATTTTACTTCCCTCTCAGTCTTTGTCTTAATATTGTGACGTTTCAATTAGTCCTTAGCATTCCTAAAGAATATAGTAGTAAATATTTAATTAAAAATAATTTTAAAAACTTTGTCTTTATGTCTGAATACAGTACTTGGGTCAGTCTAGGCAATCAAATTCCCAAACGGTACTTATTGTACCGTATAATAATTGGCCTAAGTAAGTCTTATTGGGCCTGAAAATACAGTTTTGTTCAATACCGGTATTCCGATATTACGGTAGCCAATACCGGAGTTGTAATACCGCCAAAATTCATCCGGGACCCCGGTATTCATGCCCTAGCTCACACACCAAACTCGAGACAAAGCCAAACGAGAATTTCTTTGCCGAACGTTTCGAGTTGGGAGCGTCGCACGCCGTAACTCTCGCAAACTATCCTTTACCGAGGGTATACACCGTTCGTGTATATTCGGAACGAAATCCGGGTGAAAGGTAGCAATTGGTGAAAATGATAAAATTTTAGCACGACACGAAAATATAGGAGCAACGTTAAGTTATATCTTAGGTTAGGAAAGATTGACTCGACTTTTGTTTCCCCTCGATATTGACTGGATACAATAACAACAAAGGCCCTATTATTACGCAGGTATATATGTAGTATTCGATATGCGAATAAGTTTTTGTTGGAGCGATTGTGAAAATGCCTCGGGGAATCTTACACTTGTACACGCTTACAGAGGATCAAGGTAAACCTAGTTGAGCATATAAGTTTAACGGCCAGAGCATCCGTTCTCGGCGGGGGTGAGGCCCCTCGCTGTGAG
The DNA here is from genome assembly GCA_951751655.1 of Ophion costatus. Lineage (NCBI taxonomy): Eukaryota > Metazoa > Arthropoda > Insecta > Hymenoptera > Ichneumonidae > Ophion > Ophion costatus. The sequence goes on from OX632367.1 coordinate 14,831,721, forward strand.
CACGGATGCTTTCTAGCTGATTGTAAGACTTTTGTCAGTTTGGTCCACGGTGCTGGAGCTCTTTTTACTCCTTACTCCCTCTCGTGTTCGGCCAAACGCGTGCGTCATTCGCGCTCAATCAGAGTCGAGTCGAACGAGAAACGAGTGTATCTGTTGAAAAGTTGGCCTATCCTCGGCACGTTTGCTCCAACACTCGGTCATCAGCCGATAGAGATCTCTCGGGCAAGAGGCCGGCTGCTCGAGTATCCGAGGCTCGTTCTTTCCATCCGTCGTTGAGACCCCACCGTGATACCATCTGTCGCAATTTTGCAAAACTTGCTCCGAGGTCATGTCCGAAAAAGGCATCTCCTCGCAGCGGTTGAGTATCTCCCAAGCGGTCGTCGCGTACGACCAAACGTCCGCACGACAGCTGTTTCGCTTCCCCTGCGATAAGACGAAACGTTGCTCCCGTACGGGAATATTTCAGTGTAACATGTTTTTGGAAATCGTTTTTTTTTTAACCACTATACTTTTAAAGTACATACCGCCGATTTATTCGGTATTTCGTCTACCTCTGTATTTTGACTCGCTTATCATGAATATGATAGGGAACATAACCGTAAATTTGAGTTTCAAGGTCAAAAGGTACAAAGATTTTTCGAAAGTTTTTCTACTTTTTTGTATAAATATTGATCTTAGAGAAAAATGTTACCTACAAAATTTGTAACATATTACAAAATTGATGTTTCATGTTTTATAGAGGTTTTGTTTAAAACCATTCTGTTTCGAAAAAAATGAGATAATGCTCCAATAAGTACATTTAAGTATTTTATATATATATATATATCTTTCAGACAATCTTTGGAGGAGCAGGACCCTCCACCGTCAGGCGCTTTTTTGGCATCTGTTTGCAGTGGCCAAAAAATTACATAAAAAATAAAACCAAAACATTAAAAAATATTTTATGTACAACATAAGTCATTTGAATAAACGAAAAAAAAAAATCGGAATAATTATTGAATTTTACTACGGCCTTAGGCCACAGTAACGGATATAAAGTCATGTACGAATTTAACAATTGTTTTTTCGTATGAAAAAGTGATTCACTCATAAAATTAATTACACATCTATTTAGTATGAATATCAGGCTGTTAGATTTTTTTTCGATGGACAGAATGGCCGACTACTCGAAACCTCTCAAAACAGTTTTTTTCCAATTGGAGTGACAAATAACTTCAACAATTTTCCCTCCATTTACTTCAAATTTAAAAGTTATCTTCCTAATTGCATTTCGCAGAGAAGTACGTACGGAATTACTGATTAATCGAAAACTTTTCATTTTATAAGCAGTTATAACGAAATTTTTCACTGAAAATTTATTTCTTAAGTTCAAATACCTACAACTTTTGAATAAAACAATATTCTTTTAATTCCGTACGTACTTCTCCAGGTATTCTAATGTAGATTGACGAGAATTTTTGTTTTTTGTTCTAGGTATAAAATTGTGGATGCTAAATGTCAGCCCGCAGAGCGCCTAACAAAAGATAAAAGAAAATATTAGTAGGCGGCCATTTTGTGCATCGAAAAAAACATTCCAACAGCTTGATATTCATACGAAATAGATGTGTAATTAATTTTATGGGTGAATCACTTTTTCATACGAAACAAAAATTGTTAAATTCGCACATGATTTTATAGCCGTTACTGTGGCCTAAGGCCTTGAGAAAAAAAATCATGAAAATCAGCACTTTTCAAGCCAGTTACACTGGAATGGTCCCATAAAGCGTTTCCGCATGGGGAGGCGGGAGAGCAGACTCACGAGTAGAACGGCTTCCCAGGCCATCCAGCGAAGGGGAATTTTCGCGTAGCACTCGTTGACGTGGTACTCGTTGTCGTACTTGGCCCGATACACCGCGTGATCCGAGATCTTTATCTCGAGATTATTCCCGACGACGCAATTCCTAAAAGCCCGCGTCGAGTTTACGATAAATGTCAGTATAAGATAAGAGGGCTATGCGCGTTCCCTAAAAGTCTTGGCGCCTCTCGCGGCCCGAGGCTCTACTAGTATAGTAAACTTTGTCAAAGTACATTGATATCGATGGACAAAATTGAGAAACCGAAGAATTACTCGAGATTCTCCTGTGTTTCAGGGTGCATGATGTATAATGAATGTGAATTGTCGATCCATTAGCTATCTGAAGATAGAGTCTCAAAAAAAGTTGTTCGCTCTGAAAATTATTCTTTAGGCCCCCAAGTCGCGTTTGTAGTCATTACACGAGATTTTTTTTCCAAGTTTGTATCTTTATAAATAACATCAATCGAGCAATATTAAAAGTTATTTCTGTCATGCAGAATGTATAAGTTTAATTTGAGACGTTCCTTGTAAAAAGTATGCTTTGAAAAATACTATCGGTCCTTCTTGGAACCGGCGAATGACTCTCATAACCTTAAAAAATCTAAATCGAGAGCTGCCATAGCTAAAAAAGCGTTTGCGGAAAATTCTTCGAAAACAATTGCCTGAATGGCAATTTCTCCAATACAAATTCCGGAAAGAATTATTTCTCGAATGAACAATATATAACAATATTTTCCGAACACAGTATATCGTACACAATTTCTCGAATACAATATTCCGAACGGACAGTCCTCCGAATGGATAATTTTTTCAGAGTAAATGATCACGTTATAAATAAATTAAACATCTTTAATTTTGAATAATTAATATTTGCATTAATTTGACATCAATAATGGAGGCAAATACTTCGTGGAACGCATTTTGTACGTTGGTTAATCGTAAGATTTATTTGGCTTTATCATTTTGCATTTAAAAAGATGCGATTTTTTTCGGTTCGGCTCTCTTAAAAAAGACTTTATACAACTCTAAATTATACTTTCGATTGGAACAGTGTACATGTTAGTTAAGATACTAATTTAATAATTAGTAAATAATTAAACTATTATAAAATTATGAAATTATTCAGTTAATTGTTAAATTAAAAAGGGGTTTCGTTGGGTATGGATTTATTTGGGAAACATTCATTCGAGAAATTGTTCAGTCGAAAAATTATCGAGAAATTGTATCCAGGAAATTGTCATTTGGGCAATTGTTTTTCGAAAAACTTTCCGCAAAGCCTAAAAAAGAGGGTAAAATGAATTATTCACATCAGTGGCATCTTTAAAATCTACCACGGAGGTAAATCCAATAGCCAACTGGCAGGAAATCAAGAACGAAGTAGTTGTTTACGTTTGAGGTTATGCTTCGACCGGCCATATTGAAATATCGCTGCGCGACCTCTAGGCCGTGAAAATCGCGAATAACAATAATACAGTAAGAACGTGGAGAAGAACCGACCGTGCGGCAAGGTCGCAATGAGGCAGATCGATGCTCTCGAGAAACTTCATTCCCGAAGCTATCCGAGTGAGAATATTGAGAAGGCTGCCAAAACCGAGGTGGTTCCGCCGCTCGGACTCGTCGCGATCCTCCCCTCTGAGGAAGTTTGGCAAATCGCCGAGTTGCCCGTACTCGAATACCGCACCGAAAGGTTCCTCTTCGACGAGGGCTATTATCCGAGCGATGTTTGGATCGCGTATCTCGCCCAACGCGCACATATCCCTCACAAATGCTTTTCTGCATCCGAGGAACAAGGATCGTTAGCTTGGAGGCGTCAGAGACACAAAACTATACAAGGGGTGCAGGCGACGTACTTGAAGGAATCAGTGACACCGCGCCAGAGTGATCGCACCACCACGACCCGACGATTTCTGCTCGCGCTGCCCGCCAGTCCAGTCGTCGTTGTCGTCGTCGTCTCCGGACTCTGAATACCTTTCGCCTCGCAGAGGTGCACCTGGCGAAGAGACGCAACAAGTAATGGAGGTACGCGAATGTACAGGCGAACAGACCGCGAGACTCACAAATCCGAAGCTCCCTTCGCCGATTTTATCGAGAATCCGTAGCCTGTGCCTCGAGATTCGTTGTATCTTGAACGAGTTGGGGGCATCCGCGAGACGAGGGCACTCGTCGATGCGAAGAGACGTGAAAAGGCTCGCACCGCCGCCGCCAGGCTGCCGTTCCGCTTCACGCCTTTTTATCTGATAGACCCGATGCTTTGAGTCGAACGTTTAAGGTAATCCTATCGCCAGGCTTCAATCCATAGGATTTTCATTTTTTTTTTTGAGCTACACTAAATATATTAATAATCAACTCTGTGAAATTTTAGGGTCAGCTATCGACCTTATTACAGAGAAAAAATATTAAAATTGCGTACGTTTGTGAAGGAATCCCGAGATGACGTACAAAAACCCAATTTCCGGTCGCTACAAAAGTGTCTACAATAGTGAGAATCCGTCAGATTCTTAAAAATAATCAGATTTACATACTTAACACTTGTAGTAATTCGATGCTCTCAGAAAAAAATACGCTTATTGGCCTAATTTTTATGTAATATCAAGTTTACTTTAAACTTCCGGTATTGGATTTATTACCACTTGCTACGATGAAGAGACGTGTCAGCAAGGCAACAGCTGACTGTAGTCGTAACCTCATCTCACTCATTCGAATTTCCACACATATTTCCTTTTTAACCGACATATTTCGCCGACACAAATTTTCCACGCTTTTTTACCAGTCGTGGCCCGAAAACAATGCTTTACATTTCCCGCGCCTGACATTGTTTTGGCAGGTCGACGTTAAAAACCATGGAGGTTAAACTCGCCTGGTTGAGTAAAAAGAGACGGAGATAGAACCAGTATTGCCAAATATCAAACCTAGAAATACTGCGCGAATCGATGGAATAACTATTTTTTTCATTTTTCTAATTAAATGTGAACATTCATTAAAATGTTTACACACGAAAATTTTTAGTTATTACGAATTATTTTTTTTTGCATATGTTGAAAATATAAATTGTACGAGTCTCAAGTATGATCAGCGGTATGACTAGTGTGAAGCGATAGGATTACCTTAAGGGGTAACGGTAAACCTCTAAAATTAAGCGATCTTTCGTGTTTTTTTTTTGTGGTAGGACAAGCAAGAGGATAATAATATTCAATAAACCCACGTGTTCTAAACACTTAAAGGATGCAAATTATCTAGACAAAATCGACTGTTTCATCGTCATGAATGCTAACCTGTTCTTAAGGGAGAACATGGTGCAATTTTCGAACAATCGTTTTTTTGGAAACACTTTTAAAAAAATGCTTCGAACCTTAAACAATATGATGCGTATTCGTTTATAGCTGAAGAAACAATTTTAAAGTGGTTTCCGAGCTATTTTTGAGGGGAGCCTCCGAGCGCTGAAAAGCGCCTTCGGCGATGCCACGCAGTTCTCGACTCTTGCAAGCCTATTATCGTTGGGGGGAAAACTTACCGACTGAAAATACTTTTATTTTCCACCAATAGGTGGCATTAGATTACGGAAAAAAATGTCCTCAGCTGAAGCGTCTAAAAAACCGTTGGCTCCAAACGGGTTTTTTTTCAAAACGATGTTTTTGCAATCAGCACGTCCAATCGGTTTGAAGTCTTAACCGTAGCTTCTTAAATTGCTTTAACAGTCAAGTACGAGCGCTTTGTTCCATTAATTGAAAATTGTGAAAAATGGCACTTTGTATACGAAAATTATGGTCGAAAAAACGAACTTTTTTTTCAAACTCGTCTCTATTTTTGTTTTTTCATTATTTTTGAATTCTCCCCGCACTTGACTGCTAAAACTAATATAATTAACGAAAATATTTCACTGTTAGTTCCAGGATCAAGTTTACGACAGTTCTAATGCGTGCCGCGAAGAGGGTTGGCCGAAAACCAGTAAGTGCATTTTGTATTCTTTTGACGAATACATTTTTTTACATACTTCAATTTATACCCACTGAAGCCTAAAAGTTCTTTTGACCACGTATTTTGTTCCTTTTTTTGAAAAAAAAATATTTTCATAACGTTTGAATATGAGCAGTTACAGTGTCCTGCCTTGAGTCGAGAAAGGAAAGTGGCCGTTACCGTAAGAATATCGGTTGCGGCGTAGTATCCCTCGTGTTTGCTGGTTTGCACGATCGAGCCGCGTCTTTTGAGCGGGAACGGCGTTCCAAGTGGTGTGCTGCCGCCGTCGCCTCTTTCCCAAAGCGTCGCCTCGTCTCGCTCGTTGGTCTTACGCGAAAAAGTTCCGACGCCTGCTTCGAAAGAGAAAGAGAGAGAGAGAGAGAGCGAGAAAGAGAGCGGGGGAGACAACGAGCTGAAGACAGAGTCTTGTACATGGAGGTTAAATATGGGACCCTTGACTGCAATGCAGAAACGATAAAAAAAACCGTGCCCAAACATAAAGGCAACAGGGATGGCGTTGTGATCGCACGAAGGGTTGCGCTGCTACCTTCACTCGACAACAGACCTAACGCGAGTTTGACGTTACCGTGAGTCCTGTTTTCGTAATAAACAGTGCGCTTGTTCAGCTTCATCATAAACTGCACGATAATATTTTATTTTTGTCCGTAGATTTCAGTGTGTTATGTGATTTTCAGTTGTTTGAAAGTTATTTTGGTTCTTGTGATTTTTTTGTAAGATACTAATTTTAGACGACGGTTCGCAAATACAACTAAACGATTGAGTGTACTCGCGTCATTTTTTTCTTTAAATAGTATAATAGTGGGCCTTACGTACTAAAATACTACTTTCACACATTAGCCGAAAAAGTTTCAAATAAAAAATTGAGTCCTCAAAGATGTTTGCAAATCTAAATTTTCTACTGACTTTCAAAGGCTCCAGAGTAAAAAAAACCACATAGGATTGTTTCCTACAACTTATGTATTTGAAACTTATTTGAAAATTATACACACACAAACGTCATCTTCAAGTATTATTATATTATTATTAAAGCATTACAAAAGGGCTTACCGTTTTTCGCTCTAGAAATAGATTTTTTTTCACGTGAAAATTACGAAAACAAAATTCAAAGTAACCCCAAATTCGCGCTCGGTGTGTTGTCGAGTGAAGTTAGCAGTGCAACTCGTCGCGCGATCGTAGCGCCATACCTGTTGCCTTTATTTCAAGCATGACTTGAAATGCAGAGTTTAGACTCCTGTATCTAGCCTCTATGGTCTCGTACGCTGCGCTTACCCGTGTACTCGTTGTTACAGACCGGATGTCGCTCGTAAGCCAAATTTTCCTCTGAAAAGAGCTTGTACGTTTTCTCGTAAAGGCTGCAGTGGTCATTGGCTAAATCGCGATGAGCATCGGGACCGCTGATCGTCGCGCAGTTCGGACCCGCTCCAGGCGGAGCCTTGTCGATCGATCTTAAGAGACTCCGCGAGACGGCAAGTCGGCGATTTTTCACGTTACGCTTGGTCGCGTTCGAGGCTAGGCCGGCGGCGGCAACCGCCGGCGAACCGCAGAGGAGAGCGGTGTGTTTTTGCACAAGGGCAACCTTGTTTCGACCTCGCAGCTTTACGAGAAATATCGTACAGGCGAGGAGGAGAGCGAGAAGCGTGAGGGCGCCACTGACTAGACCAATGTAAGTTCGCGAATCGTCAACCGGAAAAGCGTCCGGCGTGAGATTCGTCTCGCGGTAAGTTTCGTTCTCCTCGTAACTCGAATTAGAGGACGAGGTTCGCATCGTCGCCACTGCCGTCGCCGGTGTCTCCTCCTCCTCCTCCTCTGTCCCGTTCCGCCTGACGGTCGCCTCGTTCCAAGAGTTTTCGGTAACGTTCGCCGCGATTACATCTAAAGCCACAGGGAAAACAAAGGGCAGCGAGTCGATAGATAAAATAGTCGATAATAGTCCGAGAATGGCCGGATAGGGTGAAAATTAATATGTGAAAGAAATAAAAAAAGACGAGCTTTTATTTAATGTAATAAAAAGTAGACAGTATTTTTTTTACCAAGCCACCTATACGTGACTATAAATAAAAGCTTAGGGCGCTCAACTTTTTAAACGTTTAATACATTTGATCAATTCAGTTTCATTAACCGTATTCAATTTGACACAACAGTAATTAGAGAAATTATTATTACAAGTTTATACTCAGTTTTAGGATTTTTATTTAAGAAATCTAAGGTTGTTTTACAGTAAATTAAATACAGTTGATACGTTAACGAATTTATGTAAATTAAAGATTATATGTCCAAATTCTGAGCTCCCCAAGCTTTTATTTATAGTCACAAATAGATGACTTAGAGAAAAAATTATTTTCTACTTTTTAGTCTTCGATTGATTTTACTAGTTAGCTGTTACTAGTAGGTTACTAGTTAACGAGTTTGTACGATAGGAACATGGAATACTTGTAAACAATAACAGACTGTAATTGGGATTGAACTTACTAATTGCTGCATATAAACTTTTCACATGCAAACACAGTCGGCTAAGAATTTCTTTGTATGTGAAATGTTGAAAACTTTATGTATTATATATTTTCAAAGTTGAATCATTGTCACCTTTCAGAGTCATGTGTGCAAAATTTCGGGGCTCTAAGTATCCTGGAAGTGGGTGAAATATCGATTTTCCGTTTTGCATTTCACAGAAAGTCAAGCTAAATAAAACCTTGACGACAGTACTTGCTGAGCATTTTAACTAATGGCTTTAGTCATACCTATGTATCTGAGTAAATCAATCTTGTAAAATTAAGCAAATGAGTACTCAGAAACTATACAGGGTGAGGCATATAAAGTGTTACCGAGCAATATCACTCAAACTATTCATCATATCCAAAAATGTTTCAGACAAAAGTTTCACTGTTCGAGAAGACCGTCATACTGGACCACCCTATTTTTTTTTATCGGTGGAGGCGTTGAAGCTACGGCAAGGACAACTCCGCGTTTTTAAATGGAACCATGAATGTTTTTTCGACATTATTACCGATTTTAAAACGAATTCAGCAACCTACAACACAAGGTCATTCTAGGTCAAGTCAAGGTCAAGTGATGAATGAGATTTCTGGTGAAAAGTGGATAAAACGAGGCGGCCCCGTAGCTTGGCCACCTCGTTCGCCATATCTAACATCACCAGATTATTTTTATGGGGTTTTGTCAAAGAACGCGTAATGGCGGTAGCACTTACCAGGCCTGACGACATGAAAGAAAGAATACGCCGAGCATGTACCGAAATTACACCACAAATGTTGGCTGAAGTTAGACGGTCTTTTCATCAGCGAATTAACAAGTGTTTACAAGTCGTGGGTCATCACTTCGAGCATCTTCTGTAGTTAGACCCAAACCAAGGTTAGTGGATCCTTTGAAAGTGATTATTCCGATATTTTTCGATTTTTCGACTACTTTCGTACTTTGCGTGACTATAAGGACCTTGCGTTCTAGGTCGCTGAATTCGTCTTAAAATCGGTAATAATGTCATGGAAAAAAATACACGGTTCCATTAAAAAAAAAGTGGAGTTGACCTTGACGTAGCTTCAGCGCCTCCGCCGATGAAAAAAAATCGGGTGGTCCAGTATGACGGCCTTCTCGAACACTGAAACTTTTGTCTCAAGCATTTTTGCATACGATGAATAGTTTGAGTGCTATTGCTCTGTAACACTTTATGTGCCTTATGTGTTTATATAAACCGTTACAATCGAATCGCGTGTGCGGCAAAACTTCAACCCGAATGTTCACATTTTAATGATCATCCTCAACTGTTTTCTTATCTTATACTCAGGATAACCGAGATGCAAATTTGAACGGTCAACGAAGTGAGGTCAGAGCTGCTGAGGCGGGATAGGGAGAGGCTGCGGACGAGCGAAGGGACCGCGAAAATCGTGCAGCTACGGCATACGGTTTCGACATGATTGAAGTCGACTGCAGTTTATAGAAAAATTATTCAACAATTACTTTCGCTCTCCCATCTACACCTCCGAACGACCGTGCGTGCGCTTACCACTCCGAAAGGTAATTTCGCTGACGAGAAGCCACTTCGACCGCGGCACCATTTCGAACCTGACGAATCTCCCGAGCCGCGATCCCAGATCGATCGAGAGGATCGCCACGCCGGCTCTCGTCGAGCCGACAAACTCGGCCGTCGTTTCCGCCTCGTAATTCTTACCGTCTCGGGAGAATCGGCATCGTACCCTCGAGAACGGTTCGACTCCCTTGTCCGGTGCGTTGGCCACGTACACAGTTGACTCCTCGAATCGACGGGTTTCGTAAAACTCGAATACGACAAGAACGGGATTGAGATCGGTCCAGCCGACCCAGTGAGTCGAGCTCGAGGCCGACTCGAACCTGTACGGATCTTCGCCGATCACACCGTCCGTCAATTGACCTAAGCCCCCTATAAGAACCTCGCCGGTGTCTTCTCCCCGACCCCCTGCCGTTTCTTCCACCACCGTACCGTCGTACGACAGATCTTCGGCGTTTGCACCCTCCGGCCCAAACACTCGGCCCCTCGGTGCCTCGTATCTCCTTGTTCCTTCTGCGAACCGCAAGTGGAGGATCTCGCAAGTCGATTCACGATCGCCCACGAGGAAACAAGAGGGATACTCACGATCCCAGACGCAGCCGAATATCTCGACCCTCATGCAAACCGTTCGAGGATGCTGGCTGTACGGAACGAAGCGTACTCTGCTCGCCACGAAGGGTAGATCCAACTTTTGCTGCTCGACGAGATACGTGTTGCTGTTGCCGCGCAGTATCTGGGCGACGAAATCAACCGTGGTACGGCGAGTAGGGGAACACGGGGCAAGACGAAGGCGCGGGGGGGGGGGGGGGGGGATGAATCGTAAGGTAACGGTACCAATGCTCGGATGGTTAAGGCCTTAGGCCACTCTAGAGGCCGACAATAATAGGCTTTTTGGGGATTTTTTTTCTTCGCAAAAACCCTGCACAGCCGCCATTTTGAAATTGATCGCTTCAAAAAAATTATTGTATACAGTCACTGATATGTATGGTAAACACCCTTTTTTGTAATCTCGATTTATTTTGTAGTTTTTCTGAAAAACGAAAATCTCCAAAAAGCCTATTATTTTCGGCCTCTAGAGTGGCGTAAGGTCTTAACCATCCGAGCATTGGTACCGTTACCTTACGATTCATCCCACCCCACGCCTTCGTCTTGCCACGAGTCCGCTTCAGGGGGCACAATGTACAAAGAAAATTTGCATGGTAGTCTGTCAGTTTTGGAACTAAAAGTATGAACCTTGGTATACAAGCCTCGGCTAAGATGATCAGCTTATTTACTTCTATTTGCATTTTTAACTCATTTGTATTTATTTTGACAACCACGCGGGTGGAAAGCTAGTTATTTATATGATAAGAACGGTTTATCAGATATTTTCAAGGTTATCGCGTTATTTTTCGTTGATTCGTTAATCGTCTAATGGACCACGATCATCAACTGTCTCGAAACGTTTGGAAGCGTTAGGAATGATTCAAAATAAAGCATTAATCTTCACGGACAAACGGCGAGAACTTATTCAACGTCTTAATATATGCGGGAGATGCCAATAAGTCGTGTACCATCATGCTCCCAGCGCTGTTTCATCTTGCCCTCGTTTAATTAACCCTCAATCCATGAAGGGGGGTCAATTTTGTCGGGCCAAAACTTATTTATCGAAATATCTCGGCTACCGGCGACTTGCGCGCCATCTCAGTGGTACTAAAAAAAAGTTGGGGTACGAAGGTTCGAGAGCCCACGAGGACAGCTGGGGCAGTCAGTCATACGAGAAACAGCGACGAGAGCAAATCGGAGCCGGACAGATTTGACCCCCCTTCACGAATAACGTAAGTAAAAGTGAACTCTTTCGACAATTTTTTTTTGTTTTTTCGAGCATATTTAGGCTTCATAACCTATAAGAAATACGTGTAATTTTTTTTTCTCTATATTTTTATTATTGAAACTTTTTTATTTTAGAGCGATGCGCTTTCTGTTCCCACAAAGAAGACCACAAAGCAGGCCAATGTTGTTCACGATGCGGAAAAGTTGTTTGTGAGGAGCACCGCAAAAACCTGTGCCCCAATTGTTTTTAAACATAAACAATTTTGGAATAACAAAATGTTACTTTTTTCACAACAAATATCACATTGAAATGATGATATGAATGAAAAACATTTTTTCAAAAATATATCTCCGACGTTGAGCGCTTTTTTCCTTTAAAAACGTCGTTGTAATCTCCCAAAAATATACCCATGTTCCCGGTGTTGAATAGGGTATCTGGTGTCATCCTACATTAATGGCATATTTTTTTCCTTAAAGAGCAACATTTTTCCTTTACAATAACCGGCTTTTAAACCTCTTTTACGTAATTAGTACTTGAACTGTGATTTTTTGAAAAAAAAAAAACGCGTTTTTTCGCGCATTGCTTGATATTTTATTGAAAAAAATATATTAAAAATAATAAAATCCGAAAAATTCCTGTTCGTCCTTCAAAAGGACATTCTAAGGATGAACGATGAATTTTTTCAGATTTTTTTATTAACAATTGTGGGTGGGGTAGCGCGCAGACGACAATGACCCCCCTTCATGGATAGAGTGTGCCGAAAAACCCTTCATGGATTGAGGGTTAAAAATACGTTTCGTATACTAACGATCAGAAAGACTAATTTTCGTTTCCAAAATTAGAATATCAATAATTGTTGGTTAGTTTGAAATCATTAAAGTCGACCGATTCATATGTATTGTTTCACGGAGAAAAATACGGCCTCAAATTCTAACACTCGTTGCCATAATTCTAATATTCGGTGCTAGAAAGTATAGCAGTTTATTGCCAGTTCGGAAATTCTAAGACTCGTTATAGAAGTGTAAAAATGATTCTCACACCGTACAGTAAAAATGATGCGTGCATATTACATTTGAAACTATTCTCGCATAGGCGCGAGTCCTGTATGCTGTATAGTAAAAATAATGCGTGCTTTGTTAAATACCAACCTTTATTACACGCTATATTTTCATATGGATTTTACTATACGTATAGCATGAATCTTCGTGCATGTATAGATTTCACTATACGCATAGCATCAATCTTCGGCGTATAGCGAAAAATATTACGAAGTTGATTAGTAAAATGTGACTATACCGTACTTTTTGTAGAATACTGGAAACTAATTGTTCCAATTACGTGGGCAAAATATTTTTTCAATACTACGAAAAATCACAATATGCCGAATAAAATGTATCAGTTTACGTGCCATATCGTAGGTTGAAATTTAAATTTCTTCATTACTACTATACCATAATTACAATTTTTATCTTCCATTCAATATTTTTCGCTATTCGATGATATTATTTTTTAAAAGCATAGTATTAATTCCAAACTTCGAGGCCCCTGTTTTCTCCGTGTTCATTTGAACATGACCTTAGCGTTCTCATCTTGCCCAGTTTCCGTACGAGGAGGAGGTGGAGGAGTAATGCCAGTTATCCACTACTTACGCGATCACCACCGAGACTCTTGTACGGGTGCCACCGTGAGTCGCGCCAGTATTCGAGGTAAAACGACTCGGCGTATTCCTGTCCCTGACCGTTGCCGAAACGTCCCTGCGTCTCGGTCCACGTTATCAGATGATCCCTCGTCAGATCGACCTCGAGGTACTCCCGAACCTCGCTGCTTATCTGGGCCTTTGGGCACCACGCGCCTCCGTTCTTCTCCTGTCTTATCCTTGACCATGCCAAACGCACAGCCCCCCCCCCCCGCCCCGCGACCAATCCAATCAGGGTCAAAGCTCTTTGACTTTTCAACGAAATAACTAATGTCACGTCTGCGTGTGGTATACCTACCTCGCATTCTGCGGCCCGACCGACTTGCTCTCGTAACTCGAGGATGCCGTTATCGCGTCGTCCGGTATTTTTCCCTCCTCCATACCGAGGGGAATCTTGCACCCTTCTGTAAAACCGCCCAATATTTTATCAACCCTCGGCCCCTGTTTTTTTTCATTTTTTTTGCGCTCGTTCCGTCTACCTACCCATGACATTATGTTTTATGGTATCCTCGGCGCGGAGAGCCGCCGACACGACCAATATCTCTATCAGAATAAATTCCAAAGCTCTCATTATACGCCTCACGCGATTATGTCCTACACTGTCGGTGCGATAGAATCTCGTTGCGTTCGTCATGGGTGCGATCCGCGTCGGGGCATCTTATTCTGCAACACACGCGCACGCACGTTCCATTGTAACGACGCGAATTGATGCCTCTTTTCTCGAGTCTACCGCACGCACACAATTTTCCCTTATTTTCCACATGCCCACGGAAATTGTTGGGTCGTTGAGCGGAAGATAAGAACTCGGAAGAGGATGGAACCCGAGACCAAAGGGGTACCGTAAAACTAGACAACTATGGTCCAGATTTGTCGGATTGCAAATTTATGTTTCTCCCACTAAGGAATGGATATGTGTATTTAAGGCAGAACGAGCGCGCTCTTGATTTCTATAGATTTTGTTCAAATTTCAACCGGACATTGTTCATATCATTATGCACGTTTGAGTGAAATTTCAGAACACTCGTCTATTTAGATTGGGAGATAATAGGTTTTAAAATTGCAACTTTTAACACTGCAGGATCTGCATTGACCGGAAGCCAGGTCACATAATTCGTCGTAACATTCTATTGTGTTTGTACATTTTGAAGAAAAATTATCTTTACATAGCAAACTAGTTAATAAAAGAGCAAAAAAAGTTTTGCTGAAAACGTTCAGTAAAGACAGAATAATGTCCCGTAAAAAATATTTGTCCCCTATACTAAGAAGACATATGGCAACACCGCATCGTTACACGTATCCAAGGACCTAAGTTTGCGCGGCATATTTAAAATGATGCTACAACACAAAGTTTTATTTGGAAGTAAATTTTAATCGAACAAAGTTTTTAATTAGTTATCAGTTAACCAACACTTTGATTTGTTAATGAAGATAACATAACCAATATAAAATATAAATATTTATAACGCAAATATATTTTTTTTAACGATACGTCTCCCATCACATAGCGTGCTTGTCGAGTGTTCTTTTTCAACGAGTCCAACACCTTCAACACAATTTTTCTTTTTGGCTTCGGCCATTGATGTCAGAGCTTTGATTTCACTGTCCACGACTTTTTTCTTCCACCACTTTCCTTTGAAATGAATTTTGTTTGACATTATTATTTTTTTCCGATAATATAACCAACTAGCTTGATCCACATTGAGCTGACAGAAAAGTCTGCGCATCACGGAAATTTGCCGTGATGCTGAGATTTTTCTGTCAGCTCCGCGACAGCTCGTTACAGTGTTGCCACGATCGTTCATCCGCCGAAATCCATAGTCGGGTTGCTAGCTTGGTATAGCATTTCTCACTCTGTAGAGTACAGTCTGAAGGAAAAGTTTTATTACGAAACTATAGATTTATGTATATGCTCTACTGCATTTACCGCGTGATATTTTTGTTTCCGACAACCGCGCTAGGTCTACCTTAATACCTCGCCTTTGCATGTTTGCCTCGGATTTATATATTTAATAGTCGCAGCCAATACGATTTTGTTTGAAGTTATGTATATATGAAGGATGTAACGATACTTGTTTTAGTAATTATCGGTATCGATACGATATCGATGCCGATAATTATATCAACATATCGGCAATACCGACACCTATACCGATACAATCTGCAAGAGAACTTGGAATAACTTTTTATTCTATTGTAGATTCCACTGTACGGGGGTCTTCCTTCTCATTACATTCCCCACCATATTCCCCACTACTCAACTTGAGATAATAAAACTTGTTCTTTTTATACACTAAGCAATTCCCTAAACATTAAAAAGGTACATAAGTAAGAGGATAAAAATGTTTAAAATGATTTACCTACCTTCCAGGAGTGAAAGGAGTATCAAAATCAAACAAGAATATAATTATACTCTTTTATTTGTCATTTAGTTAAACTTTAGTACTTAAAGCAACCTAAACTTGAAATTGAAATAAACTACAAAAACACCGGTTTCTAGAGGATTTTAACGTAAGTAGTTCTCAGCTGTGACATGGATAGTCAATAATCAAACTTGATCATCGGTCATAGAGAGGTTTTTGTTAAGAAAGCAGAGCTTGTTAAGGTTATTTGCTGACAATCGGTTGCGCAAATTATTTTGTATAAGGCCGGCAGTTGAAAGAAGTCGCTCTGAAGCAAACGGGGTAAATTGATAGGATGGATATCTTTTGCACTGGTGGCGCAATATTTAAATCGGCAAAGAACGTATTGTTTTGGTATCGCTACATCCCTGTTAAAGAGGTAGCTGGACTATAGCTAGGCCCTGGACTATAATTGTGTAGTTCTATGGTATCACGTTAGTTTTTCTCCCATTTATCTATACGCGACCATCTTTTTTTATTGCGCCCGTGATTTTTTTTTTACTATTTGTCAATCTTCGGGAGGGCAAAGCCGCTCTTTTTCCGCCTACCTAATTACTCACAGCGGATTATCAACGCGGCAAGAAATATTATGGCGCGCGGAAATGGCGGAAAATTTTAACCCGTCGGGGTGTTGTGCACCTCGAAATTGTGCACGTTTGTCTGAATAATGTACGCTCTTTCAAAGAGCCAACTCTTCTCCGCTCACCCTCGTTCCTTTGGGCATATATGTATCTGTGTCTGGAGTGAGATTAAGGGAGAGGGCTGGCGAGAAAAAAATGTCAAAGGGGGCGGCCGAGAAGAATAATGTTATTAAACGGATGAACGGATATTATACGCGCGCGGCGGTGCTTTCGAATATACCTATGTTCTCTGGCGTACTTTCAATTGTGATATATTGGGCCTACGTATAATTCCGTAGCGAAAATCGAGTGAATTTCAAACGCAAAATATTTATCGAAACAAGCGATTTGAATCAACTAAATACGTTCCATCCTGTTCAATGACTTTCCCCCATCTCTCCACGAGCTTTATTATCCCTCTTTCGCAAAAGTTCTAAGATGTTTGGGCAGAGAAGTCATCCGAGTGGTTTTTAAGATGACGAGGGAACCGAAGGTTTTATTATTCAAATTCGTCTGGCGTCTGAAGGTGCAAGGTCCGGACTGCCGGTGAATGTACCAAAACATCCTACCCAAACTGCAATAACTTTTTCCGGGTCACCAGAGAAACGTGTGGTCTGGCGTTGCCCTGTTGGAATACAACGCCTTTCCTATTCGCCGGTGCGGGCTGCTTCTGATCGATTGCTCGCTTCAGTTTGGCCAGTTGTGAGCAGTACTTGGTCGAATCAATTATTGCGTTGGAAGGCAGAGCAGCTCATAATAGATTAAATAAATCGATTTATTGCCAAAAAAAGCATTAAATTGTTTATTTAAAAAAACGTTTACATTTAATGAAAAAACGGCTACGTACTCCCATGGAGAATGTAATTGTGTAGCTGCTATCAAAATTTCAAATCGATGCATGCAGAGGTGTTCGAGTAATCCGCCTTCCCAGTTTGGAAAAGGTGGTTTCGAGAAAAAAGCGTTTAAAGTTGTACGAGCAACTCAGCGCGCGCTCCGAGGCGCTGCGGCAAAATCGATAATTGAACCTTTAAATTAAAAAAATACGCTACAGGACCACTTGCATATTGTTTTTATGACACCAAAGTATTTTTAGGCAAGAAAATGTCTTTCCAAAATTCGAGAGTGGTGTTATCCCTTAACACGAATGCGGGTTAGGTACATCATCTGTGATCTGTCTTACGAGGGGGCCGTAAGATCCCTACTCGTCATCACCGATTTCGATCAAATTTATAGGGCATGCAGGGCTTGGCTAAAGATGATATTACCCGAAGTGGGAACTCCAGATGGCCAAGCGTTTAAAAAATAAAAATGTTGACGCGAGTCTTGCACCGTATAAGCCATTTACGTTAGTATATTTGCCAAGCAGCAGTTGGCGGAGCGGTAAGAGCTCGGACTAGTAATTCGATGGTCGTGGGTTCGACTTCCCGTGTGGAGACTTTTTTCTTCTTTTTCTATCTTTTTCTCAATTTTTATATTATCTCTGGGATCAGGCGAGCTGGATCTATTGACAAGTGGCTTGTTGCACCGAGAGAAATGTATAGTAAGTTCAACCAAATTTCAACCATATTTTATATTCCCCTGAGGGGACAATAATATTTTATAGTCATGGTTACTGCCAAAAATATAGTACTGTTTATGATATTTTAGCAGTTGTGTTAACTATGCTCATATGTTAAGCGCAACCAACAATCTTCCAAGCATACGTTGATCGTCAATGCTATATAATATAGTAGGTTTTCATAAAATGGATATTTCATTACACTATCAAAAAATAGTGATTTTTACCATATCGAAGGATATGTAGTAGTAGTAGTAGTTCCTTTATTTCCATGTGTGCCCTCGCGGGCTTCTTACATTTCCTCCTTTCTTTTCTTCACAACAGTTTTCCTTACTCCTACGCTTCAACGCTATAATCATCCTTTTGCCACTTGTCCATCCACACTTACATACTGAATCTTCCTTTTTGCTTACTTGCCTATTTAGTTATATATTTACATATTTATATAGCTTATTGAAGGGTATGTCTACTAAATGTATACAATATTTCATAAATTCAAGAAATCAAAAATTTTCTTTGTTGAAAATGTACGTTATTCTCAGTGCAGCATTAGTAGTTGTACGACGATTTTGTGATATAGCTGAATTAACCGTATCGATATTGTAAGGCCTTTTACAATAGTGTATAGTAAATTCGGAGATACTGGATAGTCAAACACGCCACCAAAGTCGCATGTTTACGTATACTTTTCGCTTATAGTTGTGTTAACCATATTATGATTGCGGCGACAATAAACTATAGGGAATTCGACTATACTCTCTTTTACCATTCGCGTTTTTTGTAAATACTATACACTTTTCTCTCAGTGTGAGAATGAGTGCATTTTCGCAGGTTACAAACGGCCTATATCAAGCGCGCACAGGCAGCATTTCAAATCAACGCCAAAATCAAGTTACCACTTCTCCCATCAGGCTGGTTCCTCCAAAGTAAACAAATGAGCAAGAAGACGCCGTTTAAAGAGAGAGGGGGAGAGAGGGAGAGAGGGTGAGAGGAGAGCGGCAACGAGCTAGGGCCACAGGGAACTAAATCCGGAGAAAGGCACCCCCACAAAAGGGTGCTCTTCTCGTCGTTAAAGATGCAGAGGCGGCTGCTGTGTAGAAGGCGTGGAAAGTTGAGCTCGTGTGCGCGGGCCCTCTGGCCTACCGCGTACACGACGTGCCAAACTTCGTCTTCGGTATATACGTAAATGATTCAAGGAACTCCGCGGCCATGCGCCCATATTGATCCGATAAGAGCGCAAAATCTCTCCAGGAACAAAAAAAAAGGCGAGTGCTCCCTGAATCAGCTGCGACCCCAATATTCTAACCTTCCGCAGGATGCGTGCTCCTTTTCACACGGCTCAACAAGTCCGGGTTCAAATTGTAACTCACAAAGAGCGAGAAAAGCGCGTTGGAACAAAAGAGCGTGTGCTTTGAAGGTTCGACGAGGCGGGTAACACCCTCGGCCGGCCTCCCACCTCGTCCACGGGCTCAACTTTATATTTCAACATTGCCTATTCAGTCGAGTTTGTTGCTCTTTTCGATTGAATTTCCTCGATTCAATCAAATTCGACAGGCCGAATTTGAAACTCCTCGGCCAACGAACAAGTTGGAGGCCTCTTATTATTTTTCAAACAAAATAAAATAACATTTTATAGACTTTTAGTCATTTATCGGGAAAAAGCAAGATCCTTTCGTACAACATACGTACGCATTTCGTACGAGGCGAGAAATAAAAAAATGAAATCCTATCTTTAGGAAAATGGCACTTTGTCGATGAAAAATTATAAATAATTTCGGTGAAATCCAGACAAAGTTTAATCCGGCAGGGCAAAAATTGACGAGAATCGATGGTCCGTCTTTCAAATTCTGCCAAAAATGAAAACATTATCGAATCTCAATAACGGAATTTTAGCGAGCATCGAAAACGCCTTGATTTTTTTTTTATCAAGGCGTTATCTATTTTTTTTTCTTTTAATCAAGGCGATTTTTAAAAATCAATTTTGTAATAACTTTTTTTAAAGTTTGCAATCTATAATGAAGATATCGAAATTTCTTCGCAAAATTAACCGATGTCTATGTAAAAAAATCATTTTATTATTATTGTTCTTAGAACGAGTTATCGGTTTTTCGATGTTTTTCAAATTTTAGCCGCCATTCTTTAAATTCCGGTTTTTTAAATGTTAGGTTTGTCTGCGGAGGAACATCCCCTGAAGAGAATGGCGTTTGGGAATTGCCGAAAAGTTTAACCGGCCACTCGGTCAACGTCTATATTGGTATATTGGGATGTTGAATAAATTATAGCGGTTTTTTTTTCGTAAAAATCAATGGTTTATTTCTGAAAAATCATTCCTATGTTTTCAAACGTTTCGCAACTGTTATGTGATCAACTCCTAATAATTCTGCAAGTTCAGCCAGGGTCTGACATGAGTCTTCATGCAGTACCGTAAAATGGGATTACTTTAAACAGGCTTTGAAAGTTTTTTGTAGGTAACTTTTTTTCACATCCTAAATTCCAACTATTTTTGCTCCAATAGAACAATGTGTTCCTTGGCTATCATGTGTATAGGAAAAGTCAAGCCTCCCCCCCGCACCCTTATATTTTAAAAAAGTATCAAAGTAACCTCGAGTGTGGGGTTTCTTTAACAAGGCATTGAAATGCAGCTTGTGTCAAAGATTAAGGGTTACATTGACATCATTTTGATAACAAAATTGAATGTTTTATGCATTATACATGGAATTCAATGAAAAGCGACGACTTTTCACAATCACATGATCATCTTTATTAAGAAAACATTTTATTTAAAAATATCAAGTACCTAGGGAATTATAGGCACTCAATCAGTCTTATAATCATCATTGAGATCAGAATAGACTTGAGCTGCATTGCGATCAATTCAGCAACATTATAATAAACTTGAACAAATTTAAACACATTTAAATGCGCACACATTTAAACTGTATTCGGGCGCTCTGTTAAAGTAGCCCCAAAAACCGTCAAAGTTACTCTCAATGTCAATTTAACCCCGATTTACGGTAATGCCATCAATTCAACACATCAAAATAATTATTTTTGAAACGTCTAAACCAACCCCTGCATGTTGTTTCCGACAAAGCATGGTTGCCGTAAGTTTCAACAAGAATTGTGTGCTTCAGCTGCAGATTTCTTTGAATAAAGTACTTTTTGGCACGAAATTTGACATGTTTAACACTATGAAAAAAAGTTGTTTATGCTTCGGCGAAATTACATTCACTAAATTTCAAGCTTGCTTATAGTACTTCTTTATAGATGCGTTACCATCTTAAACTACAGGCACGCAGTTCCGGTAACGCCATCTGTTGAAAAACAGCGAGAACTTATTCAACGTCCTAATATTTTGAGGCCCCCGAGCGATCGGACTCGCTACGAGCATTTGCACCGCGCACCGTAAAAATAGGCGATTGAATTATTTGCGAAGAAGGCTCCGTTCTCCTCCATCCTATCGGTCCTAACCTGTCCCATGTTCGATCGCGCGATCGATAGTTTTCTCTCTCTCTCTCTCTCTTTCCTCTCTTTCCTCTCTCGCCCTCCCGCCCGTGAATCGCGTGCGCTCGAGAAACTACGAAAATTCGAAGCTACGCGTGCAGGGCCCCTCCCCCGGTATCTATATTTAATTAATTAGCCGGAAATATAGGATCGTTCGCGTCTGGGGGAAAATAAGCGGGAGGGTGCGTTCTCGGCGTTTCCAGCGCCCGCGAGCAGGATCGTTACGTCGCACGCACTTTTTTCCGCCCGCCTCCATCATCGACCAATTATTCCCTTCCCGTATACGCGCGCTTGCGAAGCGTGTGTATATCCGAATCAAGGTTACTCCCGAGATAACCTAAGAGAAACGAGAACACACTAATCTTGTTCCCGTTTACCGCGAATGAATTTTTCCGCCTCGTGGGACGAGCGAACGCCGGTGAAGAACAAAGACTCGCCAAAACTCTCTCTCGCTCTCTCCCTCTCTCGCGCGCGCGGTGCGGCCTGTCCTTCTTTATTCGATAACTCACCGTCGACGAATTCGCTCGTCCTCGTAACTCCGACACGTCATTAGTTTCCCGTAAAGAAACGCGCGAAAAAAAACCCATTGTACACGCCAACAAAGATTCAATCTCCCGACGAAAGAAAAAAGACTTCCCGCAGCAAAGATTTTCCTCCCTCTCGCTCGTCTTATTGGACAAATGGGACCTCTCGCGGAGAGCACAGAGAATCGAAAACATTCATTAGCGACGTTTCTCGTCGACTCGCAACGCGTCTGCAATTCGCGATCCCCAAAAGTTGTGGCGCCTCTCGCGGCCTAACGCCGAAGCTCTACTAGTATAGCAAACTCGGACAAAATACGTTGATAACAATGGACAAAATTTGAAAAACGATAAATGATTCGATATTCTGCTGTGTTCCAGGGTGCAAGACGGACAATAAAAGTGAATTGTCATTTCATAAGTCATCTAAAGATAAAGTATTTTTAAAAAAGTGTTTGTTGGCTCGGAAAATGACTCTCATTGGGCCATCGAGGCAACTCTGTTGTCATTTCACCAAATGTTTCCTTCCAAGTTTGTAGCTTTATCTATACATATAAAAGAACATGTCCAGACTGATTTATCAATGCCGAGCCAAAACCGCCGAAGCTCATTACATGAGTTTTGGAAAATAGGTTGCTTTTGTGATGTAAGCACCCACTAAGAAGGGATTTTATGAAATTCGTATCCTAACGGAGTAAAATATAGGACGAAAGTTTTCATGAAAATCCGTCATTTTTTAAGTTAAATGCATGACAGTCGGCCTTTAGGTGAAAAATAAAGAAATACATATATCAGGATTTTTTAAAATTCATCCCCTAAGAGTGTTAAATAGGGGATGTAAGTTTGTATGGAAGGTTCGTTATTTTTCAAGTTAAAATCGTGAAAATTTGTACTTATCCTTTCAGACAAAAATAAAGAAAGACGCGGTTTAGGATTTTTCGAAATTCATCCCCTAAGCGGGTTAAATAAGGGTTGAAAATGTGCATGGAAGTTTTGTAGTTAGAAATATAAAACTTGGTATTAGAAAAAAGGTATTAAAAACAAAAATGATTTGCTACAGCTTTTTTCGAAATTCATCCCCTAAGGGGTAAAATAGGAAAAGTAGATTTTATGGAAGTCTCTGACAGTATTCAAGCTAGAAGTATGCAACTTGGTGTTTAGGCTTCGGATTAGTAACTCAAATTCACTGCTTCAGCGTTCGTCATAACTCATCCTTTAAGGAGGTAAAATGTAGAAAGAAAATTTGTATGGAAGTCTATCAGTTTTGAACCTATAAGTGTAAAACTTGGTATATAAGCTTAGGCTAACATGATCAGCTTACTTATTTCTATTTGCATTTTTAATTAAGTCGTATTTATTTTCATAACCACGCGAAGTCGCGGACGGAAGGCTAGTAAATAATAAATCGAGCAATATTGACATTTATTTCTGATATATACTATGTATAAATTAACTTTCCTACGTCCCTTGTACAAAGTATGCTCTGAAAAAACAGAATCACTCAAAACTGCGAGTGACGCTCATAACCTTAAAAAATCTAAATCCAGAGCTGACAGAGCTTAGAAAGAGCGAAAAACGGATTATACACTGCAGTAGCATCTTATCACAATGTTGATCTCTACCATGGAGATAAATCCATAATAGACAACTCGCAGGAAATCAAGATCAAAGTAATTGTTTCCGTCTCAGGCTATACTTTTCCCGGCCATATTGAAATATTGCTGCGCCGCCTCCGTGAAAATCGCGAGCCCTCGCGAAACGTTTTCCACCCTTCCTTCTCCTCTCTTACGCGCGCCTACTATACATCCCTTTGTACTCGTACCCCCCCTCCCATCTTTGCCCTCTTCCACTTTGTGCGCTCGACCACTGCTGCCTTTCCTCCTAAAAGCCTTTTGTAATGAAATTTATCGTGCTTCCGTTGCAGGCTACGACCGCTCGTACATAATGTTCCCCGATGCGTGGACCTTCTACCAGCCGCGATACACGTATACAGATTCGCCCCCCTCTATCAACGACCGCCGCTCATCCGTTCTCATCGCTTTTTCTAATCTATTACCGCTGAACGCACGGTAAAGAAAAAATGCCGCGATACCACGTATAGTTTCCACACACGCGCGATCAACAGTCTACATACGCGTTCGCGGTGCGTTTTATACTTGCTCCCTGCATCATTCGCCTTCTTTGCGAATCGATCCCAGTCTTTCCTATGTACGAAGAAAAATACGTATGGTTCCCGCGGCCCGGGCAAAACGCGATCGTTTCGCGTTGTTTTTCGTCTTGCTTTCGTGTCCTACGTAATAAAATGTAGTAAGATGCTCTACCGACCGTGTTGAATTCCAACGGGACGAGAGGCCGCCACCGCTGCTACCGCCGTACCGTGGAACACGCTCATGGCACGAGGATCGACCGAAGCGGATGCGGATGTGGCGACAGCGGGTACTTTAGCGGCGCAGCGGATGTTCGTGCGATCGGACGTCGTCCGGGGACAAACGAAGAAACGACGACGACGGTGGCTCGAACGAGTCGTCATTTCGTTGGAACAAAAGTCACGATGGTCGAACAAACGCGGAACATAAAATACGAGATCGGGAATAATATTATAGCGGGCAGCAAGCTCCGTACCACGAAAAACGGAGAAGACTTCGCGTGCTCGGGTGCTTCGGCAAGAACCATCAGCGAGAACGACTATTACCCAGGGCCAAGATCGCGCTCACCTCTCGAGTGCAACGAGAAACAAGCGCCCTCCCAGCATCCGTCCCACCCTCGCGATACTTGAATCCGTGGACCGGTGTGCGGCAGGGGGGGGGGGTGTTTCCGAGTGCGCAAAATCCGTTCCTCGAGCCCCTCTCGGCACGTTCTTTCGCCCCACGTTTCGGGACAGCGTTGGATCGACCACCGGGACGAGGAGAAAAGATCGGCCGGGCACTAAATATGCGCAAAAAGATGCTCTCGTTTTGACGAATTTATTCGCTCGACTCTGGCACATGCGAATGCGGTTATTTCTCGAAAATCACTCGCGAGCTCCGAACCATTGAATTTCGCAATGATGCGTAGCTCTTGACCCGAATTTGCTATTTCTCTTTCTCGCTGGGCGGAAGTTTAGCGCCGGACGGCGCAATCGCCGCCGCTGCGCGCTTCTGTATACGCGTGTGCGTACGAGCGGCTACGTTGTTTTATGCGTCGGCGGTCTCCCCCCCCCCGTCTTATCGATAACTCGCTCGCGCCACGGCATTGCTCGAGCCCAACCTCGCGGCCGGAGGGGACGAACCGCGAAGGAAGGCGGGGGTGGCTCCTGGACAACGAAATACGAGCCTCACACCCCTACTCAACGTCCTTCCTCGACGACTGAGGACAGGTGACCATTCACGACGGTGAAAAATTAGATTTTTTTGACATCATTTGCATCCTTAAAGTGTTCAGAACACGTGGGTTTGTTTATTTCGGTTGTCAAAAACAAACATTAAATACGATTTTTTACAACGTTAAACTTTAATTGCGTTTGTCTGGAAAGAGCAGTTTTCAGCGCGCGGAGCGTTCTACAGCTTCAACGGATAAACCGATTCACATAAGTCTCTGCGCAATTGAAAGGAAATTCAATTTGCGGGGCCATCAGGAAGCGATTTTTGTCAACAATTGGTTTAGAAATATTTTTTTCGTTCGTCGGAGCAAGAAAACCGGCCAAAAAATTGGGGGTTTTTTCTTTCAAATGGCTGCCATTTTGTTAACCAGGGGTTTTTCAGAAAACAAAAAACGACCTCCCCAATTTCGTCTAGTTTAATGATTTTTAACCCGGTTTGTTTTGAAATGAAGTCGCAAGGCTGTGGAGCGCCCCGCGCCGACCAAAACACACCGTGCATGGCTTTATTTTACGGAAGCTGGAGCCGTCATGTTAGATTTTTTTTTAATAAATAAAATTGGAATTTTGCTTTTCATTGATAGAAGAATAAAATACGTCGAAACCCAATTCCAAAAGTATTTATCGATACATATATAATCTTCTTCTTGTTATATATATATATATATATATATATATAACAACATGTCCTGACTAATTCATCAACGCCGAGCCAAAACCGCTAAAGCCAACTAGATGAAAGATGGACAGTAGCTTGCTTTTGTGACGTAAGCATCCAATGGGGAGGGTTTTTTTTGGAAATTCAACGCTTAAGGGGTGAAAAGGGGTGGTAAAGTTTATTTGGAAGTTTAAGAAATCTGCTGGGATTTACTTGAAATTTGGTATTCGTGCTTCTTGATACAATCAATGAAACACGTATTTCAGCGTTTTCAGATATTCAACCCCTAAGAGGAGAAAAAGGGTGGCAAAGTTTGTATGTGAAATAAAAAAAATCTGGTCAGAAGATTTACTTGAAACTTAGTATTAAAGCTCTTCAACACAATTAGTACAACACGTACTTGAACGTTTTTTGAAATTCAGCCCTTAAACGGAAGGGGTTGGCAAAGTTTGTACGAAAAAAGAAAAATCGGGTCAAATTTACTTGAAACTGTGCACTACTGCTGCTAGACATAATTAATGAAATTTTAACGTTTTTAGACATAGAACCTTTAAGGGGAAAAGGGGGTAGCAAAGTTTGTATGGTAAAATAAATATTTGTTCAGATTTATTTGAAACAGGATTAATGCTCTTCAGCACAATTCTACGTGTTCGTTGATGAAACATTGCAGGAGCACATTTCATTAATCCCGCGATCTTTTTACATATATACGTTTTTATTAAACTCAGTTTTGGTGACTGATATATTTTGGTAATAAATATTTTATACATACAAAAAGTCGTTCAAAATCAAGTAAAAAGAATGGTTACATTTTTTTATCTCATAAATGTACGCAAGTCAGAAAATAAAATCTATAAATAGGAAAAAACAAAAATAAAATTTGCATCACATTATTCTATCAAGATTAATACGTTTCTCAACCCTATTCTGATTATTATTATTCGTTTTAGGAATAAGGTGTAAAAATTTAATAACAATTAAAATATATCGTATTTTTTTGAAGCACAGTTATTGGTGATTTTCATCCCTTTTTTATTTTAAAAATGTAAAAAAGATTATGTGAAAATCAAACATTGAAAAACGAACGGCAAAAAGATGATTAAAAAAGAACAATTTTCAACTCAGTTTCTTATCACACTATTCTTTTTGGGTCAATAAGGTTTTTAACCCACTTTCGGTGATTATTATCTGTTTTAGTAATACAGCACATTTAAACTAAAAAATTATTTGGTCAACTTATTGGTACATAAGTTGTTTTTTGTGCGGTTTTTTTTAATTCGCGTCTCGTGATAAGTCTTTCATAAATCCATACATTCGTTTGGAATTGAGAAAATATATTAATTACATTTTTTTATCTCAAAAAAGTAAGCACAAAGATAATAAGAAAATCTAAAATTGGAAGAAAATAAATAAAAAGGAGAGAACAAAATCACAATTGCAAAGACAATTTCCAACACTAGACAACGCAGTCTTTGACACTAGGACGAAACTGTATAGAACATGAAAAATCAATCTTCTTCTAGGCTACAACTTTTGTGGAAAACATTTTCCTCTAAGATAAATATTTATCAGAATAAAGTAGAAAAACTTTTTAAAAATGAGTTTTTGTGAGTTTTGGGATATATCCTTTGCGGAACCGCACCTGATATTGGAAATGAAAGATAAAGAACTAAAAACCACCAAAGTTGGTTGGAGAAAAAAATTACGAAGAAATATTCACTTTCTCTGGCAACTTCAGAGAGAAGCTTTCTGTTTCCTATCTCGCTTTCAACAAGTGTTTGGCGCGGGAACGCTCTGTGCGATTTCCCTCCAACGCTCGTTTGAGCGTCGTTCATTTATCGTGAAAACGAAAATATCAAAATCAACGAATTTCCGGCATTCGCGGGCCTCGTAAATTCTCTCGCGAGCAGATTCAGACTCTCGAGTACATTGATAAATTGAAATGAAGTGACGGCGAATACATTTTGAAAAATCGCGAGTATCGAAAAGGGATCTTTCCTTGGGCTTCTGTCGACGTCGAAACGTCGGTATATAGCGCATACACAATTGAAATATGGCCGAGGCAACTGTAGGAAATTTCGACGAGGAAAATTCGGTGACGATGCTCGATGTGCTGCAAGAAGAGAATCAACTCGAGGAGGACGCGAACGCCGTTTTGGGAGCTTCGGACGACAAAAATTGTACCTACAACAAGGTATTTTTTTTCAATACCCGTCACTATCCTAACCTCTTTCGGCCTCTTTTCTTTTTTCCAATTAACAAAATTAACGTAATCCATCCCGACGTTGTGAATTATCGAAGAGTTTGCGACGTCGATGCTCTTTTGAGGTTAGTCGTTGGCTCGTTCGATGAAAATAACAATCCGTGCACGAGCGAGATCGTGAGACTGTTTTTATATATTTTCGCTCGCGAAAACCTCTATTATGATTCCGGGGCGTTAATCGTCCGTGACGAATAATCGAAGAAAATGTCCACTCAAGGGATACATAAGACAAGCTCTGTACGCTTGTAAAACATGCAGAGGGGACAAAGAACCTGCCGCCGTTTGCTTGGCCTGCAGTTTTCACTGCCACGAGGGTCACGAGCTCGTCGAACTGTACACCAAGAGACACTTCAGGTGCGATTGCGGCAATGACAAATTCGCCGGCAAAAAATGTACCCTCGACAACGTAAGAATACATTTATCCTCGTTATCGACTCGACGTAGCACCCTGTTCTTTGAAAGGAGAGATGAATGGATTAAGTCTAGCTTGTGCCTGGAAAAAAGAGGATTTTTTATAAACATTTTCTGGGAAAATGTGTGGAGGTTTAAAAATATTTATAAATGTGATAAATAAAATGGTTTGTACAGAGCGCTGTATGAAAAACGTCCTTCACGGAAGTGAAGGACATGTATCCACTGCTGCTCGGATACAAACCATCCGAAATAAAACAAATCAAACGCATATCGTATTTGGTTGAAATTATCCAATGCTTGGACGAAGGATTTAATGTAATATTGATTTAGGAAACAATGGCCGCTTTCCATTTGGTCTACTTTCGTTTTTCCGTTGTCTATTTTCGTTGACGGAAAAAACTATACACAAAAAAAGAATCATTTGAGGAGATTGCCTTTAAAGTTTGCCGGATCGCGGCACCTACCTATAAATGCCCATAACTCCCTCAATCTGGAATGAATTGACTTGAAATTCACAGATAATGTTTCTGAAATGTTATATTTTGAGAACCCGTTGAAAACCAAAAATCGATTTTTACCTAAATTTCATCTGTGTCAGGCCGAGACGAAAACTCTGGCGATCTCTATCCGGAAAGTCATGAAAGTCAAACGAACTTGGGATATCAAATAGTTTTTTGTACAAGTGGAAAAGTATCTATATGAACCTCATTTTCGAGATTTTCGAATTTCGTTTAGATTGATGGGTCTGAACGACCTCTGGGCCCAAAGAGCCTGGTCGATTTCCAGTATTTTGTTCCGATGAGAGTATCCGGACCTTAAGGTGGGGGTTTTACATACAAAATATATGTAGTCTTGCTACGTTTTATTTCTTTTTCAATTACAAAATATTGATAAACAACAGAACTCTCATTATTTCAGCAAAGTGCCGCCTGGCCAACAAGCATAGGTGGTTCTGTCGACTAGGCTGATCTGAAACGAAAAATAAAATGTACCTTTTGGTTATATAAATTTGATACGACCAGATACTTTTTCGGAATGTTCAAAACAACGTCAATGGCAAGTTATAGAAAAAAAACTTAGATTTTCAATTCAATAAATATAAATCGATTGTTATCAACAGATGGATATACATATAATAAAATCATCCAGTCTCATGATAGAGAGCGTTGCGAACTATGCTCTGTGAGAATCTAAAGCGAATCGAACGACCAGATTCTGATATACGATTTACGTTTCATGGACCATCATTTCGAGAATCGGTAGCTTTCGCTGCAAATGTTGATTCAAAGATCCGTTGCAGGCTAAGGCGGGGATCAATGGCGAAAATATGTACAATCAAAACTTCGACGGCGTTTATTGCACGTGCGCCAGGCCGTATCCGGACCCTGAGGATTCCAACAACGACGAGATGCTCCAGTGTATCATATGCGAGGATTGGTATCATTCCAAGGTAACAACAAGATCGAAAAACCAGTAATAACAGTTGGCGAAGAACCGATATGGTATTGAAGCATTTTTGTCTTTTTGTCTTCGTATTATCCAATTTCTCCATTTAGGGTACAAAAATCCCTAGAATATTTTTAAAGCTCGTTATTAGAGTTCCATAACGAAAACTTGAAAAAAAAGGTTTAGTTAGTAATAAAAATGAAGAAGTGAAAAAATAAAGAAGATTTAGCGTGTCCCAACGATGCAAGCTTCATCACCATGATCCGATATGGACTTGGCAGAAGAGAAAGTAGACGAATGAAATTTTCTTGCTCCCCAGCATCTCGAATGTCCGGATGGTACACCGCAGGAAAATTCGTTCGACGAGGTCGTGTGCGCGGGCTGCATGGGGAAGCACGAGTTCCTCTGGCGCTACGCACCAAAGTATTCCGTCACGAAGAGCTCGTTGACAAAGGAGGAATGCGCTACGAACGACGTGGAGAATCTCAACGTCTCGACGTTACCGTACGGCTGTACGTTGCCGGCGAGTAAAATCGAGCGCGAGAATTCGGGCTCTTGTTTCTGGTCGGAGGGATGGCGATCGAGTCTTTGCCGCTGTTCGAGCTGCGCGACGATGTACGAAGACGAGAAAGTTTCTTTTCTGTTGGATCCTCTCGATAGCGTGCAGGCTTACGAGGAGGCTGGAAAATCCAATCCGCGAGAAACTCAGTACGAAAAAGGCATGCGAGCTCTCGCCTCGCTCGATCGCGTTCAGCAAATTGACGCCATCCAAGGTACGATCGTATCAGGACGTTGAATAAGTTCCCGCTGTTTTCCAACAGATGGCGTTGCCGAAACTCTCCGTGCGTGTAGTTTAAGATGGTACCGCATCTACAGGTTGCTCGACTCATGGATTGACATTTTTTGGGCGACTGGAGGGCGGGTCATTTCCTAGTTTTTCACCCTTAGACACTTTCGACTTTTACTCTTAGACGTCGGAAGTTTCGGCTGTTGCTTCGGACTTTATCGCCCATACAGCGTGAAATTCATTTATTCCCGATGTACCAACTGCACGGACCATTTCTTTCTTGCAGAATACAATAACATGAAGGAAAATCTCAAGCAGTATCTGCAAAAATTCGTCGAAAACAAGAAGGTCGTGCGCGAGGAGGATATAAAGGAATTCTTCTCCGGAATGGAATCGAAGAAGCGTCCAAAGGTCGTCGTTCCGACTTACTGTCGTTAAAGAGAGGGGAAGCTTGTGTGACTGCGTGCCAGTGTGTATGTGTGTGTTTGGAGAGAAAGCGAGAGAAATGTTTAGGGAGTCTTCGTGACCGAACAGTATCCTCTCGAAACGAATCTACCGTGCAAAGTGTGTATACCTCTCAATCTCAAATCACTCGCGATGCAATTCAAATGTCCGTCAACTTCGCCGTTTGTTTTCCCAAAAACGACGAAAATCGTGATTTTTTCTGTACAGACAGTATTGGCGAGAATTCTTAAGATTTCGAAACGATATCTTTTTGTTTCCGTCGAGAAAAGACACATTGTATATCTTTTCACGATCGGGACGTTTGATATTGATCCTGATTATGAAAACGTCGAATCGCTCTATATTATTTTGATACTTTGTAAATTACAAACGAAAAAAAAAACATCACCGTTACGAAATATATGCAATACTTGTCGTTACTTTGAAAAGAATTTCTTCTCTTCCACTTGCAGGATTTTTTCGACGCATTTAATTCGATAAAGACAAACCCCATTTTTATTTTCGTAAAAAAATGTATTTTTTCAGCCATTTATCGTCGTCTCTGCGAAAATCAATAATCGCGGTAATGAATTTTCTACAATACGAGGATTCAAAGCGTTTTAAGGGTTAGGCTACTGTGAAAATGGGGAATACTCGATCGTCGCTTGAGTCAACGCAAATTGAGGAGTACAACACATGGTGCAGGAGTCGCAGGTTGAAAGTAAACTCACGATTGCAACGATAGAACCGCTAGTTGAGTTTTACGGACGTTTTTTTTCTCGAAATTATGTTTTTCAAAACGGTGCACACGATTTATCGACATCTAATGAACGGATTGATTTGGAATTTGGTACACTTTTTCCGTAAATCCGTAAAATGTTCAACTTTTCATGTCAAATTACCGATATCTAATCCATACAAAATCGCACTAACACATCCAAATAAACTCGTAGCCGAAAGTTCAATCTCAATTACAGTCTTTGTTTTTTTTTACAATCATTCCATGTGCCTAATTTACAAACTCGTAAACTACTAGTAACAACCAACTAGTAAAGTCAATTAGACTAAAAATTAGAAAATAAATGTTAGAATTTTTTTTTGAAACAAGATTTTATTTAATGTACTAAAAAGTAGAAAACATTTTTTTTTACCAAGTCACCTATATGTGACTATAAATAAAAGCTTCGGGCGCTCAAAATTAAGACATATAATTTTTAATTTACATACATCCGTTAACATATCAACTGTATGTAATTTACTGTAAAACGATCTTCGATTTCTTAATAATCCTGAAACTGAGTATAAACGTGTGATGTTTTTTTCTCATTCCTATTGTGCCAAATTAAACACGGTTAATGAAACTGAATTGATCAAATTGATTAAACATTTGAAAAGTTGAGCGCCCCAAGCTTTCATTTATAGTCACATATAAATGGCTTGGTGAAAAAAAGAATTTTCTACTTTTTAGTACATTAAAAGAAAGTTTATTTTTTGAAAATATTTTTTTACGTATCAGTTGTTTTAGATCAACAAGGTGGCCAAAATCAAGTGCACCGTTGGGCCCCTCACGTTCAAAGGTCCTTCACGAGAACGTTTATAACTTTGATTATTGACGTTTTAAAATAAAATTTGGCATACAACTTTGTTTGTATGCCAAACGACGATTACGAACGCTCGTTTATAATCTACAATTGGTTTTATGAAGACTGGTTATATTCAGTTGAGCCGACACGACGATAATATCGAGAAGGCAAGTACAATATTTTTTTTCGTTTGAGATCGAATAAACGCAACGATCGAAGGCACATAGTAAACAACATGAGTTCTTTTCTTCAGTGACTTAAAGGTAGGCGAGTTGCTTCGCGCAAGTGTTGGCGGTGTCTTTCAGTTGCAGCGGCAAGACAACGACCGGCTCGTTGAACTGTGGCACATCTGTGTAGATCGACCACGTCCTTTCGATACAGTCGAAAATGCCTGTAAAAAAATACACATTTTTATCTGCCAATCTGATGATTATTAAGTCATTGGATCGAATGACATGTGGGGTAGCAGTGGTCGGGGCCAATACTTGGATGGGTGAACGATTAATCGTACATTTTCACGAGAATTTTTTTTTATCTCATCAAATTAATAAATTAACTAATGTATTAAATTCTTCAAATACCTTTATGCTCGTAGAAAATTTTATTTCACAATAGTTTCCCTTAATCAAATTAACGAAAAATGACGATTTTTCGACCCAACAAAGTAGAAAGTTGCCTTCGATGTAAAGGTGGAATGGAAAAGTGAAATAACGAAATAATATTGAAGATAAGTGAAACCTGATCATTTTTATCAACGTCCGAGACTCGAAATTTTTTGTAAAAAAACATTTCGTCAGTAATAATCACCAGTGGCGATGGTTTTTACATAATCGTTCGGTCTTATTTCCTGATAAACGCTGTACTCCTTGTCAGTACGATCGCTCAGTATAGCGATAACTTGTTCCCGCGTTGTTGGCAAAGGGTGCCTACATATCGCCGCCATTCTGTGCTCGCTACTGTCTATTATCTCGCCATCCACTTCCGGCACCTTCAGTCGAAGATATCTGCGAATATGTGCGATTTTTTAAACCAAGATTTCCTTTTTTTTTCGTTCCGGTTGCACTTGATTGAAAGCGGTGGCTTCGTGGACTCACTTGTTGCAATGCGAGATGTTTTCTCCAGGGCTGGCTGTAAGCATGCTGAGCTGCGATTCGTCGCTGGCCGACTCGGCCGGTCCGACCTCAGCGTTGTGAAACATTCGGTCACCTTCCTGATCCAGAAAAGTCATGTTCACGGAAAATCCTTCGGCAGCGCCGTAACCGACGTTTCTCAGGGTCTGCTGAGCTTGCACGTAATTCGCGACGCCAAGGAGTGCCCGGGTGAGGAAATACCGCGCTGCAAAAAGTACGAGCAATAACGGCCGCGGAATCGATGACGCAAATTGCCGTGCAATTTGTGTTCTTTCAAAACAACGTATAAGTTGTTTTTATGTTTTTATATCTTCTTTTTTTTCCGTCGTGACGCGTAAGGGCAGCTGGGGCTGGAAATTACAGCGGACATTTCCGATGAGGCTACGGAAATGTTAGAGAGAAAAGACGCGGCCGTTTCTATTGACAGGAGGACCCACGTGCGTTGGTGTAAAACGCATTCTCTGTAGGCTAAACCAAGTTTTGGAGGTAAATTAACCTAAAACATGGTTAAATCTCGAATGGGTAATTTCAGCGATTGGACTAAAAGTTGCGGAAATCGGTAGTGACATGTCACAACCTGCCCCATCTCGTATGTCCAGTGCAACATAGGGTTTTTCAATTGGCGCGGGTAGATGTTGGCGCCCTGTGGCGGCCGTGTTGTTTTGGTGGCGTCTGTCTAATCTGTTGTTTATTATTCAGCCACTGATGCCAAATCACCATGGCAAGTTACACGATTGACCAGCACGTCCAAATGATAAAACTTTATTATCAAAATGAGTGTTCGTTAGTGCAAATGTTGCGCGCGTTGCGCCCATTTTAGCGACGAGGCGCATTTTTGGATGAATGGCTATGTTAACAAGCAAAATTGCCGTACATGGGACGAGGCCAATCCACACGAGGTTCACCAGGGGGCACTGCATCCACAAAAAGTTACTGTTTGGTGTGGATTTTGGGCCGGCGGCGTCATTGGTCTGCACTTTTTTGAAAACGACGTTGGTAAGGCCGTCACCGTCAACGGCGAACACTACAGAACGATGATAACCGATTTCTTTTGGCCGAGAAACGATGGGAACATTCTTCTTTGGTCATGATGTTGTTTATTCCATTATAGTAAGTGATGTTCCGTCGGGGGAGGCTGACATTTTCCCTTAATCCCACATGTTATGCGGTATTGAAGTTTCCAGAAACGGGTAATATTTCGACCCCTCGCTGAACAGCTACGTGTTTCCTTATACGTAGTACATTATGAAGGTAACAATGTATATATTTTGGAACGATGAGATATGTTATGATTTCGTCAATTTTTCTTCAAGCGTCAATATCCAGATCATCGTGATCGATTTTACATGATTTTCCAAGTCATCGGAGCCATGAAGGAAGAATAGAAATTACGACACTTTTTGACACCAATCTTTTTCAAGATTGTCACCGGCCCTTATTAGGGCCACAATAATTACCAACGTAGTACAATTGTATAATACTCCCCAATATATGCGTCGAAATATCTGAAAATGTCCTATTTTATCACGTGTTTTCGCGAACTTCAAAACACCATAACTTATGGAATTAATGCAAATGTCAGCCTCCCCGACGGAATATCACTCATTATAATAGAATAAACGACTTCACGGTGAAAAAAAATTCCCCGTCGTTTTTCGGAAAAGCCATACTGCATAATTACCCAGTGCACTAATTGCAAAAATAGTGCTACGTGAAATGCGTCGATGGAAACACCACATTTAATGTGTGCATTATTTGCGACAGTGATTATTCCGATGAATTACTTTGTGGTTTATTTTCTTTTATCTTCGACTGCTTCAAGTTGATTTTCATGATTGTTTTCAAGATTGAAAGAATTATATTTTGCGTTGAAGTTAAACTTTTCTATATTTTTGTTAACAAGCTAGGTATCTAAAAACTGTTAAACGCATACATATTTTTTGTTGTTGGTAATAACAATGATTCCGTCAATGATTTTCAAAATAAAATACTGATTAGTAAGCCCGTCTATTGCTTGTCACATCTTACTCCTTATAGAGTAGCAGCCAACCGCTCATGGATGGTAAAAAGTTACTCTGTCGTTTTTATTTTAAACATTAGTTTCTAATAGTTGCGTCAAACTCACAAATCATGCACATGTACTGAAATGTACCTAAAGCTTATTATTTCATTTATATGGAAAATATATTAAAATATCTGATTATATCAAAGATGACATGTAGTAGATATATTTGATAAAACTGTCACAATCAGCTCCAGTTTATTATTTCATTTATATGGAAAATATATTGAAATATCTGATTATAGCAAAGATGACATGTAGTAGATATATTTGATAAAAATGTCACAACCAGTTCCAGTCTCCTCTAAGCTTCGACTTCACCGAGAATCCTTAAGGGAAACTTCACGTTGGCTTACGCGTCTTGCCGGATCGTAGAGTTTTGGCGCTCAGGGTGTTGATCGTGAATACGAGGCCGTGATGATTGTAGCCCATCGTGTAACCGGGCAAAAAGCCCGCATAACAGAGGGACGTGAATTTTTCCTCTCGCAGCCCCGGTTCGATCACGTGCGCGCTGACGAGATACCAGTGGTTCATGGTCTCGGACAAGGCGTCCTCGTTGTGGCCAAGGATCTCCTACAAATAACAAACCAACGAAAACATGCAATTCCGGATAAGAGAATAAAAAGCCGAGGAAAGAACGAGCGGTGTTACGCTTGCTTGACATTTGTCTGAACGTTTGAGAAAACAGCGAGTCGAACAATAGACATATGGCGCAGTTTGTTTTCAAGGCTTCGGCACATCTCGGGACGGTACTGTCAACACGGCGCCTGTCCGCAAATTCATATATCTTCTCAGCGTTGTCATTCCAGGGTCAACAAACGAATGAGACGAACAGCATAATAAATAAACGAACAGATACATTCGCACTTCTCGGGCTATTGAACTATTGAATTATCACATTGACAAATAAGGAAATTGTTAAATTAAGAAATCGATTAATTAAAAACTCTATAATTTACGACGCGATTGAGTCAATAATTTAATAATCTAATAGAATAACGAGCTGACAAACTGGACTT
This sequence comes from Ophion costatus, assembly GCA_951751655.1. NCBI lineage: Eukaryota > Metazoa > Arthropoda > Insecta > Hymenoptera > Ichneumonidae > Ophion > Ophion costatus. Next base: position 14,868,838 of record OX632367.1, read on the forward strand.
GATATATTAATAATTTAACAAAATAAAGAGTCAAGGGTGGTAAATATTCGGAAGTGAGGCTCCTGCTAGAATCAGGCTAACTTTCGTTTGGGTTTGTTTGGGGTTGTTTGAGGTTGTTTGAATCCTCGAAGAAAATTAGCCTGATTCTAGCAGGAGCCCTACATTCCGAATATTTTCCTTAAGGGTAAATAAAGGGTAAATTGAGGTAAAGAGTTGAAGGTTACTGTGTAAATTAAAAAAAATCGATAGTCGCGTGAGGCAACTCAGATTGAAGGGGAAGGTCAAACTATGGTGCAGAAATCGCTGATTTTTATCGAAAATTTTTAATTAAAATTAATAATTAATAATTAAAATTAAAAAAAATTAATTTAATCAACATAATTAATTTTTTATCAATTATAATTTTTTCAATTATAAATTTCAATTATAATTTTTTCAATTATAACTTTCAATTATAATTTTTTATCAATTTTTTTATTTTTTTATCAATTATGTCTTCAATTTTTTTTTAAATACCCTCGATTTTCGAGTCACCGCAATAGCCCGTTCCCTTGATAACCCGACGACGGAATCAAATATCTGCGAATGATTTACTTTCTGGGCACGTACCCTAATATTTACCCCATACGGAGTCATTACCTACTTGACCAGGATAGTTGCAGATGATTGTCGAACAACCGGTCGGTCGATCGTTGACGCGACCGCCGCTCGTCGCACTTGGCAATATGTCGTCCAGATGCATCAAAAAGAGCTGCAAAATAAGACACCCGCAATGATGAACAGCGTCTTCCTCTCCTGTCAATGAGGGTTCAGAAAATTTCGGGGTTTCCGAATGAATCGATAATCTCGTTAGGCTGATGCAGGTTGCAATTTTCGAAAATGTCGATCACCCGTTTAAACAATATGGCTCAAATGCGCTCTCCACGCTGATCACCATCGTGCGTTGGTCAGCGCCATTAACAGATAACGCGCATACCAGGTGACGTTTATACAAGTCCGGGGCACCTTTTAGAAAATTGCTATCTGCAGATTGCGATTGTTCGGCGCGTCCTAACAGCCGACGCAGGGTGACCGCAAATATTGCCATGAAATTGTTATTCTCGAATGGGGGACAATCTTGCTCAATTATTCTCGTTGATAGGCGCACGGATTCGATCTTTCGCGAATGTACAGACGTACGTATATATAGATACAGCGCGTGTGTACTGCAGGGTGAACCTACCTCAATTTAAGACCGATTCACTGCGGAGAACGTTGAAGAAAAATACGAAAATAAAACACAAACATTAAATTAATATTTATGACTACTTTTATCATCATTATCGTTGATAATATTATTGTCGTTGTTTTTATCGTAATTTGTGTTGTTATTGTTATCGTTGTCGTTATTTAGGTTATTATTTTTATACTATTTCTTATTTGATGATTTATAATAAATAAAATGAAAATTTGACGATTATATAATAATTATAATTATAAATTATTATTGTTGTGATAAAAATTAACGATTCAACTAATATTTGTTACTTTATCATCATTATGATTGATGTTATTATTATTATTATTATTGTTCTCGCTGTTTATCATTATTGTATGATAATAATAAACAGCAAAAACAATGGTGATAGAGGTAGTAATAAATTGCGTAATTAATAATTATAATATTTAGGATTAATCAATTCATAATGTTCGCATTTTAAAATTAACACCTATAATTTTGATAATAATATCAATTATTATTTATTATAATATTCATAACTGTCTATAATAAATATAATCATAATTATATTATTGCTATTATGATAAATTGCCATTGTCATTTCATAGTCAATTACTAGTGTAGGTAGTAATTACAAATTATGAATATTATTAATTAATGAATAATGCATATGATATACACGAATCGTTCAATTAATATTTATGGCTACCTTTGTCATAATTATTATTGATATTATTATTATTCCTGTTGTTTTAGCTGTTTTTGTTGTTGTTATTATAATTATTATCATTGCCTACTATTACGTTTTTTTACTCGTATTATCTTTCGCTCCAAATGGAATCGTTCGAATCTAACGATTATTGCGAATTGTGCGTTTCTCACGAGTCTACGGTGCGAGGAAGTGAAAAATAAAAATTTACCGTCCGAGGAAGCAATAAATATTATATTATTATTTTATCATTATTGCAATGACCCGATGGTTTGAAAGTTGAGTGGAATTGTTCAGGTGGAAGGCCCGGTTGGTCAAACAACAATTACGTCCATGTTTATTGACCGCGTCACGTACTGTACTGGTATTACGCGAGATGACATTGCCCGGGCTCGCTACACAATTGCGGAAATGAAGGAATAGCAATATTCGCGACGTATTAGCTGGCAATCTTGGCTGTTGCGTAGCTCGCTCACCGCGCGAGATCTCGCGTGCGGTTAATGCATACGTAGGTATATTTGTGTCCACGTATGGGATCGCGAGTGCCACGTGCAATTTTCGCATCTCATTTTCCAAGTCAACGTGACGACGGATGTCATTTCTCCGTGGGGCTCATTTATTAATTCGATAATGATGCGAGTGTAGAGATACGCGAAGCTAGATTTTGAATGTTCGAGAATTATGAGAATAGGAGGGAAAAAAATTGCAATAATGCACATTATCGCGGAATGGATGTGAAATTTTGAGGTTAGAACGCTCCAGTTGAGTCAAATGACGGTTTATGCATTATTTTTTCGATGATTAAAAAAAAATATATGCGTGAGATTTATTCTGTGGATGCTATTTTTTCATGAAATATATAAATAAAGGGCAAAGTTTCGTTTTGATATTTTCATTATGTAAACAAATAAAAAATTTGTGTTACTACCAACTTGAAAATGTATATCATGATCATGACGAAAGAACTGTGACAACGAATGATTCATACGACAAAGAATGAATTATTGAGTAATTCGCAATTATGCCTATTTAGATTTATATACGATTTAATTTATCATTACCATTAATTAATATTAAGGAGGTACGAATAGTTTCTTCAGGGTCAACAAAGCGACTAAATTGATTTTACCCACAGTAGTTCTGATTTATGTTAATTTGTGCTGAATATTCGTATTGTCGATTCTAATGTGCCAAACTTGTGGTAAATGTTTTATTCATTGCATAATTAATAATAAAAACTGAAAAATTAGATCCTAAACGACTCCGGAATAGTCTCCGTCATATTCACACTACAGTCTTACCGCCAAAACGAACTAAAAAACGTTGCACCAAATCTGTCGGAATCTCATTGAAATAACCCCGAAATACTTTAGCGGAATTAATTCTATGGGTAGAATTGTAATTGAACATGTTATTGATACGCGATCGATTGTAAAACTCGATAAATAATATAATGGAATTTCGAGCAAACACCTGACAACGTCGCGTTTGCGATGCTCAAAGTTGGCGCCCGGGACTCATTGATGTGAAAGGTTAGGTTATGGTGCAGAGCTAGGTTATGCTCGCCAAACGCATCAGGCGTTACGCCTGACGTTGCCGAGTCTGTAGGTGCTGTTTCGTCGTGCTGATTATTTTCAACCGGAAATTGAAATCTTTTTGTAACGTCGTGCTTGAACTACGCGGTGAATTTCGAATTTTCGATTCTTCACATAATCTATTATGCATAATTTATCAAATTTCAGTTTTCAAACGACCTTATTGTTAGTTGGATACGTGAGAAGGAAAACCGTGACCATGGCACTTCCGGTCGACCGTCTTCATAAGAAGGCCTACTTCATTACCCTAAAGTGCTCGACGTTGCTTTGCTTGCTCGCCGTGCTTCGACGTGTTGCCGAAATACGGCAACTTCGCGGCATTGAGGTTGGCTGCAATGCTCCTCAATCGCCGGCCAAGATTCGTAGTGTTCCATCAAACCTTGATGGTTCAATATATATGGTTTACGATGGGCAATATGGGGGTGTTTTTTTTCTAAATGTTTACCAATGTTTAGTTTGCGTTAATCCGTTGTTAGAAATGGTTTACCTTGGTGCTAAATAGCCAAAAAACGACATCGTCTGTAGCGTGAATGCCTTGCCCATCTAACCGCACGTGAAATTACATACATTAAACTATTTTTCATCTCTGGTGTTTAGTGGTGAAAAAAATTCAAAAAATTCGCAAAGCCTCAGTATAGTCTAGACATTAACATATCTTTTTTTCAAATTTAATCTTGGATTGTGGCTAAGGCTCCGAACCGTTCAAAAGTCCGAAATAACATCGACAATAAACATAAAACGAAACAAAAAAGAATCAATATATAGGCTTATCGATTGTCGACGTATGCATCTGTCATGACAATTATTGTTGTTCAAATTGACGGGAGGATGTGAATTTCGATTTTTTCGACATTTTTGCCAATTTTGACTCCGCCAAGTGAATGAAAATTATGCCTAGAAGGAGGTTTTAGATTTAAACACGCGGATGTTCGGTCCGACGATAAAACTACCCTCAACGAGAGAAATGAAAATTTGAAAACGGTGCTAACCTTGAAGAAGGGAATGTTAGCACCATCGGCGGTTCCTTCGATTTCCCTGACGTATTGAGGAAATTGATTCTTCGCGGCTGACAAAGTTTCCTCGTAGACCTTGCGGCCCTCGGGTGTCTCGTATATCGCGAGATACTCGTTCAGTGGGCCGTATATTATTACGTAATCGTTTATCATGTGGGCGAACGTTCTTCCCTGAAATTAAAAAAAAATCAAAGAAAATGGGGGAAAAACAGCAGTGTATGTTTTATAAGAATTTGCGAGTGACAGGAACCAGGCGATTCTCCCTTGAGGTTCGCGCGGCCCTCTGGGAATGAGCTTTCCCTCTGTAGACATTTCAGAAATTATTCACCGCTCCACCTTAACGATGTTAAGGTCTGTAACTGACCGATGTGTCAACGAGGAAAAGTTGACACGCGATAGAAATATTTCATTCGGACATCCATTTTGGCCCTACTCGTTGTTATTTTTTCAACCCTATTTTCGATCATACGCTTTTGTGCTAACCACCGGGTTGTTCCTTCTCCTTCATTACAAATACCGATTTTCTTGCGTGGGCGGAAAATAAATGATGTGTACCGAAAAATAATACAGAAAATCATAAAAAACTGAGAGAATAGCTAAAAACAAAGAACATCATAAATGAGAACATAAAAGATAGCTAAAAAAATATATATAATAGTAAGGAGAGAATAGGAGATAGGTAAAAAAATTAAATCGTAAAAGAGAACATAGAAAATCGTAAAAAACGAACATAGGTTCTTTTACATAGGTAACCGCTCAAGACGTTTAGGCTACGATGGAAAAAAAAATTGATCGTCACTTGAGGCAAGTCAAATCGAAGAGGGAGATCCAATATGCGCTGCAGGAATCGCAGATTGAAGGTAAAATTTATGATTAGAGCGATAGAATTTCGAAACTTTAAACGCATTTTTTCGAAAATGCGTTTTTCAAGACGGTGTACACGATTTCTCGAGATCCAATGAACGGGTTGACTTGAAATTTGGTACACTTATTCAGTGTAATAGTAGTTTAGTCTTGACCGACGATTTTTTCCCTAATACTTTTTTTCATTAGTTTTTTCAATTTTTCCTTCGAAAAATCGATAGAAACAATCAAGATTTTTCTTTCGATGATTGAATCACGATAGCAGAAAAAAGCTCGGTCAAGTCTTAGCCACTATTTTTTTTTTGAGAAAAAAAAATCGTGTTTTCGTCTCAGATCAACCGGGTGGCCGAAATCAAGTACACCGTTGAGGCCCTCGCGTTTCGAAGGTCCTGCACGAGATCGTTCATGACTTCTTTGATTATTAATATTTTTTTATGGAATTTGGTACACAACCATGTTAAGGTACATACAAATAAATGTCCAACGGATTTTTCAATCATCTTACTTATTCCTTTTAAATATATTTTTTAAAGTCCCGATTTTCGGGTTGTCACAGTAGCCCAACCCCTTAAAAAACCGGAAAAAAGTTAACGAAAAGTAGCAAATACTAAAAAAGCAAAATATACGAACGATAGGTGCAAATCTGAGCGGACGAGAACTTATTTCGATTTTTGATAAATAATCCCATCGTAATTGAAGACTCACTTTCACTGAACGATTTTTCAGACTGGAGAACGTTTTAAAATTTTTGCTCAGGGAGTGTCGTCTTTCTTTTGCTCCAAAATTGGTACGGTGTATCGAGTAGTGGACACGCGAGATCGTAACGAGAATTTAACTTGATTTTCAATAAAAGAATCCCTCGTCCTTCAAGACACGTTCGAAGCAAAAGATTTTTCATGTTTTACCATTTAATCGTTGTTTTTTCCCCATTGTATATATGTACACTATTGTAGGTGTGTTTCGATGCATAAAATACGTGAGTAATTAATTTAAACCACTGGAGCCACACTTGTGACTAACACGATATCTCGTGCAGTTCAGCAGTCGCGCTCTCTAAATGATTCAACGTCACAAATACAGGTTTTTTTGCCGATCGATCGTCGTGAGCTGGTTTTCTCGATTCATTGCCTCGAGTGATACGTCGCACGCGTTTATTCTCCTTTGCTTTCCGTTCTATCACACGTGTGAACGCGATGTGACGAGTGGACTTAACGCCACGATGATTTTGATTCGCTTATCGTTATTATCAATAAAACACGAATAAAAGTACCACGAGTGTCAAATAAAAGAAATCAATGATTGCAAGTGGCGATAATAATAATGTATGCACACGAAAGTACGCCGCATCGTAAATAATGACACACCGAACAAAGTGACAATTACGTTGGTTCCGTCAATGAAGAAAGAAGAAAAAAAAAAACAATTTGATTGCCTCGAAGAGATTACCAGCGGTGGATAATTTTTGCATTCTCTCGACGTTTGAATTATTACTCGGTCTTCCTCGTAAGATAAAGATTCGAATGTGGCCTCGGAACTTGATTTACTACGAACACGTGTCTTTTCCAGCCTGGAAATTTCCTAGATTTCGCAAAGTTGTTTTCTCATTACGGGAGAGGGGAAGGGGGCACGTTTAGTGCACGATTTTGATTATTTTGGTGTATCGTTACGCGCTATTGAAATTGTTGCTTCGATGGTGAAAGGAAGCCAAAGTCCTGGCGAGACCAGGGAGTTCGAGGCAGAATTTTTGAGCACCGGAAGTACTGCTCTGGGAGGGTGAAATTTTTTCTAAATTTACATATTCCAGAATGTGTGGAAAAAATGTTCAGGTACAATGTTAAAAATTAACGATGTAACGTTTTTCTTGGCCTGGCCGGAATCGTAAATCTAGCTATAATTGTTCGATTTTTAATTTAGAGCAATGAAAATTTCCGTAATTGTAGTTACTATCGTTGTACGAAGGCGTTTTTTTAAAGTATTTTTTGAGCGCCCGAATATAAGTGAAAATTTCGCCAAAATTACACGTTTTGTCGAACTCCCGCCATTTTGTGATTTTTTTCTCGAAAAACGGCTGCGTGGAGAGAGAACTACATTTATATGGACTATTGAACTTTTTTATTTTTATTTTTCGGACCAACTATTGTCAAATTATCAATCCGGCCGTTGGACCACATTTTTTATACGATGCTCCATTATACCTCAATTACGTTGTTGAAATTTTAATTATTTTTCTTTCGTAAAAATTTACGTGAAATAAGTTCGATGTACGGTTATTACCTTTTTCTAAATCCCACATAAGTAATCTAGTAGATAAAAAAAATCGAAAGATGTCAAAAAACCTATGAAGGAATTATTTGACGGGCATTTCTAATTGAATTTTGTCCGGAGATTCATGGCGCACTCTGTATAAATGTATATGCAAATGTTTGCATATAACTTTGTGATATAACCGATTTTTGCAATCTGACACCCAACAAGATATTACACGTAGTCAAATCTTGCAAAATCTGGGCCACTCCATAGTATATTAATCGTTCGATGTAATTCGTTTCCTTTTATTGCGCTCTACTCCATCGATACCTTATTTATTCTAAGATTATTATTCTAGAATATTTTTATTATTCCGTTTTGTTTGATTTTCTTTTCTGTTCTATTTCATTTTTCTCCTTTTCATTATATTTTATTTTCGTATTCTATTAGCCCATTATCGAACTCTAAGATTATTGTAAGCAAGCGCGAGACCTCGAATCATTTTTTAAACAAATTTCCAGCTTTAGGATGCTCGATTTATCTGGGGAAAAAGAAATCGAAACGCGATCGTAAACATCAGCGAAGGAATTTTCGGGATGAGAAATTGGTGCCGATTTTAGCATCGGCTTGATGTTAGTTGAAATGTACACATATACATGAATATGCGCGAATGTATATTGTGCCAATTGCTTAAAAAAGTTGCTTAGTTATTGGCGATTCCCATCATTTGTAAAAAAGGCATGCGAAAAGCAAAAAGCAGATGATTTTTTTTTCAACAAATAACATAAAGCCCAAAATTTCGAAACTGTGGAACTTGCTAAACTGAAATTCCAGCATATAGTAGGACATGATCTGACCTGTCGACAGTTGCAGGATTATCCATTCACAACAGGGCACCCTGTATATACCGAATTAGATCCGGAATGCCTGATTGGAAAAATCGAGTGGGAGTCGAATTACCGATATACCTGTATAGAGGCATCCACATGATATGTAGATTCGCAGGGTTCTTGAGAATGCAACAATGAGTTTGTGAGAGGGGATTTGTGCTCTCGCGTTACCACAGAGTGGTGGTGAGATCGGACAGTTTCCGCTGCAGCAACGTCGCACTAAAAATAACATGCGAAGCATTCGCATTCTAGAGAATTTTTGTTTTTTTTTCTTCGAAATTAGATCACTTCCAGTGCTTCACTGTCCGTAGGAAAAATCATTGAGGCGATTCGAACTCTAATTTATGAGCAGAATTTCAAATGGAATTATTTCCATCTATATTCATACGTCTGTGTGTTTAGAATTTTTTTTTGATTAGTCATGTTCTATATGAATTTCCTAAATCCATGTATTTACGTATTCACACTTATTAAGAATTAATTTTGCTAATTGAATATATATTTTTATATAAATTTTAAAAGTAACATAACATTTTTCTGTTCAATTTTTTAAATAAAGTCTATTCTCTTTCATTACTTACATCGCCCAAATTCTAAATGAATTTTCCGAAATTTGTATATACGTATTTACTTTTATTTAGAATTACTTATGCCACTTTTGTTAAATATAAATCTCAACAAAGATTGTGAATATATGATGTATTTTGATACATATTTTATTACACATTTTTGAAGTAAATCATATTCTATTCTTAACTTCAATGATATTATAAATGAATTTTCTCAATATATTCGTATGCACACTTATTATAATTAATTTAGCTTATTCCATTGAATATCAATTTCGATAAAGATTGATATCAATTTATTATGTATGCTTATTACGACAGAGCGATATTGAATTGGATTAGCTAACGTTAAGTATGTAAAATGTTTGTATATATGAATTGATAATAAATTTAGTTATGCTATAATTTGTTTAGGACCCAGACAAACGTACATTTATATATGTATACACCACTTACCACGAATTAATTGTGCTAGATCAATTTTATTCAAAGTTCAAATCAAGCTTTGGTAAGAACGGAGTGCTGTAAGGTAAGTATTTTTTGCGGCATTAGGCATTAGACACAAGGACTAGTAGATAAGAGTCATTTTGTACAACATGCGAGTGGGCTATAGAATGTTCAGTGCGTTGTACAATGAGGAATACAGAATATATCATTTAAATTACAATGAAAATAAATATTAATATATTATGATATTTAAAAAATTTCGTGAATTTCTTGAATTAATTAATATTTACTTTCAATGAAAATATAGATTAATGTATTATAATAAAAGAAAATTCGTGAATTTCTTGAATTAATTAATTTTTACTTTCAATTAAAATAAAGATTAATTTATTATAATAAAAAAATGTGGATTTCTTAAATTAATTAATTTTTCTTTTCAATGAAAATAAAGATTAATTTATTAAATGTATGCTCACTATATCAAAGCCGATATCGTAGTGAGTTCCTCTCGTATAAAGAATGGGCACGGTATTTCTCCTTTCGATGGAAGAAACTATGTTGATGCGTTGATTCATCGTCGTCCCGTTGCTCATTTTTCTATCCGTCTTTCAAGCCTGATTGTAAAAATTGTTTTCCTTCCTAAATTTGTTTATCACTCTCAAGTACGTCGTGAGATCGTAAATTTCATCGGCTATCGCGTCTGTTATGTCGTTGAAAATGGAAATTGTACCATATCTCGCACCGACGTTAATACGTTGAATGATAATCGAACCAATTAAAAAAATGCACTCAGGCGTCTCGCCGGGAAAACAAATTGCAGTATCAAATGTCTTCCTCCCGATCTCGTTTCAAAGTTCGCGTAATGCTGCTCGATAAGACACGGCCTGTACCGGTGGCCTACTCTGTAATTGCTTTATCGTTCGCATTATCAAACGGGCGAGACTGGCGCGCAGATTAATTCGTCGTGCAATAATTTATCCGCGTCCGACGATGTTATTGCAAACAATCGCGAAACACGATGCGGCAATCCGAACAGCAAAAAATCGTTTACGGGATTGTGAAATTGTTGAATTAGTGGGCGAGAAATATTTTTCCATTGAAATTCAATTAAGGGATCATCGTGGGGAAAATTTTTCGAAAAATCGATTTTTTTGCATTATCCGACAGTACGGACGGTTATAAAGATGCTGTTCAGTTTTTGGTGCGAAATTTGAACAATGTTGGACGCTGGAGCCTTTCTTAGAGAAAGTGATTCGAGCAGCCTGAGATCTGGCGCGGAATCGAAACTTCAAACGCGCTTTTCTCAAAATGACCTTCTTGAAAACGGGGTACACTCTCGGCGGAAGAGTTTGCAAGCTATCCGTCTTAAATTTCGACACAACATTCTTCACGTCATTCTTTATCTTGCTATCGAAGCTTTTTTTTAACCTTCATATTTTTTTAAACGCAAAACTGTCGAAAAAATGGGCTAAATTCGATAGTTTCTTTTTTCAAACCGCAGCCATCAATTTTGATTTAAAAAAACTCGATAGCAAGATAACGACTTCCATACTGATGAATAATATTTTTACAAATTTTGTTCCACGTCATATTTACGGGCGCAAGTGTACACCATGACTCCTTTTTTTTCGGACATTTTCAGCCGTACAAAAAATAAAAAAAAACGTTTCGAAATTGATTTTCCGTTCTTCGCGACTCTTTTTGATTCGACCCAAAAAACCAGACTGATAAGCGTATTTGAACAATCCAAAGAAAAAAAAATCGCGAAAATCATCGATTTTTCGACCCGTTACACCGTGACGATCCTTCAATTTTAGCCTGCATCCTCAATAGAGCTAGCAAAAAAGACAATCTTCAAAAATAACATTTCACATCCATGCAAAGAAATTTCCATTAAATTTTTTTTGTCCGAAACCAATTAAGTCTCAAACACGACGAAATATTTTCCCGGCTGTTTTTGAAAAATGTCCTCCCTCGTCAGATAGCCTGCGACGTAAGATCCACTTCCCTCGCGATTTCCTCCCTCTATTCGTCGATATTAGCAATTATTGAATTTGCACCGATGCTCAGGGCTCGTTTTTTGACAATTATTTTGAAAAGAATTGCTCCGTTTGAGTTAAAAGTTTCGGTTGACTTGCCAAGAGACAAAAAGCCGAGGAGGAGACGAGGAAAATGAGAAAGAACTTTTGGTTCGGTGGTATTTCTTCCCTGGGACCCGGGGCACCGACGTCAAGGATCGAAGCACGACTAAAGGCAAACTACGGCGACACGAGCGTACGGAAGACTAATCTACCTGTTATCGACTTATGTCTCTCGGGCTAACTTCGTGCACTCCACGAACTGCCTTCTTTATATACTATATATATGTATATATATATACACACATACATACATACATATATATATATATATATATATATATATATATATATATATGTATGTATGTATGTATATATATATATATATATATACACGTGTTACATTGTGAATAGGATACGGTCACCGCACGTATCTTTCTCTCTATTTACAAATACCGACGATCGGTTCCGACCTTGCAATTCACGCAGGCCTGCATTGCACTTCGACATTAATCACCGACGAAATCTTGTGCCTCTTGTCACTCTCGTCCCGTCCCGCACCTTTGACATTAAGCGACGAACGCGATCGTGATCGTCCGCGGGACGAAACAAAATCACGCGACCCTCGCAATAGCGAGTCAACAGCCGACGGTTTGCACACCGAAAATTGGAAAACTCGGTTAATCGATCATATTCGCCGAGCCCCTTCTCGAACACAGAGGTCGACGAACTTTGCCCACGTAGCGCAAAGCTTCTCCGGAGCTTGAACGCATTTGCGTGTCATTTGCAATTGTTGGAAAAATTCACGGAGAGAAATAGCCTCGAAGATTTAGGTCGGTATTGTATTTTTATACGTTTTTTTTTTTTTTTATAAAAAATGTATTTGGAAGTGATTTGTTAGAAATTAGAAACAATAGAATAGAACAAATTGTCTAGTTAAAAATAAAACTTCGAAATCTTCAAGATATTGTTTGTGACGGGAGCCACAAACGAACGTTTCGATTCTGATCGTATTGATTTGAATGTTTTTATTTCATTTCTCGAACATTGTGCCTGCCCATTTTCGAATGGTTTCTTTGCAAGTTTTTTTTATGGAAAGAAATAAAATACATGGTCGAGGAAGTTTTAGGCTTTATTAGGTATATATTGCAGTAGGTAAAAAAAAACTATTTGTCAAGAGAATACAAAATGAACTGTCGTTGATTTTATTGTGGAACTGAGAGTGAAATATTTTCGTTAGTTATATTAGTTTTAGCAGTCAAGTATGGGGGGAAATTAAAAAATTATGAGAAAACCAAAATAGAGACGATTTTTAAAAAAATGTTCGTTTTTTTGACCATAATTTTCATATAAAAAATGATATATTTTTTACAATTTGTAATTAATCGAAAAAAGCGCTTGTGCTTGACTGTTAAAGCAATCTAAGACGCTACAGTTAAAATTTCGAGCCGATTGGACGAAAATTGTTCGAGTTCTGCTGCGTGCCGATTTCAAAAACATGGTTTTGAGAAAAACGTGTTTGAAGTCAACGGTTTTATATACGCTACAGCGTTTCCAAAAAAAAAAACCATTTTTCGAAAATTTTAGTGCCCTCCCTTAATGATGACGCGATTATGGCAAGCTCATTTTTTTATCAGCAGTTTAAATTGCTTTCCCCCCCCCGCGTCTGACACGGAACGTCTATTTCTACTAGGATCCGTGGTGCACGTGCGGGTCTGACAAGTTTCAGCCGCAACCACTTGGGAGACTCGAGTCGAGGCGACGGGAGAAATCGAGTATTCCAGTACGTACGATCGAGGCTCGATCTCGATATCACCCGAAATGGGAATCTCGATCTTTTTATGAATTTCCATAGGGAAAGGCGAGAGGAACGATCATAATGAGCGATAAATCATAACTCCGCGACGTCCGTTTTCTCACAGACGCTCAACAACGCGAAACTACGCAGAAAACGACATTGACACGAATAACGTCTTAGCCATATTGATATCCTCACGGGACCCCAAAGTATATGATTAATTGGACACACGTATGATCGTATTTGATACGAGGGACTTCTACAAACATAGCGATTTCCGTTGCATCATATCCATAACTTGCATCGTGACAAAACAATCTCGTTTAACCCTCATCTCGCTCAATTATCATTACAGCTCGTTAAATTTTGCCGAAGCGCTATAACTGGCATGCGTCTCGCGTCTTAATTGCATTACGCTGATTGCGCTCATACATCGTAATCGTAATAAAAAAATCTCTCGTTGCCAGCCGCCGTTTGCTGGATATTTAAAAAAAATGCGAAAAATGCACAGTCAGTTATCAAACAAGGCTTATTATCTTTGTGCGACTGTTTTTTCGAGATCTGAAAGAAGATAATTCTTTCGTACGAAAACATCGAAAAATTACGAGTTTGCACGTAGGTGTATGTGCGTTTCGATATTTTCTTTTGGTCAATATTCGGAAGTGAGGCTCCTGCTGGAAACAGACTAATTTTGGTTTGGGTTTGTTTGGAGTTGTTTGAAGTTGTGCAGGGTTGTTTGGGTTTGTTTGAATCCTTGAAGAAAATTAGCCTGATTTTAGCAGGAGCCCAACTTCGGAATATTTACCTTTCTTTTTCGTTCGAGCTTTAGATAAGAGAATTTTGATTTGTGAAGAAGTTGGAACATTCTCCAACTGCTTTGAATGCTGACACGTCGTGATGGAATTTCACGAAAACGTTTAAGGATGTTGAGTCCCTATGAAACATGTTAATGTCAATTGTTCAATAAATAGCCTCTTAATCGTCATGAAATTTTTACACGACCTCCTGAATACTTCATGTGAAAACATACCAAATTTTCAGAATTCTATCATCATTACTTCAACCTCCTTAAGGGTTGAAATGAAAAATGATAAGAAAATTCTGAAAATTTGGTATGTTTTTGTATGAAGTATTTAAGAGGTCGTGTTAAAATTTCACGACGATTAGGAAGCTCGTTATTGAAAAAATTAACATTTTGTTAAGAACAATTATTAAAAGAAATAAAAAAAAAAATTATCAATAAACTTCGTTTTGTTTCCGTTGCTTTCAGTATATTGTAGATATTATAAAATTGAGAGGTCAAAAAAAAACTTATTGCAAAGTTACATCAGTTTCCATAAGACAACGTTTAATTTGTGAATGTTAATTGTTCAATAACGAGCTTCCTAATTGTCGTCAAATTTTTACACGACCTCTGAAATACTTCATACAAAAACATACCAAATTTTCAGAATTTTATCATCATTTGCGATTTGGGACTCAACATCCTTAAGCTTGATGAAAAACGCGATTCCATACACATTTGGTGATCTTTGATAGAAATTGAGGGTTTTGGGGGGAAATGGATGGCGAATTCGTATTCAGAGGGGAACACTATATAGGTACTTATGGGGATTATAGGAACTTGAGAAAAGAATGACAAAGGATCCAATTTTTTCGCATCTTGGGCAGAAATTAGTACCTTTACTCAATCGCTGCTCATTTTTTTTCGTCGTTTCGTTTTGAAACTTCGTTCCGCGCGCGTTATCTTTGCGATCGGTTTCTCAAAAAAATTCACTCGGCTCGTTGAGCTACGATTATTCTTCGAATTTTTGCAGAATTTCTAAGACGGACCATCGATTCGTCTTTTTCGGCTGATTTTCAAGTTCACTTTCTGGGAAAACCAATGAAGATATCGCGATGAACCAAGGGGCATTCTCTGAATCTTTCATAATCCTTTTTCAAACCCTCTATTAAATGTACGTCACTCAAATAAAACAATTCCAAAAAGTGGCCAGTAGGGACGAAAAATGTTTTTTTTTCTCGTTTTTTAATCTGTTTCAAGTGTCCATCTGACGGGAAATTTTCCGCCGATTACGAATGTCCCGAGTTTTTGCCGAAAATAAAAAGTTCAACTGGCTAGAGATAAAAAAAAAAACGTTTTTTTAAACGAACTTTTGACAATTTTTCAATGAAAATTGAGGATTTCGGGGAAAATGAATAGTGAATTCGTATTCTGGGGGCGAAAATACATCGACATGGACGAAAAATTGGCTGTATCTTTCTCGAGTTTCTAGATGTTGGCTGACTATTTTTAACTTAACTTTATAGATTAACTGAATTTTAACGAAGATTAAAATTTAATTCAACTTAATACAGACGTCTCATCGTTGTTACTATTAAGGGGTTAGGTGTGTTTGAAAATGTCAAAAAATCCATTACATTTTTTTTTATCTAATAGTACAATATGTCTAGCACATTCTCCCAAAGTTTTAAGTCAATCGGAGCAAAAGTCTAGGAGAGAGAGAGCCTTTGGGAATTCCCCTCGTTGGGAAAGACTGGCCGGGAGCAACGCAGGTATATCGCATTTTTCTCAAAACACTATCTTTGAAGAGGGTGAACACGATTTCTCGAAAAATAATGCACCGATCTTATTGAAGTTTTGCGCACTTCTACAAAATAGCATTGACTAGTGATTGAACGAAGGTTTTTTTTCGATTACTAATTTTACAAAGCTATACGTGGTGGAAATTGTACAAAAAATTGAACTATTTTGCATACAATTCTGCGAAAAAACTCAAATTTCAATTTTTTAAAAACCCTTTGTTCAATTACGAGCTATACTCATCTACTAACAGAAAAAAATGGTTTTTCAATTTCAGATAAAGCTGTAATGAGTTATCCTCACCACCACGAGGACACTTTTTTTAGAGGTCTCCGAAAACCAGGTCCCACCCTCTGAATTTTCCGAATTTTTCGATGTCATTTTTCTCAAATATTGTTGGGATGTTGCTCTTTTATGGGCTTAACATTTTGGATGAAATAATTTAAATATTACCAGGTATAGAAGTATGAAACCGGAATTTCCCTATAGATGGTGCTAGCCATCAGTTTAGGGACCGTAAGACCGCTTCTGCAGCGCCATCATCTACCTCGAACAGCTGACGAAGATTTTCAACGCACAGCAACCCAAGTTCCCTACACCGGTATATTTTTCTATCGTAGGTGCCCAACTAAGTTTCCGGGTTTTTTTGGCCAATAAAAAATCGAAAATTTCAAGACAAATACAAAAAATGGTTCATTCGAAGTATCGTCCCTCGCTATTTACACATTTTTGCCACCTCTCTGGCAATACGTAAATACCGCGACGATAAAAAGACGCGTCTTTGGACTGAAACCATTCGTCCAACCAATTTTGTACTAGATCGTAATTGGCCAAGGGTAGCCCGCCCAAGCCATGCGCCATCTACCGGAACAAGTGATAGTCTGAAGGGGCCAGGTCTGGCGAATACGGCGGGTGCGGTAGCAGATCCCATTTCAGTGTTTTTATGGTGTCCTGGACGATGGAACTGCGATGGCACGGAGCGTCGTCGTGCTATATTACGACTGGGTATTCTTAAGGGAGCTTTCCAGTGTGAAATTTTCAAAAAATCGATTTTTTTTTGCTTTATCGAATAGTATACACTCTTCCGAATATTCCCTGAAATTTTCATGCCGAAATTCAGATTATTTCGGTTACTGTACAGCATTTCTTGGAAGAAGGCAACGGAGCGCTACAGCTACAGCGAAACTTTGAACGCGTTTTTCTCGAAACAGCATTTTTCAAAACGGTGTCCAACTTGGAGGGCAGAGTTTTAAAGCTATCGAGTTGAATTTTTTACACAATATTCTTAACGTCATTGTTTATCGTGCTATGGAAGCTTTTTTTTTTTTTTGACATCTTCCTATTTTTTTGTAAAAAAACTGCCAAAAAAATTGCTAAAATCGATACTTTTTGTTCAAACCGGCGCCATTTTTGCAAAAAAAAAAAAAAAGCCTCCATAGCACGAAAGCCAATTATATACCGATCAATAATCTTTTTGTGTTTTTTGTTTCAGATCAAAATTGTGACCCCCAACGTGGACACCACATCCAAGTGCATTTTCTGCAACAATTGTTTCATCATTTTTATAGATATTAATTAATTAATAAATCGATCTTTAAAAAATTGTTTTGTATTCTTCAATACCCAATTAATATACAAAAAAAAAACCAGACCGATTAGATTATTTTTTCTTTAAAAAAAAAAATCGCGAAAAACAGCGATTTTTCGGGCTGTCACACTGGAAAGCTTCCTTAACAGATGTCCAAGCTATAGACACCCAATTTCAGACCTGTATGCCGACTACATGTGTCGCTAGCGCCATCCATGTGTGAAACCCGGGAACTTAGTTGCGCACCTAGTAACCTCAAACATGTCGAGCATGGAGACTAGATACAGGAGGCCACACTCGGCCTTTCAACTCGTCCCCAAAACGGTATCACGATAGATGGCGCTGGGGTGCTTCGGACCACATGTATAGATACATGCAAACACGAGTCCGATCAGAGAGGCTAGCCTCCATGATATTACTATACATAGGGCCCGCGGCACCCCGGCGACATCTATGCTGGAGCCATTTTTGGGGACGCTTTTTTCGGCGGCTTTGCACGGGAGTTTGGTCTCCTGGTATCTAGTCTTCATAATGTCGAGTTTTGTGCCTACGAACTACGATTTGCGGACAGCATTGGTTTTCTGTTATCATTTGAAGAAAACTGCTGCAGAATCGCATCGAATGATTTTTGAAGCTTACGGTGAACGTGCTCTTGGTAAAACACAGTGTTTCGAGTGGTTCGAAAAATTCAAAAGTCGTGATTTTTACGTGAGAAACGAATCGCGTGGGAAACCACCGAAAAAGTTCGCAGATAACGAATTGCAAGCCTTATTGGATGAAGGTGATGCGCAGAGTCAACAAGAACTCGCGGATCAATTGAATGTGACGCAGAAAGCCGTCTCCATTAGTTTTTATCATTTTCCAACAACGGACGTGTCATTTTTACAAAAACATTCCGCTTTCGTACTTCTACACCTGGTATATTTTTCAAAAATTGAGAAAATAGGCCTTTTTTGTTTTCGAAACTCACGTAACTCATTAAAGTATGGCGCGAAAATCGGCGAACTCTGTACGAAAATGCCTAGCGGAGAAACATCAGGCACACACGTGCACGCCATCACCAATGTCATGGTTGATCCTTGGAGGCGAGGCTGGCAGAGTGCGCTGATCATTCGGCCATATACGGTGGATCTTTTACGGCAGCGAGAGTGTTTCAATTAAACCGTAATTGAAGAAACGCTCGTCTTTACGGCGCAAGAAAAAGAAAACCTCATTAGCGAACCGGAGATTATCTCTTTTTTCTCTCGCATTGCAATGTCGTATTGATATTACTGGAATATAATTGTTCCAAGCGGCTGTTGTACTTTTTTTTTCGCTATCGCTCGTTTTAGAGTTTCACCGAGCTAGCGGAAAGTCTCCGCTCGGCCAACATTTCTACGACACATGCTAGGCTTCCCAGGCTGAATAATCTGCAACTCCATTACTGTTAAACGCATTAGTTGACGCTTTTTTGTGGCTTCCGTGAAAACGGGTCAATTGTTTGGTGGCGTGTTGCTGCATCGAAGCAGGAGGCGTTGAAAAAAACGTGCCCATTAAGGGCTTACGTACACCTGAGACGGTTAAAAGTGAGGTTACGTTTAAGAATTCTTTTTGTGTATGGAACTGATGTTTATTGGACAACCATGGTACACATTTTAAAGTATGCCATTTTATCGACATTGTGTGAAAATTTGGTTGAAAAATTTCAAACGGTACTAAAGTTACCGTCGTTTTCCGTGTTTTTGTTGACAGCGTTTGCGGTATCAGACGTGACGCTGCCATTTTTATATTAAAAAAAATATTTGTTTCTTAAGGTAGGTAGATATAACTAGTGCTTATCGAGCCGGAATTAAAAAATTTAATTGTTTCGGGTCATGGAAGTCACTGAAATAAAACAGTCGACTTTTCGCCTGAAAATTGCTCAGTACTTATTATGAAAAAGAAACTATGCAAGGTATCGAAAAAACGGCTCGATAAGTACTAGATTATTGTGTTACACATTTATTTAGTATGAATATCTAGCTGTTGGAAAATATATATATACTTTTTTCGATGGACAAAATGGCCGACTACTAATATTTTCTTATCTTTTTTTGACTTGGAACAAAAAACAAAAATTCTCGTCAATCTACATTAAAATACGTAGAGAAGTACGTAGGGAATTAAAAGAATATTGTTCTAGTGAAAAGTTGTAGGTATTTGAACTTGAGAAATGAATTTTCAGTGAAAAATTTCCTTATAACTGCTCATGAAATGAAAAGTTTTCGATTTATTAGAAATTCCATACGTACTTCTCTGCGAATTGCAATTAGGAAAATAACTTTCAAATTTGAAGTAAATCGAGTGAAAATCGTTGAAGTTATTTATCACGCCAATTGGAAAAAAGCTGTTTCCAGAAGTTTCGAGTAGTCGGCCATTTTGAACATCGAAAAAAAAAATTCTAACAGCTCGATATTCATACTAAATAGATGTGTAATTAATTTTGAGTGAATCACTTTTTCATACGAAAAAAAATGTTAAACTGGCAGATGATTTTATACCCGTCACTGTGGCCTAAGGCCTTAAAGTTTTGAGTAAACTTTTCACTTGCGCTCCCTCCGTTAGTCGTTGCTAACCCGCTCAGTTACAAAACGCTATAACTTCGTCATTACTGCGAACTTCCTTGTGAAATTTTCAGGGCAGACACTCAAATGATAGTACTTTCGAATGAGAATCTTTTTAAAAAATCGATTTTTTTACCTACCCAGGTGTACGTGACCCCTTAAGAGAGGGCACCACTCCAACTGCCCATTTTCGACCGTTTTCTTTGGATTTTTTTTTAAAAGGAATAAAATACACGATCAAAAGAACTTTTAGGCTTCATTAGGTATGTATTGAAGTATGTTAAAAAGAATTTATTTGTCAAAAGAATACAAAATGGCGGCACACGAGTAGAACTGTCGTAAATTTCGTCCTGGAACTAAGAGTGAAAAATTTTCGTTAGTTATATTAGTTTTAGCAGTCGAGGACGGGGGGGGGGGGGGGGGGGAAATTAAAAAATAACTTAAAAAAACAAAAATAGACACGAGTTTGAACAAAAGTTCGTTTCTTTCGACCATAATTTTCATATAAAAAGTCATGTCATATTTTACAATTTTCAATTAATCGAAAAAAAGGCCTCGTACTTGACTGTTAAAGGAATCTAAGAAGCTACAGTTAAAATTTCGAGCCGATTGGACCAAAATTGTTTGACTTCTGCTGCGTGCCGATTTCAAAGACACGGTTTTGAGAAAAACGTGTTTGACGTTTTCGGTAGGCCAATCAGCGCTCGGAGACTCCCCGTAAAAAATAGCTCAAAAGCCACTTTGAAACTGTTTCTTCAGCCGTAAACGAATATGCATCATACTTTGAAAGGTTCAAAGGATTTTTTAAAAGTGTTTCCAACGTCAGACGATCCAATCCAGACGAATCTCTGAAGATCGAGAATTTCGTAATCACCTTCCGAGAACATATTCTCAAGGGTCTGTACTTTAAGCAAATGCCAAAAAATATAATCGATTTTTTTTCGAATTTCTAGACTACAATACTACCTTAAAAGAAGGTCTAACTTCTTTTGGGAGGAATGGGAACTTTTTTGACCGGATTATTCAGCAAATATTTAAGTATAGACACTTTGTTATCATTATTACTTCCGTATAAAATGACGGCGAGAGAGGCATTCTTCGGAATGATCTTTTTAAAAAAACACCACCAGTGGCGGACAAATTTCTCGCGAAATATATTATTTGGAAGCAAAGACAAACAAAATTGAAATCTCGATCCCACTGGCTATAGAAGTACCGAGAATTTTTTTATCTTGTCCAATTTTGTAAAAATTGTGCACTTTTGTCAATAAATCCAATTGTTTGCTAAAAAAAATAACCAGTAAATTGTTCATAAAGTAAACAGTTTACATTGAATCGGAAAGCCCCTATGTACTTCTATAAAGGGGGTCATTGTTAAGTTGCTGTCAAAATTTCAGAATGACCCATGCCATCGTATCGAAGTAATCTCTTCGGTAAAATTAAAAAAGGTGGTTACGAGAAAATTTGCAGCTGTACTGACACAAACAAGTTTATTACTACAGTAGCGTTCCCTAGTGAACTTTTGAGCAACCTCATGCACCTTCTGTACTGTCGGTAACAGGGCCACTTATCCTGAAAGGTAAAGCAGTACAAACGCCATGAATCAGGGTGCGGTCTTCAAACATTTATTTTTACCATCAATCCAAGTGCATATTGTTTTTATGATATTAAAGCATTGATTAAGCAATGAACAAAGAAAAAACGCTTCTTTCGAAATCCTAGAGTGTCGTTACCCCTTAAATCAACGCATTCTCTAGTTTTATCCCGAAGATTGCCAGTTTGTCGATCACGAAATAAATACTTGAGACTATCTATTTTTTAAATGTGTTCTTTATTAAAAACTGTTTTATTCACTCCACCGAGGTGAAAAAACGAGTGGTATGTTGTTAATGAAACGTCGAGAGCCCGACAATTTTGAGCGGTAGTTTGGCGCTTCTTCGTCTTTTACGATCAATCATCACAGGACCAGAATGAGAGTAACAGGCCTCGCCTCTTTCCCTCGCATAATTCCTCTACGCGTATCCTCCATACGTAAGTCGTTTAGGTACACAAACTCAAAGATTTCTAACTAACCTTTTGCCGATGTGTGTCCGTTTTATACTCGAATTTACAGTAACGATTACCCACTCCGGAAAATCAATCGAGGTAAATCGATCCCAGAATCTTCGCCCTTAATGTACCCCGACCCTGTCACTCGGAGCTAAAAGACCCTTTGGTTAATTTTGAACTTAAATTCGGGAACGATCGACTTCTACGATCTTCCTATCAAATAGACGTTGACGGCCCGCAAGAAATACAAATGTTTCCTTGACTTCCGATATTTTGGTGGGACTCGAAAAATCCTCCGCTATCGGAGTGCATTGCCAAATTTTTCAAACAAAGCATAAACTACGTTAAGTGCTATGAAAAAATGCCATAAAGTTCAAAGTCATAGTCGATTGCACGTTTCCGTCAAATTCGGACCGAGAAAGATGCTTTTTTTGCTTTTCAAAAGCAAAAAGTCTTCGAAATGATTAAATATTCCGAAAAAAAATGCAACAATCGATGATCTACGTACCGAGTACGCAAACGCCCAGCGAGTTCGAAATTAAGGGGTCTTCTCACTTCAGACGCTTCAGAGACTATTCTCATGATTTCTTTTTGATAGGCTTATACTACAGATATTGATATAAACGTTGTTACACTTAATAAATACATTTCCAAAATACATTCAAAAAAATTATTTATTTAACTCAATATTTATTGACGAAAATGGTAGTTAAAAAAATGTCCTAAAAAATTGTGGGTCTGCGCTGTTGACGAAATCTCGGATATCGATTATCCGAGACAAAAAATCAAACGGTTTCAGATTCAGTATGTTAATGATTACAGCGTATAGCAGACGATTTTTTATATATGCAAAAATAACAAAATGGCGGATATTTTAGGAAAAAAAAATTTTTTTAAATATTTTTTATGTAGTTCAAAAGTGTATTTATTAAGTGTAACAAGTTTTATATCGATATCTATAATATAAACCGATCAAAAAATGCATGAAAATAGCCTTTTTTAACTTCTAATGTGAGAAGACCCCTTAAGGGTTGAAACTCCGTTTTAACTACGGCCCGCAGCTCGAAACGCGATTGTTCAAGTCATCCAGGCGCTTTGACAGCTCGCACAAAGTTCAGCCCTCCGCGAGCTCCAAGACGCTATTCGTTGTCGCTCGTGTCGTTGAAATCCGATTCGTCCGCGCACTTTCGCGAATATATCCAACTCACGACTGTGCCGTCCCACTGCACCAAAACAATAATCACGTGGTTTTAATCCTCCATCACTCTCGGCTCACAAATCGCGACGAAAACACAAAGTTTTTCGTTTATTTTGTCAGCTCTCCTTTTTGTTTTTTCAATGGATCAAACGAATTGCATCGAGAAACATACTGGAAACATTTTCGAAGCTGCTGAAAGTTTTTCGGACTCGACGACTTTGAATTTTCATACGAATAAATTTGCTCACCGAAGTCGAAACGATTTGCGGATGATAAGGATGCCAGCTGACGTCACGAACGCATCGTTCGTGACCGACGAGGGCCGCCGCGATCTTGCCGGTCAGTACATCGTAAACTGAAAAATATTCATCGTTAATAATGCACGCTTCGATTACAGGAGCGAGAACTACCGGAATACTCGATGAAATATAATTTTTTTTTTCGTATTCACTTATAACGTTGCCCCACGCGCTGCCTGTGTAAATGTATCTCTGGCCCGTCGTTACGAGGGGTGAGAAATGACAGCGTATCAAAGTCTGCAGAACCAAGTGGCCCCGATAAGTCATTATGCTCGTGTCGCCTTCGAGCATCGTCAGGGACTCGCTCACTGCAAATGTTCCCACTTCGTAACGTAGATGCAAATAATAAATATACTTCGTGCTCGTTATGTACGTTTTGTCGTCAGCTACTTGCTCGGCGAGTTTTTAATGGGAATTCGGTAAGAATGTGACGCGTCGAATCGTTATATTGGGTTTTAAACTTAATTCCCGCTGTTTTTTGATGTGGTAGGCAACTTTTCGCTTTTTAAACCAGTCTAGGATTATCAATTATTATTCAAGTTATTATAAATTATTTTAAATTATTTTCAATTATTTTCAATAATTCAATTCAAGTGATTATCAATCATTTTCTATTAAGCTTAAAACCCAATAAAAACCCCTCAGTTAAAACCCAAACTATTAAGTTTAAAACCCAATAATTAGATAAATGTAGGCACGTGTGTGGATTTTTGACGTACTGATCTGCTTTACCGACGATCGAAGTTCAGACTTACCCATAGGGGTAACTCTGCGACAAAAATCGAATTTGCTCACTTGCTTTGCATTTTTTTTTTTACCGAGAACGCGATCAGACGCTTGTTTTTTCGTCAGAATTGAAATAAAAGAGAAGAGAGGTCAATAGTAAAAAAGTAAATTTTACGTTGCAGAGGCACTTGCTGCCATCGGTAGTCCCATTCGTGGCTATCGACAGCTAGACGCGTATTGCTTTCGCCTTTCTTGCTCGAGAAGGCTCGCATGTCCCAGAGCTTTATCGTCTGGTCTTTGCTGTTGGTGATCAGGTGGCGTCCATCGCCCCGCGTGTCTATGTACGTTATGCCGTCCCTGTGGCCGGCGAGGACACCCACGGGCTGAGGATTCGACTCGCGCAACGTTCTTCTGTCCCAGACCTTGAGAATCGTATTTGAAAAATCGGTCCACCTATCGTTCACTCTTCACTTGTGCGCCAAGTATGGGGTAAAAGTAAAAGAGATGGGCATACGAAGGAATATGGGCGAAATGAAAATAAAATATACGAATACGTGATTGTAGTTAATTAACGGGCTACATCTACCTAAGTGGGTCAAAAATTGCAATTCCCTGATAATTTCATTGAAATATTCTTAAAATTAAGGGGCTATTCTACTGTGACGGAATGAAAGAATCGAATTGTTATTTTGTGCATTTTTAAACTCTATTTCATCATAAAATTGATATCCATATGTTGGTAAAGGCAAAATCGACTCGCGCTGTACTGAGTCGATAAAGTGAAAATCCACTTTATCGACTCAGTACAGGGCTTTACAGTAGAAGCGCTCGGTGCGCGCGCTATAGTACGGCTACAGCTGCTCGTCTCTGGCAACTGTTCAGAACAGCTGTTTTGAATTTATACCTGAGTATACTATTATGCACGTATACTTCTATACATTTACTCTATAGTAGGAATCTCTCTTTTCACTGTGTGAGTAGAAGGACGCTCTACCGGCTAGATTATTTGGGTTTGTTTGGGTTACTAAGTACTTATACACTTATACTAAGTATAGTATACTTTAACCGCGGTTTTCTCGAAACGACTTTCTTTCACCTGGCGTTAGTGATTTCGGAAAAACGGCTCCACCAATCGGGCCAAAATGTTTACTGCATATTCAGCACATGTACGGCTATCGCCCGAACTAGAACTATTAGAAAATATTAATTTTAACTTATACTTTCGCCCGAATTATGACGAAAAAACGTGTTTTTCGAACATTTTCGCAAAAACAACGCCATTTGGTTATTTTGCAATATAAAATAATAGTTCGAGTACGGGCGATTGTGACACTCGTGCAGATTAAGAATCTTGGTCAATTTCCAATTACGTGCAGAGCGCAAGCCATCAACGCCAGCAACATACTTCTTTATGCCCTGACACGATTATAAATTGTTAAATAAATATATATTTATATGCAGCAAACAAATTAGTTTTCTATTCTGTAAGCGAATAAAATCTTTACGCGAAAAAAACGTTTTACTAATACATGCAACAGGTAAAAAATAATTAAGCATAGCTTGTTTTTTTAGCCATAACAGTAGAATAGCCGCTTAAACGCGTTTTGCTCGAAACACTTTTTTCAAATTGATGATATTTCGAGAACCACTTGATGGATTGTTTCCAAATTTACAGGAGATACGATGAGGAAGATCTAAAATTCGTTGACGATCACACTTTTTAAAAATCGATTCTTATTTTTTAATAGTTCCGTAAAAATGACGACTTTTTATAGATTTTGTGTGCTCGAGTTTCGCGACGTCGCCACGATGTTAAAAAATGATTTAAAAAAATCGTCTGAAGAATCGTAAATCGCGTGGCAAAATGACTGGCCATTGATTTCTGCAACTGCTCACCTTGCACAAGCCGTCGTCACCACCGCTAAAAAGTATCTGCGACGTATTATCGGCGAAAGTAACGGCATTGGCGTCCCTCGAGTGTCCTCTTACCTGAAACAATATTCGCAATTGTTTTTCACCCATTTGAATAAAACGGAGTAGAACGTTCGACGGATGAGCGGGAGGAACAGAAAAACTGCTGACCCGCAGAGTGCGCTGGTGCTCCCGGAGGTCGTAAACGTAGAGATGACCGTCGTTCGCACTCCCGATAATCTCGTTCCCGTCGTTCGAGAAGCCCAACGAGAAGATGCAGAACCTACGATCGGGCGGATACAGCCAGAGGGCGTCTTGTAAATTCGGGTCCCCGTACACCGAGCACATGTATACTGGAAAAGATAAGAATAAGTGGAAGAAAAAATCGACTGAGGACTGGGGACGCAGAAAATACTCGGACGCTGTATGATTATCATTTTAATCCGCTAGTGGGCACGTAATGATAAAAAAATTTGAAGATCGCTATTTGTATCTGTCCCAAAGATCTGTCGGGCCGTTTTTTTTTCTTCCGAACCGTAGATTGCTCCAGGATTGTAGATGTGACATTCGATCGTTTTATTTGTGTCAAAAGTGCGAGGAGACTAGTGAATGGATATGAAAAGGGTACTCACGGCACTGTGACCAGCTGGAATAAACTATGTACCTCCCATCGGGACTAAAGGCCGTGTCCAAAACGCTCGAACCGACGTCACGTGCGGGAATTTTCTTGAACGGGACGAGTTTGCCGTTGGCCGTGCTGTACAGTCGCAGCAGTCTGCCTGTAAGGTTGTGCTTTTTTCACGCCGGAACGACTCGTCGAACGATAACGTCGCTTAGATTTAAAAAATACAAAATTGACTAACGGCCTTACCTTGGCTAGCGGTGAGTAAGAATGTTCCGTCTTTGGAGTAAGTGCCGCAGAAGGCTTTGCAATTGTACCTGAGGATCTGGTGCCGGCTTCTCGGTAGAAAATAATTGTTTATTCTGCGTTTTTGGCCGTTGGTGAAACCAGGGCCCAGGGTACGCTTTTGTATCATGGCAGTGACGGATACGTTGTCCTTTTCGCTGTTGTCTACGTATCCGGAAGCCTGCTTGGTCTCCGAGTACAATTCGCTCCCCTGTTCGTTGGCGAAACAAAAGCGGCAATTCGTTTTTACGAGTCTGGAGGAGCGCCAGGGGGGTTCCAAGCGTGCCGAGTTTCAAGAGAAGAAACGAGGTGTGGCTCGTTATACTTGCGTCCAATCTGGATGTGTCGTACTCCATAAATGAAAATTGCGGAACGTCGTAGGTCCGAAACTGTGGCAATCTTCACTTCTTCACTCTTGTTCTTG
Organism: Ophion costatus; assembly: GCA_951751655.1. Classification (NCBI taxonomy): domain Eukaryota; kingdom Metazoa; phylum Arthropoda; class Insecta; order Hymenoptera; family Ichneumonidae; genus Ophion; species Ophion costatus. Next base: position 14,896,535 of record OX632367.1, read on the forward strand.
ACGATGGACAGTGGGAGGAAAAAAAAGAACGTTTTTTTCCTTTAACGAGTCGTGACGACGCACGGGAGCATTCTTTCCCTTTCGATCTATCGAAGCAACGGAATGGAAAAAAAGTAATCGGGAGAAAAATAACGAGTTGATTGTGTCGATTTTGTTATTAAGCTTCGAATGTCCCTGAGTCGGCTGGAGAAAATCGGAAGAGGAGTTTCGTATCGTCTGTACAATGCGATTCCATAATGCGATATCAAAACACTTATTGTTGTGCTCCCATTGTAGATTCTACCTGCGAAACGAAAGGTTTTAGATACTTTATCTATATTCTATTCGCGTGTATACGATGTACACAGAAATTACGTTGAGCGAACATTATGGCGGATTTGTTTTGAGATGCATATGTACGTACGTCACGTGAAACATTCGCGATGCAAATCGGTTTTGATACCGACTGTCGGTAATGCAGAGATCTCCGCGCTGTCAGCGGCAAATGGGATAATTATAGGATGCTGTCTGCTATACCGGCTGAGCTGCAATGAATGCGAGGGAAATATTTACAGATTTGCTTTTTCGGGCGGTGATGGCAACTCAGTCGGTAACTGAGCCGTTGAGCACTCTTCTCCGAGAGGATTCAAATTTTGGAAGAACAGTCTCGGTTTGTTGTCATTTTGGTGTCATTTTGGGTGAACGCAACGATGGATTTCCAGCACTTTCGCACTCATCGCGTGGTGAATCTTTTATTTCATTGTGGGATGATGGGCCTGGTCGGTAAAAATACTGCAGTCAAGTTTTCTTCTAGACTCGGTCTTCCTAGGATCTCTCTGCGCAGGAGAGCTATTTGATTTTGCGAACGGTAAGAAGAGCTCTTTTTAGCTCTTTTACCGACGATTGGTAAGTGTAAATGCGTGAACTGGAATCTTGTGAATAAAAAATCTAAAATCTTCGCGTCAAAACACTGCGAATTTGTTTTTTTCGGAAGCGGACCAATTTGCTTTTCTTCCAAACGATGTAGGCAATCTTAATGATTTATTTGATGAGCTTTGGAATATTATCGGCCAAATTTAATTCACATGGGCTTTGTCTTTAGCAATTTATTGTTTGTTTCTTACAAACGATACGAATAATTTTAGAAAACGGCGGACAATCATTTATAACAGTATTCTAATCTACAAATTAAAAAAAATCGATTTTTTCCACTTTCTTTAAGTATAATGATTTAGTTGATGAGCTTTGGCAAATTATCAGTCGAATTTAATTCACATCGGGGCTCGTCTTTTGCCGTTTATTAATGTTTTTTTTTGCAAACGATACAAAGAATTTTTTTAAAACGCCGAAAAATCATTTATAGACAGTATTCTAGTCAAGAAATGTGAAAAAATCTATTTTCGATGCATTTCGATAAGAATATTTCCACAAGAAGAAATTTCGAAATTCTCATTGTTTACATGGTTATAGTGATTTAAAACGAGAGCAGAATAAGATCGACCGGTCAGGATTACGATCTTCAGAAGCTTCTAAGGAACGAAGCTTCTAAGCAAGAACGAGCTTCAGAAAATCATTATTTTGAAGTCGAGGTAGGCACACTTTACGAAGCAGGAATGGCCGATTAAAAAATCGATTTTTTTAAAACCATAAACCTTTAGTACAACTATTCAAGAATATTTTCCCAAAGTAGTGTAAATAATTCAATACTGCCTTGAATTCTTATTCAAACGCGTTTTCCTCAAAACTGCATTTTCGAAATTGGCGTGCAAGATTACTCAAAAACTATTGAGCCGATTGAGTTGAAAGTTGGTGGAAATGTTGATAATATTTCTGCCTCCTGCTTGACGTGAATCGTTTTTGAAAAATTCGACAAAAAACGACTCTGTTAACAGAAATTTTGCATGAATTGTTGAATTTTGTTTGTAAATGCGAGCCAACCGCGAAAATCAGCTATCTTTCGATCTGTTACACTGTGATTATACTATTAAATTGTACCTACATTTTAATAAATGCAGAACAATTATTTCGTAGTTTAAAAAATCCCTCAAAATTGCTTCACTTTTTCTCGTCTGAATGTATATGTCGCCTTAAAGTTTATTTTTGCGGTGAGTTCTTTATTCTGCAGTTTTGACCCCCTTTATTCGCGGTGCTATCGTTTCCCCTCGATGAGACACAAGATACTCCTCGAATCGTATAAGTATAAATAGTGCACCGGGTCCCACAGTCGATTCGTTCTACACGCGTATATGGGTATACGGGCGGATGCGCGCCTGGAATCTCTGGTCTGGCAACCTTGGTCTGAATCCCATAGAAACTATGGGAACGGTGCATGGCGAGGGCCGGGGGGAGGGAGCGATAGTAGGCGTCCAGGATTCTGGATAAATTGTGGGAAGTGGCGAGGACGGGTGCAGCCGCAGGATAACTAAGAATTGTTATGTTTATACGCACATACATATATACATTTATATATTCGTGTGACAGATAAATCGATGATCCGAAAACGTGCCAGTTTCCCAGATGAAATATACACCTGTCTCGATCACGAGAAAAAAGGTCCTGACAAACGAATTAAATAAAAAACTGCACAAAAATATACGAAAAGAATTACTTTTGCACAAGTTTGCATAAGCTTGAAATGTTTGAAAACTATTTTTTAAATTTTATTTAGCGTAGTTTTAAAGCGTGGGTTATTGCGTTTAATTTACAACAAAGATTTGGTGTAAATTCTAAAAATTGACCGAGTTATGACGATTTTCGTAATGGGTCAGATCATTACTGCGCTACGGCACTAATACGACACTTGTCTCGACGATGAGGAAAAAAAACAATCCTCATGAACAGTGCCAATGAATAGCCACAAAAAATACACGCATAGAACTTTTTTTGCATAAATTTGGATAAGCTTAAAGTGTTAATAGAATTGATTTTTTTCTCGCGTAGTTTTATAGTGTTGGATCATAATTTTGATTGACAACAATGATTTGGTATAAATTCTAGAAATTGACCGACTTATGACGATTTTTGTGATGGGTCAGATCATTACTGCGCTACGACTACTTGGACGGTCTCGAAACGACGACGCGAAAAAGTTCTGATAAACAAAATAAATGGAGAACTACAAAAAAATATATATGAAAGGAATTTTTTCGCACAAATCTGCACAAGCTCGAAATGGTAAAAATACGATTTTTTATTGCACAGTTTCATAGTCAGGGTCTTATCTTTAATTAACAAAAATATTTTGTACAAAATTTGAAGTCAACCGAGTTACGACAATTTTTATGAAGGGTCACATCGCCCACTGCGCTACGACCCGCCACGTTTCATCGTTTTTTCTGTTCGCGTTGGTCTCACAAATTTTTACTCGAACAGGGCATAGTCTCCCTTCTCTATCGTATGATCAGCTGATTTTTTCACGTATTTATCCATTATTGTCAACAAATGCTCACAATTGTCTTTACGCGTAAAAAATTACATTTTTTTTCTACAGTTTGTCCTTTTCGTGATTTTCAAAATTTAAAAAAAGTATTCCTTGCTACGTAAATTTCTTTTCCATTCGATCAGTCCATTTTTCTCTTTTTCATGTCAAATCACCCGAGTAGCCCTAGCCACCTGCACCCGTTGGCCATGCAGCAACTACGGCACTTTGTTTAAACAATAATAACTCCACTATTTATCGATATTCGTCAACCGAAAAAAAACCCAAATTTGGCAAGACTATGTACCAATTGCGTGTAAAATCTCCAATCCTTGACGCCCCTGCGCTCATCACAAAAAAATATGGAATATGTATCCATTTTTCGGGTCCCAATAGGCCTAGCTCCATCAAGCCTACTTGATCAGCCCAAAAACTGCGCCTCAACGTGCGGTCAATGAACAAAGTTCCCTCGTCACTGAAACGTGAGTAGGTGATTATAATCGTAAGAGGGTTAATCTTGACATTTCATGGAGTAAGTCTCCCTCGCCCTTGCTCGCCCTTTCTCGCGGCCAAGCCGATGGCGAACCCCCTGGCTCAACCAGTTGCTTCATGCCGTAAGAGAAACGTGCATCGGGCCAATAATGACGGCAAGCCCGCTTCCCGCGTTCTCGGACGTACGCAAGACGTTCGCGGAAAATCCCTTAGTCATCTGCACGTACACCCTTTGTATATTATATACCGCGTTATGGGGTAAAGGGAATCTCCCGAATCATGGCGGGCAACCGGGTGCGCGAGTCCGTGTCGATATATCGGCGAGATGAGGGAAGTGGCAGGGAGTTAGGGGAGCACCAGGGAGCGATTGGTGAGGTCGTTGCTGGTATTAAGGGGTGGGTAGCAGGGGCAGGCTGGTCGTATGAGATGTGATTCGGAGGACGAAGTTGCCGGAGAGAATTCGACGCAGGTTAACTGTGCCAAGGGCGGCTGCGACCTTGGCCTCAATAATTCAAACGGAATTACGAAAATCAGAGAACTGCCAGTCATCTGTATCTTTATATTTATATTTATGTGTCGATATCTGTGTGCAGAGAACTGCAAGCCGGATACTCAAATATTATGTGTGCGTGGGGGTATATATCATATACAGGATATTAGGAAGGTCGATTCAAAGCCTTAATGGGGTGATAGGTCAGTCCAAAGTCTAAGGATTTCGAGTTATCATGGTAAGTGTGATTTTTGGAAAATTTCCCAAAATTAGGTATTAACTCGGTCATGATGTTCAAACAGACGATAATTGGTAACTAAAAACTTAGTTGCGTCTTGGGTTAATGTGTATTCAATCGACAAACATCAATACAATCATCTGGATCCACACGACAAACTAAATGGAACGTGTTGGATAATTAATATCGTGTCAAAAAATTAAAATACCTCTTATGTTAATGTTATTAAAAAAATAATTTTGGGAAATTTTCCAAAAATTATGCTTACCATGGTAACTCGAAATCCTTAGATTTTGGACTAAGGTAACCTAGGTTAGATATGTTTCTAACGAGTAAATAAACGAGTAACGAGTACAATGAAACATTTTTTGACCTATCCTGCACCCTGTACATATATGTATATATATATATATATATACAGGGTACATCTTAACTATTAGTTTTCCGTCCGTGAGCATATAGGCTGCCTCTTTCCAAGCAAAACGCTATTTGTAAAAGTGTCGTGCGTCAACAATTGCCCGAGATATTCACGAGTAAAGTTCAACGGTGAGTAAACAATGGCACAGTAGTTTCCGCGTCAAGGGGAAGGGGATTTGAACTTTCAATTTTGAATTTTGAAATTTATTCGTTCGTTCAAATAATATATTCAATAGTAAATAAAAAAATTTAAACAATATTTTCCATCGTTTACCCAAACATCTTTAGATCTTTAGATCTTTTAAGTGAACAATAGACAATATTGTCTAACACTTTTTATTTATTATTTAATACTTTATTTGGGTAACCGGAAAAGGTTCGAAATTCAAATTTCAACATTCGAAATTGAAAGGTTTAACTTTCAATTCCAATTTTAATTTAACAAAAATCAATGGATTTGAATCCACTTGCGTGAATGTGGATTCGAACTCGCGACCGCGCTCGCTTGAACGCCGAAATTGCTGTGCCATTCTTTACTCACCGTTGAACTTTACTCGTGAATATCTCGGCCAATTTTTGTCGCACGACATTTAAAAAAAAAGCGTTTTGCTTGGAAAGAGAGACCCTATATGCTCACGAACGGAAAACTAGTTGCTGAGATATACCCTGTAAATATATCCTGGGAAAGGGCTCACAGGGTTCATTTTCGTCCTCGGTGCTTTGGATTTGCTGTATTTTGAAAAGATCCACTCGCCAGATACGTTCGAAACGGTGGCCGAAATAAATTTGGCTACTGTGCGCGGTTGGTACAGCCACGTGGAAATCGGCCAGTTGATAGGTGACTAGCGAGCAGGAAACATCGGTCGGGAACTTAATTAGCAGAATTTACGATTTTTTAGTAGCGCGCTGCATTTTTCCAGTTGTCCTTTTTTTTAAAAATAAATTGACAATTTACAGATAAATTCTTTATTGCTGCCATTATTTTGGTTACAGCTAAGCTTGGGACTGAAAAAAAAGATTCTTGCACTTCTTTCCGTATTTTATGTGATTTGTTTAAATGTTTAAAACGACTCGGCCGAACCTGACGCACCTTTGTACGGCGACCTATTTTTATATATAATATATATGTATTGTGTTCCGCGAACTTTCGTAATTGGGTATTTTGGAAGGGCAGACTATTCAGCTTCGATTCGATACCTTCGACGAGGGGAAAAACCTTCTCCGGAGTTCGAAGGCGCCATCTTTTAACTTTTCCGAAATTAAAAATTCCCAAAAATAACTTATGATTTATGGATCGAGACGCAATTCTTGTCCAATAATCGGTCGAAATAATATTGCGAAATTTTTTCGAAAAATCGCATCGGGATGTTCCGTCGGACGGAAAGTTTTCCGCATTGTGTGACGGAGCATTTCCCATAGGTGAAACCTTTCCACGACCTTCGTGCTCTCGAAAAGGATCGATGCGGAATTCACCTGTGCCGATTGAAGAACGGCATATACCTTCCGCTTTCGCGCTGTACGAAGAGGCGCGCGATACAATGATGTTCTTTTTTCATGCTGTGCACATTCGAATATTCGAAGCACGATAGGGTTGACTCGATGCGGAATTTTGCGCTCTTTGGATACGGAAAGACATGGTGAATTCTGCCAGTGAAATTTTCTTTCTTGACGTTCGGCAACCACGTCGTTGTACTTCCGGTGCGCATATATATACAGGGTCTCCTGTTATGAATGGATAATCTTGCAACTCTTGATGGGTCAGATCATGTCCTTCTATACAGAATTTCAGTTTAGTAAAAGTCTCACGATTTTCTAGATTTTGGACTTTATGTTATTAAAAAAAATCATCTGCTTTTGGTTTTTCGCATGCCATTTCTACAAATGATATGAATCGACAATAACTAAGCGACTTTTTAAAGTAATTCCCACGTTTCTTCAAATTCTCCGCTAATCATCTTGTCCTTCCAATATTTTTCCATGCGTATACCTATTTTCCTATGTTCATATTATTCCTTGTAGTATGTTAACGCATCGATCTCGCTCCAATCGTATTGACGTTCTTGTTCAATTTTAATTTTATTGCCTCTTTCTATTCTTCTTTGCAGCTCCCTTATATTTCTATTCCGTACGGCTTGCCAGAGTGCGTCCTTACCTACGCACTACATTTATCCTCTTATTTATTTTCTTCATTTTTATAGGTTACTATTTATAATTGCTCTATACAGGTTGACAATTATAAGGCGGCCATATTCTTTTTAAGGGAGATTTTGCAAAAAAAGATTTAAAGAAAATACACCGTATTTTTGTATCCACGATTTTTGTATTCGCCCGAAAATATTGAGCATTCTGGAAAAACAAATCTAGATTCAACTTTTACTTCAGTAGAATAAAGATAATTGAATTCTGAATACGTTGATCGATAACTCTTTGCAAATGGCGTTAAATTCCATTGATCCTCTTTAAAATGTATCTTCGATCACTTTTTTCTCGATGACAGAATACAGCAAGAAAAGTTTTTCAGGAATGTTTCGTATTCGCAATTCAATAATCTTCATTTTATTGTACTTCAAATCGACTTTCGATATTTCCCTAGAATGCCCAATTTTCTCTGGCAAATACTACCCATCACATAACTACGCTATATTTTTTTTCAGACGACATAAAACGCCCCCGAAAATCATATTTTTTTTCGGTCGTATAATAACCGCGGACGACCCGCCAAAAAAAATAAAAATTCCATCGTCAGTCAAATAGAATGAAGATGATAAAATTCCGAATACGAAACACTCGTAAAAAAGCTCAGCTCAAACTTAAACGTGAGCTTTCCGCCTATATGTATTTATGTCCACCCTCGCATGGATGAATATGCAAAAAACGCCCAGAGTACATGATCACGCACACTCGATAGCGGTGCGCACAAAGCGTGACGAAATTGCCTAAAATGAGGTTCGTGTGTACTGATCGTCGGAACAAGGAGATCGGAACAAGGAGGCATTCGAAAAGTGAGGGAGGTAAGCAGGCATGAGAAAACTGAGGGAAGGTACTTGTTCCTTGTTTTTTGTCTTCGTTTTTGGTCGTGGCTGCGGCGTTGTTCCCGCTGGCTGGGGTATTGACGCTCCGGCTGCCGGTTGACAGGAGCCAGCGGAGCCCCTAGCCAAAGCAGCTCTACCTGCAGCCCAGACCTATATAATATCCCAGGCAGGCCTATACCCTGGCCAACCGGACGCCTGCGCATCGTTCCTATCGTCAAAGTCCTTCTCCATGGCGCACGGTGAAATCGCGCCCTAGTCTTACGTAACGTAATGGCGGAAGTGCGCAAGCTCGAAAGGTGAAAGGTTGGACGACTCGTGCCTTTCTGGCCGTCAGGATACTCGCGTTCTTGGTTACTCGTGCGGCTATATATTTATATATACGTATATTCGTGTGGGTATGTGTACGTGTGCGTATGGGGGTGGAAAGCCCAGTTGTGCGCGTTCACCATCGGCAAAACCATCAGCAGGGAGGTAAACGCAGGATAAGGCGATTGGGGGTGAGGGTTGTGTGTACCCCGGCTGAAGACGGAGTGGGTGAGAGAGAGAGAGGGGGCGAGGGAGGGAGGAAAGAAAGGGAAAGGGATGTTTCCACCCCCTGCGAGAGAGAGAGCTTTCGCGGGAAAGCAGTAAGCAGCGCGTTGGTGGTACCAATGGGGGTTGAAGGAGAATTCAATGTGGTGGGGCCAGTATGGGGTTGGAGGGTTGTTCGGGAATGCCCAATGGAACTTTCTCTCTCTGTCTTCCTGATTCTCCCACCCTCTCATTCTCTCTCTCTCTCTCTCTCTCTCTCTCTCTCTCTCTCCCTCGGTCTCCCTTTCTCTCCTGTTTACAGGAGATATAACAGGACTACTCTCCCCAACGTTTTCGCATTTCAGTGTCGCGATATAACCCGGTGCTGCAGGCCACGCACCACACGTTAATCCCCACGCACGAATCACGCTTTTACATTCGTGTGCCATGTCAGGACGATCGTAATTTCGGTGACCGGTCATCATGTATTATCCATTGCGTTGACGTTTTCTATTCTTATTCGTTGTCTCGCCGTCAGTTTGACGCTGCAACCCCGGTATAAGCTGCAACAGGTGAGAAATCTGAATTCTTTTTCCTACCGGGATAGTTGGGTGTTTTTTTTTCTAGTAGCCGCGAACGTTCGTTACGCAGCTTTTTGACGGCCTTGCGAAAATATTAGCCCGTTTCCGCTGGTACTTCGCGCGCTTTTGACGCTTCGCTCGATTTCCGGTTGATGCGGACGTCAGTTGGAGGCATGCTGATTGTCCTCGGTTTTTAACGACGGTACGGGCCGATTGTTTGGGTTTGCTATCGGCTTCGGAAATCTCGCTGGGCTTTGATCACGTTGATTTGATATTGTGGACACATTTACGAGGGGGGAACTTTTTGGCAGCACTTCTGGTCATAAACGTTTGCCTGAATGTTAAAAAGATATAAGTTCACACCTAATTAATTTACTTAAATAACTAATGGGACGATCTAAATAGAAAGAAAACTACTTTCACGTTGAAATTAATCTACTTAAACAATGAATTTCACAAATTAAAAAATAGTTTCATGCCCAAATTAATCTACTTAAACAACTAATATCACAAGCCAAATTGAAAAACTCGTTTCACACCCAAATTGATCTGCTTAAACAACTAATATCGCAATTCAAATGCGAAAAAAAAACTTATTTCAGTCCAAATTCTTATATTCAATGTAATTGAAGTTTGCAGCGTTGAAATGCAATTTCTTCTTCACCTATTTTTCTGTCACGTTTAAGTTGCTAAAATAACTAAAACACTTTCGAGGATTTTTATTTAGTGATGTACAATCGAAATCTGCCGGAAAACCATTTTGAATAATAACAAACATGTGGAAATGCAATTGTAAAAAAAGAATCGTTGGATTCCAACGATGCAAACTTTAACGCCATTACATTCAGGCCTTTTGATCATTGCGGTGCAATTGAAACGTAGAATGGACGTAAAATTGGCGAAATTTTCCGTTGGCTTATAATTTTTCTTTTTCTTTTTGTTTTTGTCGCCTGAACAGGGAAAGGTATTGTTGGGCTCGTCTATTTGCGGTGAAAACAATCAACAAAATTGTACGCGCTCGGATATTTTCATAACGAGGTATATTAAGAGCGTTTACTCGGCTGGTGTCAACGTGTGCGTTGTTTTTACGAATATACATACGTACACATTTCCCGTTTCATTGAACGTCGCAACTGTCGTCCCCGAAGTCGAGATAACGAAGTTATTTTTACTCGACCGTTATGAACAATAAAGCCGTTTACAAAACGACCCCCAACCCCTCTCATAAATGCGCGTGTACAAATATAGAAAAGTTTTTACGCCCGCTTTCGGAATCAAAGTTTCGTGGTGACAAAAAAGTTTTGGAAAATGAAAATTAAAGAGGGTCGAACAGCGGAGCAGGGCAGATTGGTTACCATCTGATATATAATTAGAGAATGCTCGTGGAATGGAAAAAGGAAAGGAAAAAAGAAAACCAATTATGGGTTAGCCGCGAGGTTAATTTGAGGCTATAGGGGAATCATCAACGAGCCACTTTGAAAGCCGATCCAACGGATTCCAATACTTTTCCAATACATGTATCATCGTTTCAAAACGACGACCGAGCTTCCATCGAAGCACGATGAAACTTTTTATTTACCGAAGGAAATTCTACTTTTTTGCTTCGTATTATCGTAAAACGGCGACAGAGTAGACATGACATAATTGAATATTTTCATCCCCTGTTATCGTAAAAATATAACGCGGTACATTTTATCTTCGAAAGGTCGGGGAATTTATTCGCCCATCGCTATTCAAAGTCGTTTGGAGCGACTGAAATTTTCGTCCCGCTTCGCAAAGTCTGTCAATGTGAATTCGACCGTTTGGAAATTCAGTCAATTTATCGGCGACGCGGGTTCGATATTGGCAGAATTCTTTTTGAAGCCACGTTCGAGCGGATTTAAATTACAAAATTTGGCAACGAGAAATGCAAATTCCTTGGGCTCAGGGGCACGAAAAAAATAAAACTATCGAAACATAAAAAAATGTTCTTGCCCCAGAGCCATTTTATTTTGGATCGGCATACGTCCATAGAACACTATAAGGGAAGACTGTGACGGCCCGAAAAAGAACGTTTTTTTCGACTTTTTTTTGTTCACTAGATTATCTATTTGGGAATTCAAAAAAAGGTATGTTATTAAGCATACATTGAACTCATTTCGCGTAAATTTTTATTTAGATAATGTAAACATAACAAGGTTATTGAGGTATAATAGATCTTCTGTATAAAAAGTGTGGTCCAACGGTCTGATCGATAACTCGACAATGGTTAGTATGAAAAATAAAAATAAAAAAGTTTTATAATCTATATAAATGTCGTTCTCGTTGTACGTAGCCCGTTTTTTCGAGAAAAAAATATTCATAAGATGGCGGGTGTTAAAAAAAGGTGTAATTTTAGCGAAATTTTTACTAATATTCAGGGACTTAAAAAATACTAAATTAAAAGAAACGACTCCGTACAACGATGGCCACTGCAATGACGGAAATTTTGTTTTTTTTTCTATTGAAAATCAGGCAATTATAGCTACAGTTATAAACGATATGAGGATCCGTAAACGAGTAAATTAGTAAATAAGTTACAGACCTGAAATTTGGATATATTGTGTAGAATGTTGATTGAAAGGCGAATATTGAATTAGAAATTTAATTAAATTATTTTTCATGGCGGCCCTCACATGAAAAGGGAGCAAAAAAATTCTTACCCTGGCATGTAGGGTGTCATTGTCTAAAGCTCATTGAGTAGGGTACAAATATATTTTTTATTCGTTTTTATCTTAAAAAATAAAGCGATGGGAGGCCTTTGAAGTTCTCAGTTTAAGACCATTTTTGTAACGGGGTCTATCTCACAAACTAAACTAGTTAGGAATTTGGAATTTCTGTATATTATGTACCATACACTGTATTTGAAAAACAAATACTGGAAACGCCGATTCATAATGTAGTATGTATAATAATTCATTGTATAAATAATACAATAAATTTCCAATTAAAATATACAAAATTATTGTTATTTAAATCTTTACAATAAGAAATGAATTATTTTTTGAGTAGGTGCCAGCCAAGAACGAGACATCGACGTCACGAAAGAAACTAGATTGCAAATTAAAAAAGACTGTAGATCGTATATTTCATTTATTTTTCACCGCCTCCTCTTTCACTGAGAAAAATGTGACAATATTGGCAGTTGGCTGGTACCGACGTAAAAAAGAATTTATTTGCTATTGTAAATATTTAAATATCAATAAATGTATACATTCGCTTAAAGCAGGAACTTACACAGTTTTCTTTAGCAATCATCACCTCGTATGATTGCAGTTTAACCTAACAACTAGGACAGAAAAAAAGCATTACCTAATTAAATATCTAGTTTAAAAAAAGTCACTTAGTCATATGTACGGCACCCATACGTGCGGCCCATTCACAGCTGCCCTCAAAATTCCGGATATACCACTAATAACAATAATTGTTATTCATCACATGATAATTTTGCAATTAATGATATTATCACATAATTAAATATTCGGTACAAAAAGACGAGGGGCGCTGATGTGCAAATCCGTTTGTTCAACGCCCACTTTTTGGCTTGGCAAATAGAAATGGGGCGATAGGAGCAGGATGGAGGGAGATCCGATGTTGGAGAGCTCGCTCTCGTGTACCTTAGGACTGCATTATTCATTGTTGCGCGTGCTCGTTGATTTGTCCATCGAGAACGCTCGCGAGTTCATTTCGAATGGATCGAACGCACGCGGAGGTGGAAAAGCGGAAATTGTCGAGAGTCGACGTTTTTATTTGTACTTACTCTTCCCGAAGAGCCCTCTCGTGCATTCTCTTCTCTCGGGCAGTCGCTCGATTTGCGTTGCAAATAACCGTCCGGCTCCCGACGCACGGAAACTCTCGAAAATTGTATAAATGTTTTCCGCCCACGTATGTTTGCAACTCGTGAGCGTATCACTGCCAAGATCTTCGAAAAGGATTCCTGCCGATTCCCTGATCGGGACTAACCTCCGATGTTGTAAAAAAATTACATACTAACAGTAAATAGTAGCAAATGTGACAGAGGACCTTTTCAGTAATTATTTCAATGAAAAACTCCATAAAAATCAAATAAAGAACAGTAATAATTCATCGACGTTATTGCCAATCGCAGAATTCATTTATTTTGAAAAAGTCACTACAAAGGATTCACGATACCGGCGAGAAAAAGGTCATTGAATCTTTTCCAAGCATCGTCGAAGTGGATAAAGGACGTTCGGCCCTTCTCCCTGGAGGCTCCGCACAGGTCCTTAAAGTTGTACGAGTTTGAGCTGGAAAGTTAGAGCCTCCAATGGTTTATCTCGCACCATCGAGGGAAAATCATTTTATTCGTGGCTATATCTTCTTCGACTTTACTCGACGAGTTCACGGCTGTCAGCCCTACGGTCCAAGGGCTCATTGTTCAAATAGACGTACTTAAAGTCTGAAAAATGAGTTTATATTCTATAGGGTGTCTCAAAATGACCGGACATTAAAATTTTTTGATAAAACGTATTATTTATTCGAAAAGTACGAATATTTTCATTTTATTAGAAGGCACAAACATAGAGGCCAAACCAGTTTTTTCTATACGGTTACTTTGGGTTTATCCCAAACCCAAACAACCAAGTTTCACCTAAACTATACCGGTTAAGGATGTTGAGTCCCTACGAAACATGTTAATGTTAATTGTTCAATAAATAGGTTCTTAATCGTCATGAAATTTTTACACGACCTCCTGAATACTTCATGTTAAAACATACCAAATTTTCAAAATTCTATCATCATTACTACAACCTCCTTAAGGGTTGAAATAACAAATGATAAGAAAATTCTGAAAATTTGGTATGTTTTTGTATGAAGTATTTAAGAGGTCGTGTCAAAATTTCACGATGATTAGGAAGCTCGTTATTCAAAAATTAACATTTTGTTAAGAACAATTTTTAAAAGAAATTAAAAAAAAATTTATCAATAAACGTCGTTTTGTTTCCGTTGCTTTCAGTATATTGTAGATATTATAAAATTGAGAGGTCAAAAAAAAACTTATTGCAAAGTTACATCAGTTTCCATGAAACAACATTTAATTTGTGAATGTTAATTGTTCAGTAACGAGCTTCCTAATTGTCGTGAAATTTTTACATGACCTCTGAAATACTTCGTACAAAAACATACCAAATTTTCAGAATTTTATCATCATTTGCGATTTGGGACTCAACATTCTTAATTCGAAGCTAAATGCATATGGTTAATGGATTAACCGGTTCGGATTAATCGGCTAAATGCGGATTAACCGGTTCGGTTAATCCGAAGCTAAATGCAACTCCGAAGCTAAATGCTAAATGCATATGGGAAGAACTGGTTTGGCCCAGGCAAAACTAGTTTGTCCTAAAATCGGGTTTGGCAGGCAATACATACACGGGGAAAGATGGCTTTGAACTCGTTCGATCTATTCACTGGCACATTTTGCTGTTTTGGGGACGACCTTCAGCCCTTATTTGTCAAACGGATCGTTGACTTTGGAGTCAGAAAGGTCCTGGAAGTCGAGTATCGTCAAAATCACTTTTCCCCATAGACGAATGTGCCCAAAGTATCGGCGACGATCCGTCTTTGGGTAAATGTTTTCGTTCGTCGTTGAAGACTGCGCGAGGCTATCAAGGGTGTGTTTCTACTTTGGATTCATGGGGGATCGAGGGTCGAGTCCAGGTCGAAGGGAAAGTAGGTATTACGTAATACAGCCACCCCATGGGTTGTACCAATTAATTTTGAACATTCGGTCGAAAGGGCAGTGTGTCAAGGTTGGCGTCGGCGATGGTGGTTGGCTCTATCACGGATGCTCGACTTCGTCCCTGCACATACTTTTTTCCTTGACGACAGGTCTTTTTTTCTTCTACAATTCGTCTTTCTGCTTCCGCTCGCGCATTCTCCGGGCATTTTTCACGAGCGAATTGAAAGTCTTTCACGGCACGAAAGAAGATCACACGTGAAAGGGAATTTCGCGTATGAATGTGTAAAAAAAGCGATATGCAAAATGCCTTTGCATATCGCTGTCGCAGCCTTCAGAGCCACCCACTTTTTTTTTTCTCTCTCTCTCTCTCTCCCCCTCACCTCTGGCTCGGAGCTCGAGAATTCCTTCACGATCTTCCGTATCGCGAGAAAACACGCGATGTCGTTGAAGGCTCGAAAGATCAGCTGTTCGAGGATGTACAATCGTAGGGGTGGAAAAACGGAAGGGGGCGTTCCTGAGAAATGGAAGTCGAGCCGGAAGTTACCACAAGTTTTATCTCGTTCTCCAGGCAGAACTAGTGAGATCCGGACAACTTGAACATCGCTCAACAGGGATCACTCTCTGGAAGCCCAATTTGAAGGGTCAGACTGATGATTTCTTTTTCAGTCACACATTGGTTGTAAAAAATTATTTTTTTTCCAGCATGTTGTACACATGTTTGTGGTTAGAATGTAATTTTTTCGAAAATCTTTCATAGTGTTCGGCGTGCTGCAGTTGGCGTTGCAGTCTTCCAGCGGCGAGGCCCGAAACGGCGGGATCTCTACCAGGCTCAAATGTAATCTGAAACGAAAACAAAAAAGTTTTCTTCAAATATACCCAACTGGCAATGGATTCACGATCCACTTTTCGAAATTTCGAAAAATGCGATGAATGACAGCTTCTCCAAAGCGAACGTCATTTTTCTCTTGAAAAACACCATGCTGAAGTCATTGTGTTAACAAATTGTTCATCCAATTAAAAAAATGTGATCGTGAACCGAAAATGACGACCGTTTGAACGCTCACTGTGCAAATTCAAGTCAACAGTGTGGAAGTTATTCAAGATATCAATCCCACCATGTCAAGATATGTATATAGTTTCGAGATAATCGCTTTCAAAGTTTTGGTACATATTTTACATGATGTGAAATATTGTCGTCTTACCGCTAGTCAGCGATTCCGGCACCATGTGAGTGTCCTTCCTTATCATCGATATCGTGCTGCACACCTAATCTATGCGATCTGCGGGCAGTTCGGGCCTCTTTTGAGTGTTCTTGTGCTTTGATGTCCGCTTTCGTTACACGCGCATCATCTTTAATCCGACGCACACTGTTCCACTGGAATAGGTGTAAATTCGTCAATTTTTAGAATTTCGGGGTCCGGTTGGTCTTAAAATATTCTTAAAAGTTCACACTACAACAATATGCAAAAAAAACGATTTTTTGAAGTTCCCGGAGAGGGATACCTCCTTCAGTGTCCGTCTTGGATTTTGTTGTAACTCACATATGTGATGAAACATTGAAAATGGTTAGAAACGTATATTGTTTTATCGGTAGAAAAACGATTTTCAGGCAAAACCACCCCTCGAAAACAGGCGGTCACCCATCAATAATTTTTTTTTTCAATCCTTCTATAGTGGATTTTTTATCGCTTTGTATCCGAAGAATTTTGGTTTTTGTTTCGTTGAGATCGATACACTGCGAAATCACCCCTCGACACGAATTTCTTTGAGGGGTGCTTTCCTCCCTTAAAGTCGTTTTTCCACCGATATAAAAAGATACGTGTCTAATAGTTGTTAATGCCTTATCACATATATGAGTTTCGATAAAATCGAAGGCGTACTCTCAAGTGATGTTCCTTGTGTCCCTATCGAAAGATATTCGATAGGGATTTATAGAGTTAGGGAATTCGATAGGGAATCATGGAGTAAAAGTTAGGGCTTTTATGGAGTCCGCATAATTTTTAAATAATTTTATAAGCACCCTAAGATGTAGGTGGGCACTCGAAGTGCGTTGATACTTTTCTTTCTGAAGGCCCATGATGACCCGTTAGGTCAGCCCTGTTAGTAATTTTTTTAGCTAGCGCCGTTGGAATTCGGGATATCGTTTGATTTCGAGAAGCTAAGTAGTCGGGCACAACGATTATGCAATCCTAGTATTTTTTAAATGAGTGCATCTTAACTTGATGGTATCGATTTCGAAAATTTTGAAATATCGACATCTTCATCCGTTGTTTTTAATTTGCCACATAAAATGTTAAATTAGGACTCAGCGGTGACGAAAAATTCACAGTATGCATTGTTGTGTAGGAAAATGCAGTATTATATGAGGCAAAAATTCACACATAAATTACGTATGTATGACAGTAATGCTACATCGGCGATTAAAGTTGGATGCACTGCTGCTTCGTTCGTTCCAAGCCTGTAAACAGATCATAACCCTTTTAATTTGCGGTACTTTTTCATCCTTTTTTACGAGACGTTTTTCTACTCTGAAATACAACGAGCAAGGTAAAAAAATGGTACTGAATGTTTTTGTTTTTTGTGTATGGATTATTTACGTATACCCGAAACTTTTTGGAAAATTTTAGAATCTTGCATTACATAATTCATGAAGTTATTAAATAATTTATAAAATAATGTAATAAATTGTGGGATCATTTCATGAATTATAATTACATAATTTATTATCGTACATAACTAATAAAACAAGGTAACAGGGTATGTAACATAAAACTTTATAACAGAACGTTACGATTCCGAGGTACTACGATTCTGCTTACTTTTTTCTTCGGCTCTCCCATACGATTTTATCGAACTGTATGACAGAGCTGCTCACAGCTGAGCACCTCGAAAATCGTGGCAATTCTGAGGCGCGGCATATTTACTCTCGAGCGTTTTGCCTTGAGGCGCTACATCCATGCGGCTCACCGAAAATAAGACTTTATTGAAAATTTTTTTTTGGCAATACTACAGAAGCGATAAAAATAAAGTTTCGAGGGTTCATTCTACATGTGTTGACATATACAAAAAAAAATTGCATGGAAAAAATGCAAAATGGTGGCACAGTAGTACTACGACGGTTTTTCGGAGCACCTACAATGAAACAAACAAAAACATTCGTCATTTCTATTATTTTTGCTAGAGACGTACACACGATTATTGAAAAATATGTTTTTTTGTCGCGAAATCACGTTTTGAATTTAAAAAAGGCTAAAACATCGGCCTTAATTTGTTCATAAAAACGAGAATTGTTAATGAATCGTAAAAATCATGTGCACCTTTTTGGAGAATCTATCTAAGAAGCTACAGTGAAAAATTCAACTCATCGGATGAAGATTGCCCGAATTATGCGTTCTCCCGATTTCAAAAACGTGGTTTTGATTTAAAAAAACGTGTTTAAAGTTTCAAAACTGATTTACGAGCCATCGTCCACAAAACGAAATTGAAGCTCTCATTTAAATTCTGCGTGTAGCCACCGAGGCATTTTGACGGTAGGTTTTCAGTTGTTAGGTCGAATATTTTTTTTTACACCGACCGGACTAAATGACTCCAAATTGCTACCATCACCGTCTAGGCTGTTTCGCGCGTTTCAGACCGTTCGGAGGCGCTTCGGGAAATGAGCTCTAAACATTTTTTAAAACATTTTTCGCCTACTATTCTTTCTGTGCGTCATTTTAGTGATGTTTATACATCGTTAATGCGAATAAAAAACACGCTATTATTTTTTCTACTCAGATGTGATGCCTTAATAAATTGGTGAATCATAAGAAAATGAACGACAGCTGCAAATGTGATTTTCGGCCGACACATTGTGCCACTTACGGCATATTCTCCATATGTAGGATTCATATCCGAGAATTTCCACTTTCGGCTAGTGCTGCCTAGATTTGTATCCACTAGCATCCTTAATTGCGAGCGTTTGGAACTTTCTGTACTCCTCGTGATTGTTCAGCACTCGCGAAACTCTCCGCGATTAGTTCCAAGTTTTGCATCAGTGTATAAAATAATCTACCCATAGATATATGTATAGTATATACGCACATACACACATACACAGGGTGTCCTGTTATGAATAGAAAATCCTGCAACTGTCGATAGGTCAGATTATGTCCTACTTTATGCTGGAATTTCACAATTAGTTTAGTCAGTCATACGGTTTTCGAGATTTTGGGCTTTACGTTATTTTTTTGTTATATCATCTGCTTTTGGTTTTTCCCATGCCATTTCTACAAATGATATGAATCGACAATAACTGAGCAACTTTTTAAGGCCTTAGGCCACAGTAACGGTTATAAAATCATGTGCGAATTTAACCATTTTTTTTGTATGAAAAAGTGCTACACTCATAAAATTAATTACACATCTATTTAGTATGAATAATATCAAGCTGTTAGAAAATATATATTTTTTTTTCGTTGTAAAAAATGGCCGACTACTATTATTTTCTTTTGTAATCTTTTTTTAGGCGCTCCGCGCCGTGGTATTTAGCATAGACAATTTTTGACCTAGAACAAAAAACTAAAATTCTTGTCAATCTGAATTTGAATACCTAGAGAAGTACGTACGGAATTGAAAATATATTGTTGTATTCAAAAGTCGTAGGTATTTGAACTTAAGAAATGAATTTTCAGTAAAAAATTTCGTTATAACTGCTCATAAACTGATCATAAAATGAAAAGTTTTCGTTTAATCAGAAATTCCGTACGTACTTCTCTGCGAAATACAATTAGGAACATAACTTTTAAATTTTGAAGTAAATCGAGTGAGAATTGTTGAAGTTATTTGTCACGCCAATTGGAAAAAAGCTGTTTCGTGAAGTTTTGCGTAGTCGGCCATTTTGTACATCGAAACAAAATATATACATTTTCTAACTAATAAATTTGTGTAATTAAAGAAAGTGTAATTAATTTTATGAGTGCATCACTTTTTCATACGAAACAAATGATTAAACTCGCCATGATTTTATACCCGTTACTGTGACCTAAGGCCTTTAAGTAACTGGCACGATATGCGTAGTATATTATTTTCACACCGCATGCTATCAAAGTCAGATGTTCGAATTGGTTTGTATGAAAATTCCGCATGAGATCATTTTTCGTAAAGTTTCCTCAACATTTACGGTAAAAAAGAAGACTTTTCTAGATAAAACAAATAAAACAGATAAATCCAAGAGTATTTAAAAAAAACCGGGTCAACAAACTTTGTAGAAATAGCATGGTAAAGACCAAAAGCAGATGATTTTTATCTCGAAAACCGTGGGACATAATCTGATTTATCGGCAGTTGCAGGATTATCCATTCATAACAGGACACCCCGTTTATATTTATAGATAAATATACAGATCTCTCTCTCTCTCTATATATATAAATACGTATAAGCGGAAACTGTGCGCGAGTGTCAATCGTGTACATTTGTCTTTCGTCTAATTCGATACAATTTGGAATCCCACCTGGATCCGTCCATCGATCAGTGGCATGTTTCTCCATTTCCGTCGAGAACAAGAAGAAGTCTAGCCCGCGCGGGTAAATTGAATTGATAAGGTGGATGCGGGGGTGGTGGTGGTAAGGGGTGTTATGTATATAGGATGAGTACATAGAGATAGGTATGTGAGGGTTTGGCAGCTCGTCCATACGGTTTCTATGTACCATTAGGCATGGATCTATACATATATACGAGATGGAATAATATATATGACTATAAAGGCGTTCGAGCAAATAAAGCCCAGTCGATCGACCGGTATCCAGACGCGAAACCGTAAGGTTAATTGCAAGATTACAATGGGGAGAGGCTCCCCATCTTCCCTCTCGCTCCTTCCCATTTTCAATCTCGCACGGTTCTTCCCAGTGATAAAGCCGGAGCATTTCACTCTACCAGCCCTTTCACATCTGCCTGTACAGTGAAGAAATAACGCTCCGTTCGCCATTATATTCTCGTTTTTCTCTCTCTTTGTCTCTCTTCCTATTCTCCTTCCTTCTCTTTTTACACGCTATATGTTTTCGCACTGCGGAGCGGCCCTTCCGTGACTATATCTTCATATCTCATCCCCCCGGGTCCCTCCATCAAAGCCAACAGTGGAAGAAGCAAACGCGAAGGGAGAAGGCCCGAGGCATATGCGGGGGAGGGGGTCGGGGGACACCGATGAGAAATTTATTATCGGCAAGGGGTATTCAGCTGCGAGACACATCCAGAGGCTGGTGGAGTGTAGGCACTGCAAATTTGCTCCCTCAGTCGCGTGGAAGAAGGAGATTCTCCCGTAGGCATGTCTGAAAATTATCTTGCCTGACAGAAACACCTTGGTGAACTTTCTACACTTCGCAGAGCCCACATTATACTCGTACGTTTTGCCTCTTCTCCCATATAGAGCGTAGGAACAAAAGTGGCAGAAGGCTTCAACGTCACCTGCACCCTGCTCTACCCAAAATTCCAATTTTCCCGGTACTCAACTGCCCTTGACGATCCGAAATTTCCGTAGCCGTTCCCACGCCTCGAGGCTCCGCTGAATTTTTCATCGCGAAAGTCCTCCATCGGGGACTTCCGCGGGGAGGTTGGAAACCTAAGGAGGTACGATCACTTCCACGGGGTCAAAAAAGCGTCTAAATTTATTTTACCCACAGCTGCTCTGATTGATATTTACTTGTGTTGATTAATCGTATTATCGATTATAGCGTGTCAAATGTTGTGGTAAATGATGAATTTATCGGACGTGAACAAATAAAAATTGACAAATTAGTTTGTCAACGACTCGGTAGTAATCTTCGTAATAATAATATTCACACATCTACCATAAAAACGGACTAAAAAGACAAAAAAAATCAGCCGGAAACCTATTAAAATAGGCTTGAATTACCTCAGCGGAATTAACACGATAGGCAGAATATAATTATTAGTGATAAATGATAAAACTCTATAAATTGTTGTTCGCATATTTTGTGGCGCCTTCTATTCAAATTAATTTCAAAACAAAGCTGGGTTTGATTCGCCAAACGCATCAGCTGTTATTCGCGACGTTGCTAAGTCTGTGGGTGCTATTTCGTCGTTCTGACCATTTTCAACCGGAAATTGAAACTTTTTTGTAATGTAGTCCTTCAACTATACGGTGAAGATTGATTTTCTTATTTTTTACAATATCTATTATATCTAATCTATCGAATTTCAGTTTTCCAACGGCTTTAGTTTAGTAAAAACTAATAGGTCCAAACAGCTCAAATTTTGGCAATAGGTGCATAAAGTATTCGTCAAAATCATATAAAAATTTCAAATCCGGAAGTTGGATTCGTAGTAATGATCATACCTCCTTCAACGCACGCGGCAGGGTAGTAGGTAAAGGTGGATGAGGTTACGCCCAAGCGAGCCAGCAGGGCCCTCAGACCAGGGTGTAAATCCATTTGTTCTCATTCCCGCATTCGTTTTGTGGACATAACGGTTAGAGGGTTTTAACCCCGTTGGGTCATGTACGGCGGCTCACCGGGCAACCTCCTTATCTCGTGCCGTAATTCAGATGTAGGTGTGAAACGAGTCGATGAATATACTAGATTCATATAGGAGTGTTACCCAGCCTTGACCTCGGCCAATACTCAGTTTCCCGTAGAAACCCAACTGGAAATAGGTTGGAATGTGGCTGGCTTTATCGGCCCAGGTCTTCCGCAGTTTTTTCGTGCCCTCGTGCAGATGCGTTGCAGCATCAGGCGATGAGTGGCTGAGGGCACCACCCCGGGGCTGTCTCAGCAGCTGAGGCTGGCGAGGTGGATAGTCAACGAGATTGCGAAAGCCCGCAAGTACGAAGGAACATACAATTGGGTAAAAAGGAGATTCGTATGGTTTTATTCAACTCAATCGAGCATGTCCCGCCAAAGGGCTGCGAAACGGAGCAGCCAAGATGAGGCTGCGAATCTGCACGGCTTCAGACCTATCCATCTTGCCTCTTATTCCCACAGCCTTCTCGGATGTCTCGTGACGTGTTTTCGCGACCGAGTCAGTACGTGAGTCGAAGACATGTGCTTTGGGAGGAAAGCAGAAAAGAGTAAACTCTACCTGTTTGAGACGAAAGTAGAAAAAACGGAAACCCTATTCGCCACGTAGTACATTAGGAGTGTGTGGGAGGACGAAGAAAGGACTCCATGTAGCTTCTTACGGAGTAGAAGATACCGGGGTGATTCTGTTAGGGCAACGAAGGGACTGGTTTCCAAAGTGGGTAGATGCAGGATTCGTCTTCCTGCTCGCTTGCGAACACTCGCTATGTCTCGTTGCTTGAATTTCATTACTGCTATCAATTTCGTCATCAAGAAACTGCATACCTCTTTTCGTAATCGCGTTGGGTTCTTCTTCTCCATTCTCTCCTTTTCAGAGTTCCACAGCTACCACGAACCCTAAAAATCTCGTCACGTCCTTCACAGCACAGAGAGTTTTCATTCGATGTGAAAATTACATGGGCACTTAACGAGCTCTTTGGAACTTCGTCCGGATGTGGACCCTTTTCTCATTCGTTTTCCCACTTCGTTCCGGCAATTTCCTCGGCATTTCCGAAGGTTCGTGAAAGCCACGACATATCGGATATCCCGGGCTGGGCTCGAAGCGTCTACAGGAGAAATACGAGAAGGCAGAATTCGCTCGTAATTGGTATTGGGTAAGGCGGAAGATACGGAACAGCCTGAATTCCCGATACAGGTACGCGCGATCACGCCAGGTTGATAAGGGCCTCGAGGTCTCGCTCCGGATCATAAAATTGCATACGCGTACTTATCGCCGACTGGCGCGTATCCTGGCCTCGGGATACCTCTATCTTATCTCCGCCGCCGTATGATCTCGAGCAGGAGGTGGAAGGCAAATGAGAAGCCAGGAGAATCCCTATCCTGCCGGCTGCCTTCTCGATATACGATACTCGACTAACCCTGGAGATTTCATCCCTTTCCCTCTCTCTCTCTCTCCCTCACTCGCCGATCCACTGGATATCGTCACCTTCATTGGGGATGGTCCTTGAGGATTGCTCGAACAAGGATAACATCTAGCCCCATCGTGACGAGGGTTCAAAGAAAAATCGTCAACTCATGCTGGTCCCAATAGCCTCGCTCCCATCCCCTAACGCGAAATTAAATAAACCGATCAAAGAGGGCCTCCATCGCGCTGCACACACGTTCGTACAATGAGAAATCCGTGAATGAGATTGAACGGAAATCCGCGACATTCGTCTCATCCCCTACCGTTTTTGCGGACAGCCCGGGCCATTTCTCGTTTCTCGTTTGGACGAGCAAATTTACGAACTCCGCGCCCACGCGTTCTCATACGAAGGAAGATGCGAAAAAAAGATCACGCGCACACGCACTGTGAAAAAGAAAATGTTGCGTGGGCTTTCATCGGAACCAACCTAGATTACGGAATAAAAGCTTGGGCGGGCGGAACTGAACGCCCACGAGAGTTACGCACGAGGCCCTGTCACGATAATACTGAATTATTATGCGAATCGTGGAAAATACGAGGCTTTTCCAAACGTGTTTATTACCGAGAACTCGCAGAATGCGCTTGCTCATCCACCTGTGTCCGGGACAAATATAAACTTTTACCATTACTCACAAGGAACATCCCTCAGGTGACACCCTTCGATTTTGTTGAAATTTGGATATGTTATAAAGCACCGAAAAGTAAGCGATACGTATTTTTTTTTATCGGCGGAAAAACGGTTTTAAGGGGTGAAACGCGCCCTCGAAAATAGGGGTGTTTTTCGTTTTTCGTCGATAATGGTATCGTTCTCATCTCCAATGTATAGTACATGAAAAAATAAACATTTTTGCAATTTGAATTTTTTTTATATCTCATACCGTTAAAACGTTATTGACGAAAAACGAAAAAACATCCCCATTTTCGAGGGTGCGTTTCACCCCTCAAAACCGTTTTTCCGCCGATAAAAAAAAATACGTGTCTCAAAATTTTTGATGCTCTATCACATATATGAGTTTCAACAAAATCGGAGGCGGACACCTGAGGGATGTTCCTTGTCAGTCTTCACCCTCTCGATTCTCAGATTACTCGATAATTCATCGTTTTATGATAGCGACACGGATTCACGTCACAATTGTAAAGCCGATCGTTTACGAAGAGTTTCTCAGCTCATGCAGCTGGAACGTCATCTGTGGCGGTAGATCTGTACACATGAAAGCACATGTCCTGACTGATTCATCAACGCCGAGCCAAATTCGCTTAAGCTAATTACATGAAATTTGGACAGTAGGTTGCTTTTGAGACGTAAGCACCCGCTGGGAAGGGATTTTTCGAAATTCAACCCTTGAGGGGAGATAAGCGGTGGCGAAGTTTGTCTGAAATTTTTTTTAAATCTGGTCGGATTTACATGAAATTTGGTATTCGTGCTTCTTGACACAATTGAGGCCTTAGGCCACAGCAACGGGTATAAAATCATGTGCGAATTTAACAATTTTTTTTTCGTATGAAAAAGTGATTCGCTCATAAAATTAGTTACACAATTATTTAGCATATCAAGCTGTTAGAATTTTTTTTCGATGTTCAAAATGGCCGACTACTAATATTTTCTTTTGTTATCTCTTTTTTAAGCGCTCCGCGGCGTGACATTTAGCATCCACAATTTTTTACCTAGAACGAGAAACAAAAATGCTCGTCAATCTACATTAGAATACCTGGAGAAGTACGTACGGAATTTAAAAATATTGTTTTATCCAAAAGTTGTAGGTATTTGAACTTAATAAATGAATTTTCAGTGAAAAATTTCGTTATAACTGCTTATAAACTGCTCATAAAATGAAAAGTATTTGATTAATCAGAAATTCCGTATGCACTTCTCTGCGAAATGCAATTAGGAACATAACTTTTAAATTTGAAGTCAATCGAGTGGGAATTGTTGAAGTTATTTGTCACGCCAATTGGAGCAAAGCCGTTTCGAGAAGTTTCGAGTAGTCGGCCATTTTGCACATCGAAAAAAAAAAACATTTCTAACAGCTTGATATTCATACTAAATCGATGTGTAGTTAATTTTATGAGCGAATCACTTTTTCATACGAAAACAAATTGTTAAATTCGCACATGATTTTATACCCGTTACTGTGGCCTAAGGCCTTAATGAAACCCGTTTTTCAGCGTTTTTAGAAATTCAACCCCCAAGGGGAGGAAGAGGGTGGTAAAGTTTGTATGTAAAATAAAAAAAAAATTGGTCGGAAGATTCACTTGAAACTTAGTATTAAAGCTCTTCAACGCAATTAGTGAAATACGTATTTTAGGGTCTTTCGAAGCTCAACCCCTAACCAAAATGGGGTGGCAAAGTTTGTACGGAAAATAAAAAAAAACGGGTCAAATTTACTTGAAACTTTGCATTACTGCTCTTAGACACAATTCATGAAATTTCACTGTTTTTGGTAATTCAGTTCTTAAGGGGAGAAGGGGGTAGCAAAGTTTGTACGGTAAAAGGAACATCTGTTCAGATTTTCTTGAAATTTAATATTGAGGCGGAGAGCTAATTTTAAATACATTTATTTATAACGAATGATTTTGTGGACAAAAGCACCTTCACTTTAATTTCATCCCCATCTGCGAAGCGATTGCTTTCTTTGTCAATTTAGTGCACCCTTTTCCAATGAGGGTGAGAGGAAGAAAACCGAAGGGGTGGTTCAACCCTTACATTTTTTTGGTCGACCCATTGTAGATTTTACATCGCTCTACGTGAGAATAAGTTTCGTTTTTGTTTCACTGAAATCGGTGGTGGGCGAAACTGCAAAATCATCCCTTGCCATCCAAAAAAATACACGTCTGATCGTTTTGAATGCTCCACCACGTAAACGAGTTTTAACAAAATCACAAGCAGACGCAATTGACTAGATTAGTTTCCAAATTTGCGAATTGATGATTTTTGAAACATTGAACAAAACGGGACGAATTTATGGTCCAATGAAACATATTTATAAATAAATGAGTTCGAAGTAAATATTTATACAGAGCTGTACGGATAAGGTAGCGAATATGTTTATATATGTAGCGAAATCCTTAGAGGGACACGGAAAAGTGGATTTTAGCATTCCCGCTGTCCCATTCGTCGTGACACATCAGGGGATCGTAAAAGAGCCAAACTGAATCTCTCACGTTGGACCAGGCTGTATTAATCCGTAATATCATACTCGAGGGAGCTTCCTCCCGGAATCTCATCAATTTTGGATATTCGTATATCTATGCTCGTCCTTTCGTCCTCACGCGAGGTTTCCGAAATCATCGAAGTTTTAGATGTTACATGGGATACAAGGATAGTACAGCGGAGTTTTTGTGTCCGAGGGTGAGGAACTCTCGTGTGCGGTCGTTAATTCGCCCTGCTGGGAACTCGATAAACTAAAGACTTGCACGTCTTGCCAAGCCGAGAATGCCGGCTTGTTAATGGAGCAAAAACGTTGGTGTCCATCGAGGGGCCAAGGAAGTATCCATTTTTCGGTAATTAATGTTTATTTTGGCCATATTTTATCGTTGGGAACGAGGTCATGGCTGAAATGCAACGCCATCATGCATTTGCTACGAGGGCACAGGGAAACTGAGGAAAAGTTGTGCCGATACAGCCGTCTCACTTTTAATCGCGTTTTTCTCGAAAGGATTTTTCACGGCCTGGTCCGTATCATAACTCTAGCAATAATTGTCCGATTTTCAATTTTGAAAACCCAAAATTTCCGTAATTGTCGTAGCTATCGATGTACGTAGCTTTTTTTTTGAAATTTAGTATTTTCTAAGCCTCCGAATACGAGTAAAAAAATCGCCAAAATTTCAGTTTTTTAAACACCTGCCATTTTGTGAATAATTAAACAAAATTTTTTATTAAACTTTTTTATTTTTATTTTTAAATCTACGATTGTCGAGTTATCGATCTAGTGGTTGCGTCACATTTTTATACCGAAAGTCTATTATACCTCAATCACGTTGTTGATTTTTTTTTCTATAAAAAATGACACGAAGTAAGTTCAATGTATGCGTAATAACATATCGTTTTTCCAAATCGCAAATAAATAATTTAGTAGATAAAAAAAATGGGAAAAACCGACTTCTTTAAAATTCGTAATATAGTGTCCTCCCTTAAACTGAATGTGGTCGGTACTTATTATTATTCAACATTTCTCCTGGTGTTTTGGAATAGAGTTCGATTCTTTCAGGTCTTGCGGCATTGAGGGGATATTTATTTTCCATATTATTTATCTTGCCCGACAAAAAAGGAGCGCTGAGTCGCGCTACTTGTGTTATTTTGCTTCGCCCTCGCACAGCTCGAACCAACCATGGCATGAAAACCAGAAAAAGAAGAAACAAGACTGCAAGAGAATGAATGGGCGTTATGTTCTCGCGTTTTTAGCGCTTAGCAAGGATTCAGGATCTCTCACAAAAAGATCCATTTCCTTCTCGACTCCCTCGCGCCCTTTTCCTTTCTAACCCTCCCTGTGCGTTTTTCACCATTTTCTCGTACCCCTGAATTCTCATAACGTGACGCGTCAAGGCAGTTCGTAGCAATGAAAAAAAAATTCAAATTTATTAGGATGTTGAATAAGATCTCCCTGTTTTTTTTTCGTGAAAATTAATGCGTTATTTTTAAAAATCATTCCTAATGCTTTCAAACGCTTCGAAACTGTTGTGGGAACAACTCCTAATGATCAACCCCTAATTTCTTTTCAGTAAAGTAGTGCAGTAAAACTCCCCGCAAATACTCTTTTTGTTCGCACGAAATTTGACATGTTTAACACTATGAAAAAAAGGTTGTTTACACTTCGGCGAAATGACATACACTGGATTTCAAGCCTGCTTATAGTACTTATTTATATATGCGTTACCATCTTAACCCTTTGACTGCACAGCTCCGCCATGAACCTCTGACTGCATATGGGGTCGATCCGACCCCAGACGTTTTTCCGATCGTTGTATTTCGGCAAATACGCATTTTTTTCAAAGACGTTTTTTTGTAGTCAATGATCCTTATTTTATGGCCCAAAATTTATTTTTTAAGAAAAACAAGAATTAAGTGCCCAAATATTCGTTCAAAGTGGGAGATGAGTTGAAAAAAATGCGTACTTGCACGAAAAAGCTTACAATATTATTTTCAAAATGAACAAAAGTCCTTTGAGGTTTTTAAAGAGGAAGGTTTGTAGATACGAAAAAAAGACAGCGCCGAGCGTTTTTCCAAAAAGTATTTTTATTCGGAGGTTTGTATCTGAGCATTTTCGGGATGGTGAAAAATGGAAAAAATCGACTCCTTCGGCAGATTAATTGTTGAAAACGTATATCTTCCGTATTGTCTTTATTTCAATGACTTATTATTATTATTATTCACATTTACCGCAATCGACGCATAAGTACATACGGTGCTCGTGGCACCTAGCCCTCCTGCATAACGGACACTTGCTTTCAACGCAAAATAAAAAAAAAAAATGAGCATTTTCTGTCGTAACTCACTTACGTGTAGTAATAGAACACCAAATTTCACCAAAAAAAACTTTTTCACTTTCCTCGCACTACTGCATAAACGGGGTCGACTTGACCCCAGGTCCTTTTTCGACAGCTGTCCTCAGTACACGGGCAGTATGTAGGATGGGTGCCGAGTGTCCACCTATATAGTAGGAGTGCAGGAACATTCGAGCGCTGCATTGCGGCTGAATAAATTACCCCGTTTTGCGATACAGACAGTCGAAAAAAGTAATGGGGTCAGAATGACCCCGCGTGTAGTCGAAGGGTTAAACTACAAGCAGTTCTCGTGACGTCGTCTGTTGGAAAACGGCGAGAACTTATTCAACGTCCTAGTATATTTGCCTCACGAGACTCATCGAGACTCGGGTGAAAAAAAGTACACGGTCGAAGTATCGCGTAGTCCTTGCGGGCAAAAGGATACGGAGTCACGTGCATTCGAGAACTCACTAGCCTGCAAAGAAAAACAAAAACAAAATGGCGGAGCTGCGTTAAGTCCTGGGAGGTGGGATGCAAGGATCTTAAGGGCGTTCGTAACGTTCGATTCGCCGGGAACCACGTAATCGGGTCACGCTCCAAGGACATTCTCCAGATCCACCTGTTCGCCTCCTCCAGGTCCCACGCGTACGAATTATGAACCAATAACGGGATCGAATCGACTGCGCGCGAATCCCCTCTCTTCGTGTTTGCGCATTCTTGGATGATGTTACCAGTTGCTTTTCCTCCGTGACCTATATATATTCAGCCTTGAAACGGATAGGGCCTTGAGGACCGGCTACAATTTGCGCCCTCGCTTCCATTAGCCTCGGGCGTTCGTGACTCCTTTTTTTTCTTCTCTCTCTTCTCGCCCTCCCTTGCGAAGGAAAAGGTATTTTTTTTTATTCGAAAACGCCCTTGTACTTGCTAGGAGGAAAAATTGTCTCGAGAGTTTACTTGCTATTGGGAATTTGGGGGATGATTTACTATTGGTATGAAAAAGTTTTGAGACTAGTTCTGTAACACGTCAACGGAGCTAGTCTCGAAACTTTTTCATACCCTTATTTTCGAGCGAGCCTTGAGATCGAGGATCACAGACAAAAAGTCAACCACGACGAATAAATTGTTTTCGCTTTCGGATTCGCGAGCACGAAGCTACGATCATAGAACGAGGCAATCGTCGTACGTTGACGCATCTGAGTCGATCGATATTGTTATTCCAGACGAATATCAGCACGACTGTCGCGAAAAAAGAGAAAATTGCAGGCCCTGGGACCACATAAGGGCGCCAGATTTAATAGGAATTAAATTGGGGCAGACATCGATCTTTGTTGGTATTCCATCACCGGCGGACGTGTTAATTTGCATGCGAAATTTTATAAATGTCACGAATATCTATAGACTTCTTTCATCCCGAGTACTCTTTGTCTTTTTTGTAGCTCTCTCTCTCTCTCTCTCTCTCTCTCTCTCTCTCTCTCTCTCTCCCCCTCTCTTTCTCGCTCCCTCTCTCTCTCTTGCTCATTCTCTCGCCGATATATCCTTCGTGCCCAGCCAAAAAAAAATCCATCCATTTCTTCTTTCCTTACCTTGTTGAGTACGAAAAATTCTTCTTAAGGCTTAATTATTCTTAAGCTTAAAAAAGGCATAAGCTACTGTGACGAGATGAAACATTGAGTTTTAAATTTTTTGCCTTTTTCAACTCTATTCCATCATAGAATCGATATCCAATTGCTGGTAAAGTCGATTTTCATTTTGTCGACTCAGTACACCGCTTCAAAGTAGAAGCGCTCGGTGCGCGCGCTCTAGTAGTCCTACCCGCTGCGCGTCCCTGGCAGCTGTTAGGAACAGCTGTTTTGAATTTATACTTGAGTATGCACGTATGCACGTATACTTCTATACATTTTCTGTACAGTAGTAGTCTCTCTTTTCACTGTGTGAGCAAAATGACACTCTACGGGTTAATATTGTATAGTATAGTATAGCATAGTATAGTATAGTAGACTAGTAGTAGTAGTATAGTATAGTATAGTAAACTTTAAACGCGTTTTTTTCGAAACAACTTTTTTTTCAGCAGGCGTTGGTAATTTCGGAAAAAGGCTTAATTATTATGCAATAAAAAATAATAAAAATAAGTAAATAAAAAAATGTTGATTTCCGATTACCTGGAGAGCAAAAATTATCAACGGTAGCAACATACTTTTTTCAGTCCTTTACACGATTATAGATTTATACTATTAAAAATAAGTAAATATACATTTATATGTAACAAAAAAATTTGATTTCTATTCTGTAAGAGTGTACCTTTAAGCGAAAAAAATGTTTGAAACGGTACATGCAATAGTTAACAAAAAACGTATCAAATCTCAATTAGCTAAATAGTTTCATAATCGTATTTCACGGTATAAAAAGAGGAAGAATAGCGTATTGTGGCATGTGTGTGATCAACAAGTTGAATCTTGATTTTCAGTGCCTATTGCCGGACCGATTCAGCTTCTATCTCTCGCAATCAAGGTGGGAGATAATATCAATAGGAGAGCCGAGGCAAGTAAAAGGGAGGGAGATCAAATATAGCGATAAACGTATAAATCATACGAGCTGAAAGTTTACGAGCTCGCAGGCACGGAAAGTTATGTGAATTTTGGGATTGGGAAAAAAATGATTACGCGGATCATTGTGAAACTTACAGGGTATTTTGTTAGACATTTCAACAATTTCTTCAATCATACAATTTATATTTTTAAATAAAGAATGAACCGTAGAAAGCTCATGCGATAATTTAAGGGAGGACACCACTGTGATGGGCCGAAAAAGGTCGTTTTATGGTGGTGGATGGATGGATGGATGGATGGCTGGATGGATGGATAGATGGATGGATGGATATATGGATAGATGAATACATGGATGGAGGGATGGATAGATGAAAGGATGTCTAGACGGATGGATAGCTAGATGGATATATGAATGGATGGATAGATGGATGGATGAATGGATGAATGGAGGAATCTCAAAATAATGCATATGAGGTATAGATTTATTCTGTAGCTGCAACTTTTTCATAAAATATATAATTAAAGGGCAAAATTGTGCATTTCTATATTTTTATTACGTATACAATCCCGTCTTAAATCTGAATTCCAATAAAATTGCAATATTGTTTGCTGAAAGATTTTATTTCACCGACCGGCGGTACATTTGTCGCACTTTAACGATTTATTGCGAAACCCTCAGCGCTGAAGCGATCTGGAATAATGTTCGCTCGGAACAGGAGTGCGCGCAATTATAACGATTTCGATGTTTGTTTCTCAAGGTCGAATCGATCTCTATTTATCTCCATCTTTCCGCCTCCCCCCCCTTCGCCGTCTCCGTTTCTTCTAGACCTTTCGAAGCAACATATAATTGCTACAAAAAAATGTCTCCGTTGTTTGTCCTCACGCGTTGAATTCCCATCGAAACTCTTCCGCTAATTATCCCGGATGATCGATGAGCTGAATCGAAGAAGCGCTCGCCGTGGTCAACGGTACCGAAAGTTTCGAGAAAGCTCTGTTACATTTTGCAACGAAGTTCACGACTAATTTCGTCCTGTCGTGATGAGAAAAAAACGAGAGTGCTCGAGATCAGAGGAAGAATTTTACGAATCCTCCAAATTCCCATTGTCATTTTGCATGTCCTTCATCCCGAAACGATGAGAGGGCAAACATTTCGTCGTTTTTCAGCCGCATGTCTGGAAATTGCGGGAATAGAAAATTTCCGATCCTTCGTCGCGTGAAATGTCGCAGAGTTTCGAGGGGTAGGCGCGCGTGAGACGTATGTGACAGAAGAAAAATCACTGTCAATTTATTTATGGACGATTCGTGGATGACTGTGCCAGACGTGAGCGTTTTCTACGATCACGGTGACTGAGCGATTTTTTTTTATCGCCCGGAACTTTTGGTGCCATTTTTCTGCGTCTTTTCCTTGTTTTCACGTGGCAATGAAAGCCCTCGAGGACGCGAATGTCTTCAAAGTCATCCTTCGTCAATACGTGCCTATATATATATATATATATATATATATATATATATATATATATATATATATATATATATATATATATATATATATACACATATACATATACATAAATATATATATATATATATATATATATATATATATATATATATATATATATATATGCGTGTGTGTGTATATGTATATACTTTGCCATTTGCAAACGAATTTTAAGCCCTTAAAAAAACGATCATCGCGGAATCCAGCAAACTCATATTTCGTACATGACAAATTTCGTCACGTGCCACACGACGAAACGAATCGTATGAAGTTATCGTAAAAACAAAACCGGATAACGTCGAAAAAAATTCTCGATGTGATGTTTCCACCCTCTGCGAGGATTTGTTCCTCTTTTGCATTATTTCACGACTGCTCGAGGAAATTTACGACGTGAAATATTCTCACATGTGTGACACGTTCTAGCGGAGAAAAATGTATCAATACATAAGTCCGTGCAGAAATTGTCGCAGGGATCCAATTGAATTCCCCTACTCGTTCCTACTTCCTGATAGAGACCGTATGGGTCATCGCATTGGATCCCTGTACTGGAACGACAGGCTCGTACTTTGGATTCTAATCGGGATTTTCCATTGGGATCCAATGGGGACCCACGGGTTTCGAAATAAAAGTCACCGGCTTTTGATTTTTCGCATGCCATTTCTGCAAATGATAACTTTTTTTTACCTGGTTAAAAAAATCCTTTTGGTCTATTGTTTTATCTAGAAATGTGTTCTTTTTTAACTTCAGGGGTCTTCTCACTTTGGACGCTTAAAAAGGCTATTTTCAGGAATCATTTTGATAGTCTTATATTATCGATGTTGATATAAAACTTGTTTCACTTAATGAATACACTTTCGAAATAGAATTTTAGAATTTAGAATTTAGAATTTTTTTTAAATTTATTTAAGTCACTATTTATAGATGAAAATGGTAGTTAGAAAAATGTCCTAAAAAATTGTAGGTCTACGCTGTTGATGAAACCTGATGGGTTATCCAAAACAAAAAAATCGAACGGTTTTAGATTCAGTATGTTAATGGCTGTAGCGCATATCATACGATTTTTGATATATGCAAAAATAACAAAATGGCGGATATTTTTCGAAAAAAACAAAGGAAACAAAAAACGTGCTTTTCCACCGTTTTTGGCAAAAAATAGTAAATATCAAAATTTGAAGAAATATCTTGATATGCGCTATAGCTATAGTTGTAAAGAATATGTGGTGAACATTTCATAAGGGTTCGTAGTTTCGAAGATTTTATCAACAAACCGTCGAAAAACCCTGTTTCGAGAAAAACGCGTTTAATGTTTGTCTGGGTTACATAAATACACGAAAAAAAAATTGTTATGTATTTCGAAAGTGTATTTATTAAGTGTAACAACTTTTATATCAATATCTATAATCTAAATCTTGTTTATATTATAAACATAAAAATAGCCTTGTTTTAGCGTCTAAAGAGAGAAGACCCCTTAATGCAAGGAAACAATTTATGATAAAAGATAACCATTCAAAACAGGACAACTTCTAGACAATTTTGAAGGCATTTTCAATGCAAAAAATTCTCAAACTACGTCGATCGGGAAATATTACGGAATTCACTTGAATTCCAACGTTCCAAGGTGCGGCGTCCCTATCAAATCCCTATAGGAATGTGGCAGGATTTTGGTACTCCCCAAGAAATTTCGATTGGGAATATGTAATTTGGTATCATCGTCCGGGCACATTTCCTTTTTTGCCCGGGTCTCTCTCTCGAGAGAGCAGCCTTGCTCGAAGCCTCGAGGTGAGGTCGAAGGGCGGTCGACCGAAGGGGGATTCGACCGTGCACGATTAAAGCGTACGGTATTACAGAGGTTGATCAATTGGTGAGCCAGGAATGTGTGGACCGCGTCATTGATCAATTCCATTGGTAATGCGTCTCGGATAATTGGTCAAACCGCGAGCATCGATCGGCGGGACAAGCACGACAGTTTGGTCAGAAGTTTCAAGGTGAGTTTCCGTTCGCTCCGCAAACTCGACCTTTCCCGCGCCCTTACCTGCCTACCTCGATGACGTATGCGGATAAATTCGGTGGCGGGAATTGTATCCGATGATTGAAACATGCTGGGCGGAAATTTCGCTTGTACATGCGAGCTGTTGATCTCGATGGCGACCTTCAGAGCGGCGTTAGCCTGGGCCGAGATTTGGATGGGTGACCGATTGGGTGACCACTGGCTTGCGGACTACCGAGCCGGATTAAAAGTGAAGAAAACGTAAAACTGAAGGAATAAATGAATAAATGAATAAATGAATAAATGAATAAATGAATAAATGAATAAATAAATAAATGAATAAACGAATAAATGAATAAATGAATAAATGAATAAATGAATAAATGAATAAATGAATAAATGAATAAATGAATAAATGAATAAATGAATAAATGAATAAATGAATAAATGAATAAATGAATAAATGAATAAATGAATAAATGAATAAATGAATAAATGAATAAATGAATAAATGAATAAATGAATAAATGTATAAATGTATAAATGAATAAATGAATAAATGAATAAATGAATAAATGAATAAATGAATAAATGAATAAATGAATAAATGAATAAATGAATAAATGAATAAATGAATAAATGAATAAATGAATAAATGAATAAATGAATAAATGAATAAATGAATAAATGAATAAATGAATAAATGAATAAATGAATAAATGAATAAATGAATAAATGAATAAATGAATAAAGGAATAAATGAATAAATGAATAAATGAATAAATGAATAAATGAATAAATGTATAAATGAATGAATGAATGAATGAATAAATAAATAAATAAATGAATACATGAATGAATGAATAAATGAATAAATGAATAAGTGAATACATGAATAAATTAATAAATGGATAAATAAATAAATATATAGTCAATAACGTCGTGCCCAAACTGAATAACGTATACCGTGATTTTGCTCATTACGATGTAGTACCAAAATGGTGAGGTCGATCAAAAGAGACCACTCGCCTTTACCAAGTGTCCTCACGGATTTTTCATCCCCTTTCAAAGCTACTCGACTCGCGTCAGCCCAACAGCCGCGAATGTGGCAGAAATCCAAAGAGCATTCGAACTTGGGCAACTCCGAGACAATTGGTTCATCGATGATCGCGCGGTGGAGGGCAGACGCCTGAGGAAAAAGGGGCCGGTTTATCGCGACGACGTAAGGGGGGGAGGGATTAGGCGAGAGCTGAAGGGTCGGAAGTAGAAACGGGGAGTGTAAAGCAGCGACGGAAATAAGGATATAAAAAAAGGTGTAGCAGGTACGTGGAGCTGGTAAAACAGACGAGGATCACCCGGTTGGGCGAGGGTGAAGTTGGCAATCGGTGAAAAAGCGAGGGGGCAGGTATAAGAAGGAAAGTTCGGGGAAAAAGAAGATGGGCTGCGCGGAGTAAAAGTACCTTGACAGCGAACTGTAGGGAACGTGAAAGAGACTCTGAGATGGCGGAGGGAGAAGACAAGCGGAGAGAGGGAGAGAGAGAGAGAGAGAGAGAGAGAGAGAGAGAGAGAGAGAGAGAGATCCAGAGATGAAACGAACGGAAAAGGAAACAAGTCTGGGGTTGGGGGAATAGGAGGAAATGTCTCCATCAAGAATCATATTTCCTCCTCAAGTCCCGGGAGCTCGTGTAGAAAGAGCCCCGGTACACTCAGGAAGCTCATCCTGATCACTCTTACAGTACTACTTACCATCCCGAGAGTTCATCCCTGTCGTCCTCCCGCTTCTCGAACGATTTAATTTATATTTCTCCTACCTCTTACTCGCCACTTTTCTCCGAATGAGCTTACTTTCGATCCGATGGTTGCATCTCCAATTTCTTTTTTCTTCAATTGTCACTCATTTTTTTCTCCCCAACCATTTGTGGCAAGGACCTCGGTGGACAGTATTTTTTTTAACGCAACGTGATGTGGGCTTTTCAGTGGATAAATCGTGTGGATCAAGTGTGTATCGCGTCGTGTGTGCGTAGAAAATACGCTGCGTGCATAGGCCCTATGAGATAACATACTGTCAGAATACATGGGTTTTGAAAAAAGTGATTTTTCTACTTTTACACCTCGGCATAACCCTTAAGCGGTCGTCACTCCCTGAATCGACCCGAAAAAAATTGAGTAATTAAAAAGAGCGAATTTTCGTTGCATTTCAACAATGCAAACTTCAACGTCAGGTTAAAACCTAATCTTTGTCAAAATTGTACATTTTTCGCGATTGTGTTCCGGAGGAACAGTGACTAGACTTTTTTAAATCTCATCAGACTGGTATCTTCCGCGGTCTGGTTTTTTTTTTTATTTCGAGGCCTGAAAAACATGGCGATTTTGGGATTTTTTTTCTGGGAAACGGTTGGTGAAAAAAAAGCATTTTTCAACCC
The DNA here is from genome assembly GCA_951751655.1 of Ophion costatus. Lineage (NCBI taxonomy): Eukaryota > Metazoa > Arthropoda > Insecta > Hymenoptera > Ichneumonidae > Ophion > Ophion costatus. Next base: position 14,934,319 of record OX632367.1, read on the forward strand.
AAATGTATATATATTGCGAGTCTGATAAAAAAATACAGAAACACAACAAAAAACGGCTGCCGTCAGACGATGATTTTTTTTTTGCGACGTTCGGCGGTGGACACTTTCCAGCCTAAACGGTCTATCTGAAATTGAAGGACCAAACGGGTTATTCAAGTTAACAATAAATCTGAGTCATTGACGATCGTCGATTTGAAAAACAAAATTTTTTAACAACGTGGCGACGAATCGAATCTCGAGCATACAAAATCTATGAAAGCAGTTGTCATTTTTACGTAACTATATTAAAAAGTGAAGATCGATTTTACAAAAGTGAGATCGTCAACGAACTTTAAATGTTTCTCATCGTATCTTCTGTAAATTTGGTAGCAATCCATCAAGTGATTCTCGAGATATCATGTCCACCGACTCTGAAAACAGTGTTTCGAGAAAAACGCGTTTAAAGTTTGAAAGGTTGAAAGCTGTAGCTCATTTATTTTTACGAAAATTTCAATGAAATTTTCAGGGAATATAGCTAAAAGGTGATACTGTAGAAGAAAAATATTTTCGGAAAAAGCAATTTTTTCACCCACCTAGATGTAGCCCGTTAAGATTTGATGAACGGATAGACATTAGGGTCCTTTTCAACGACTACAAATTTCAATCAATTTTGTCCAGACATTCATGCGAGAACTAACGCAAAGCCCACGTCGCCGCGGTTTCCGATAAACTTGTAGACATCTGAAATATTGGATTTTGAGCTTCTCCGTGGACTAATTGCAGCTGCGTTCCGAAGAGAAATTATATCCTTCCGCGCATAAAGCTCGCTGCTACGAATTTATGTTCCGGTGATAAATTCGCCCACGCAAATATTAATTTTCTCCGTTGTGTATTTGGATATCCGACGTATGCGAGGACTTCGAGAGTACGTGCGTGCTCTCGAAAGCGTGGGTGCTTTCGAAAGCGTCACCAAGCGATGTTCTTCTATGTGCGAAATAATAGCGTGGAAGTCGAACTTGGAATGAGAAAGAAAAGTCGTTTTAAGGGCGAAAATTTCCTTGGCGGAAAGTTTGGGAAAAAAATGTCCTCAAAATATGGACGTTGACAAGACTGGAAAGGCATTCTTTGGAGTGTCATCCTCTGTAATGAGTCTCAATATTACGCATATAGACGTGGACATCTTGAACTTACGGAGCGTGAGCATTCCATTCTCCAGGAACAAGTACCAATAAAGGCATAGAAGAGAGAGAGAGAGAGAGAGAGAGAGAGAGAGAGAGAGAGAGAGAGAGAGAGAGAACGAGAGAGAGGGAGAGAATAGAGAGTGTCTCGACAAGAACCCTAGAATTGGATGGTGCAATTATTTGGCTTCGTAGCAGGATTGCCCACCGCATTGTTCTGGAGAAGGGCTTCGTCGTATTGCGTATCAAACGACATCCAGACCCTATTAGTTGTGACCCAATTTCGATATCATCGTGAGATATGTTCTTCAACTGGTTGTTGCAATCGGAACAACGTCAGACTGGCTAAAAAACCTGCCAGAAATTGTGGGATATTTAATCCCCGTTGGAATTAAGTCGAGTGTTTGGAAGGTGCGTTAGTGGACCAAAGAGGATAGATTGGGACAGGCAAGTGTTTGAGGCGTTACAGCGCCTTGGCGCTCGGAAGAGTAGATCTGGAAATAAAAAAAAATGCACGCGCGTATATACTATATAATACTATACCGGGTGTCCCAGAATTGAATGCATTTCCTGGAATGGGGGGTTGGGGGTGAAATTCTGAGTCGATTGATATAAACATGTGTAGGTCTCAGATCAACCCCTGAATTGTTATTCATTTTTAAAAGCCGGCCAATCAGGTGCGCTCGTCTTTAAAAATGAATAATACTTCAGGGGTTCATCTGAGACCTACACATGCTTATATCAATCGACTCAGAATTTCACCCCCAACCCCTGATTTCAGGGAACGCATTCAGTTCTGGGACACCCTATATAATATAATTTATAATAAATAATACATAAAATGTTTTCTTTTATATAATACTGCATATAATAAAAAAATAAAAGTTTTTTTCACAAATACGTCATAGTTTCATGAACAAATAAAAAGAAACGAATTTATAAATTGAAAAATGGCGGAGATATTAGTCGTCTAGCAGGACCCGCTTTTAAAAACCTTTGCCGACGCAGGTATTTTTTTCCTCTGTCAGGCATCGTCTGCAAATTTGAAAGAAAGTTTTTCTCGTAAAGAAAGGTAAATGTCAAGTGTAGTATATGAACAAAACTTTTTTTTTGTAGAAATGACAGCTGTTTAAGCAAAAATTCGGATTTTTCACAAAAATGTTGAGTTTAAAAAACAATAGAAAATGAACGCCACATCCAATATAAAAAAATCCTATGCTACATCCTAGGTAATATTACACAGGATATGTGGTATAACTTTTATTAAAATCGGTTGAGCAGATTTCAAGATATCTTGTCCACCAGTTTGAAAAAAGTAAATAGTTTCAAGAAAAACGCAAAAGAAAAAAAATATCGGCTGGGCGTGTCAACATCAAATAGTATTTTATATTCCCTTCATTCTGAGATCCCTGGACCATAATATGAGGTCTTTCATTGATGTTGCGATGCCCTTTGTCTACCTTTGAGCTGCTCTATTCAACTTCCCGGCCTCTTTGGTGTCTTGCTAAGGCTTAGTACGCCTGCACCTGTTCGATTGCTACCTGAGATGCGGGGCTATTCTCTGCCATGCTCAATTCAAATTACTCTAATTCTGGTAATAATTGGAGCTACAAGTATTTTTAATACGATAAATAAAAAATCAAGCAACAAAATCGACTTTTTTTTACAATCTCATGGTCGTGTAATCCTTTAAGAACGTATGGGAAATTGGTACACTATCGTTCCGTTTGTTCCCTGTCTGTATGCAAAATTCGGATCGATCCTCTGGGAAATTATTTTTTGATTCGATTGCCATGTAGTCTAACATTGCGAAATGATTGAAAAAATGATCGACCTGCATATTTAGCTTCCTAACTCCCTGTAAAGTTATCCTGAAGCTAATTTGTTCAATTTTGAAAAAGAACAAAACAATTTTGTAAAAGAAAACAATGCGTGACTGCAAACCAATGATTGTGCTTCATGTCATAGGGGCCACGATCGTAAAGAAAATTTTTGACATCTGCAGCAATTTAACGTTTTTAATAGCAGCAGCAGCAACCGCGTCAACCTAAAATACCGTTTCGAGAAAAACGTTTAGTTTTTCCGGAATTCCGCGCTAATACGGGTCAGCTATTCCGAATTTCTACTTGGAATTCGGACATTCTCGAGACGTAGAACAAAAGTCTGGAAAAAAGAGAACCGCTTCTTTGAAAACGAAATTACGACAGGGTGCCCTTAATTGCCATTTTTTTGACTTTACGTCATGAGTAGCTGGCCTCAAGCTCACTTTTCTGCTTAACATGCAAAACGTCTCGCGCATATTCTCATACATATACACGTATATCTGCTATTTTGTTTGCCCTCTTTCATAAAACGAACATAATGGCAATTGGATACGATCGTCTTTGTGGCAAATCCTTCTAGAGCTTTATTTTCAATAAAGTTTCATTCGTTCGCACCGTAAACGTAGTGCATTCTCTTAATATGAATTGTTTTCCTTTTCCTTTTTTTTTTATCTTATTGCGACGGTGAAACAGCCGGAGAGTTATTTTCCGGAGGGAACAATGGGGCGAATTGTGCTGCACTTTCCGCGAGAGCTGGCGTCAAGCCCCTCGTAAAAAGTATACGATACACGCTTCAAAGCTTTTCCGGTTTATCCGACGCGATCGTTCCGGAGAAGAAGTTCCAAATATATTTTCTCTCGCCGACTCGAATTCATAGTTTTTATAAGCCTTTGGTTATTTATATAAATTTATACTCGCTTTCGCTGACTTTGTTCATTTGTGCCCTCCTATCGCCCTGGAATGAGGTTTTTCACGCGTGAGGAAAGTTCAGAGATAATTACGCTGGATTTTTCGCGCTCTGCTTTCTCATAAAGGAAGCTTTGTTTCCGTGAAAACTTATTTCCCGATATTTCAATGGAAGCACGTACAGAATACTCGGATAAAGTTCCAAAAACGACCTACCTCTGATCAATTTGGAATTTTGTGTACCCGTGTATTTTTACTCGCCGATCACGAATATGATAGAGAAAATGTCCGCAAATTTGACTTCAAGGTCAGAACTCACGAAAAATGATTTTTTAAAAGTTTTTCTATTTTATTGGAATAAATAGTGATGTAAGAGAAAAATGTTTCCCACAAAAGTTGTAGCCTACAAAAAGATTGATCTTTTGTGTTCTATATAAGTTTTGTCTAAAACCGATCTGTTTCGAGAAAATGGGATAATGCTCCAAAGAGTACATTTTCCTAAACTCCATTGGTTTCGATATTATCTACGATATTTTGAGGACGTTTTGATTGTTCTACGTAATCCCCAATTTAAAAAAAGGATAATAGTAAAGTCACTTTCATATAAAAAAATAGTGTCAAGCCTTAGTGTACAAAACGAAATTGTGCGAGTTAAAAATGTGCCTTTCCTCGTCAATTTTGTTCCCTCTCGAAGTTGACAGTGTGCGAAAATTTTAGCTTTGTACACGGGGCAGCTTTGTGCACGAAAAATAAACTCGCCCATATGGTCAGCTGTGGGAGTGCAAAAAATTAATGATCATAAACGAGTGTTTCTAGCTTTTCTTTTTTTTTCCAATGATTAATAATTATTACGAGACAAACCTCGGTAAGGGTAGATAAGGTTCATTGTCATTTTTTCAGGTATCGTTTTCTCGTGTCACACTTTGTCAGATTGTCCCTTATCTCCAACCTCCGCAAATGCAACCTTTCCCAAAGAACGATTTTCGGAATCTCATACATTTCCCGATTAATTCGTCTCATTTGTTTCGTCCTCTTATACAGGGAGCGCCAGAGAAACTTACTTATTTGAAAGGTCAATAAAAACAAAAGTACTTCAATTATGGTTTTAAATTTTTTTTTATTTGAGAATACAATATCCCAATTTTTTTTTCATGCAGTCTTGAAAATGACATCGGATAAATGGCGACCCCCATTGCGCATACACTGATGAAGTCGATTTTTGAAATCGACGATTTTTGAAATTGCGATTTTTGAAATTCGCAATGGCGTCGCGAATGTTGTTCTTGAGGTGTGCTATGGTCCGTGGTCGATCGACATAAACCAGAGATTTCAAATAACCCCATAAAAAGAAATCGCATGGAGTCAATTTCTTGGTGGGTCTTCGTCAATTTGTTGCGACAACATTTCCCCGACCGCCTCATCTCTCTCAGAGGCGATCTCCAATGGCCGGCACGCTCTCCAGATTTGACTCCATGCGATTTCTTTTTATGGGGTTATTTGAAATCTCTGGTTTATGTCGATCGACCACGGACCATAGCACACCTCAAGAACAACATTCGCGACGCCATTGCCAACATACCGATTGATATGCTGCAAAGAGTGGATACGAATTTCAAAAATCGACTTCATCAGTGTATGCGCAATGGGGGTCGCCATTTATCCGATGTCATTTTCAAGACTACATGAAAAAAAAATCGGGATATTGTATTCTCAAATGAAAAAAAATTTAAAACAATAATTGAAGTACTTTTGTTTTTATTGACCTTTCAAATAAGTAAGTTTCTCTGGCGCACCCTGTATATCTCTGGGTAATTCTCTGTCCACTCTGTCCACTCTGTCACCTGACCTTATCTCCTCGTTCTTCTTCCTCAGCGAATCCCTTGAGTGCTTATTTCATCCGCTTATCTCCATCGTTTCGCTGATTTTTTCTCACTAATCAAAGTCGTACTCAAAGTAAGCGCAAAGTTTGTCCCCCAGAAAAAGAAAATCATATTTTGTCGGTAATTGCGCTGTAAATTTAATCGTTTTCCAGCGTGATGCCTTTTCTCCAAGGCATGAGTCGATTCTCCCCTCTGACGAATTTTGAATTGTTGATTTTCAATTTCTTAAAATAAAAATTTACTCGCATTAAGTCAATGTATGCCTAATAACATACCTTTTTTTTTCAAATTCCAAATAAATATTCGAGTAGACATAAAAAAATCGGAAAAACCGACCATTTTTCGGACCATCACAGTGGTGTACTCCCTTAATACTGACCGTAAAAGTCGACTCCGTACCTCGTGTGTCAGGATATCCTTTGTTGCGGTTACGTTCGCAGCACTTTCGAGGTCTGCAGAAATATGTGTATCGTATTATACGTACCGCAGAATGGAGAACGAAAAATGAGAATAAAAAAGTCTCCCAGTATTTTACAGACTTTAGAGACTTTATAGAGAGATAAAACTTCCAGTTCGTAAGAGCACAATTCTGCTGGGGATTTTGCTCGGCCCTTTTCATTTGTTCACCCGAAATAAACCTGAACAAATCTACAAGACAGCAAGCTAAATATCCAGGAAAAAATGATCCAATAATCACAATAAAATAAGGCAAATTTGGTGTGCTTGTAGAATGGGTAAAAACAGGTTAGAATGGGTAAGAACAACCCGATTTTTAAGGGCTGAAACGCACCCTCGAAAATTTGAGTGTTTTTCGTCGATAACATTTTAATTGCAACAATGTTTATTTTTTCGTGAACTATACATTGAAGATGAGAACGATAACGTTATAGACAAAAAACGAAAAACATCCCTATTTTTGAGGGTGCATTCCGCCCCTTAAAAATCGTGTTTTGTAGATATAAAAAAATACGTGTGGCCTATTTTTATCCATTCTGCAAGCGTGCCCAGCTTCATCGAAATCGAACAAATGGTTCATCCAATTAAAAAATCCGATCGTGAAACGAAAATGTCTACTGTGTCAACGTTAAGTGTACAAATTCAAGTCAATAGTGTGAAAGTTACTCAAGATATCAATTCCGCCGTGTCAAGATATGAAGTTTCGAAAATGTAATGTAATGAGCAGTGGAATTTTTTTACATTACAAAATATAAGGCAAGGAATAATGGAAATTTTTCATATTACTAATGCAATGCAATGTAAACAACCTGCATTACTCATTACAATGTAATGAGGATTATTCTTCGTTTCCCATTAGGGGCAGCGGAATTTGCACTGTAATGAATAACATATTACCTTGTAATGAATAATGGAGATTTTTTACATTACATTAGTAATGTGAACAAATTCCATTACTCATTACATTAAATTTTGTAATGTAGAAAAATTCCATTACTCATTACATTACACTTTGTAATGTAAAAAATTCTATTACCTATTACATTGGATTTTGTAATGTAAACAAATGTCCATTGCCCATTACAATGTAATGTGTAATGAAATTTGTCGTCATTACACATTACATTGCATTTTGTAATGAAAATGTTTCACATTACAAAATGTAACGTAACGAGTAATGGAAGTTTTTTACATTACAAATTCCAATTTAATCAGTAAAGGAAATTTTTTACAATACAAAATATAATGTAATGAGTAATCGACATTTTTTACATTACAAAATCCAATGTAATGAGTAACGAAAATTGTTTACATTACAAAATATAATGTAATGAGTAATGGATTTTTTTTCCTTTACTGAATGTAGTGTAATGGGTAATGAAATATTTTTTCATTACCCATTAAAAATGTAACGAATAATGCATTACTTTTTCAATACAAATTTCGCAACCCTGATTCGGGCCTCTGTTGAGTGCTCGTGTGCTTTGATGTCCGCCTTCGTTACACGCGCATTATCCTCAACCCGACGCACACGGTTTCACTAAAATAGGTGTAAATTCCTCAATTTTCAAAATTTCGGCGTCCGGTTAGTCTTAAAATATTCTTGAAAGTTCGCACTATAACAATATGCAAAAAAAAAAACGATCATATGAAGTTTCGAGAGAGGGCTACCCCCTTAATGTTACATCTGGAAGGTATGATTGACAAGTGAGAATTTCGGCTACTTTTGTCCAGAATTGTATCTCCCATATACCCTGAAGAACACTCGAAACAACCATCGCGGTTGTTTTAAAAGTTTAATTTGTTTTTTTCGTATCCTCCGTATCGGAATTGTATTATTTATTGGGGACATTTATAGGTCGATTTCTAGTCAGCAGGAAAAAAAATGATAAAAACTGCGTCTGGAGTTTCTACGGTCAGGATTAAATATATGACGGTAGCTTTCCGCACCATCTGTACCGTTCCGTCGATACTTCTCCTCCGAGGCGTGAGTGTTCAATCCCAGACACCCAGCCTGAGTGAAGATGTCTGTCGTCTTTTCACCATCCTCAGTCCTCCTCGATCCGATGGGGAAAGCCTTGAAATGTCAGCCATTTCTATTCATTGGCCTGCGGCTAAGGATACAGTTTGGATCTCCCGCGATAAGGGCGTGATAAGGGCTCGTCAAGGGCGAGAATATAACGTGTGAATCGGTTCCAACCATTGGGAACAATTTAATCAATTCTCAAATGCTTTCTCCAGTATTTGAATATTTATTTAGAAGATTTAAAGTGCTTTTCAGCCAGCTGCTAATTTTATCAACATCTTTGACGAGTTACTCATTGAATTCTAATAAAAAATACTCACTATCGTAAGGGGCTACACCTAGACGCCTGAGAAAAATGGCCATGTTCCGAATTACTTTTTCTGGGAAACAATTGGTGAAAAAAGCAATTTTTTAAATTTACTCAAAGGTACGAATATTGGGAGCCTTTAAAATGACCGAAAAATAAAGAAAAATATTAAAAACATAGCCACCGGCAGACGATGAAATTTTTTTCGCGATGTTTGCCGGTGGACACTCTCCGGCTTAAACGATCCATCTGAAATACAAAAACCAAACGGGTTATTCAAGTTCGTGATAAATACGACTCGTTGACGATCGGCGATTTTTAAAATCACTTTTTTCAACAAAGTGGCGACGAATTGAAACTCGAGTATATGCAAAATCTACGGAAAAGGTCGTCATTTTTACGTAACTATTAAAAAACGAAGATCGATTTTTAAAAAGTGAGATCGTCAACGACTTTTAAATGTTTCTCGTCGTATCTTCCGTGAATTTGGAAATAATTCATCAAGTGGTTCTCGAGATATCACGTCCACCGACTTTGAAAGCAGTATCTGCCGGCAGCCACGTTTTTGTTGTTTTTCTTTATTTTTTGGCAATTTTTTTTGTCAAGCCTTTGTATGTGCCTTTGTGTTAAAAAAATGCGTTTCTTTTCGACCAACTGTTTTCCCACGAAAAATTCACAATTGTGCCATTTTTTTCGGGCCTTCAGGTGGATGTAGCTTACTTCGATACTTGAAGTAAGGACCTCAGAGAATGGGCGCGAAAAAGTTTTTTCACAGTGAAAATGAAAACCGTCTTGCTGCGACAAGTTTCATTTTTCACGGATAAAAGTCGACTGGGTGCTATTCGAGTTAGTTTCTTTTTTCTCCCCAGAGTCCCTCCCTCGCAATGTGAAAGTCGACGCTTTTACAATGCGACGAACGTAAGAAAATAAATGAAAATTCGAAATATCCCAATACACATCGCGGGACGTATAGACTTCTCCACTCAAGCTCGAGCAATCTCAGGCTTCTGGAAAAACTTTTATCTCTCACAGCGCGTGTATTGGATTCCCTCGTGATAATGGGGAAAACTTCTCCAACAGAGAAACGGGGAGACGTTTATTTAATACCGGATGTAGATCTCCAGACGCTGAGATAATAAAAAAAAACCTACGATAAAAAATATAATTTGAGCGCCTCGAAATATTTTCGTTCCGCTTAGTCAATCGCCCGAAAGTTTTTGGAGGCACTAAAAAAAATCCTCATACAAATACAAGGAGTAAAAGGACCATTAATTTTTTGCCGCCTTTTGTTTCGTGCCGTGTGTAGAATAGTTTTTCTTTTCCCACACACGGCCACGCAGACACGTGGATATCGCTGTACCGACAATGTGAATAATAACATGTTCCAGCAAAGAGCCAGTGAGTGAGGCAGGGACTCGTGGGAGACGGAGACCTCATCTCGAGTTTAATGCTATTTTAGCTGAAATGTAAGCTCTCGGCACGTTGCAAATTAGTGGAAGTTTCAAGGCTGTAAGGCAACATTAGTGTTTGCATACAAGAGGGCTTAGCAAAGCACAGAGAAAGTGTCACCAGCGTGTCAAGGGTAAAATGGACAGGTGCTCTTAACGTAGAACCAAAAGTCTCGTAATTTATTTAAAATATCCGCATTAAGACTTTAACTGCAATTAAATCGGTCGAAGACGAAACCATCTCAATGGTTCATTCAAAATACTATTTTATAAAAAATGGCTCACATGACTAGTAAATGTACCAGCACTTTATGCGTGTGATAGAATTGTGAATTATCGTAGCTGACTAATTTCTGGATTGACTACTCACTGACCACCAGGGCACAGTTCTGTGTGAAGGATGAATGTAATAATAATAATAATAATAATAATAATAATAATAATAATAATAATAATAATAATACTATATTATTATAAGAAATTATAATATTTAATAATATATTATTATTAGAAATTATGATATTTAATAATAATATGTAATTTTAATAATGCAAATAATAATAAACATATCAGGATCTGGCGAACAAAACCGATTTGTCCACACTGCGTCAAATGTTTCAAACTTTTATTTTTCGTGTTTTTCAAGCATACCTTTATTAGCTGCCGAACATTTTTGAATAAAATCCGGCCCTTGACACCTCAAAATTTGTTAAAAACTCCCTTTTTAACCGAAAATGCAGTTCTTAGGCACAAACTAAAAAGATAAGGTATACAAATACAGAAAAATTGACGTAGTGTGGACAAGTCCGGCTTTGTTCGCCAGCTCCTCATATATGAACATAGATTGAGAATAATACTAACAATAGAAATATAATATTATTATATTTTATTTATATGGTATCTTTTTATATTATATATTATATGATATAATATTATTATATTTCAATATATGATAATAATATCATATTCTAATATATATATATTATACATAAATATTGATAATAATAACAATAGTAATAAAACCGACATTAGCAGACGCGTCGGTGTTAAACTTCGAATCCCATATGTTAAGCAGTTTTGGCCTAGGCCAATTGGATGGATGACCGCGGATTCTCGCACTAGCTCGATCGAAGGCTGACATTTCCATGGTAATACTACTGAGATTCAGTCAAATATGGGCACAGATTTTTTTTATGGTTTCCCCGTGCCCTCGTGGAAACGATAATATTCATATTAACGACAATGACGGTAATAACGATAATGGTAACTATAACAATAAAATAATTATGATAATTATATTGTAATAATAATAATAAGGTATATTTAAAATCGATTTTTAAAGATCGTGGGACAAAATCGTCGAAGTTTCTGGGCAATGATGTCGATATGAATTCCTTTCGTAAGGATATCAACCACAATTTCAATTACTCAATATAATTGCATCGTTCCATACGTTTCATGAGAGTAATCTCAAAGGTACTCAAACTCGGCAGGAAAATTGCGCGATCTTGCTTTTACGAAAGTGCCCGTCTATTGAAATGGAAAGAGGAAGAAAGAAAAAACTAAACTCGAGGTTACTTGAAGAAAAGGGCTTGGAAAATAAAGAGAGTCGTAAAAGGTCGGTCCAAAACTTGCAGTAGATTTTGATGGGATCGATATACACGCGCGTGTGTATATCGTTCTTCATCAAAATTCTGGCTGTTCTCCAGGTAAACTAGGCACTCACCTCCTTCGCTTCCATCGAGCTTCTCCTCGTATTCTCGGTTTATACGCGGTCGGGCTACATACTTCCGGGAGGTAAACAGTTTGCCGAATACACACCGGGAAATGTTTCGTGCAAAAAAAACGTATACTTTCTTTCCCTCCTAAAGGCTGTGGACATTTTTCTCAACGAATCGTTGACTTTGGGGTCAAAATTGTCCTTGAAATGACACTTGGATCAGAAAGCTGGCATGTATTGAAACGTTATTTCGAGGACATTGGGTTTTCCTATGATGTTGGGTGTCAGAGCAATTGGCGACTATGAGGATGGTCCTCAAATTCCTGAGAGGTCAGCCTCCGTTGCGACGGGCTTTAAAAAATTCATGATCATCCTACCAGACTCTTATTTCCACGTAGATATACGTACGTATGTATGTGTAGCAGCCTGAGAGGAATAAAATGCCCTCGTAATATCCGCTTTGCCCCGTACGTCACTCTACACCGGTCGCACGGGCGAGGAAAAAATTTCCCATTTTCGTGATTTTTTTTTTGAAGGAAATATTTCTTCATCATTTTTGCGACTTGGTGTATGTTTTATTGTTACTTTTGGCTGATGCGTAGTGTTTTTTTAAATTTATTAATCTCTAAAATGGCGACGATATGGTACGGTCTGCTAACCGGATTGCGGAGGATGTTGTCAGACGGCGTGATATGTAGCGTCGCCGAGATTAATCTGAAAAAAAACCAACGAAGATTTTCCTTTTACTTACACTCATACGCAGAATATGAACCAAGAAAATGTGAAAAATATTGAAAACTGATGAAATAGTACGCTTTGAAACAGAAAGATTGAGTTTTCTGAAAAAGTGGCTAAATTTTGCAATCAAAAATACCTTTATGATTTTTTTTTTATAACATTTAGGTTCATGTTTTAGGCAATAAGGTTAGGAATATTTATACCAAATTTCATCAGTATCGATTGATTATTTTTTGCGCCATACGTCACGCCAGTTTTGAAAATGCAGTTTAGAATACCGTGCCAAAAGTCCATAATTTTTTAAGATTAATTTTTTTTCCAATACCATGTAATAGCCAAAAGTAGGAGTAAAACTTACCCTAAGTCCCAAAAGTGGTGAAGGGGAGTATCTCCCCTTTAAAAAAAACCACACGTTTTTTTTCATTCGCTCATCTCGAAAAAAGCGTGCTGTAAAAAATCGTGGCTCGAACGTGGCCGGTGGGTGCGTGACATTTTCTCGATTCGTATACAGCTGCGGATAAATGGTGCAAAAAAGACCCGAATGAAATTCCATTGATTTTCGGCTTTTGCGTGAGCGAATCGGGACGTCTGTCTTTTCCAATTTTTTTATTTCCATGATTTTTCGGTGCATTTTTCTGGGCCGAGAGTCGAAACGTATCAGTGGACAGGATAAGGCTTAGTCGACTTTTTTTTTACATGTTCCAATTTAGGATTTCCGATTTTTTAATTCAATTGTTTTTAGTTCTGTATTCTCGTAGGTGCGAAGTTTTCCGAAAGAGGCAGCTATTGAGGATGTGAGGCAAAAAAAAGAATGAGAAAGTGCGAGCATGAAAATTTGGCGACCGGAAACTCGGGGGTAGTTCCCTCGACGCTGTCGACCTACCTGCGGGCTGTGGATTTCTTTTTTCACCCCTGTCGGCGGGCCTGAATAAAGTAGAAGCAGAAGAAAGAGATGCACGAGAGGAGTGTAAAAAATTGACTCGTCTTACGTGCTTGCTGTGAATAAAAAAAGAAGGGTGAAAGCAACGGCTACCAAATTCATTTTCAGCACAGTCTGACACCACTGTAATATTTATCCGCTGATTTCTCCGTGAACCTGTCTCGAACTTTGCCGTTGTTTATAAATATGCAATTTTCTAATTGACTTCACTCTTTTTTTTATCGTCTTGGAAAATTCGAGTGGAACTATCGAGCTGAATGGCCTATGGGCCAACGCGTTAGTGAAGAACGCGGAGCTTTTTTACATGCTTTTATTTAACTTGACTTGCTGTCAGATGCAAAACGAAAAATCGATATTAGACCCACTCTCCGAGTACTTGGAGCTCTGAAATTGTGCAAACATGCATCTGGAAGGTGATAATGCGTGATTTAATTTAAAAAAAAATGTTCAACTTTTCATGTAAAATTAACGATATCTAATCATCCATATAAAATTTCACTAACACATACAAATGAATTCGTAGCCGACTGTGTTGGTATGCAAGAAGTTCATATGCAGCAATCAATCGTAAGTTCAATCCCAATTACAGTCTTGGTTATTTTTCACAAGCATTCCATGTTTCTAACGTACAAACTCGTAAAGTATAAAACTACTGGGAACAACTAACTAGTCAAATCGATTAAAATCTAAAAAATAGAAAATAATGTATATGTTAAAAAATCATTTGCAAAAATCAAGCTTTATTTAATGTACTAAAAAGTAGAAAATAATTTCTTTTTACCAAGTCCCCTATATGGCACTATAAATAAAAGCTTGGGGCGTTCAAAATTTAGACACACAATCTTCAGTTTACATAAATCCATTAACATATCACCTGTATTTAATTTACTGTAAAACAACCTTAGATTTCTTAAATAAAAATCCTGAAACTGAGTATAAACGTGTGATGATAATTTCTCTAGTTAGTATTATTTCAAATTAAATACGGTTAATGAAACTGAATTGATCGAATTGACTAAATATTTGAAAAGTTGAGTGCCCCAACCTTTTATTTAGTCACATATATGTGATTTGGTAAAAAAAATTTTTTTCTACTTTTTAGTATATTGAATAAAAGCTTGTTTTTTAAAAATATTGTTTTTTTCTCGTCACATGGTCGAAGCTTGTGTGGGCGGTGCAGTCTTGGTTGAGGTGAGACATGAGAGTACAGTGGCTCGCGTTAATGTTCCATTCGCATGTATCTGGGTCCCAACATCACGAGGGCGTAAATAATTGCAAAGTGTTCACCAGGGAGCCGCTGACCCACTGCCCGAGAATAATAATAACGTATGCTCGGAGTTGCGGTCTCGTGCCCGACCACACTTTTCCCTTACTACTTACGGGCCAATATATTATCGTTAATGTGCTCGGAACATTTTCGCACCGCATCCAATGGAACGTACACGTTGTCCATATTTTTCCCTAATTACGTGCGTTTTTTCACGATACGGTAAATATTTAATTACGTTATAACTGAGCCTGATTGGGATGGAAACTTCGATGAATTTTCGATATTTCAATGAAAAATAAACTTTTGTTTCAATGATCGCGGACGGTGCCAGCACTCAGATGGGTGGCCGCTGGGCCGCTGACTTGCGCGCCTAGGGAGGAGGCCATTTTTTGGGTTTTCGCTGATGACGTCGACTCAGAGAAAGTGTAGCGAAATTGGAAATAGCGCGGTGATCAGTGGGGAGTAGAATGAGAGGGGTGGAAATGAAGAAGGGAAAATTTAACAGGACATTTTTACACGCAATAAGTTCAATATTTGCTCAATGAAATACTTTTTGCCAAATTCCAAATAAATAATCTAGCAGAGAAAAAAAATCGTAAGAAACGACATTTTTTCTGCCCGTCACAGTGATGTCCTCCTTTAAAATTATAGAATTTAGCAAATTGGATATTGGCAATTTGAAATTGGAATTCAATAAATTATAGAATTCAGCCACAAAATTGGTAAAAGTTCAATCAGGGCACAAGTAATAAAAATGTTCATTGGGCGAATACTGATGCCCCGAGTATCCTTTTCGTACACCAAGTACTGAGAATTATTTGCAGACAATGCATATAATCAGATTTTCCAATTACTCCGAAAGATTGAATTAGCGACGAATTATTTCGAGCGTACAAGACTTCCGGTGCGATATTTCTCATTGTGCCGACCAATTAATCCGAAAAAGCCCGATAATAGTTTCTCCACAAAAGAATTGATACCCTAGAAGGCAAATGAAAAAGAGCGCTTCGTTACTGATTTTTTTTCCTTTCGCCATCTCTCTTTTCTCTTCGCAACCATCTGTGCGTACGTGCTGAAGAATTATCGAAAATTCAAGTATATATGAGGCATTCCACGTCTTTTAACGTATTCTGTGACCCCGATCAGTTATTATTGTCCTGATTTTTTTCTGTATAAAATTGTACCCCATGAAAGGAATATCCTCACCAATTTTTAGATTGTTATCTCTTCTCTTTTAGGAGTTATAATTTTCCATAAAATGTCGATTTCGGAAGTTTTGGAAACGGTTAAACGCTGATAACTCCTGAACTAATTGAGATATCGACAAATCTCAATATATATATATATATATTTTCATTTTAAAGTATACTTTCGTTAAAAAAATATGAAAAAATTGTCAACTATCAATGTCAAAGTTTTTTTTTGCTTCTAAAGTGAAAACTATTTTTTTTAAAAGATGATTGACTTCTTTTATTTTCTTCAAAAAATTCTCTAAAATAGAGTGACCAGTTTTATGATTTTTAAGACTAGTCTCATCGTGGGCCCATTTTTCCTTCGATTTTCTTCGAATTAATAATATTCTTTTGAGAAGATTCTTATCATATGAATCATTCTTAATGGATTGTGATTTCCAATTCGGCTTCGACAGGCCCGAAACGGTTTGTTTTTCATTTGTGCTTAATTTAACGAAAAAATATTATTTTGCACAAAAAATCATTTGTTTAAATAAAAAATTATAAATCTAAATTTGTCGATATTTCAATTAGTTCAGGGATTATCAGCGTTTGAACGTTTCCCAAACTCCCGAAATCGACATTGTTTGGAAAATTATAACTCCTGCAAGAGAAGAGATAAAAATAAAAAAATTGGCGTGGATATTTTTTTCATGGGGTACAATTTTGCAAAAAAAGAAACGGGTGAAATATGGTAGGCGTCGCGGGGTAGGTGCAATGACGTGGAATGACTCATATCCGAATGGGTACGTATGATGAGGGAGAGAGGGAGAGAGAGAGAAAGAGAAAGTCAGAGAGAATGAAAGAGAGCCGAGAAATTATATTTCGCATTTGCGAAATTGGCTTCGACTGCGGCAAAATTAAAATGGCAAAGAATAGGATACCCCACGCCTGCTGCTCTCTAATTGAGCTTAATTAAACGATAAATAAAACTCGATAAAATACGTAACGTCAGCACATCCAGGAGCAATAAGAGAGGGATTCGAAAATTGGAGGAGCCTCCCCGTAATATTGAAGGGCAGCCTGAAGCTTCGACTGCAGGTTTTAATCTGAATTGTGTTTGGAATTAAGCGATTGTACAGTGTATTTCGAGGTCAAGGTCATTGCAGTACTGCTCTCATTGATTTATAGCTTTTCGTGAAAACTTTGTCCCTCCCTCCCTCTATTTTGAAAGCGCACAGGCGAGTGTCCTTGTACGGGTTACTAATTGCAAAATAAATTGTCCCATTACAGGCCAATCAAAGGAAGTACGTAGGTACGTATGTACAAACGCACGTATACCTGGACGTGTGTATCGAAGGTGTGGAGAGTATAAATCCACCGAGGGTTTTCGAAACGCCAATGAAATTCGAATCGCACTGTCGCTCTGCTCGATGCGTACAGAGATCAGCCTCTCTACGTATGGCCGTATCTCGCCCCCTCACGATCACACGGGCTAGCCACCTGAATTGAATTACGGGCGTGCACGCGAGGCTCAATTAATTTCCTCTTCCGAGGATTGTCACTGTATACACCTATGTATAAACATATATATATCATACGTATGTGGGGAATGAGTGTCGTCGCTTCCAGCTCGGTGTTTCACAGTTTCCGCCTCCACCTGCAGCGCCCAATGTTTCACATATAGGCAGCAAAATTTCGCCTCAGTGCGTCGAGGGACCTTAACGGGGTATCCCTCTCTGGAAGTCAGATTTGAACGGCCAGAATGATGAATTTTTTTCTAGCAACATATTGGTTGGAGTAAATTAATTTTTGCCCAGCATGCTGTACACATGTTTGTGGTTATAATGTAATTTTTACGGAAGAAAATCTTTTAAAGTGTTCGTGGTGCTGCAGTTGGCGTTGCAGTCCTCCAGCAGCGAGGCCCGAAACGGCGGGATCTCTACCAGGCTCAAATGTAATCTGAAACGAAAACAAAAAACTTTTCTTCAAACATATCCAACTGACTATGGGTTCACGATCCACTTTTCGAAATTTCGAAATATGCGATAAATGACCGCTTCGCCGAAGAAAACGTCATTTTTTTCTTGAAAAATATCATGCTGGAGGTATGTTATTAACAAATTGTTCATCCGATTAAAAAAAGCGATCGTGAACCGAAAATGACTACTGTTTGAACGCTGACTGTGTAAATTCAAGTCAATAGTGTGAAAGTTAAGGGAGCTTTCCAGTGTGACAGCCCGAAAAATCGCTGTTTTTCGCGATTTTTTTTTTTAAAGAAAAAATAATCTAATCGGTCTGGTTTTTTTTTTGTATATTAATTGGGTATTGAAGAATACAAAACAATTTTTTAAAGATCGATTTATTTATTAATTAATATCTATAAAAATGATGAAACAATTGTTGCAGAAAATGCACTTGGATGTGGTGTCCACGTTGGGGGTCACAATTTTGATCTGAAACAAAAAACACAAAAAGATTATTGATCGGTATATAATTGGCTTTCGTGCTATGGAGGCTTTTTTTTTTTGCAAAAATGGCGCCGGTTTGAACAAAAAGTATCGATTTTAGCATTTTTTTGGCAGTTTTTTTTACAAAAAAATAGGAAGATGTCAAAAAAAAAAAAGCTTCCATAGCACGATAAACAATGACGTTAAGAATATTGTGTAAAAAATTCAACTCGATAGCTTTAAAACTCTGCCCTCCAAGTTGGACACCGTTTTGAAAAATGCTGTTTCGAGAAAAACGCGTTCAAAGTTTCGCTGTAGCTGTAGCGCTCCGTTGCCTTCTTCCAAGAAATGCTGTACAGTAACCGAAATAATCTGAATTTCGGCATGAAAATTTCAGGGAATATTCGGAAGAGTGTATACTATTCGATAAAGCAAAAAAAAAAAAATCGATTTTTTGAAAATTTCACACTGGAAAGCTCCCTTAATAAAGATATCAATCCAAATACTAAGCCGTCCGCCATTTGCAAAGCTGACGAGTCTGACAGACGTCACTATTTTAGAACGTTCGTGGGTACCGTAGACACCTAGTGTTGCCAGTTAAGGTAGTCCTATCGACAGGCTTCAATTCATGGAGTTTTCATAATTTTTTTTTGAGCTGCACTAAATATATTAATAATCGTTTCTGTGAAATTTCAGGGCCGCTTAGCCACCTTATTACAGAGAAAAAAAATACGAAAATTGCGTACTTTTGTGAAGGATTGCGGAGACGATATACAAAAATGCAATTTCCGATCGCTACAAAAGTGTATATAATCGGTGAGAATCCGTCGGATTCTTAAAAATAATCAGATTTACATACTTAAAATTTGTAGTAAGCCAATGCACTCAGAAAAAAAATACGCTTATTGACCTAATTTTGATGTAATATAAAGTTTAATTTGAACTTCCGATATTGGATTTATTATCACTTGCTACGATGAAGAGACGTGACAGCAAGGCAACAGCTGGCTGTAGTTGTAACCTCCTCTCACTCATTCGAATTTCCACACATATTTCATTTTTAACCGACATATGACGCCGACACAAATTTTCCACGCTTTCTTACCAGTCGTGGCCCGAATACAATGCTTTACATTTCCCGCACCTGACATCGTTTTGACAGATCGACGTTGAAAAGCATGGAGGTTAAACTCGCCTGAATGAGTAAAAAGAGACGGAGATAGAACCAATATTGCCAAATATCAAACCTAGAAATACTACGCGCAGCGTTCGGATAGCTATTTTTCATTTTTATAATTAAATGTGAACATTCATTAAACTGTTTGCAAATGGTTTTGGTTTTTACAAATTATTTTTTTTGCACATGTTAAAAATATAAATCGTACAGGTCTCAAGTATGATTAGTGGTATGACGAGTGTGAGGCGATAGGGCTACCTTAAAGGTAATGCAATGGTCATTGAAATTTTGTAAATGCCGCGTGCCGAGTCTCCTATAAGGATCAAGTATCCTCAGTCTCCCCTACCCATTATCAAAGCATTTATTTTCATTCTTGTACACGGCGAAAAAGAATGGCACGAATCAACGAAATTTCACCGATTCAAGTATTGGCCCAGGTCAATCTGACACGGAGATCTATATAGATATATAGGAGATAGATATATTAATAATTATTCTTTCTGCTGGCAGCCAGTTCAACGTACAATTATTGATGGCAATTTTTATCGACAAGCAATTCAACATATTAAGTGTAGTAAAAAGAAATCCATTATTTTAGCATGAATTTGAAGGCAAAAATAATTTCTTTTTACTACACCTAATACATTTTATAGTTATCGTCGAAGATTCGAGCCTCTCGATACACTTATCCGGGCCGAGGGCTGATTTTCTTTTTTTTTCACCGCAGTCCCTGGTTCGAGACAGCGATTGAGAGGGATCTGATTTTCCCCAGGATAATTCTCAGCCTCCATTGGAAAGAAAGAATAAAAAGGTGGCCGGGCTTGGAGGTAGATGAAGCCCCGAGATAAGAGACCGGCGGGTGAGGTTCAGACGTATCGAGAGTTCGAATTATAATTTCATCGGCTTGCCTTTCTTTGGCTATCGACGTCTTTGCCATACGACTCACCCTCCAAATTGGACAATGATATCAGCTTCATTGTCCATTTTTGCCGCTCCCTGTATCGTGTTCTTAGCCGAGTCTTGCCTGGAACATCCTTTGCTCACACCCATTGAAATGGTATTAAGAGGGTGAGAAAAGAATTACTGATTGTCCTGATTTTTTTTTCAAGGGAAGATTTCTTCACCTTTTTTGAGACTCAGGGTATGTTTTATTACTACTTTTGGCTGTTACGTGGTATTTTTAAAATTTTATTCATCTTCAAACAGGTTTTCTAAACAGGTTGCGGCAAATGTTGTCAGACGGCGTGACACATAGCGTCATCGAAATTCATCTGAAAAAAAGACGAATATGAAGTTTTATTCCCTTAACATTCATACGCAGAATATGAACCAAGAAAAAGTGAGAAATGTTGAAAATGGATGAACTGGTACGCTTTGGAACAAAAAGTTTGAATTTTCCAAAGAAGGTGGCTACATTTTGCAATCAAAAATACGTTTTTTTTCATTTTCAAGAACATTTAGGCTCATGTTTTAGACAAGACGATTAGAGAGATTTGTTCTAAATGTCATCAGAATCGGTCGATTTGTTTTTTAGCTATACGTCACGCCAGTATTGAAAATCCAGTATAGAAGAGCATGCCATACCTACGCCATTTTAAAGATTAATAAACAATATCATGTAACAGCCAGAAATAGTAAGAAAAAAAATATTCTCAGGCTCAGAAATGGTGACGAAATCTTGCCTTTAAAAAAAGTCATGAAAATCAGCAACGTTTTTCCTCGCCTAAAGGTACCGTTCCTTAAAGGGATGAAGCTTTCTCGTTTACTTCAAAAAGTAAATATATCAGATAAGAACCAAAAGGACGAGTATTGATTCAGCTGGCACAACTTATTTGGTTCATCAGCAATCAATCTATACGTATATGTGAATGAAGCAAGCGTGAGTGTAAAGATTGTCCAACGACCTAAATTTCGCTATCTTTCGGATGATAAATGGCAGCATCCAAAAAGCTATTGAGGAAAGGCGAAGTTAGCCATTGGGAGTTTTCTTTCCTCGTCGGATTTTTACCGTCGGAGGGTTTACGGAGAATACGGAGGAGAGGTTCGAAAATAATCCATTTTTCCCGCCTTCATTGATCTTCGGGAAAAACCTCATATATCCGATCCCTCAGCCACCGCACAGCTCGCGACCAAACGCGCGCGCGGTCACACACCGAAGCCGAGAAAAAGAAGGGTAAAAGGCAGAAAGAAGGAGCGTTCGCTTATTCTATGGGAGCGAGATGAAAACGAAAAGTTGGTTGACGGAAGACTTTCGTCTGGTTGTCGGCATAGAGGAAATTCGATGGTATTCTTTTGTCGTTAAGTGAACCAGACGATGAATAAACGATAGTTCAAAGCGGCTTTTTGCCGTCGGACCATGCGAGGAAAAAACCCGTTTGCTCTTCTATTTTCTTTTCTCTTTCATCTTGAGTCCTCGTTGCAGATTCGCCAGGGCCTGCTCGCGACACTCATAGTTTCAGGGGGTGTAAATATATCAATATTTGGAAAACTTGGAAGATTTGGAAAAAAAATATTGAAAATTCAAATATTTTTTGGTCCGCGACCAAAAAATGGTTTCTCCACTCAATCACCACTTCGTTGTTTCAGGGGGTAAAAATATGTCGATATTTGGAAAATATTGACTTGGAAAAAAAAATTATAAATCCAAATATACGCGGCCAGAAACATAGTTTCTTCATTCAATGACCACCCAGTTGTTTCAGGGGGTAAAATTATATCAATAGTTGGAAAATATTGACTTGGAAAACTTGGAGACTTGGGAAAAAAAAAATATTGAGAATCCAAATATTTTTTGTTAGGCGGCCAACAAATAGTTTCTTCACTCAATCACCACTCAGTTGTTTCTCGTTTCAGTTTGAAACTCCGCTTTGTGCTCATTCTCTTTGTAATCGATTTCTCTTGAAAATACCACTTGAAACGGCCAGCTGCTGTCATTTTTCGATTTTTGGTGGAGTTTCAAAATCGGGTAATTTATTTTTGCCAATTTATCCATTCCCCTTTGCCTCATTTTCGGCCATTTTTCTAGTAGACTCTCCGGGAAAACTGATGGAGATGTCGGGATTAATTCAACGCTATTCTCCGAGTCTGTTAAAATCCTTGTCATCCTCTCCAATAAATCTCCGTCACACAAATAGATCCGATGCTACGGCGGTTCGAACTTCCGCGACTTTGCCCATTACGTAAAAGTGGCGAAAACGGTCGAAAGTTTTTTTAATCGACTTTTGAACCACTTTAAGGATCTATCCAATGGGAAAGTGTCTGCCGATTATGAATAGGCTCGGGTTAAAAAAAGCTACGAATTAAGTTGGCTAGATGCAAAAAACCTCTCTTCAAAGACTTTCGACGATTTTTTAGTGAAAATTGAGGATTTTGGAGGCAACAAATGATCAATTCGTATTCGGAAGGTAAAAATACATTGAAAAGAACTTGTAAAAAATAACAAAGTCCACGGTACCCCAGCTGAACGAGAAGAACGTGTTTTCAGCCACTTCTGACGATTTTTTTTTTAATTGTAGGTTCGAGGAAATCAATGCTGAATTTGTGTTCAAGAAATGAAAATACATCAATGAGGAATTTAAAAAAATGTATCCAATTTTTTTTCGCTCTTTTATGTTTCGTTTCGATTTGACATATCGCTTTGCGCTTATTTTCATCTTGTTTGATAAACAATTAGAGGCCTTCCACTTCTTCGTTGTTTCACCCTATAATTCGGCGCTTGCCCCCATGGATACACGGAATCCGAATGTTGATGTCGTTCTCCCTCGACGCAACGTCGAAATAATTAATTGTACGCATGTGTAGTGTCATTTGTAATCTGTCGCGATAAAAGGGGGAAATTGGTGACAGGGCTGGTGACCTGCGGAGCCTGTACATTTTCGCATCAACCCTACGAGAGCGAGTCTTAAGGGGAAAGATACCTTTAGGCGAGGAAAAAATTGATGATTTTTTCAAAGGAAAGATGTCTTCGCCATTTTTGAAACTTAGGGTATGTTTTATGACTACTTTTGGTACTATTTTTTCATTTATTAATGTCTGAAAATGGCGTAGGTATGGCACGGTCTACTAAACGAGTTGCGGCGGATATTGTCGGACGGCGTGACACGTAGCATCGGTGGGACTAATATGAAAAAAAACCAATGAAGATTTTTCTCCTATTAACACTCATACGCAGAATATGAACCAAGAAAAAGTGAGAAATGTTGAAAATATATTAAATAGTACGCTTTGAAACAAAAAATATTAAATTTTCCGTAAATAAATGCTACGTTTTGCCATGAATTTTTTTTTATATTCAAGAAAATTTAGGGTCATATTTTAGATAATAAGGTTATACATTTTTATACCAAATTTCGTAGAAATCGATCGATTAGTTTTTTTATCTATACGTCACTCCAGCCTTGAAAATACAGTTTTAATGACTGTGCCATGCCTCCGACATTTTTGAAGATTAATAAAATAAATACCAGGTTAACCGCCAAAAGTAGTAATAAAACATACTCTAAGTCTCAAAAATCGTGAAGAAATCTTTCTTTAAAAAAAACATGAAAATCAGCAAATTTTTCGTCGCCCAAAGGTATTTCTCCTCATAAAGTGCTCGTGGGGTCAAATTGACCCCAATATATTTTTGACTTTGAATATGTCGAAGACGATGTTTGAAAAAATATACCCAGACGTTTTTTGTTGCATATTTATTAATCTGCAAGGTGGCGCGTGTAGATAAAAAATAAATGAATTATTTGTCGAAAAACGTTGCTGAATTTGAAGCTTAGTGGCTGCGAGAAGTTGGGACTCCGTGTGCACTCGAAGGGTTAATAGAACCCTTGTAAAAAATGGATTAATGGTACGACACTCGCCTCGCACTTGCGGAAAGCTCGTCGAGCTCCGTGCGCGCGGTTGTTATCGTTAAAATTTCATCAATTTGCCGTTTATCACTTCACCCACTTGCTCGTGTCGTTTCGCGCTGTTTGCAGATAATATAAGCTGCGAGAAAATTCGAGCGTTGGATGGAAGCGTATACACAAAATGTTTATCTTCAAGAACACAAGTACACCTAACATCGTAGAGTCTAATCCGATTTGGTCGGAGTTCGAGGTGCGAAGTCACACTCCCGCGGGTACAGCCGGTCCTGAGCATGCCTGGAGAATTTTCGATGCTTACAGGAAGAGCGACAAGCAGGTATATCTTTTTATATAGGCGTAGGCTGACGTGCCCAATTATTGGCACTTTAAGCCCAATTATTGGCGTTTTAAGGGCCCAATTATTGGCCCGTTTAGGGCCCAATTATGGGCACTTTCAGGGCCTAATTATTGGCCCGTTCAGGGTCCAATTATGGGAACTTTCAGGGCCCAATTATTGGCACTTTAAGGGCCCAATTATTGGCATTTTTGAAGGCCCAATTATTGACACTCCAAGGGCCCAATTATTGGCATTCCGAGGGCCCAATTATTGGAATTTTGAGGGCCCAATTATTGGCTCGTCGTAATATAGATAGCAAACAAAACCGTAGATTAGATTACTAAACCCATAGATTAAAAAAGAATCGAAAAAATTAATAACTCTTCTAGTATTTTATTTACGTTCGACAGTATTTTTTATTTGCCGAAATAAAGTAATATATGTAATTAACGTAGACATCGAATTTCGTCGTTTGTGAATTTTTCATTTCAATATTTTATTCCAGTCTGATAAACTCATTCATTCATGGTGGACATTTTTACCGGGTCCGCGGCTTTCTCTGATTTATTAAAATTGCTTCAAGTTTGATAAGTATTATATTATGTCAGGAGTGAATTAAAATATACATGCTTAAAAAACACGCCAAATGCCTCCGATTCGATTGATTCAAAGGAATCATTCTCTCATGGTTGGTACGAGAAAAGTCCAGTTTCAAACATTTTCCGGGCCAGTAAATTGTTTTCGAGAGAAAATATTAAAATCCCGCGAATTTGGCACGATTTGTTATGAATCTGGCAGTATTTTCCGAATCTTAAAATTTTTCTTTCCACGTTTGACAGGAAGTTTCGGTGTTCGTCTTCGAGAAGCGTTCGGTCGAGAAGCTTTACAAGCCTCGTCGCAAAGAGACGATCACAGAGATTCTTCGGGGCTGTCCGCGTCTTCTTGAAGAATATCGTCACCCTAAATTGCTCCAGGTAAATACTCATTGGCAGCAAACGCTTGAAGGAGAAGGTACCTTTAGCTTAAGAAAAAATGCTGATTCTCATGTTTTTTTTTAAAAGGAAACATTTTCTCGCTATTTTTGAGACTTAGGGTACGTTTTATTACTACTTTCGGCTGTTATATGGTAAATTTGTATTTTTATTAAACTTTCAAAATAGCGGAGATACAGCACAATCTTCTAAACGGGTTGCGGTGGATGTTGTGACGTGACACGTAGCGTCGGCGAAACTGATCTGAAAAAAAAACAACGAAGATTTATCTTTCATTAATACTCATACGCAGAATATGAACCATGTAAAAGTGATAAACGTTGAAAATCGATGATACGGTACGTTTCGATACAAAAAGATTGAATTTTCCGAAAAAATTGGCTACCATTTGCAGTAAAAAATTACTTAAACAATTTTTTTGATAAAAACTTAGGTTCGTATTCTAGACAATAAGGTTGGAAAAATCCATACTAAATTTCATCAGAATTGGTCGATTAGATTTTTAGCTATACGTTACGCCAGTTTTGAAAATGCAGTTTAAAAAATCGTGCCATACGTCCGCCAGTTTTAAAGAGTAATCAATAAAAAAATTCCATGTAACAGCCAAAAATGGTAACAAAAATCGTTGCTTTAAAAAAAAATCCTTAAAATTAGGAAATGTTTTCCTCGCCTAAGGGTATCGCCCCCCTCAAACGAATATGCGAAAGCAAAAAAAGCTACGATGTACAGCTGGCGGTGGAGGCGTTTGAGGCGTAACGGAGGAGACGTGCAAAGCTGATGTGACGAATAATTTGGATGTTAAGGTGATCAATTCGGTGAAAGAATGCGCGGAGACTTTGGCATTTGCGACCGAGCCAGTGCTCGGAAGTCTGGCGAACGTTTTGGCCTACATGGAACAGATCGCATCCTCGAACAATCAGAGCTCCAATTCGATTCCCAATCAACATCAAAACCCTCATCAAAATCCCGGCCACCGTCCAGTCATGGTCAAGCAGTATGACATGCTCGCCATGGAAATCAAATACGGTCTTTTGCAGGTAAACGGAAGTGAAAAATTGAGAAAAAAATCAGCGCATGTGGCAAGATTGATTGATGCATTTGATTGACGTGAATTCCTTCCAATGAACGGGCCAATGATGCGTTACAGATTATCGAGGCTCTTGCGTTTCTTCACTACACGTGCAAGGTCATTCACAGGAACGTGTGCCCAAGCAGCATCATAATCACGAAAAAAGGAACGTGGAAATTGTCCGGCCTCGAGTTTCTTGGTACGTGAAAATCTCGATGGATTTGCTTTTTTTCTCGTCTTATAAATTATTGATTGTTGATGTATTGATGTATTGATGGATGATGATGTATATTATTATTTTCGATGATTTCGCGTATTTTCAGTTGTGTATGAATATTTGAAAAATTTGAACATTTTTTTCCAATATCTCGCCAACATATTAGAAAAAAAGAGAAATCTGTTCGATCAGACTCGAATGGAATCAAATGGCGATGATGATGGCACATGAGTAATTAGCCATATGAGCTACAGTATAGGTCCAGACGAATCGCTCGTTACTTATGGGCCAACCTAACAATATGATTGCATTTAGAACGCACCGACGAAAACGGCCTGGATTCGATACCCTGCCAGCCCTGGACCCAGAAAATGTCCAAAATGATGCAACCGAATCTGGATTATATAGGTGAAATTTCAATTTTACATATCTTCATACCCATGTGAAAAGACATGTATTTCGTATCGATAAACTCATCGTTTCTTTAACATTATTTTTTCCTCTAAAGGCATTATTAATTGCATTGCAAAATGTTTCATTCGCCCCTCTCAGCACCGGAAATCCAACAGCAAAAGTACTGCAGCATAAGCAGCGACATGTTCAGCCTGGGAATGGTGATAGCGTCAATTTACAACGACGGTCGTCCTCTCATACAGGCAAACCACAGCAGCTCGGATTATCTTCGACAAATGGATGGCGTGAGTAGAAACAACGATCAACAATTAAGTGCTTCAATAAGAAGCTTTGTTTCTGAAAAGAAAAACGCAGGAAATCGTTTCACGTAATTTCGTATGATCAATATTTTGGATACCGAAGGAATGTGTGTTCGAAGATCCCACGTACGTATAGTAATTGATAATTTAGTGGCGCTTTCCACAGCCAGCTCAAAAAAGTTTATAATAAAATCATTTTCAATCTCCGATTGACAGCGAATATATTTCATGATAAATGCTCATAAGCATGATTTTATGTTTGACTTAACTTTTTTTGGCACACTTACATCTGGCCACGACTTTGACACACTGGGTCATTTTGACTCGGATAACACTTCATCCACCTGCCCTTGGCAACCCTTCGGTCGGTTTATATCGAAAAAAATCCGGAATACACTTTAACCATTTCTTAATATGTCTGCATAGTCAAAATTCGGAAAGTTTAAAATTAATTGTTGTAAAAAGTGTGGAAAACTTTCAATTTTGGGAAAGTGAGCATTTTATTTCAAATTTGTCCGGGTCAAAATGACCCAGTGTGTTAGCGAAGGGTACAGTCACTTAATGACTTAACGGTGCAACTCTGACGGGCGGAAAAAGGTCGTTTTTTCTTATTTTTTTTTGTCTACTAGATTATTTATTTTGGATTTGGAGAAAAGGTATGTTGTTAAACATACATTGAACTTATTTTTTGTAAATTCTTATTTGAGAGAATTAAAATTCATCAACGCAATTCAGGTATGATAGAGACTATTCAAAAATGTAGTTCGAAGGTCGTATAATCTATATATGTACCTGTGTAGTTCTCATTGCCCGTAGCCGTTTTTTCAAGAAAAAATCACCGAATGCCAGGTGTTAAAAGAATAGTGTTTTTTTGGCAAAATTTTTACTCACATTTGGGGGTTTAAAAAGCACCAAACAGAAAAAAATCTACTTACAATGATAGCAACTGCAATTATGGAACTTAGGTTTGTTTAAATTAAAAATCTGACAGCTGTAGCTAAAGTTACGATTCCAGTCAGGTCGAGAAAATTCGTTTTGAGAAAAACGCGATCGAAAGTTTTACAATTAGTATACGTAAATCGATGTGCTACCTGGTCTCACTAAATCGTCTGCAGTTTGGTCAATTTCCAATATTTTAACATGAAATAATTGATTTTTTGGACCCGTGACAGCGCTGTCTGGCCTTAAATTTTTAACAATAAATTCAATTTTTAACAATGAATGCAATTTTTTACAATAAATTCAATTTTTTACAATGAATTCAATTTTTTTTAACAAATTCAATTGTTAACGCAGTTCAATTTTCAACAATAAATTCAATTTTTAACACTAAATTTAATTTTTAACACTAAATTCAATTTTCAACAATAAATTCAATTTTCAACACTAAATTCAATTTTGAACACTGAATTGAAAATTTAACAATAAAGTCAATTTTTAACAACGAACTTAATTTTCAACAATAAATTACATTTTTGATTACCAGTTTTAAAAATACGAAGCGACGACCTCCCTCTCCGCCTTCCTATCTTTCTTGTCCCACGTTGAAGCGTTCTGCGATTCTGTTCTGTCACGTGGAAGATCGAGGATTAATTGGTCGAGGGTGGATTTCCTATGAGGGGTCGTCTTGATGAGCGAGCGAAAAAACGTGAAATAGACACACATATATATATATATATATATATGAAAATAGATTTTACAATTATTTTCAGCTGTATGTCCAAGTAGCGAGTATTCTTCCGAGGGTGCCAGTTCCTCTGCAGGAAGCTGTCTCAAAGCTCTTGCACAAGGATCCCGAGGCCCGACCTCGAGCTCAGCTTCTCTCCCTCATAAAGTACTTTGGGTACGTACTTCCGCTACGTACTCGTAATGGCGGAGCCACTTCTGCATTAACACACACCGCAGTTATAAAGTAATATTCGTAAAAAAAGTGAAAAATAAATAGAGAGAGAGAGAGAGGCAGAGAGCTGATAAAAAAAAGCTTTTTCCCTACCAACCTGTTGCACATCATCCCCGTCTCTCTACATACAGATATATGAATATAGGCGTCCATAGACACACTTATACGTGTTTACTTTCGCAGGGACCCCTCGGTTCACGCTCTGCAATTTTTAGACGTCATTGAAATGAAGGAACCTAGTCAGAAGGCTCATTTCTACAGAACAACCCTCAAAGAAGTTCTCCATTATATTCCACGTGTAAGTTTAGCCTCTGTTTTCTCGCGTCGAATTTTTTTACCTCTCCAACAATTCTCTCAATGAGCTTTTCCTCTCGTTCTTTCCCTTGCTCTTCCTCTCGCTTGAGTGTTTTGCAGAAATTATGGTACCAACACATCTGGCCTTGTCTTCAAGCCGAGTCGAGATCCCAGGAAGTCTTCGCCGCTGTTCTTCATCCCATGCTCTACATCATTCAACAGGGCACCGTCGAGGATTACGAGACCATAATACTGCCGTCTTTCCGGTGCGCAGTTATTCTTTTTCCTCCATTTTCGGACGATTCTTTTTTGCTTGCCCTCCGGTATAAAGAATTAAGCTCTGCTTGGCTCTCGTCGAGGTCGAATAACATCCCTTAACGCAAATGTTGAGTTTCGGTTGACCCAGGAATCTCGAAGGGTCTAAAAGGGACTAGAAGGGTCTGGAAGGGAATAGAAGGGCTAGGAGGGGAATCTAGAAGGGACGAGATGATCCCTTCTAAGGCCTTAGGCCATAGTAACGGGTATAAAATCGTGTGCGAATTTCACAATTTTTTTTCGTATGAAAAAGTGATCCACTCGTAAAATTAAGGATGTTGAGTCCCTATGAAACATGTTAATTTTAATTGTTCAATAAATAGCTTCTTAATCGTCATGAAATTTTTACACGACCTCCTGAATACTTCATGTAAAAACATACCAAATTTTCAGAATTCCATCATCATTGCTTCAACCTCCTTAAGGGTTGAAATAAAAAATGATAAGAAAATTCTGAAAATTTGGTATGTTTTTGTATGAAGTATTTAAGCGGTCGTGTTAAAATTTCACGACGATTAGGAAGCTCGTTATTAAAAAATTAACATTTTGTTAAGAACAATTTTTAAAACAAATAAAAAAAAAGTTATCAATAAACTTCGTTTTGTTTCCGTTCCTTTCAGTATATTGTAGATATTATAAAATTGAGAGGTCAAAAAAAAAACTTATTGCAAAGTTACATCAGTTTCCATAAAACAACATTTCATTTGTGAATGTTAATTGTTCAATAACGAGCTTCCTAATTGTCGTGAAATTTTTACACGACCTCTGAAATACTTCATACAAAAACATACCAAATTTTCAGAATTTTATCATCATTTGCGATTTGGGACTCAACATCCTTAATTATTGTGGCCTGAGGCCTTAAGGGAGAATGCTCGTAATTTCAAAGATATTCAAAATAATTGAGATCTGAAAGCGTTTACTACTGGCATCTACTTTTGGCGTTCATTGACCACAAACGAACATTTTGGTTATTATTCGATGTATGGAATCAACATTTATTTATTCAAAAACAAATTTAAGAAATATATATATATATTTCGTGTTTAATCGAGGCCTCGAAAACGCCTTGTTTCCGGTTTTACGTTGTACATGGAAAATAAAATTAAACGAACAAATAATTCCTAGTTATAATTTGATTCTGGAGCGCAAACGACGCGGGTACTCATTTACTTTGGAATTTATTTGTCATGAGCTTGTGCTGATTTTGCAGGGAATTGTTTTCCGCTCCGAGATCGATTCAGGGTACGGTTGTACTTTTGGAAAATTTACATCATATAATGGAAAAAACACCGCGGGACGTTGTGCGCGATGACATGCTACCGATGCTTTATCAGTCGTTCGATAGTCCCAACATTCAAATTTTGGTGAGTTCCAGATTCCTCTTTTAACTTTTCGTTTTAATTTTTTTGCGAATTCTTCATGTCTACTATATCATTTATTTGGCGTCTGAAAAAATGTATATCATTCGGCATACATTGAACTTATTTGGTGTAAATTTTTGTTTAAAAAAATAATAATTGACAACGTTATAGAGGCTATGGATACAGCCTTTGTATAAAAAATGTGGTGAACAGCCGGATCGATAACTTTCACAATGGTTCGTTTGGAAATAAATCAAAAGGGTTTTATAATCTACCTAAATGTAGTTCTCGCCGTACGCAGCCGTTTTTCGAAAAAAAATGCCCAGCATGGCGGGTTTTGATAAAAGTGTAATTTTAGCGAAATTTTGACTTCTATTCGGGGGCTCAAAAAGTATCGTGAAACGGGGTTAAATTGACATTAAGGGACGCTTTGGCAGTTTTTAGGGCTACTTTCGCAGAGCGCCAAAATTCGGTTCTTTTTCTCACTTCTCTAATTCTCTTTTAACCTTTTTTTCGTATTGTTGCTCAAATTTATTGTTCACGTTTATTATAATGTTGCTCAACTTCATTTTGATCTCAATGATAATCAAAAGACTGATTAAATGCCTATAATAGTACCCTAGGTAGTTGATATTTTTATGTAAAATGTTTCCTTAATAAAGATGACAATTTGATTGTAAAAAAATCGTTGTTTTTCATTTAATTTCATGTATAATGCATAACTTGCATTTCAATGCAATTTATGTCAAAATTTGGAAAAAGTTGGAGTTTCGGAACTTACAAAAAGTTACCTAGAAAAAACTTCCGAAACCTCTTCAAAGTAAGGGGTCGTTCATTAATCACGTGAGGTTTTTTAGGCCACTTTTTGAAACCCCTCTCCCCCATGGTGATATGTGGTGAGGTTCTAGGTTACCCCCCCCCCCCCCCCTATAACATCGCGTGTATTTCTTTTTGTTAAGAAATGTCAGCTACAAGCTATCGAGAGTACGGTATTTTATTGTGAAAAACGAAGTAATATATGTTTTCAGTCTATTTAAATGTCATTGTCCGGGCAGTTACCAAAAAAAATATTCGTGACATGTCACAACAACCCCCTCCCCCCAGTGTGATCAATCGTGATGTTATCGGAACCCCATTTTACGGTACTAAGTTTAAAATGGCTACGTACAACGATAGCTGCAGCAATCACGGTATTTTTTTTATTAAAAAGAAGTTGAACAATAATAGCTAGAGTTCGGGCCGATTTAAAAAACCGCGAATAAACGTACACGTAAATCGGTGTACTAAGTGCTCTCACTAAATCGTCTGTATCTTGGCAAATATTCAATATATTAGTTTGAATTTTTTTCCACATATTCTCAAATATGTGCACTTTAAAAAAATGCAAAAAAAATCGACTTTTTCACCCGTCACAGTGCTGTCACTTATAGCATTTTTTCCATCAGTGTTGAGGTCCACTGATATTTTTCTTGGAGGCTGTTGTAATGATGATTATCACTTTTATTAATATTATGATAATTATCAATATTATTATTATTATTATTCGTGCTATCTCATTAACAATGATGGCAAGAATAATAACAATAGAAGTAACAGTAGCAATATTTTATTGTTCGGCATGAAATGTGCGGGAATTAAATAAAAATCTTCAATCATCGAATAAAACGTCAACAGAACGCGGCGTACATGGCAGTTACGAATATGGCGGAATATCTGAAGGAGGAAGGCAGTTTGCGCAGTATAGCATTGCCTAAGCTGATATTTGCATTCGAGAATACGGCGACGGACGCTAGGATCTTGATGAACGCTTTGCAAAGAATAATCGATATCTTTGATATGCAACAAATCAACGATGACCTGTATCCGTTGCTCTGGGAAATGAAGCTCCACGAACCGGAAGTCGTGGTCCGCAGCGTTCGTAAGTTCAACCACTTCTTTTTCCATGCATAAAACATCCAATTCGTAAATATTAATCTTTGCGATCATTCGAAATGTCACGATTAAAAAAAAAATGGAGGAATAAAATCACGAATGCATGAAATTCCAGATATCTACAGTATTTTAATGAGTAACAAAAAGTACGGGCTCTCGATAAATTTGATGGCGACCAGGGTCATGCCGTTGCTACTTCCGGTCACCGTGAATCCGTCTCTGAACATCGATCAGTTCACCCTGCTGATCGAGGTGCTCCAGGAAATGTTGACACGCATAGAAAGGTTCATACAACAGTTTGATGGAAATTGTTTTTATGTTTTTTTTTTCAATTAATAATTAAATCTTAAATTAGTAATACAAAAAATAACAAAATTAAATCTTAGATAGAAGATGGAATAACAAATTTTAATTTAAATCTAAGCCTCGATATATGAGCAGATTTTTTTAAGGAGATTGGAGCGTTCCAGTTGAGTCGATTGACGGTTTACGATTTTTTTTTCTCAAAGAACCTCAAAAAAAGGCATACGAAGCATGGATTTCGTCTGCAGATACCAATTTTTCATAAAATATATAATACGAGGGCAGTTTGCATTTTTGCATTTTTATTACGTTAATAAGAAAAACTTTTGTGTTGCTGTCAACTTTTTCAAGTTGGCAGTAGCTTATGAAAAATTGATAGCTACTGATAGTTATCTGAATGCTGAATGCTGAATGCTGAATAGCTATAGCAGAATGAAATTTTGAGTCATTTACAATAATGTCTATTTATATATTTATTTCATGGCAGCAATGCTCTTTATTCGCCAGCCAAAATTCCCAATCTTTCGTCAAACTTTGATGGTTCAATATTGAATATACAGGGCATCCTGTTACGAATGGATAATCCTGCAACTGTCGATAGGTTAGATCATGCCCTACTATATGCTGGAATTCCAGTTTAGTAAAAGTCCGACGGTTTTCAAGATTTTCGGCTTTATGTTATTTTTTGAAAAAAAAAAAAAAATAATCTGCTTTTCGTTTTTCGCATGCCATTTCTACAAATGATGTGAATCAACAATAACTAAGCAACTTTTTAAAGTAATTAGCACGATATGCGTAGTTCATTTTTTTTGACACCGCAGACTACCAAAGTCAGATATTCGAATTGGTTCGTATGAAAATTCTGCATAAGATCTTTTTCATAAAGTTTCCTTAACATTCACGGTTAAAAAGAAGATTTTTCTACATAAAACAAATAACGAAGAGTTTTTTTTCCAAACCGGGTAAGACAAAGTTATCGTTTGTAGAAATGGCACGCGAAAAACCAAAAGCAGATGATTTTTATCTCGAAAACCGTGGGACTTTTAGTAAACTGAAATTCCGGTGCTGATGGCCAAAAAGATGGGCTAAAAAAGATGCGTGAAAAAGATGGGCCAAAAAGATGGGCCAAAAAGATGGGTCAAAAAGATGGGCCAAAAAGATGGGCCAAAAAGATGGGCCAAAAAGATTGGCTAAAAAGATGGGCCAAAGGATGAGCAATGTCGTTGATACATATAATATAAAAAAGGAATCAAACCGGTATTTTTTTTTATTGAGATTGAAAAAATATCATCTTGCTCATCTAACCGCATCTAAAATTACACACATTGAACTGTTTTTTTATCGTTGGTGTTGGGTGGTGAAAAAAATTCAGAAAAATCATAAAGTTTCATCATAGTCTAGATCATAACATATATTTTTTTTAAATTTAATCTTGGATTGTGACTAAGGCTCCAACCTTCCTAATTGCACGACTCAAATAAGGCGCGAAGATGAAGGCAGGTAAAACAATGTTTTCTACAATGACTTATGGCACTCAGGGCAGCAATTGACACAACCTTCAATCGCCGTGTGCAATTGAAACGGGTCACCCTGCATGCTAGCCTCGTCGTAATTAATACTCCGGGCTTTTAAGGGCCCCGCAACATTTGGGTGATCAAATTTTGCGAACAGCAAATAGCAATAAGCGTTTCACGAATTGCTCTCCATTGAAAAGTAACGGCGTGTATACTAGAAAAAAAAATAAATAAAATAGGTCGCAAACTTTGAAAAAGGGCCTTTTGGAGACTCCAAAGATCCAACGTGGCGATAAATGACAAATAAACGAATGCAACACAGGAATCGCGGGAGTAAGTTAAAGCTGGAGAATCTCTCGCTGCCGAGCCCGGAGAGACGACAATCGCGGCATCGTTACAGCACGGAAAACGTGCACTTCAACATACCGGGTCTCCGCATCGAGCAGAGAAAGACGTCGTCGGCCGAGGATATGGCGCGAAAGAACTCAATTGGTACGAGGAAACGCCGTAGAGACGTAGTCCCCGTAGATGAACACGTAGTTTAAGGCTTTAGGCCACAGTAACGGGTATAAAATCATGTGTGAATTTAACCATTTTTTTTCGTATAAAAAAGTGATTCGTATAAAAAAGTGAATTTTCAGCGAAAAATTTCGTTATAACTGCTCATAAAATGAAAAGTTTTCGATTAATCAGAAAATTCCGTACGTACTTGTCTGCGAAATGCAATTAGGAACATAACTTTTCAATTTAAAGTAAATCAAGTGAAGAGTGTTGAAGTTATTTGTAACGCCAATTGGAAAAAAGCTGTTTCGAGAAGTTTCGAGTAGTCGGCCATTTTGTCAATCGAAAAAAAAAATTCCAACAGCTTGATAATCGTACTAAATAGATGTGTAATTAATTTTATGAGTGAATCACTTTTTCGCACGAAAAAAAATTGTTAAATTCGCACATGATTTTATACACGTTACTGTGGCCTAAGGTCTTAATATCTTCACGTTTTTGCTTTCTTTTTGTATATATTTTTTTTCATTGAAGGGATCATGACAGTGTAACGGGTCGAAAAGTAGCTGAGTTTCGCGATTTTTCTTCGTTGATTAAAATACGTACTGACTTTTTACAAAATTTTTTACAAAATATATGTTTACAGAGATTTTTTACAAAATACAGTCAGATTTTTTTTTGGTCAAATCGAAGCACTCACAAAGAACAGAAAATACATTTTTTAACGTTTTTTTTTCTTCATTTTTTGTCATCATTTCTTTACGGTTGAAAATGTCTTCGTAATTTTACACTCTGATGATCCCTCAATAACAAAAAAAAAAACGTATGTTCTTTCTTCATTTTGCTCTCGCGCTTTCGCTGGAGGAGCAATGGAAAAATGAAGGAAGAATTATTCGCTGCTGCTGCAGAGACGAGATATTAGAAAGCTGCCCTCCCCCAATTTACTCACGTCACGCATACGTAGTTGAACACTTATGTTTTCTTTCGAAACGTCTCTCTTTGTCCCACAAGCTCAATGGCACTCTCGTTCGAACGCAGGTTCCATGTCGCTGGCAAACTCCGCCGAGAACATGAGTAGTAGGAAGAACTCTGTCGGGGGTGAGATTAGTAGTGAAAACAAATTGTAGTCACTTGCTCGTTAGTCTAGAGAAAGTCTTTATATATATTTTTTTGTCACGTACAAATTAATATTTGTATACGAATAATCGATTTCAGGAGTCTTCTTACTTCAGACGCTAAAAAAGAAGGCTATTTTCATGATTTTTTTTGATAGGTTTATATTATCGATAACGATTAAAAAGTTGTTACACTTAACCAATACACTTTCGAAATACATACAAATATTTTTTTACATATTTATATAACCGAAACAAACTTTAAACGCGTTTTTCTCAAAACAACGTTTTTCGACGGCTTGTCGATAAAATCTTCGAAACTACTGAACGTTACGAAATTTTAACCACATATTCTTTACAACTATTGCTATGTCGCGTATCAAGGATTTTTTCTATTTTTATATTTACTGGTTTTTTGGCCAAAAACGGTGAAAAAACACGTTTTTTTTTTTAAATGTCCGCCATTTTGTTATTTTTTCGAAAAATGTCCGCCATTTTGTTATTTTTTCGAAAAATGTCCGCCACTTTGTTATTTTTGCATATTTACAACTATAGCTATGTCGCAGATCAAGGATTTTTTCAATTTTGATATTTACTGGTTTTTTGGCCAAAAACGATGAAAAAACATGTTTTTTTTTTTTTTCGAAAAATGTCCGCCATTTTGTTATTTTTGCATATACCGAAAATCGTATGATATGCGCTATAGCCATTAACATGCTGAATATAAAACCGTTTGATTTTTTTGTTTCCGATGATCCATCTCCGAGATTTCATCAACAGCGCAGACCTACAATTTTTTTAGGACATTTTTTTACCTACCATTTTCGTCTATAAATAGAGACTTAAATAAATGTTTAAAAAACATTTTTCTACGTATTTCGAAAATGTATTTATTAAGGCCACAGTAACGGGTATAAAATCGTGTGCGTATTTAACAATTTTTTTTGTATGAAAAAGTGCTTTGCTCGTAATATTAATTACACATTTATTTAGTACGAATATAAAGCTGTTAGAAATGTTTTTTTTTCGATGTACAAGATGGCCGACTACTAATATTTTCTTTTGTTATTTATTTTTAGGCGCTCCGCGGCGTGACATTTAGCACTCACAATTTTTAACCTACAACAAAAAACAAAAGTTTTACTAAAAGTTGTAGGTATTTGAACTTAAGAAATGAATTTTCAGTAAAAAATTTCGTAATAACTGCTCATAAAATGAAAAGTTTTCGATTAATCAAAAATTCCGTACGTACTTTTCTGCGAAATGCAATTAGGAACACAAGTTTTGAATTTGTAGTAAATCGAGTGAAAATTGTTGAAGTTATTTGTCACGCCAATTGGAAAAAAGCTTTTTCGAGAAGTTTCGAGTAGTCGGCCATTTTGTACATCGAAAAAAAAAAATTCTAACAGCTTGATATTCATACCAAATCGATGTGTAATTAATGTTATGAGTGAATCACTTTTTCATCCGAAAAAAAAATGGTTAAACTCGCACATGATTTTATACCCGTCACTGTGGCCTAATGCCTTAAGTGTAAAAACTTTTAAATCGATATCTAGCATATAAACCTAACAAAAAAAAACAATCACGAAAATACCCTAATTAGCGTCTAAAGTGAGACGACCGCTTGATCAATCGTCACCACTGCTCATTCATTGTACTCGCTTCGACGACGAAAACCCTAGGATTTTTCGGTGGCCTGTGGTTCGGAAATTCGTCGTCGACGAACGACGGGAG
Organism: Ophion costatus; assembly: GCA_951751655.1. Classification (NCBI taxonomy): domain Eukaryota; kingdom Metazoa; phylum Arthropoda; class Insecta; order Hymenoptera; family Ichneumonidae; genus Ophion; species Ophion costatus. The sequence continues at coordinate 14,972,930 of OX632367.1, forward strand.
TTTCTTGAGGGTCTCGAACGCGTTCCCGACGCGTCGTTTGTCCGACAACACGTTGATGACACCGAAGATTCAGATCGCCTCGTCCTGCGTAAGCTCGCCGGGTGGTACACCCTCGGGTGGGTTGCCTATACGACGTCACTCAAGCACAGGGCCCCAGGAACGACGGGGATCGAATATCAATCTTTCGCCTCCAACGGTAATGCAACAAGTGCGCTCCAATCCTCAACAATAATAATTTTTTTGCAGTTACCAAAAAAAAAAATAGCGGTGGAAACGTTTTTTTTCGACTTTTACACCTTTCGAGGGTCAGTGCGATGGGAAATTTTCCTCGGGTCACGAATATCGGTTTTTCGCCTGAGCTGAAAACTACGAGGGCTAAACCCGAAAAAAACGTGTTTCCATAAGCATTCGGCGATTTTCCATGGATATTGAGGGTTCGGGGAGAAACGAATGGTGAATTCGTATTGGGGAAGAAGAAAAAAACGAAGGACGAGTGGTATGTGAGGATGACGAGATATTTTCGCAGGGTGGTGGATTGCCGATAACGAGCAGCAGCGTGCCGTATCTACTGAGCACGAGTCTGAGCAGTATACGCGGCTCGAGGCGTCCATCCGTGTCGTCAACCTCGTCCCAGCAAGGACCCGGCCTCCTGCAGCATCTCGGCACCGGCATGGTAAGACCACTACCCCCCATCTGCCTCAACCTGAATGGACCATCACCACCAACACTCTCTCCATCATTCCAGCCATCGGGACAGCCTTCCCACTGACCCTTGGTTACAGTGTAAGGATCTCTATGCTCCTCTCTGACCACCTTTGTATCTCATCGTCCGTCTAATTTCTCCCGACTAATTCCGAAAAAAAAATGAAAAAAAAAAATGTAAATTGAAAGAAAACACCACGATAACGATGGCGACAACAATGATGGCAAAAACGAGAAATTTCCGTTCTGTAGAGCTTGGCCCCGCGCTTGAGTCCAATTTTTGTGCGAAACTGCCGATTTTCAGCTCGAGTCCTATTCAACTTGGAGCTGGATCAAAGCAGTCTGCCTGTCGAGAAATTCAATTAGAAGCTTATGCTTGCGTCCTTCCCGAAAACTTCCGCTTCGAAGGTTTTTTGTACAAACATTAGCGAATCCTTGAACAAAGAACGGTGTACTTCCTGCTTGTCCGCCTTTACTTGAGGGGGAAAGATACCTTTAGGCGAGGAAAAAATAGCTGATTTTCATGATTTTTTTTTTTTTTTGATAGATTTATTCACCATTTTGAGGCTTAGGGTATTTTTTATTACTTCTTTTGCCTGTTACGTTGTTTCATTTTTTAAATTATTAATCTTTAAAAATGACGGAGGTATGGTACAGTCTTTCGAACGAGGCGCGGAGGATGCTGTCGGACGGCGTGACACGTAGCGTCGGTGGGATTGATCTGAAAAGAAACAGCGATGGTTTTTCTTCTATTGACACTCGTACGCAGCATATGAACCAAGAAAAAGTGAAAAATGTTGACAATTGATGAAACGGTACGCTTTGAAACAAAAAGTTTGAATTTTTCCGTAAAAATTGCTACATTTTGCAATAAAAAATACGTGATTTTGTAATTTTCGAAAAAACTTAGGTTTGTATTTTAGACAATGTGGTTAGCAAGATTGATACACCACTTCATCGGAATTGGTCGATTAGTTTCTTAGTTTTGCGTCACGCCAGTATTCAAAATGCAGTTCGGGAGACCGTGCCATTCTTCCGACGTTTTTTTAAGGATAATTAAAAAAAAAAATACAACGTAACAGTCAAAGTAGTAATAAAACATACCCTAAGCCTCAAAAAGGGCGAAGATTAAAAAAAAACTCCTTTAAAAAAAAATCATGAAGATCAGCAAATTTTTTCCTCGCCTAGAGGTACCGCCCTCAACGCTCTCTCACCTTTGCACTCTCTTAGTACTCCTACCTGCAAAGTGGTGAATCGAAAAAACCGAGCGATTTCGGAACGTTGGTTGGAAAAATCGTGGCAAAAAACGTCACGCATTGCCGACGATATCTACGATTTATTTAATCTCCCAATTTCTTCGGCCACATTGTTCGGTATTTTCGAAACACCTGCAAAAAAATCAGCTGGTTTCCGCTTTTGCCTTGCTCCTAGAAAAAAAAACAAAAAAAAACGGAAGGACAACCTACGATTGCAATTTCTGTCTTGACCGATTTGGAATCTCTCCAACGTATTTACGATTTTCCGAACAGCAACAGCAACCAAAAGAAACGTCGTTACGTGTGTTTGGGGGTTTTTTTATCGGGTTTTGTTGCAGTGCCAATTGTTTTCGGGGCGGTCCTAAAGAGCCCGGCAGGGAGAAAGGCTCGGCTGATACGAGCGTTTTGACGTCGATGAGGTGCCTCGTAAGCACGATACTGAAATGTCGAAATTACGATTGTACTCGAGAGAAGGGGGATAAAATTATTTTGCAATCATCGTCGTTGGGACGAGACTTGACAATCGATGAACCGGCAGTGCCGCCATCAGGATCAATATCATCATCATCGTTATCATCGGAATCATCGTCATCGTCGTCGTCAATGCCTGCTCCTTTGATATCCTACAATGAAGGAGAGGCGACGGTGAATCGTCAGACGGTTGTCACATATACGGAGGGTAAATCGATCACAACAGCTGGCTGTAGAGTCGATTTACGCGATGTTACGTCAAGCAATTATTTTAATCGAGTTGACTCAATTAACGACAAATCGGACGCAATAAATGTTTCTCAAGTAGCCCAAACTGTCGTATAAAATAAAAAATTAAATAACAACGCGCAATTAACGAGGTAAACGTAGGCAATGGAAGAAGAAAGAGGATGAGAGAGAGAGAGAGAGAGAGAGAGAGAGAGATTTATGAAAAAAGCTGATGGGAGGAGAAATAATAATAAATAAATAACCAATCACTCCACTTTGGATGACTGACTCAAAAAACAAAGTGAAAGTATATAAGTGAAACGAGTATAAAAGAAGGACGAAGAAATACGAGCAGAGAAATTCTTTTTCACGCGCCCATGGGAACGAGCGAGAAAAGAATCTGCCATGTGAGACGAGACGAAACGAAATGTGTGTGCCAATAAGTAGACAAAGTATTTTTTAAAAACACCACGATCGAGAGGACAATTCTTCAAACTTGTCGTGCGATTACCTATCAGCAGCTGCTAAGCCCGAAAAAATCCCTTCGCTCTCACGTCCCCCCTGTAATCCGAACTTTTTGGTCGGATTTTTTTCCAAACTTTCAATGTACCCTCACCGTGGAATTATTTTGAAAATTGATCTTGTGCGCAAAATAGCCTGACAATCTTTCCTCGCAATCTGTAGAAAATTTTGCACACGGAGAATGTCGATAATTTAACCCTTCGAATGCACACTTGCGCCACGAACCTCTGACTGCATACGGGGTCGATCCGACCCCAGACATTTTTCAGATCGTTGGATTTCGGTAAATTACCATTGTTTTTTCAGACACCTTTTTTGTAGTCAATGATTCTTATTTTATCGGCCAACATTTATTTTTGAAGAAAAACGAAAATTAAGGATGTTGGGTCCCTATGAAACATGTTAATGTTAATTGCTCAATAAATAGCTTCTTAATCGTCATAACATTTTTACACGACCTCCTGAATACTTCATGTAAAAACATACCAAATTTTCAGAATTCTATCATCATTACTTCAATCTCCTTAAGGGTTGAAATAAAAAATGATAAGAAAATTCTGAAAATTTGGTATGTTCTTTTATGCAGTATTTAAGAGGTCGTGTTAAAATTTCACGACGATTAGTAAGCTCGTTATTAAAAAATTAACATTTTGTTAAGAACAATTTTTAAAAGAAATAAAAAAAAATTTATCAATAAACTTCGTTTTGTTTCCGTTGCTTTCAGTATGTTGTAGATATTATAAAATTGAGAGTTCAAAAAAAAAACTTATTGCAAAGTTACATCAGTTTCCATAAAACAACATTTAATTTGTGAATGTTAATTGTTCAATAACGAGCTTCCTAATTGTCGTGAAATTTTCACACGACCTCTGAAATACTTCATACAAAAACATACAAAATTTTCAGAATTTTATCATCATTTGCGATTTGGGACTCAACATCCTTAAGTGCCCAAACATTCGTTCAAAGTGGGAGATGCGTTGAAAAATATTTGCACGAAGGTCATAATTTTTTTTTCTTCAAATTGTAAAAAAACGTCCTTTGAAGTTTGTAGATACGAAAAAAAGACAGCGCCTTTCCACACAGTATATTTATTCGGAGGTTTGGATCTGAGCATTTTCGGGATAGTGAAAAATGAAAAAAATCGACTCCTTCGGCAGATTAATTGTTGAAAACGTATATTGTCCGAATTTTTTTGAGAGCTGAACTCAGTACACGGGCAGTACAGTAGGATGGGGGTCGAGTGTCCTCCTATAGAGTAGGAGCGGGAGAACATTTTCGATACAGTTGAAAAAAATCGGGTCAAAGTGACCCAGTGTGCATTCAAACGGTTAAGGGCTTAGGCCACAGTAACGGGTGTAAAATCATAAGCGAATTTAACAGTTTTTTTTTCGTATGAAAAAGTGATTCACTTATAAAATTAATTACACATCTACTTAGTATGAATATCAAGCTGTTGGAAAATTTTTTCTTTTAAATGCACGAAATGGCCGACTACTCGAAACTTCTCGAAAAAGCGTTTTTCCAATTGGCGTGACAAATAACTTCAACAACTTTCACTCGATTTACTTTAAATTTAAAAGTTATATTCCTAATTGCATTTCGCAGAGAAGTACGTACGGAATTTCTGATTAATCGAAAACTTTACATTTTATGAGCAGTTATAACGAAATTTTTCACTAAAAATTCATTTCTCAAGTTCAAATACCTACAACTTTTGAATAAAACAATATTTTTTAAACTCCATACGTACTTCTCTAGGTATCCTAATGTAGATTGACGAGAATTTTTGTTTTTCGTTCTAGGTAAAAAATTGTGGATGTTAAATATTACGCCACGGAGCACCTAAAAAAAATATAACAAAAAAAGATATTAGTAGTCGGCCAGTTTGTACACCGGAAAAAATTCTAACAGCTTGATATTCATACTAAATAAATGTGTCATTAATTTTATGTGTGAATCACTTTTTCATACGAAAAAAAATACTTAAATTCGCACATGATTTTGTGCCCGTTACTGTGGTCAAAGGTCTTAATTAACATTTCCATTCTCCCATATTATTCATACTAAATAAATGTGTCATTAATTTTATGAGTGAATCACTTTTTCATACGAAAAAAATACTTAAATTCGCACATGATTTTGTGCCCGTTACTGTGGTCAAAGGTCTTAATTAACATTTCCATTCTCCCTGGATGCATTTGTTGACGGAAGAAAATTCAAACGCTTCTATTATTTGTGTCAATGTAAAATCTGAAGGTTGAGTATTTTTCGTCGATCTATAATTACGCGTTACGTTAAATTCCGGAGCGAAGGGATAAAAAAGACATAACGCGAAGACGAATGATCCTTGCTTGTATTTAAAACCCATCAGTCTCGTTTATCGGACGCACAAACGGAGAAAAAAAGAAACGAGCAGAATGCAAGCTGGCTTGCTGCTCATCGAGCGGATGAATAATCGTAAAAAACATTATTTATTTAACGGTACGATGTCGAAAACTCGACGGGAGAGAAGAAACTGAAAAAAGAGCAAAAGAGATAATCACTTATGAATAATTATATACATATATCCTCGATCTCGTTGCGAGATCAAATATTTTTGTTGCGCCAGCATAGCTGGGCCTGCGCGAGTCGAGGATACGACATAAAATTAAAAAGAATAATAGTAATAACGATAGTAATAATAGAGGCAGAGATAGGCTTTAAAAAGGTTTAAAAAATTACGAAATGAACCTTCGACTTGGAACGGCCTATATAAAAATGCACGATATCTCTGGTCGTTCTTCTTCTTCACGCCAGTGGCCAAGCTTATCGTTATTATTATTATTATCGTCGAACAATTATGCAAATAATTGGTCAATCAATCGATTACAATTATGTCGTGTCTAAAGTGGTGTATGATCGTCAATTCTTGTACTCTTAATCCAAACTGCATAAACACAATCACTAAGTCTTAAGTCATAGAACTTTTTTACCAGCGAAAAGCTTTTTTCCGCTGTTTTTCATCGTCGACTCTACGTAATAAATTTCTTCACGAATATTCGAAGCCTCGCCATGAGATAAACGACCTGGTGAACATTTTTTGAGTCGTTCCCAAGCTCGTGTGAAAATGTTGTTTTGGAAGAAAAAAAATATATTCCCTCAAAATTTTACGAGGAAAAAATTGTCAAGCAAAGCAAAATTTTGCTTGTCAAATTAAGGGAGATACCACTGTGACGGGTCGGAAAAAGGTGGTTTTCCGATTTTTTTGCCTTTGATATTATTTATTCGAAATTTGGAAAAAGGGTATGTCGTTGAAATTCTTTCGCGTAAATTTTTGTGAAAAAATTAACAATTTACAACGACTTTGAAGTATAATATACCCTCTGTATAAAAAATGTGGTCCAGCGGCTGGATCTATAGCTTGACAATGGTCGGTCTGACAAATACGAACAAAAAAAGTCTCATGACCGATATAAATGTATGTCTCGTTGTACCTGGCCGTTTTTCGAAAAAATCGCAAAATAGCCGCTGTTTAAAAAAATACGTGTAATTACGGAATTTTTACTCATATTTGGAGGTTGAAAAAAAAACTAAATTCGAACAAAACGAAACGGATTTGTACAATGATAGCTACTGCAAATTCGGAAATGTTGTTTTTTTTTTAATAAAAAGAAGAATGTCAACATTCAATATTATAACTCGACTTTTTTCCACGTATCCTTGGATATGTATAGTTTGAGAAAATAAAAAAAAGATCGATTATTTTGACCCCTCTCAGTGGTGCCTCAATGAAATCGATCTTTTAGCAGTGATTTTTTATTGTTAGCTATTGCGTATATATATTAGGGTGGTTAAAACAAACCGATTTTTTTCCTCAACGGAAAATCGAAGTATGTTAAGAAAAAGAAAGTTTTGCAAAATTTGAGGGTTCTAAACAATTTTCTAGTCAGAGCTCAAACGCCTTGTTCATGTTTTTTTCACGATTATCGGAGTATGAATGTAATTTTATCTCGATCCAGAAAATGTTAGTGCGTGATCCAATGTAAGTCTTGATTTAATTTTTTTTGTAAGAATACAGAATTTTTATTTAAATATTCTTTTTTACCATAAAAAATTTGTATTTGTAGATTGAGAATCAATATATGTAATTCGGTTGTGAAAATGATATCAACCACCTGATGAACAAGAACACGGTGTTTACATCACTGAACGTCTAACAAGTATGCGTGTTTTGTTGGAGTAATGTGTTGTTTTGGAGTAAGAAAACAAATGAAGAAAAAAAATTGACGAAAAAACCGAGAAAAAAAATTAAGAGTCGTTTGAGCACTACCTGAAAAAATGTTTAGACCTCTCAAATTTTGTATAAATTACTTTTTCATAACGTAGCAACATATTCCGTTGAGTAACGCGAAAAAAAAATTAAGTTTTTTTTTTAACCACCCTAATATATATATATATATTCAAACTTCTGGTATTATGTGTAGGAAAATTAGTTATTTATATCACAATTAACAGGTTGTGGCGAAAAAAAAATTCGGTTCATATATATATACACATATTCTATAATTAAATTTCTCTTTTCTGTGATACTATCTCGATCTCTCTTCTTAGTGAAAACGGGGGAAAAAGGAGAAAAAAGACGAAGGATCGGTGAATGAAAAAAATTAAATAAAAAGAACGAACAAGAATTTGCAACGTAGGAATAATGATATGCGCATCGTGCGTAATGAACGATGACGTTGAACCTGAAACTTTTAGGCGAGTTCGATGATTGCTGGCCTACATAGAGATCCTTCGACAGCCTTCAGAATCTTGGCAATCTAACAAATGTCCGTATGGACACGCATATACGCATGGCTTTTTGTACCTGCAGCACATAGAGATCGATATTTATTTATCTACCAGATTATAGTTAATACGATTGTTAGAGGAAGTCTGTTAAAGTGGACAAAAACGAGTGTAATAATAATCGTGTACATTTGTTAAGGGATGTTTTTGAGGGCTATAGGGACTACTTCAATGTACTATTTCAATTATTGTTTTTTACAATGTTCCTTATCATTTTTTCGTCGAGCTTTTTTATCAATGTACTATTCGATTATTGTTTTCAATGATAACTTTTTTTTTTCAACGTTCTTTATAATTTTTTTGTCGAGCTTTTACTGTTCGACTGTACTCGCTTTTATTCCGTTCTTGTCAGTTAATTTTTTCTGTGGGGGTTGCTCACAGAACTTTTTTATCTCAATGCTGGAAGCAGTCACTGCTCGTAACTTTTATCGACGTATGGCTAGACGCAACTGGCATGGAACATCACGAAGGGGGAGATACATTCATACGAGGTAAAAGGTGCCGATTTTCATGATTTTTTTTTGACGAAAAGATTTATGCATTGTTTTGAGACTTAGAGTATGCTTTCTTACTATTTTTGGCTGTTGCGTTTTTTAGTTTTATTAATTGTCAAAAATGCGGAGGTATGGAACGGGCTTCTAAATGGATTGTGGCAGATGTTGTCAGACGGCGTGACACGTAGAGTCGGCGGGATTGATCTGAAAAAAAGCCAACTAAGATTTTTCTTTCTTTAACTCTCGTACGCAGAATATGAACCAAGAAAAAGTGGGATATGTGGAAAATCGATCAAATGGTACGCTTTGAAACAAAAAAATTGAATTTTCCGAAAAAAGTGGCTACACTTTGCAATAAAAATACACTTTTTTCTTCAATTTTCGAAAACATGTAGAGTCATGTTTTAGACAGTAAGGTTATGAAGATTTACACCAAATTTCATCAGAGTCAGTCGATTATTTTTGTGCCATACCTTCGCCATTTTTTGCGGTCAATTAAAAAATACCATGCACCAGCCAAAAGTAGTAATAAAACATACCCTAAGTCTCAAAAATGGTAAAGTAACCTTGTCGTTTAGGGAAAAAAAACATGAAAATCAGCAATTTTTTTCCGCGCCTAAAATCATCTCTCCCCTTAAATGTCCGCCTTCGATTTTGTCGAAACTCATATATGTAGTAAAAGCATTTAAAACTATTAAACACTTTTTTTTTTATCGGCGAAAAAACGGTTTTAATAGGGGAAACTACCCCTCAAAGAAAGGCGTGTCACTCGTTGATCCAATTTACATTCAATACTTCAATAGTGGATTTTTGGAAAATAACTTTGTTTTGTATTCAATTTAGGTCGGGGGGTTGCTTTTGGCGGAAACTGCAAAATCCACGCCTTTCTTCGAGGGGTACTTTCCTCCCTTAAAACTTTTTTTTCGCAGACAAAAAAAACGTGTCTTATAGTTTTTAATCCTCTGTCACATATATGAGTTTCAACAAAATTGAAGGCGGACACTCGAGTGATGTTCCTCATGAGACTCACATAATAATTGCACCTTCCAAAGATATCCTGTGAGAAGTATCACCAAAATAACATGTCGGGAGTAAATTTTTGACAGTACGTCGAAATTTCCGACGATAAAGACAGTTGTCAATTAACTTATAACCCTCAAAAATTGCCTCGCAAGTCTATCTAGTCGTACGAAAAAATTTATCGACACTACTTAACTCTACACGAACGGCGTTCAGATCGAGGCGTTTGTTGCAGATGAACAATCGAACACATTCGCATATAGCTATATATTTAATTGTGTATATGACGAGTCGTCAATAGCGGCCGACGATGCTCCTTTTCCTGCACTTCTATTTCGCGAAAAACTTTGCATCCCTTGCCGGCAATTATGGACCCGATGAATGGATGGAAGAAATAACGCTCTAAGAAAGAGTACCTGGCGGAGGTGAATACCATCGTTGTTGAACGTTCTAGGCATATTTTCACGGTGAACATAATTTTATATATATATATATATATAGGGTGTTTGGCGCACGGACCGATACAATTTTTTGGCGCATTGGGAGGGGGGGGAGTCATTTGCGACTTTTTTCACCCCTAGACCTTATGTCCTAAGTGTCACAGTAATTAAGGTATGATTTTTTCAATTTTTTCCCGTCAAATTACCCAAAACTTCGCCTTTAAACCGTCATAACTTTGTTTTTGGTTGTGATATCACGCAATAACTTTTGTTGTATTCTGCAATATATGTTTATTATAAATAAATCATTATTTTATTCAATTGGTTTCAATAAAATGACTCATGAGTTTCCATAGTCTTAAAACTGCGTAAATGTATAAAAAATGTCAACTTCTAAATTCATTATAAAAAAACCAAAAGCTATTTTGAACTTAGCCTTGTTTTGAAAAGTTCTCTTGTTTAAACTGTTTCCAACGATATGCTACATGCCATAGAAATCATTCATTATGTGGCAAAAATAAAGAGAATATTTTTTTTTATAATGAATTTCGGAGTTGAAATTTTTCATACATTGACACTCTTTTAATACTGGAAGATCGAGAGACACTTTCTTGACACCGATTGTATCAAACAATGATTTATTTATAATAAACATACAAATTACGACGAAACTTATTTCGTTCTGTTACAACCACAAATAAAAAAGTTATGACGATTTAAAGACGAAATTTCGGATAAGCGAAAAAAAGAAAAAAAATCATATTTCAATTACCACGGCACTTGGGACATAGGGTCTAAAGGTGAAAAAATTAGCCAATGACCCGCCCCCAATCCTCAAATAAATGTGTCGGCCCATACACCAAACACTTTATCTAAATATATATAGGCGAATCTTCTCCATCCACAAACTGTTGCTGTTAAAAACATGCATTATTATTTGTTAATTAGCCCAATGGAAAAATACATATATAAGTGTATAAATATATAAATTTGTATTGTATCGACATGTTTTTTTCTTTCACGTGGATAAACGACGAACTGTCTTGGTGACAGGGCGAGTGTACGTGAGTGTCAGTGTGCGAATTATTACTTTTTTTTTAAATGATCGAACCAGCGAGTAAATAAAAGCACCCGAAAAGTTGACTATAATATTGGAATCCAGCAAATTTGAACTCGTCACACTCTCAGCATCCGTGTGAGCAATTAATTGTGCGTCTAATACTTTCACCCACGAACTATGAATGGTCGAACGAGAAGCGAATAAAAAATGTAATGAAATCAATCGGACGAGCAATGCGAGGGGATGTCAAATTTACGAACTATACGGAATATCGACGAAAATGAATTCTCCTCGCAGGAATTAGAGGAGTAGCGCACGAAGTTGATCACTCGTACGTGAAGTATTTATTATTACTTGTGTACACGCACTGTATACAATCACAATTTTGAGAAGTCCAGCGTCGAACATACAAAAAAAGACACGGAACGTACGGTTCGCGTGATACCGAAGTATGATCCTTTTTTGAAGACTATAAAGTTAAGTGTCCTTAAAATATAAGTGATCTCGCGAATGCAACAGTTGCAGACTTTTTCGTGAATTTGTTTATTTATTTGAGAAAATGTAAGCAACCACTCCACTGTGACGGGCCGAAAAAGGTCGTTGTTTTTTCTATTTTTTTTCCTCCACTGGATTATTTATTTTGAATTTGGTAAAAAGGTATTTTATTAAGCGTACATTGCATTTATTTCGTGTAAAATTTTGTTTGATAACATTAAAGATAAATGAAATTAAATGAAAATTAACAAATGTATCATCGATATCAAAAACAACTTGAGCAACATTGCAATAAACTTGAACAATAAGTTCGAGCAACAATTGAAAAGAAAAGTTGAAAAGCCTACACATTTGAATCGTATTTTGGCCCTCTGTTAAAGTAGCCCCAAAAACTGTCAGTTACCCTTAATGTCAATTTAACCCCGTTCAGAGTGGCACCCCGCCTCAAAACAGGAATAAAAAATATTACAGCCCCTTTGACAATCAGCGACAATCAATTCGTAAGGCTCATGAAAAAAGGCGAAAACCCGACGATGAAAAAGCCCCTCAAAAGTCTGTAAGCTGGTCGGTCGGGAAAAACAATATTTTTTCGTCGAAACAAAAGAGAAGACAAAAGGAAGGGTACAATCATCTTTGCGAATGTATCGAACGACTTTTATTCCGTGTCAGACAATTTCTGTTGACGAAATACCGGTGAATCGCGAAAGCAATCAAACGATGGGACAAACTGAGCCGATTCATAAAAAAGAAACGAGCCTATGAAAAATTCATCCTTCCACTGACAAATGAACGTACACTTGGGACGATTCGTCCCAAAAGTGTCTGAACGTAAATTATAAATAAAACTAACTATATATAGCTCGACGTGTAGGGGTGTCAAGAGATTTTTGAAAAAATAACGGAATAAACGAACAAATAAGATTAAGAATAATCGCTCGGAAGATTCTCAATTCGAACGATCCTCAATAGACGCGTACAAAGTGAACAATTGGAGCCGAAAACGTGAAACACGAGGACGACAATTGTCTCGAGAGTCCGCAAATTAAAGAATATATATAGAGTATAATTGAATATACATATATATATTTTGTAAAATCGGGTAGAAACGTAACATTTCGCACATATCTAAAAATAATTATGTCGCAAGGGAAAGCATATTGAGAAATATAATCCTGGCGTATTAGTATTTGTTCTCCATCTTCGTTTAATTTTGTTCTCGGGATCCCTTGATTGTGTAGGTGACGTATGTAGTGAGTAATAAAAATAAATTGTATAGACGCAAAGCATTGGATGTATGGATATCTAATAAATGTTAAACTATAAAGAAAACCAATAAAGCGGATTTCTGACTCACCTCGTTCTCGTCGACAAACTCTCATCCCCCTTTTGCCATCGGTCGAAATCGTCAATTTTGCAATGCAATTATGGCAGAGGGCTGGGTAAGAAAAATGAAAAAGCACTTGGACATTTAAATTCTGTATTTGACACGATACATTGACACACGAATGGTCTTTCGACCTAAAATATTTCGGGCTACAATTTTTCTTGCGGTAAAGTGCTCTAAGACAATAACGCGAAAAATGAAACTTATAATTATTATCAACACTATTTTTCATAAGTAATAATAGTCGTTATAAAAATATTTATGAGTATATTTATAATAATGAAAGTTGTCCAAAAGAATAGTAATTGTCATTATTACAATGGTTATTATTGTCGCCATTATTACTATAATGCTTTTATCAGCATAATTTCAGTTATTGATTGCCCTTGATAACGAAAGAGAGATACAGAGAAAAGCAAAGATTTTCCATGAAACTAACTGCCCGACACTGAAATTTTTCCATCTTTTCCGTCAATTCGGACTTTCGATTTTTGTCAACGTTTGAGCGCCAATTATGAGGGAAATTTTCTTCTGAAAGATCGATTTTTTACCCATTTTACGGTACGTTTTATTACTACTTTTGGCTGCTACAGGGTATTTTTTTTATTTATCAATACTCAAAAATGCCGGAGGTATCGCACGATTTTTTGAACTGCATTTTCAAAACTTTCGTGACGTATGGCTTAAAAACTAATCGACCGATTCCGACAAAATTTGGTATAAAGCTTTTCAACCACATTGTCTAAAATATGAACCTAAATTTTTGGAAAAGTTCGTTACAAAAGTATTTTTTATTGCAAGATGTAGTCATGTTTTCCTAAAAATTCAATTTTTTCGTTTGGGAACGTACAATTACATCGATGTTCAGCGTTTCTCACTTTTTCTTGGTTCATATTTTGCGTATGAGTATTAAGCAAAGATAAATCTTCGTTGTTTTTTTTTCAGATTATTCCCGCCGGCGCTACGTGTCACACCGTCTGACAACATCCGCCGAACCCGTTTGGAAAACCGTGCCATACCTCCGCCACTTTTGAAGATCGATAAAAAAATACCATCTAACAGCCAAAAGTAGTATTAAAACATACCCCAAGTCTCAAAAACGAAATCTTTCCTTTCCAACAAAAATGATGAAAATCAGCAATTTTTTCCTCGCCTAAAGGTATTCCTCCCCCTCAACAAGTATTGCTGATACTTATTAACTAGGGCTTGATCTGTAAGAAAAATCAAAAGCCCGGAAGAGCGGAAACGGTAGACAAATTTGTTAGTGACAACGTCAAAGCTTCGATCCCCCCCCGATATAGATGAAATTATCTACAAACCTTCCTTGTAATAATTTGAGACAACCTCTAAGGGGATTTTTGGCGACGCCCAATAGTTTTTGGGTTTGGGTTTGTTCGGGTTTGTTTGTTTGGACAAAACGGAGAACGCGATAACATATATAGGGTGTCCCAGAACTGAATGAATTCCCTGAAATGGGGGGTTGGGGTTGAAATTCCAAGTCGATTGATATAAGCATGTGTGGCTCTCAGATCAACCCCTGAATTATTATTCATTTTTAAAGGCGGGCGCATCTGATTGGCTGGCCTTTAAACATCAATAATAATTCAGGGGTTGATCTGAGACCCACACATGCTTATATCAATCGACTCAGAATTTCACCCCCAACTCTCCATCTTAAGAAAGGCATTCAGTTCTGGGACACCCTGTATACGTATGAACGGAGACGCAGCAGATATAGATATAGTCAGCGCGCGTGGAAAAAACCCAAAAATTCAATATCTCGAAAACTATTGCGAGTCGCCAAAAATCCCTTTCGGGGTTGTCTTAAAATATTAAAAGGAAGGTTTGTGCAACATTTTAGTTCGATCGGAGGGGGGGGGGGGGCGTTCCGACCCCCCCGACTTAGCTTCGTAGAAAAGCTTTTCTCGATCTCTCTCTTTCGTTATCAATGGCAATCAATAACTGGAACGATGCTAACAAAAGCATAATATTTATTGTGCTGATAATAATAATCATGATAATAATAATAATGAATATTCTTTCGAGCGACTGTCATTATTATCATCATGCTCGTCACTATTTTTATCGTTGCTATTATCACTTATCTAAAATATTGCTAATAATAATTATAATAAGCATTGTTGTTGTTAGTTTTCGTGCCTTTGGAGTGTTGTGACAAAAGGAAAATTGTAGCGTGAAATTATTTTTAACTAAGTACGTTAACATTTATTGTTGACGTACTGCTGACACGTTAACGGTGGTCGGATTAACTAAGATGAACTAATGTTAACGTACTGCCGGTACGTTCGCATTAGTCAATGTTGGGCTCGTTTTCGAGATTGTTGCGCTCGCCATCATTGGGACTCTTGTCCTCGTCGCTCCCCGAGGGCGAGGTGTCCTGGACGAGGTCTATTCCCTGGGTAAGAAGGTTCGTTATCCTCTCGACGTCGACGGTGTCGTCCTGCTCGTGAATCTTCCGCAACGCGTTCGACACGATGCACAGATCGCCCCGCAACTCGCTAACGAGCGCCGTGATCTTTTGGGCGTCGGTCAAGACCTCGACCGATTGGGTGTAAGGGTTGTAACGCAAGCCGAAGGGACGGTGGATCTGATTGGCGAATGCCCTGCGATGCACACAATTGACGTTTTGACATACCATTTTTTTCTTGCCAATTAATCTTTTTTGTCGCTTTTTAAGGCGGCACGTTTAGCACGATGAAAAATCGATTTTTTATTCATTTAAACGATAGAACTATATATGTAGAATGTTTTCCCAAAATTTCAGAGCGAATATCCAAAAACCTCAAACGTTACGGTAAATTTAAGATTTACGTAACTTCAAGGGCGTTTTTAATTTTTTTTAATTGTTTTGTGTACTCAAATATCTGATTAATGTATACCTAAAGTTTGATAAATGTAGAATAATTATTTCTTAGTTTAAAAATCTCTCAAAACCAGTCAATTTTTTTCCGTCCAAATGTATGTTCCGCCTTAAGATGATGGGGATTGTTTATTTTTCTGTTTGAATTTCCACGGGAGAAACAGCCCTTGAAAACGTTAAAAGTGAACTTCGGAATATGAAGAAAATGGATATCTCCGGAATAAATCAATTGGATGGTATTGTTATTTGTGTGCGAAAAGTAATGAGAAATTAAGTTATTGTTATTTTTGGGCAAACTGAAAGGACGATAATTCTCTATTATCTAAAAATGGTCAGGACAGTTTTATCTTATTTTGAATATTCTTTGAAAATTATTAATCAAAGCTACGATAAAAACTAAAGTGATTGAAAAAAATGTATCAGCATTTCTAGGGTTTTTATGCATTATATTTTTCTCCATTAAATTTATGTAAAACGCAACTATCCGTAAATTGGAAATCGGAAATAAGGGGAGTTGAATTTTTCACGAATTTAATGCAATCAAACTAAGGCATCTTTAATTCTCTTACTTCTTGGCCAATGCAATTTTCTTGGGATGAATGAACGGATGAAAAATCTCATAGAAAATGTATTCATAAGTGAACATAGGGGAGTGTGTTGTACCTCATTTTTTCCTTAGTCTCTTCGATGCTCTCGGTATAGTAATAAGCATTTTGGAAGGCGGTGATGATGCACTTCTGTTTGCAGGTAACCTCCGGGTCGAATCTGAAAATTTTGTCGGTCGCTGTGATCGCGTGTTT
The DNA here is from genome assembly GCA_951751655.1 of Ophion costatus. Taxonomy (NCBI): domain Eukaryota; kingdom Metazoa; phylum Arthropoda; class Insecta; order Hymenoptera; family Ichneumonidae; genus Ophion; species Ophion costatus. The sequence continues at coordinate 14,989,513 of OX632367.1, forward strand.
CAATTCGGCAACCGAGGACAATAATCCAGCACCGTAGACGCGCAGATGACCATCTTGTTTGCAGAGACCAAATTCGACGGTGAAGAAATACAGCTGCAAGGATATCCATCAAACAATTATCCCGTATTGATTGGCGATTTTATTATTAATCGATCAAAACACATCTGACACAGTTGGCGGCGCTTATCCGTTGATTTATTTAATTTCATTTTTGTATGGACGCTTCAAGGCGCGACAATACTGTGGCAATAAAAAAAAACCATTTTTTTGCATTTTCTCAAACTATACACATTCAAGAATGTGTGAAAAAAATGGTCAAAATGTTCACGTTTTTGTCTGCAATTTAATATTTTTTAACCCCCCAATTTAAGTTAAAATTTCGCCAAAATTAATTTTTTTTTTTTGACCACGCGTCATTTAGCGGTAGCTGTTTTTTTCTTTAAAAAATGGCTAGGCACAACGAGCACTACACTTATATTATAAAATTTTTAATTTTTCGAAACAAACGTGAATCGGTTAGCCTTACTAGAGCGTGCGCACCGAGCGTTTCTACTTTAAAGCCCTGTACTGAGTCGACAAAGTGAAAATCTACTTTACCGGCAATGGTACATCAATTCTATGTTGAACAGAGATGGATGGGGATGAAAAATGCAAAAAATACAACTTCGATCTCGCAATGCCGTCACAGTAGAATATCCCGTTAATGTTTTTATCATTTAATTTAATGTTCGTATAAATTGTTGTACAAACCGTGGCAAGCTTATCAATATCATCGTCCGACGCACCGAGAGAAGCGAGTCCGAGTTCCTGTGAGAATTGGGCGAAACTCGGATTCGCCAGAAGTGGCATGTGGCCCAACAATTCGTGACAACAGTCCCTTAAAGAAACAACGCTCGAGTAAGTTTCATTTTCAAAACGAATCAAGAGGTCGACGAGGGACGAGAATTTTTTTCCGCTTCGAGCGCACTCACGGTTCGGGCGTGTAAAATGGATCTGACGCGTGACGTATGTACTGAGTGCAATGAAAGACCCGAAATGCAAGTCCCGCTAGAAAATCCCGCGGTGAGAGATAGCCTGCGACTGGTCGTAGTTGAAAACCCGTCATCCCTGAAACGAACACAATAATAATGTGAAATTTCGACAGTCTGAAATAAACAGAATTACTTCGTTTGAGGTGTTACATCTGCATAGAAAAAAATGATTTCATCATTGTCTTTTTTATTGCTTCTTTAGAATTCTTAAAAAAAAATCCGCAAAGTCTTGACTGATTCAACAACGCCGAGCCAAAACCGCTGGAACTAATTACATGAAATTTTCCACAGCGGGTTGCTTTTGTGACGTAAGCACCCATCAAGAAGGGATTTTTCGAAATTCAGCCCTTAAGGGGACGACAGAAGTGGCAAAATTTGTATCGAAATTTTTAAAAATCTGATCGGATTTACTTGAAACTTGGTATTCGTACTTCTGGACACAATTAACGAAACACGTATTTCAGCATTTTCGGAAATTCAACCCCTAAGGGGAGGAAGAGGGCGGCAAAGTTTGTATGTAAAATGAAAAGATATTCGGTCAGAAGATTTACTTGAAACATAGTATAAAAACTCTTCATCACAATTAATAAAACACGTATTTTACCGTTTTTCGAAATTCAATCCCTAAACGAAAGGGGGTGGCACAGTTTGTACGGAAAAATTTAAAAAGCAGGCCAAATTTCCCTGAAACTTTGTATGACTTTTCCTAGACACAATTAACGAAATTTCAGCTGTTTTGGAAATTCAAGCCTTAAGGGTGAAAGGGGGTGGCAAAGTTTGTATGGTGAAAGACATATCTGTTCAGATTAACTTGAAACTTAGTATTAATGCTCTTCAACACAATTCTACGTGTTCCTTAATTAAATATTTCTGGAGCACATTTTATTAAGGAGCATTTAACACAAGTCTACGCGAGCGAAGCCGCAAGTGGAAAGAAAGTAATTAATTTTTTTTTAAATTCATATAAAATGACCATGTTGTATTTTTTCTCATCATAATTTTTTTTGTACACGTAAATACACGTAGAATAAGCCCTCCAAACCTGATTTGGATTGTTTTTTTAGTATTGCCAAGACAATTCTCAAAAAAGTCTCATTGTTGTGTGAGCCACATAGATGTAACGCCTTAAATAATTCATAAAAAATTATCTTTACCATTATCCGTACCCATATGTATATACGTTTTTTTCGAATAAAATTCCGACAAACTCTTTTAACTCCAATGAAATCGTGCATTTGTTGAAAGAAGATGATGGATAGATCGGAAAACAAAATCAATTTGTTGGAAAAGAGACGTTACATCGATCACAAACTGGCATTGAATTGACGTCAAAAATATAATCACAAATACTCACGTTTCAAAAAGATCGATACGTCCTGCAATTGCGGAATATTGTCGTCCCTGAAATTTTACAATTCCATTAAGGGGAGACACTTCCCTGACGGTTAAAAAAAATCGATTTTTTTTTCATTTTCTCAAAGTATACCCATTCTAGAATACGAGAAAAAAAATGTATGGATCTTTTTCAGCAAAAATTTACACGAAATAAGTTCAATGCATGCTTAATAACTAACCTTTTTCCCTCACCCCAAATAAACAATCTCATAGGCAAAAAAACCGCGAAAACGACCTTTTTCAGTCCGTCGCAGTAGTCCCCCCGCCTCAATTAAACATGCACGTAAAGATATATTCGTGGCTCGGATTTGACACTGAAATTCCTCTCCGATGTTCGTTCGTGAAATAACTATAGATTGGCAAAGCAACACAGTGACATTCAGAACGTTTATTATTAGCAAAAATTGATACCTGTAGCCACAGTATTTGACCAGCTTGGGCCAATTCTCGAGGTACTCTGTGCAGGCGTGCTTCTTATACAATTGATGTAGCTCGCACAAAACGACGCCCCTGTCAGAAGTAACGAAGGTTTGTTACGGAGTATTATTTTTAGGAATCCAATTGTTTTTGTTTTGTTTTTTCGCATGGGTAGGAACTTGAATGCCAAGTTTCCGTATATGCATGTGTGTATATGCGATCCATTGAAACCGCTCAATGCGCTTCCTCGGTTAAACAACACAGACATATCACAATAAACATTATTCGGTACAGTTCTCGGAGACGTGGACAATGAATTGAAATATTACGAGGATTGGTTCAGTCGAGATTTCTCGCCTGTTGCTCGAGTAATAACGAATCGAATCAGGTCAATTAAGGTACGCATTGAATTCGCGAGAGCTGTCGCTTAGCACGACGAGGCGAAGAGCGAGTGCTCCTTCACTTCGTAACTACGTAGATAGTTTACCTTCGGGTATTGAAGAAAACCGGGAGGTCTGAGGAGTAGACTAATCTAAGATGTATGTGTGTGGGGGGGGGGGGGGTTGTACAGGGTGTTTGGCACATGGACCGACACAATTATTTGGCAGATTGAGGGGGTCATTTGCTACTCTTTTCATCCTCAGACCCTATGTCCTAAGTGTCACGGTAATTAAGATATAATTTTTATTAGTTTTTTCAATTGTCCAAAATTTTGCCATTAAATCGTCACGACTTTTTCGTTTGTGGTTGTAATAGCACGAAATAAATTTTGTTGCATTCTGCAATGTATGTTTATCATCAAAAAATCGTTATTTCACACAATTGGTTTCAAGAAAACGGCTCCTGAGCTTCCAAAGTCTTAAAAATGCGTAAATGTATGAAAAATGTCAACTTCTAAATTCATTACGAAAAAAAAACTAAAAGCTATTTTGAACTTAGCTTTGTTTTGAAAAGTTCAGTTCTCTACTTTATGTCCTTTCCAACGGTTGTTAAAAAAATTATCCACTCACCAGGTTTTGACTTCTTCCTTCGTGTATTCGATCTTGGGGATTGGCTGCCCACTGAAGGAAAAATGGAAACTAAGATATGCATTGAGATCATTTATGCTGTTTTTTTAAACGGGTTATGCTTTGCTGTAACAGTCGAAAACAGCTCTTTTTGGCGATTTTTTGTAGAAAATCGTGATAGATTTCTACAAGAATGAAGTATTTAATAAAATATGTCATCTGAAGAACACTTTAATTTTTTTGTGTTAAAATATTCAATTGTCATCGATTTATATCGAACCAGGTCATCTATTATAAAAAAATCAAACAGATTCAGTCAGTGTATTAGTTTATCCTATGATTAGCCGAACGCATTTCCAAAAAACAAAATAAAAATAAGGTGCGTGTTCGAAGTGAGAGTATTAACTTTTGCGAAAAATTAGCATGTTTCGATTAAGCGATACGATTTTCTCAAGTGTTTATTGATCTAATTCATTCGAAATGTGTATTTTCCATTCATGTGCAAGGATCGATGATTGGGCTTACTGTTTGTAGCTGTTCGCGATATCGGCGAACTGCTGTCGTCGCTTCCTGTACACGGGATCCTGGAATCCCTGGAAATATTGGAACGCGCAGCTCATACGAAAGTTGCGACGGTGAATAGACGGCAAATTTAATCCTATATTTTTTTTATGTAATTTTAGAGATTCATTTAAATTCATTTAAAAGATTTTACATATGTATACAGGGCCTCCTGCTATAAAAGGACAATTCTGCAACTGTTGATAGGTTAGATAATGCCCTATATGCTGGAGTTTCAGTTTAGTAAAAGGGCCACGGTTTTCGAGATTTGAGGCTGTATGTTATTTTTTGAAAAAAAAATCTGCTTTCGGTTTTTCGCACGCCATTTCCACAAATGATACGAATCGACAATAGCTAAGCAACTTTTTTAGTTAATTAGCACGATGTGCGTAGTAGATTTTTTTTACACCGCAGGCTATCGAAGTCAAATGATCGAATTGGTTTGCGCGAAAATTTTGCATATATATAATAATTTATTGAGACGTATAATAATTTATTGAGACTTCCTTTATTTCCCGATTTTTCCATTTGATTAGTTTTTTTTCAACTTGATGTACCAATATTTACAATTTTACTCAATTCAAGACTACTATTTACTCACGTTAATCAATTTACTTCGTCGAATGAATGTATTATAAGCCATGACTATTGATTCATTGGTTTTAGGGAGTAAAGAGAAAAACTTGCCGGGTGATCAGCGTTCAAATCCGACCCGTACATGAGGACCGTTTGGGCATGATCGAGATCACTGATTTTCCTTGGAAACCAGGGCATATCGGCGTCGCTAAAATCTTCGGCAAACGAAACGTATGATATTGTAGATGATTGTAATCTGTGCTCAATTGTTTTCCCAATATTCGTTTATTTAAAATTTTTTTCACGTGCGAACGACTCTCAGGCAGTGCTGCACTTTATGCAATCTGTATCAGCACCTTGATCATACGTGTAATATGGTTAAGGGCTTGCACCACTGTAAACGTCCAAAATTATGTGATTTTTCGCGATTTTTGTTGGGTGGAAGGACAAGTAAGGGGTTAATAATATTTAAGGATATTATTAGTCATATCTTCAAGTGAATAAAAAAATGTATGCTATAAAATTAAACAACATGGTGACGCCGGAGACATTCTCGCGAGGCATGTTGAATTTGAGGTGCTCTGCGTCACGCAGTGTAACAGACGCAAATTTGAATTTGGAACAAAATTAAAAAATTCCATTCATTTACATGAGTATTAGGGTGGCTCAAACAAAAAAATTAATTTCTTTTTTCGTGGTACTCTACGGGAAATGTTACTACGTGACAAAAAAATAATTCATACAAATTTGAGAGATCTAAAAATTTTTTTAAGTAGTGCTCAAACAACTACTAATTTTTTTTCGATTTTTCGTCAATTTTTTTTCTTCGTTTCTCTTCTTACTCCAAAAAAACACGCATACTTGGTAGACGTTCAGTGATGGTAAACACCTTGTTCATCAAGTGGTTTATATAATTTTCACAACCGAATTATATATATTGATGCTTAATCTGCAAATACAAATTGTTTATGGTAAAAAAAATATTTAAATAAAAATGATGTATTGTTTGAGACAAAATTAAATCAAGGTTTACATTGGATCACGCACAAACATTTTCTGCATCGGGATAAAAAAAAATTTATACTCCGATAATCATGAAAAAAAACATGAAAAAGGCGTTTGAGCACGAACTAAAAAATAGTTTCGGTCTCTCAAATTTTGCGCAACTTTCTTTTTCTTAACATACTTCAATTTTCTGTTGACAAAAAGAACGATTTTTTTAATCACCCTTATGAGTACAGCTAGTGAAATACACAGGAAATTTTGAAAATATGAATTTTTGTGTAATTGGCAAGTACATTGACAATCATTTGTTAATAACTAATGCTATAATCAACTCATGGAAAATTCCGTACGTATTTCACTTCGGAATATTATTTTAAAGAGGTGCTCAAAATTTGGAGTGAAAATAATGAAAATTGTTGGAGTTATACTGCGTGCTGTTTTGAAAAATTGTGTTCCGAGAAAAACGATCGACGCCTCGTACACGGGCCAGCCACGGCCACCGCAGATCCACACGGGCCTGCGAACCTTTGTTTTACAGGTACCAAAGTTTTTTCCCCCTTAATCTAGATGCGTGAAAATATCTATTAAGTAAATTTAAAAGAAATCAATATTTTGAAAATTTTACAGTGGTGTTAGCTTTTAAATGAAAAATTACTTTTCATTTTATGCGCGATGAAACATAGAATTCGGGGAGCATAGAAATAATGTTTCTTCCAATCTTACCGAAACTAGGCGTAGCCGAAATGGACGGTGCGTGCGGAACGCTGCCACTTTTTTCGTACTCGGAAAGATTTATGGCTGCTACTTCGCGGCTGAGCATTCTCATCAATTGTTCCATCCTCTTGTCGTCGCACTCCACGTCGACGAGAATTTCGTACTCGGAACCCCTTCGCATGGACTTTCGTGACTCGATGTGAACGACGTTCACCCCTAAATCCTTTTATTCAAAATTAAATAACACATCGAGCTCCATTAAAACGAAAAACTCTTTTGTAACGAACAATAAAAAATCGTCTCATTTTCATGCCCAGCTTCGTTTCGTTATTTCAATCAGAAACATTTTTTTTTTCGTTCTTTTATGAGTATAATTCAGTATGAAACGTTCTGACGATCTAAAGTGTAACTGCGTATCAAGGACAACCGAATTCTCGATATTTAAGGCCTTGTAATAAAAAAATTAATCGTTTTGTTTTCCTTGCCTTCAATCGATTTTTTTCGTATAAAAAAGTGATTCACTCATAAAATTGATTACACATCTATTTAGTATGAATATCAAGCTGTTAGAAACTTTTTTTTTCTCTGTACAAAATGGCTGACCACTCGAAGTTTCTCGAAACAGCATTTTTCTAATTGGCGTGACAAATAACCAACAATTTTTACTTGATTTACTTTAAGTTTAAAAGTTATGTTCCTAATTGCATTTCGCAGAGAAGTACGTACGGAATTTCTGATGAATCGAAAACTTTTCATTTTATGAGCAGTTGTAACGAAATTTTTCACTGAATATTCATTTCTTAAGTTCAAATACCTACATCTTATGAATGAAAGAATATTTTTTCAATTCCGTACGTACTTCTCTAGGTATTCTAATGTAGATTGACGAGAATTTTTGATTTTTGGTCTAGGTAAAAAATTGTGGATGCTAAATGCCACGCCGCGGAGCGGCTTAAAAAAAAGATAACAAAAGAAAATTTTAGTAGACGGCCGTTTGTACATCGAAAAAAAAATTCTAACAGCTTGATATTCATACTAAATAGATGTGTATTTAATTTTATGAGTGAATCACTTTTTCATACAAAAAAATTGTTAAATTTGCACGTGATTTTATACCTGCTACTGTGGCCCCACTCCCATAACATCCAAAGAATTATATGGTTCGAAAAAAAATATTATTACTATTCATATATGTGGGGGCATAACGAAGGGCCTTCTGAAGCATTGGTATTTATTTTAATTGGTTTATTATTGTCATTGGTATTTACCAATATACAGTAGCGCTTGATAAAAATAAGTGCCAATCAATGATTATACCCAACGATAAACTGGAATAAAAAATTTCGCGCAAATTTCTACATTTGTACATTTTCTCTGAAAAGTCACGGCTACGAAAATTCGTCCGCTAGTCAACTTTTTCCGAGTTTCAACATTGATGTTTTCTTTAAACATCGACGAACTCCTCATTTATTGTCGTTACGGATTCTTTCGAATTTTTTACACGCGTGAGCAGTTTATGTAAGACGTCTAGAGTTATTGAGTGTATAAGTTATTAGGTAGAAATGCGGCCCGTGTGTAACCTCCATAAAGCACCCTATGAATGAGATGATTTTTAGAATCGTAATTTATCGTTAAAAATTCGGTAACTCGGCTCGAAATTGTACCAGTATACTGGAATGTGTTTTTACTTAATTATAGTCGAAAAGGAGTTGATTGTTAAATATTCAGGTTCGTGAAAGGAATACCTTTAAGCTGAAGCTTTAGCCATACTTCAAGATTGAATTTTGAAAAAAAATACATGTTTTTGTCTACTGTATACTGAGTCGGTACGATTTTTTTTTTTAAATTTCATCATCAAACACCAAAGAAAAAAAATAGTTTAATATATATTCTGACTTGTATAAAACATTCTCTGACGCGGTTTTTTTTTCATAATAATCACCGCTAACGTTACACTTCTTCAAGTTAGTAGTAACACAATTTTTTTTCTTATTTACGTAAAAAAAATATAAAAATGCGAAATTTTGCTAAGTAATTATATATTTTATGAAAAATGAGCATCTACGAGCTAAATCTATACCTTGTATGCATTTTTTTGGGATTCATTGAAAAAAAAATGATAAACCGCCATCTGACTCGATTGGACCGCTCCAACCTCTTTAAAACCTGCTTGTGAATTTAATTTTAACTGTGCACACAATGTGGGCGTGTAGAAAAATGATTTATTTCAAGTTATCGTTACACGAGAATTAATAAACTAACAATACGAACAGTTTTCGTTTACAACTAACAGAAGTAGCTAATAACCGCAAAAGTTTTCAGAGCTTACGATTTAGGCAAGTGTCCCCTGTAGGGTGTTTGTTTTTAGAATTAGTGTTAGAAAAACGTCGTTTGGGCTATAAAAATAATATTCGAACGTACTTGAAATACTTGTAGAGCACGTGCCAGGCCACCAGCTTGATTCTTCAATGAGAAGATGACGGATTTTTTCGTTTCCTTAGTTTGGGTCCCCTCCGTCATCGGGATCTTTTCGACAATCATTCGAGAGTTAAAAATACAAAATTACGATGAGTACAAAAATATTTCCCCACTGCTTGTTGTGACGTATGATCAATTATGATATTTTTTTTTTCGTCGAAATAATTGTTGATTTGAGAAAACTGTTTTTCCCTCACGTTTCGACGTTTGTGCATGGGGCTTCCTTCTTTAACGGTCCACTCTTGGCCCTTTCTGTACAGCCACAATGCCAGAAGACTCCTTCCTGATGTAGCCATGACGATCCACCGAGCCGAGCTTCAAAAACGTCCGCGAAGTCTTTTCGATTTTCGAACTGAAGTCACCTTACGAACCGCTCAAAGTTCTCAATATCAAAGAACTCGCAGTCTCGGTACAGCTTGAATTTTCGCAAATTATTTTATGAACAAATCACGAGAGCCACGACAAAAATTGAATTTCGTTTTTAGGGAATTCTCTAGGGATTTTTCCAAAAAAATGTTTACACTCGTTTCTTCGAATTTTCGTGGAACAGTGCCATTGAGGCTTCGAGTCCCGGTTCTCTTATGTCCTCAGGATCTTCATCCCCCTGCTCCCCTTCGCGAAGACGATCTCAGTTGCGATTGGTCCGAGTCCATGCGAATCTTTCAAACGATCCGATTGGTGGGAGAGAGACATTTCATGGGGGCTGGAAGTGAAGTTCGGAACCCACATCGTTGGGAGGTGCAACCGAAGTATAAGCTCAATGAGTTCCTCTTTCTCCTTCCCTCCCCCTCTCTCTCTCCAGTAGTCTTTCTTTCGAAGACTACTGCGGATAGATATGGGGTGACGTCACTGGATCTGTACAGCGTGACAGTAATTGTCCTAAACGGAACAAACCCTTATTCACGTAAATGAAATTGTGCAAAAGGTTCGTGTCAGAAACATTCATTAAAAGTTCAGAGAAAATTGTTCCATTTAGGAACAATATGAGTTTTTTCACAGTACTCATTTTTTCCCGTCTTTTACAGTTTCGAAATGAATTGATATCAGAGATTCGTGCGAGCAACGAAACAAATATCAATTCACGGGTTTGTGAAACAATATTTGTTTGGGTTTGTTTGGGTATTATTATATTTATTATATATGAATTAATTATATATAAATAATTTATATATTTATCGTTATATTAACTCGTAAGTTTATGAATTAATATTTGTTATATATCATAATGTTATGTATCAATTAATTGATATGAGAGATTCATAAGCAACGAGACAAATTGATAAGATGTTTCTTGTACCTGCGTTTGCGTTTTGTCTCGAGCAACGAATTGTTTTTTACCGAGGTTCGAAAACGACGGCTGCCCTAGAAATGATTTGTTCCTTTTTTATTTCAGCGACGAAAAGTGGCTAGAGCTTGCAGAGTCACGAAAATGCTGCCTCGTCGATAAAACGAATCGGTGAGAAAGAAATGTTCTTTCAACTTTCTAACATGAGATTGAAGTAATTCTTAGGTAGGCCATAAAAAATACAATATATATATATATATATATATATATATATATATATATATACAGGGCTACTGGTTATTATTCACGACTCCGTGAACGGGTTGAAAAACTTGTTTTTCGTTAGTCCATAACCAAGTCATGCTTCATGCAAAGGTGAACTATTTTCGAGGTGTTATTATTATTTTTTTACTGGGCGGGGGTCAACTGTATAAATTCATTTCGAAATAAACGTCGTATGGTATCAAGCATGAAAAAATTATTTACAGATCGAGGACATAGTAGCAAATAATTATCATCAATAACATAAGAATAATTATTAAGCTTGCAGAGTTTTAGACCCCTAATTAAAAAAATGTTCACAGATTATTCTTATTTTATTGTTGATAATTCTTTGTCACTGTGTCCTTTAATTACAAATAGTAAAAGTTTGATTCCATACACCATTTTTTTCAATTAACTTTAAAAATTGCAGACGCATCGCAAAAAAATTATAAAAATAATATCTCGAAAATTGTTTACATTTGCATAAAGCCTTACTGGATTATTTGATAGCGAGGAATATGTCGAACAACCCTTTTACGGGATCGTGAGCAATACCCAGTAGCCCTGTATATATGTACCAGGTGTCTCATTTTAATCTTACAACTGATTTATTTCGAAAAATGCTTCTCTGACGAAGTATTGAGTATAATAAAACTTTTAGGGTTCAAAAAAGGACGTTCAAGAAAAATATGTTTTTTGGTCTAAAATGCAATCTGGCGACGTTGCCGTAGCCGACATCGTTTGTTTTTAAGGATGTTGAGTCCCAAATCGCAAATGATAATAAAATTCTGAAAACTTGGTATGTTTTTGTATGAAGTATTTCACAGGTCGTGTAAAAATTTCACGACAATTAGGAAGCTCGTTATTGAACAATTAACATTTACAAATTAAATGTTGTCTTATGGAAACTGATGTAACTTTGCAATAAGTTTTTTTTTTTGACCTCTCAATGTTGTAATATCTATAATATACTGAAAGCAACGGAAACAAAACGAAGTTTATTGATAATTTTTTTAAATTCCTTTTAAAAATTGTTCTTAACAAAACGTTAATTGTTTAATAACGAGCTTCCTAATCGTCGTGAAATTTTAACACGACCTCTTAAATACTTCATACAAAAACATAAAAAATTTTCAGAATTTTCTTATCCTGTTTTATTTCAACCCTAAGGAAGTTGAAGTGATGATGATAGAATTCTGAAAATTTGGTATGTTTTTACATGAAGTATTCAGGAGGTCGTGTAAAAATTTAATGACGATTAAGAAGCTATTTATTGAACCATTAACATTAACATGTTTCATAGGGACTCAACATCCTTACATAGGATCACGAATTTCTTTTCACCAAAAATGTTGTCAGACGAATACTAACTTTTGTAGGAAAAGTTTTTTTTATACCATTTATAATAATCAATAAGTTATCAAAAAACTTTTTCTACAAAAGTTGTTAGTTCTGGCCTGACCAATTTTGTGGTGAAAAAAATTCGTTATCCCATTAAAAAAGAAACATATCGGCCATCTTAACACCGCCATATTGAATTTTGGACCAAAGAAGATTTTTTTTGCACGTCCCCCTTTGAACCCTAAAAGTTTTATTATACTCAATACTTGATCGGAGCAGTATTTTTCGAGATACATCAGGTGTGAGATTAAAATGGGACACCCGGTACGTTATTATGTATGAGCGAAGGGGTAGGAATATTCCAGGGGTTCAATTGATCGAAGGGATCATTGCATTTGACAAAAATCGATGTTTGGATAAATAAATGAAAAATATTCGAACGGCTGGGCAAAAAATGGCTGAACATGTTTTAAAGAATACAATAATAGTGCAAATGAAATAACGAGTGATGGTTTTCTTTTGACGATCATTGGAAGTCTCAGGTCGAAATGAAACAACGGAGCGAGAGAAAAGAAAGTGCCCGTGAGATTGTGCCGAAAGAAGACTGTTAATAAAAAGCTGTAAATGGCCGCAGGGACCATTTGACTTCCTTCGCACAGGGCTCCTCCGCTCTGTACGCAGCCGCTAAATTAGATGCAGCACATTATCCAGGTTCCATCACTTACCGTGCTATCTTGTGAGTAACTTCACGGTCCAGCAACCCCTAAATTATACCCACTGTATTCCTGGCACTAAAAGAATTGCCCTGAGGCAAGCTTGAGATCGATTTTTCGATTTACACCCGCAGCCGCGCGTGGATCTTGTACGCTTTTGGACTTTCTTTCCTCGCACCCGAAAAAAAAAAAATATTTTCCTCCCGAACCTTTATATTATAACATTTTCTTAAAATAAATCGGCGAAAAAGTCAAAGATTGAGCTGTAATCGACTTTATTTATTTTTCATGCCTATTTGAGTTTTCCCAAATTTTATCAATTTTGTTGACATATCGGGGGGTGAAATGAGCATTTGCTTTTTTCACTCCAGTTTCTTGGGATTTAATTGACACTGAAAAACGTCTCTATAGAGTACGAATATTTTGGCAGCTATCGAATAGAATGCTCTGCAAAAATGTTCACCTCTTTTCCAAAAAGTGATTTCAGGGGGCGACAGCACTGTGACGGGGTAAAAAATGATTTTTTTTGCGTTTTTCAAAGTACACATATTCAAAAATATGTGATTTTTTTTCAAATTATATTTATAAATTTTATTTGAAAAATTATAATTATAAAATATTGAAAATTTACCAAGTTACGGGAGATTTAGTTAGAGCAAGTAGTGCAACGATTCACGTATATTAAAACTTTTAATCCCGAACCGACTTTTCTCGAAACTCTAGCTATAATTGTTCGATATTTGATTAAAAAAATCCGCAAGTACATGCAGGAGCTATCGTTGTACGTAACATTTTTTTTAGTGCAGCCCTTTTTAAGTCCCCAAATATGAGTAAAAATTACGCCAAAATGCAGTTTTTTTTCGAAGACTTGTTATTTTGTGATTTTTTTAAACGGCTACATACACAAATAACTACATTTATATAGATTATAAAACTTTTTAAATTTTATTCGTCGCACCAACCATTGTTGAGTTATCGATTCGGCCATCAAACCCCATTTTTCATACAGAGGTTCAATTGTACCTGAATAACGTAGGTGGTTATAAAAAAATATTTAATCAAAATTTACACGAAGTAACTTCAATTTATGCTTAATAAAATACCTTTTTCCAAATGCCAAATAAATAATCTAGTACACAAAAAAATTCGGAAAAACGACCCTTTTTAAGTGATGTGGTAGGATATTTTTTTTACTCAATTTATCAATGATGAGCAATGAGAGCTGATCGATTGATGAATCAAATTAGGTCGCGTTAAGGCAATGGCGCGCACATTCGTGTGCTTAGAGTGAATAAACGTTACTACGTAAAAATTGCTCGCCGATGAAACGAACCATTCGAGTTGTGCTTACGTTTTGATAAGCGACGGGCATGTTTTGTCAAAAGAGTGTTTATTATAGATGGACAATTTAGAATCGCCTTTAGTTTCATGTGGATTGCGCGCTGTCGTAATCACTTATCTCCCGCATTGTTACGGCCAATGTATCAGCTCGTTCACCGTGAATCCTTCGAGAGAATTGAAACAATGGAATATCGGCAAGGCGGACGGGCAAACTTCAAGACAGAGTGACAGGAATAATCGCTGTATCTTTTCCTCTGTCTTTGGCTTCGTTGATTCCCCTCTCTGCATTATGTGGAACAATCGATCATTTCATTGCTTTATAATTCTCACTGTCATTGCCAGTCTTTCAGTAAAGACAGCACAATTGCGGTGACGTAATTTTCTCGGAAATTGCACATTTAAGGGGCTATTCTATGTGATTTGATGAAAAAACCGATTTTTTATTTTTAGCATTTTTCGACTCTACTCCATTATAGAATTGATGTTCAATTGCTGGTAAAGTCGATTTTCACTTTGTCGACTCAGTACAGCGCTTCAAAGTAGAATCGCTCGGTGCGCGCGCTTTAAAGTAGACACGCTCGGTGCGCGCACATTAAAGTAGACGCGCTCAGGAACAGCTGTTTTGAATTTATACTCGAATATACACATATACACGTATACTTCTATACATTTACTGTATAGTAGCAGTCTCTTTTTTAACTGTGTGAGTAAAAGGACGCCCTACCAGTTAGTATTGTAAAGTATAGTATAGTAAACTTTAACCCTAGAATGGTAACCTTATTGTTGCTTACCCATCATGGTAACCTGGGGTGATAAACCAGCCAAATTTTGAAAAATTCATATCTCTGGTAAAATTTCACGTAAAGCGTTCAACTTGGGCACATTAATTTCGTTTTTTAATGCAGAATCACGTAGGCCTACGGCGGTTCCGCTTGAAGTAGGGAAAGTTAGTAAAAAATGAGGCAAAAGGGTGAAAAACATGAAAGATTCGTAAAAATTAAAAATGATTTTAACTCGCCTGGGGTGGTTTTTCACCCCAGGTTACCGTTCTAGGGTTAAACGCGTTTTTTTTCAAAACGACTTTTATCACTTGGCGTTGGGGATTTCAGAAAAACTGCTTAACCAATCGGGCTAGAAATTTTACTGCATACTCAGCATATGTATGGCTATCCCCCGAACTAGGATTATTGAAAAATATTCATTTTCACTCACACTTTCGCCCAAATTATGATGAAAAAAAAAACGTGTTTTATTTTAGTTTAAAGGCTTTCACGGCTCTTTATGTAATTCGAAGAGTATGTGGCTTCCGGATGGAGGCCGTGTTGAGAATCAGCGTTATGCCGAAAACGTGTTTTCCGAACACTTTTGCAGAAAACGACGCGACTTTGTTATTTTGCAATATAAAATTATTATCCTAGTTCGCGCGATAGCGACATTCGTACCGATTCGCAATCTTTATGAATTTTTTGTTTCCGATCATCTGGAGAGTGCAAATTATCAACGCCAGGAATATACTTTTCTTCATGCCTTCACACGATTATAAATGGTTAAATAAGTATACATTTATATGCAACAAAAAAATGGTTTTGTCTTATGTAAGAGTGTACATTTAAGCGAAAAAAAAGTTTCTACCGATCCATGCAACAATTCGAAAAAAAACCAAAGATAGCTCATTTTTTAGCTGTCACAGTAGAATATCCCATTAAATTATCGGTCTACCCCAAGGTTCGTTCGATTTTTTCCCCTCGTAGCCCAAGCTTCCTTTCTGTGAATCGTTTTTCCCGACATTTTTCTGAAAATATGTTCCGTTGGAAAAATGACTTATAGATAAAAACGAGTCCGTTCACGGAAACATCTTCCGTGTGAAATAAAATGATGAGGAAGCCAAGTGCAAATGTCGTTTTTCATAATTGTTTTTCTAATCGAGTGAAATAGGGCTTCCGTTATCAATTAGATGACATTCGATTCTGAGAGCGACATTGATCGTTTCATTCGCCGATTAATCATTTATGTATACACAGACTGGGGGCGGGGGTTCAGGATGGCCCAACGAAAAGT
Source organism: Ophion costatus (assembly GCA_951751655.1). Lineage (NCBI taxonomy): Eukaryota > Metazoa > Arthropoda > Insecta > Hymenoptera > Ichneumonidae > Ophion > Ophion costatus. The sequence continues at coordinate 15,005,699 of OX632367.1, forward strand.
CTCTGCAGGGAGAACCAAACGACACTCCTCACCCCCTTCGACTGCGAGATAAAAGATGCACAGGGTGAAAAGCGACTTTGGTGAAATGAAGATGAGTATTCAGTGTTCGCAAATACGGCAATCCTCTTGGGCTTGCCTCTCGGCACGAATGAAGCTTTTTTGCGTTGGTGCTTTGATGAAAAAAAAGCTTCGCAATCGCGCGGGGAAGTGAAAACGAAGCTTACGTACAATTATACACGATTATATAGATCGCTGCAATATCTCTAGTAAAAAATAAAATCACTTTTTTTTCGTACGAGCTAAGTAGGTACTGGAAGCAGCCAAGATTTGTTTGTTTTACTTATCTTTCGAATGAATCCCCCGATGTCAAAATTTATTTATAGAAACTGAATTAAATTAACTAATTACTCTATCTTGCAGTGTATTTTGATTATCGGAAATAAAAATCATTATTATTTATCATTATTATCATCATTATAAAATCATTATAAAATATAATAAATAAATAAATAAAATAAATAAATAAATAAAATAAATAAATAAATAAATAAAAAATAAATATAAATCATTATAAAATCATTAAATCATTATCACAGACTTAGGAACCCGTTAGAAAAAATAAAAATAAAACTTCCTTATGTTTCTTTTTTTATTTAATAAAAAATGTTTGTTTTGTTGATTTTTTACTAATTTTGTTCTGAGTTTTTGCACTTGTTTGTCAATCGTACTGGATAAAAAAAAAAATTCGCATAAAATAGCGGTCGACGCGATATTATTGTAGCCGGAAGTTCCGGTTGAACTTTTCGTCGAATGTCCCATACGTGCTACATGTTGCATTTGGTCATCGTATAAGTGCAGTCTGCACTCATTCATTCTTCGCCTCTTCGGTCATGTAGACGCTCAATTTCTTTGCGGAAGACGGGGCGCTTGCGCCGTTCGTTTATTATTAGCGGGGGCGAAATTTCGCGCTTGCGTCGAATGTTCCACCCTCGAATCAATATGGGGTTGAAAAGGACTGCAGCGCCACCACGATATGGCCGCTGGGATGGAGCAAGAGAGAGAGAGAGAGAGGGATGCAGAGAGTTAGGGAAGGAGAGGAAAACCGAGAACGAACGAGAGAGAGAGAGAGAGAGAGAGAGAGAGGAGGCAAAAAGTGAGAAGGGTTGCCACCGTCGCTGGTCCCCATCACGAAACGTCGTCTTCGGTCCTCGAGAGAATGGCTGACACGGAGTTTGAAGAATTTCGGCACTACTTTGAACGTTTGCCCCAACACCTAAAAGCACCGATATCCAATTATACGTGAGTACAATTTTGACAATAAACACGAGTTTTCTTTCATCGTGGCATCCTTCGCTTCAACCCTCTTCGTTTTGATGGTGGGTGAGCCAATGAGCTGAAAAAAATGCCATTGAATCCTACATCCGAAAGAAAAGACGATGCATTCGTGGATTTTCAATTCTGATTATCTTTCTATTTCATTGGACGTCATTGGAGATACGAAGATTCTCTTCCGTTTTGCAAATACACCCAGGTTGGCCAATTTTTTTTCGACCGGACGCTCGACTCGGAAACGTCCGGGTCATTTTTCTCACTCGGGTCAGCGTTTGCTCATTTCGAAAAGTTCGGAAAGATTTTTCGTTTCGATATTAACTTTGGTGGCGTGTTATTTAAAATAAACTTTTTAGTGCACGCAATGTCGCTTTAAACGCTGCTTTCCTGCATTAGAAAAAAAATTATTTATCAATGCCGAAGCGCATACGAATCAACGATTAACCAATGGTCTCATTGTTCGGGAGGTATTTTTGACAAATTTCGAAAGTTTCTATGTGCCCAAGAGAGCGTGTGCGCGCTGGGTCAGGCCTGGCCGGAAAGTGCAATGTGATGCTGACCCTTTTTGTTCACTGGAAACGTCGATACGAGAACGAGACTGCACCAACGAAGTATTGAGAAAAGGGATGTTTCGCAAACGTGCCTATTTTATGAATTATCGAAGGTTTATTCTTCACAAATTTGCAAACGTCAGCGACTGTATTAAATTATGCAACTCGAAGAATATTACATCTTTTTCTCGCTGAAAATCTTCAATGCGGCGTTGATTATCTCGTTCGATAATGTCATTGAGTGCCAAAATTAGACAAAGAATCGCAATGATATCTGCATATTTTTTTATCCGCCATTTCTTTCCAATCCCGTTGGATCATGCAACAAACGTTACTAGTCATGTGCACAGAATCCACTATTGATCAAAATCAATTTGTCACTTTCCCAAACATCGAATATTTTTTTAACAACGTTCAACGAACTTCCGGACGATTTTTCAAAGACCAATTTCTCATTGGAGATTCTTCTAACCTGGGAGATGGTGCGAATTTGTCTCAGGCTCGTTCACGATGTTCTGGTCGACGACTCCCCGACATCATCGCAGGCCAGCGATCCCGAGATCGGCAGATCGAGCACAGGAATCGGCGGGGACTCCGAGGACGAAGATGCAGTCGTCGCGCATCAGAACGACAATCAGAGCGGACACACGTCCGCGGATGACAGCGAGGATCTCGATCAACACTCCTCGATCGTAGCTGACAGTGACTTCAGGTAGAGGATAAGTAGAGCCACCAAAGACGACTCGCATCTTTAGAGCTGTCTTCGAATTTTGTAGCATGTCCTTTAGACATCAACTCGTGTCTGGGTAGTGGTGAATCAATTTTTATTCAGCTTAGAACTCAAACTAACCGAACCGCAACTTGGACTGCAGCCGCTCACGATACCAATATGTGGAATGCACGAGTCCTGTAGTCTCATAGCATCAACTAGTTGATATCTTGTAATCTCATCGCATCAACTAGTTGATGTCCTGTAATCTCATCGCGGCAACTAGTTGATGTCCTGTAATCGCATAGCATCAACTAGTCGATGTCCTGTAATCTCATAGCATTAACTAGTTGATGTCCTGTAATTTCATAGCATCAACTAGTTGATGTCCTGTAATCTCATAGCATCAACTAATTGATGTCCTGTAATCTCATAGCATCAACTAGTTGATGTCCTGTAACCTCATAGCATTAACTAGTTGATGTCCTGTAATTTCATAGCATCAACTAGTTGATGTCCTGTAATCTCATAGCATCAACTAGTCGGTATCCTGTAATCTCATAGTATCCACTAGTTGATGTGCTGTAATCTCATAGCATCAGCTATTTGATGTCCCGTAATCTCATAGCATCAACTAGTTGATGTCCTGTAATCTCATAGCATCAACTCGTTGATGTCCTGTAATCTCAAAGCATCCAATAGTTGATGTGCTGTAATTTCATAGCATCAACTAGTTCATGTCCTGTAATCTCATAGCATCAACTAGTGCATGTCCTGTAATCTCAAAGCATCCAATAGTTGATGTGCTGTAATTTCATAGCATCAACTAGTTCATGTCCTGTAATCTCATAGCATCAACTAGTGCATGTCCTGTAATCTCATAGCATCAGCTAAGTGATGTCCCGTAATCTCATAGCATCAACTATTTGATGTCCTGTAATCTCATAGCATCAACTAGTTGATGTCATAGAGCCTAGTTCGAAGTCTATTTTTCGATAGGATTTTTCCCAAAGAAGAAGCAGGTAGGACTGAATGGGAAAAGACACTAGAAAAACGTCGATTTCTAATAGAAAATATGAATTTTCCGAGCTTGCATGAAGTGACCGATAAAATCTGGACGAATCAATTTTGAAAGCAGACCGACCAACCTGATGCACGAGAGTTCGTTGATTCCCAAAATCAAACGGATGAATATAAATTCAGAAAGACCTGTTTGAATGATCATGATTCTAGATCGGCATGAAAGAAAGGCATTATGCGGTAGTTTAGTTCACTATATATCGACCTGCGTTGGGTGACATTAGCTTGTTCGGTGGGCTGAGCAGCATCAACAGGATCCGGCCCTCCGGTGCGTACACCGGCTTGGGAACCAACGCTGGCAATATCATTGGCAACGCCAATGGTGGACGAGACAGCGCTGTAAGTGACATCGGGGACTCGTGTTCGAGCCTAGCGTCATGGCCGACACCCGAACACGTGCCCTCGCATCGATCCGTCAGTTGTGCCAACGAGCGACGGCGCAGACGACTACCGGAAATACCGAAGAATAAAAAATGTGAGTACATTGAAATTGAGGGAAACGAAAAAGAATAAATTCGTCGCGAAAGGTCGAATAATGGATTTTCGTGGAAAGCGGGAAACAAATGTACTAATTTTAAATAGAAGCACAGAGCGTTATATTACGGGTGAAATATAACCTGACAAGCGAGGCCTTCGCGACGGCATTGTTTTCTTCAAATGTCAAGAACATCCCGAGCCGAAGGATGTCCACTTCACTAGCTATAACGGTCGAAGGTTCTTCATTAATATGGGACACAAATATCTTGATGTGTCTCCAAATCTCTCGTCACATAAGTTTCCGTATTTGATAGGTTCATATAAGTCATTGTGGGCTTTCATGACTCTAGATAAAGATGTGGATTGCGTATCCACAATTATCCACAGGTACTTATTTCCCAAAGCCGTGCTGGATATGCAATTCAGTGAGTTTCCCTGTACCCTCGTACAAATGCGTTGCACGAACGCACGGGGAAACTTACTGCGTTGCATATCGAGTATTGCTCTTGGAAATTCAAATAAAGCTGTACTGAATATGCAATCCAGTGAGTTTCCTTGTGCCCTTTTGCAAATGCGTTGCACGAGGGCACAGGGAAACTGTGGAAAACTTGTTCCGATGGGGCGCGATTTCAGCGCAATGTTGACGTCCTACCTCGTAGTTCTTTCTCACTCGGATACGTAAATGAAAATACAAATGGCAATAATGATCGATCGATGTGTGGCGAACCGATCGATCGGTGGTAGCTTTGAACAATGGCCAACAGCACGTTCCCGCGCACACCTCGACATCGTTGGCCGATGAATTGGCCGGTGCAACGGGCTCGAGTCGTCCTCACCTGGTTCTACGCAAGTGTCATCCGCGTCTTCGCCACGAGGACAGCTCGCCGGACAGCGAACGGATGGCGACCGACAGCGGTCACAGCACGGCCCATTCTCCCGACAATGGACCAAAAAGCGTTTCACCGATACCATCGAACTCTCGCCAGAATACCGATTCGGTATCGCCCACGAGCACACCCGGTGAGCCCAATAGCTCTATGGCGATCGTTCGACTCGACTGCCTTCAATGTGTCTTCACGTTGGCCTTTTTCGATACACTAATTTTCTCACTCGAATTCTTCAGGGTGTTTGAACAATACGTCGATCATAACTCGGCGGTTTTTTTATGTCATGCTGATGCAGGGAGCGGCGGCGTACCGTTTACGCAATTGGAACTTCTCGAGGCGACTCATCGTGGCTTGCACAAATTTGTGCCGCGGCATCACGACGAGATCGATCTCGAGATCGGTGATCCGATTTACGTGCAAAAAGAGGCGGATGATCTTTGGTGCGAAGGTTCGGGAACTACATTGCTTGTTATTCTTTTCTACTTCATTGGTACTTTTGACTGGCCCTAGTTTTACTATCGTTATAGTTGCACTGGAAAACAGTTGGTTTATTGAAAGGGTGTTTGGGTTTTTTGCGAAATAATCGATTTATAGGAATTCGAATAAAATGGTATTTATTTTCGTCTTTTGCATTTTTGTACATTCATTTTTAACTATGCCGGATTTAATATTTAACGCGGTTGGGGTTTTTAAATTTGCCGTTTTTGCGGATTTTGCCGTCAATAAGGCCCATTTAAAAACATGGTCATTTTTTTTAACCATTTGTTTGAAAAATCTGAAAAAATTCACGAAAACTATTTTTTCTACACTTTTTTTTTCATGGTACTTTTATCTACAGTGAAAGCTGTAATTATTTTTCCACACCATTATAAAATCGTTTTCGAAATAATAAAAAAACGTCTTTCATTTTGACAGAGTTCCAACGGCTGTATTTTTCAGGCTATAGAAATTTGAATGAAACGGTATTCATTTTCGTTTTTTGATTTTTGTATATCCATTTGGTACCATGCGAGATTTAATATTTCACACGGTTCCTAGTTCCTAACCCCCAGGTTTGAATTCACTTTTTTGGCGATTTTGCATTCAATAAGACCGATTAAAAAAATGGTCACCAGAAATTTCTACAATTGATTGGAGACCCCATTTTTAGCGTTTTTGAAAAAGAGTTTAAGGGCTCTGAAACTCACTCAGAGCCCTTAAAAAATCGTCAAAAAATGGCAACTAGGAACCTTCGTAATTTCGTCACGTCACATGGTCTGTCACAGCAGAGTGGTCCATTCTTGGAATCCTTTGGTTAAAAAATCTGTAATAATTCGACTAAATTTTTTTTTCTACACTTTTTTTATAGTATTTTTTTCTACACTAAGCACTGTAATTTTGTTTCTACAGTATTTTAAATCAGCTTCCAAAATAATGAAAAACGTTTTTCATTTTGCCAGAGTTTCAACTGCAGTATGTTTCAGACTCTAGTAAAATACTATTTTACTAGAAAAAGTTTAACCAAAAAAAGATTATCGAGCAACGAAAACCGTCCCTCAATGTGTCCCTAAGCCTAGGGTACCTTAAAAGTAAAAAGCGAGTGTCATGGAATTCGATGTGAGATTGTACTTTGATTAATTATGATTTCAAAGATCCGGGAAGGTGCTTGCTCATTGCGCAACAAAATGGAAATCCAAGTGTTCAAGAATCGACGTACGACGACGTTGTTGCAGGTGTAAATCTGCGAACCGGTCGTCAGGGGATATTCCCATCGGCTTACGCGGTCGACATGGACTACAGTGACTTCGATCCATCGACGCCGAAAGTAAAGAGGGAACGTTATCTTTTGGGCTATCTCGGATCCGTGGAGACTCTCGTGCACAAAGGTACGGGGGTTGTTTGCCAAGCTGTCCGTAGAATCGTCGGGAACTCGTCCCAGGAGTTGCCCACCTCGCAGAGCTGTATACTCGAGGTTTCGGATCAGGGACTCCGCATGGTCGACAGGAGTAAGCCTCCCGTGAGTAACCCAATTTTTTTTACTTGGCGCAAAAAACAAAAACCAACAATGAAAATTCACAATCTTCATTGGCAAATCGAAGGTTCTTCAAAAAAAAAATAAAAAATAAAAAATAGTGCATTATTAAAATTCCAATTCATTACAATTCGAAGGTCCTTGATTGTGTCATCGTAATTCGAGACTTCTTCGGGTGGAGGTACCTGAATGGATTAGCCATTTTCCCTAGAATATTCTTTAAGGGGCTACATCCACCTAGAGGCCCGAAAAAATGGGCAAATTTCGATTATTTTCCTGGGAAACGGCTGATGGAAAAAAAAAAACATTTTTTAACAACACAAAGATACATATATTGAGAGCCTTTGAAAAATCATCAAAAATACAGAAAAAACTAGAAAAAAATGGCAGCGGGCAGATGATGAAATTTTCTTCAGGGGAAATATTCTTTAAGGGGCTAGTGAAATTATCTTTAAGGGAAAATATTGTTTGGTAATTCTTTAGACAAGTGACTTTTCCGAAGACATTTTTTTGCTATTTTTTTCATTTATTGGGTTACAGATGATGATTTTCATTCGGGGGGAGCTGAACATTTTATTCGACAACTTTTTTACGAGTATAAAATCGTTAAAAATAATTTCGCATTTTTCAAAAACCTAAACAATCCCAACATTAGCATCGAAATGGTCACAAATGCCTTGTTTTATCTTGATTGTCTCTGAGAAAATCACGTCATCATTCTGACACGAATTCATTACGATTATTTTTAATTTGCAGAAGAGCCAAGGACCCTGCCACGATTATTTTTACTCGTTGAAAAATGTCTCCTTCTGCGCCTTTCATCCGCGAGATCATCGGTATCTCGGCTTCATCACGAAGCATCCGACGTTGCAGAGATTCGCGTGCCACGTGTTCATCGGTCAGGATACGACGCGACCGGTTGCCGAAGCCGTTGGGTAAATTTGCGAAAAAAAAAAATCATCAACAAACAAGAAATGGCAAATGATTTTTTATTCCAGTATTTTTGACATTTACGAAAATGATCTCGAAAATGGGCGGATACTTCTCACGTTTTTCTCTTCTTTTCGCAGACGAGCTTTCCATCGATTCTACACGAAATTCATTGAGACTGCTTTCCCCATAGAGGACATATACATCGAGTAATCACGATCAACCCATAAAATCACGAGACTACTCCCGCGGATCCAGACAACAAATGAAACGAAAAAAAAAAACAAAAAAAAAGAATTGAAAAGCCTTGTAAATAAACGACCCGAAATTAGTTGTAGATAATAATGAATAAACGCGAATCAAACACCCGAATGATAAAGTCCCGCAAGTAGCGACGGGAATATTCACGAAGCGATTTTTCGTTTTTAATACTTATATCTTACTGTACCATAATGTTATAATATTCCACGCGCACTTTTCGTTCTTTAAAAAACAACGAAATTTCGAAGATGAGAACAAAATTGATACGATCTCAACGAAATAACGAACTGAAAAAATCGTAATTGAATTTTCGCCAATCATTGACCTCGATATATCGAAAAGAATTGCGGTACCGCGTCTCATCCTCGATAAAGTTCGAACGGTCAAATTTTGACTGAAATAATTTTCGATCATTATATCGGAAACGTCAGTATTATGAAAAATGACTACAATGTCTTACATTTTTTTAACTGTCACGGAAGATCGTTTACGAGACACGAATACTCAATTGCGATGATACGATAATACTCGGAGAGGCAGAGTACGTCCCACGATCGTACGCGTATTTTCATATTGTTTAACGGTATGGAGAAAATAAGGGAGGGAAATTAGAATTGAAAATATTTTATGTAGGGTAAGGTGGCCTTTAGGGGCCCAATTATTGGCACTTCAAGGACCCAATTATTAGCCCTTCAAAGGCCAAATTATTGGTACTTTAAGAGCCAAATTATTGGCACTTTAAAGACCCAATTATTAGTACTTTAAGCGCCCAATTATTGGCACTCTAAGGGCCTAATTATTGGCACTTTAAGGGCCCAATTATTAGCACTTTAAGGGTTCACTTATTGGCACTTCAAAGGCCCAATTGTCGGCACTTCAAGGGCCTAATTATTGGTACGCCAAGGGCCTAATTATTGGCACTTCAAGGGTCTAATAATTGGTACTTCAAGGGCCCAATTATTGGCACGTTCAAGGCTTAATTATTGGCATTTTAAGGCCCCAATTATTGACACTTTGAAGACCCAATTATTGTTACTTCAAGGGCCCAATTGTTGGCACTTTAGGGGTCCCATTATTGGCATTTAAGGGCCTAACTATTGACACTTCAAAGACCCAATTATCGGTACCTTAAGGGCCTAATTATTGGTATTTCAAGGGCCAAATTATTGGCACGTTCAGGGCCTCATTATTGTCATTTTAAGGCCCCAATTATTGGAACTTTAAATACCCAATTATTGGCACTTTAAAGATCCAATTATTAGTACGGTAAGCGTTCAATGATTAGCACCTTAAGGCTCTAATTATAGCTACTTTAAGCCCATAATTATTGGCACTCTAATGGCCTAATTATTGGTACTTTGAAGACCGAATTATTGGTACTTTGAGGGCCCAATTATTGGCACTTCAAGGACCACTGTGCAGGTAGGAAAGAAGTGGGGGGGGGGGGGGGGGGTGCCAAAATAAGGTCACTTTACCCTGCGTTTTCGAGCAATTTTGTTTCGCGATGTAATTTCGTTTCTCCTACCTTTGTTCCATTGCCATAATTCGTCACGCGTTATAACGTTACCTCGTTTTACAAGTGTGTGTAAACGCGCAAAGAAAAAAAAGTCTGAATATACGTTGTTTTGTTTGTTTCGATTGGTTGTTTTTTTTTAATCGATCACTCACAATTGACGAATCCTGAAATTCGATCGGTGCCTTTCGATTGATACACGATATATTCTCCCGGTCGGATTCGACCCCACGACGCTAAAACACGTAAATTTTATCGCTTACCGAGATCGCTGCGACGAAAAAATTTTTTAAAATCAGATCTACGCCGTGAAATCGGTGTTTTCCGCGATGTCGGCTCTACTATACAGACAGAACCACGAGAGTTTTGATCAATAAATACTATGACATTTATACTTATCGTGGATTCGTAGTGAGGTGACCTTCCATGATTTTTTTCCCGTCAACAATGCAGGTGAGTAATGCTGGTGAAATTTGCATGGATGAAATACGACGAAAATTCTTTTTCCGCTTTTTCTCCATTTTTATCGTCATCCAAAGTTGTTTTGCGATTTCTTTTTTTCGCCCAACAAAGTAGAAACAAAGTAGAAAAAAAGATGGCCAAGCTTTGTTCGGCCAGAGAAAAATTTGCAACTGGAAAAAAAGATTCGTATTCCAACGATGCAAACTTCAATATCACGATGAGTAAGACTAATTTTTTTCGTAACCGATACACCATCTGTAGATTCAAAAAAAAATACTCAATGTACGTATATGCATATTGATCGATGTGAAAAAAAAACGAGCCTCTTTACTGGCCTTTGTTGATTAATTCAAACGATACGAAGAGAATGTGGACTCACCGTTTTTTCACCACCAGCGGCATAACAAGTCCCACTGTCGTCGACAACCTTGGAATGGCAAAACAAAAATAATCGTCTGGAGTATAATTTCGTAGACACTGCATTTTCATTAAGTCAGTTTATTTATTTATATTCATCATTGAGGTATGGAATTCTGGTGGTAATTTAATAGTAGCGAAAACACTGAGATTACAAATACGAAATATGTACAAAAATCTATACGCAATTTGTAGTGACGTTTAGCATCGGCCCGATACGCACGCGAACTGGCCGTTTTTCTTTTCCTCTGTCAATTATTGTTTTCATCTTTGTATTTGAATTAATTTATTCAACGTCAACTCGGCTCGTCGACGAGCAATTATGCTCGGGATTTGAATGAGCAGGGGGTGCCAAAATTTCACCGAACATTATCTATTTATACATACACATATATATGTAAAAGGTATTCCAAGTGTTTTCGAACAGCCTGAAAGCCTGACCTTCGTCAATCTTTTTCAAAGTTGGTGATGCTTCTACATCATATATTTTGCGTACGTGGCATCTTTTTCCAGATTTTTATCGGTTCGCCAACTCGGCTAACTCGGAGATAACATTTTGCACGTGATAAAATTTCAAATGATCGTATCGTAGTGATCTTCTCTTCGTACGAAAAAATGTCCTCTTAAAAAACGATGCGTTTTTCTATGAACTATTTTGGAAAAAAAAATCAAAATTTTCCAAGTACTACAACGCTAAAAAAAAAAGAAAAATCTTGCATTTTTTAATTTTTCAACCCCAACGACTAGGTTGATCCTGCTGAAGTTTACACTGAATTTTCTTTTATTAGTGTAAAACAACATGCGTAAGTTTCATTCTGGGCTCGGCTTGCGTTCAGTTAATATCGTCGTCTTAAATTTATTGGGAAATTGTTTTTGTCGAATAAGTCGACGATTTACAATTTTCAAGTAAAAATGGCGACGACTAAACTTGTAGAAAATCGAGAGCTTCGCAACTTTGGTTATTACAGTTTTTTCTCTATCATCGATATTTTTGGAATTAAACGTGAGAAAGGGGCTATTGCATTATCTTTTTATCTTTTTGCATTGCATTATCTTATTTAAGCTTTTAGGCCGTTCGAAGACACTTGGAATGCCTCATACATATCTATATTTTTCAAACCTTCGTCATTCATTTCCCTGTCTTCCTCGATAACGAAACAATTGCCAAGGTAATTCGTGTCCCTTCAAGCTTCGAACAATCTCGTCTTTAGATCTCCGCAAATTCTAATTTTCATCGCGAGTCACAATTATTCGCGATACTTCAAACATCGCGGTGTCGATCGGAACGAGAAAAAAAAACTGTCCATGCGCGTTCGAGTTATCGAGGCAGGGACGAAAAAATCCTCTTTTTATCGTTTCGGTGCTGACGTTTCACAAAAAACCATGGTACACACACGCGCGCTCACATACTCACATACATACTCTTTACAATGTGTAGACTCGCTGTACGATTTTTATTTCCATTGCTCAATTTTCTCATCACTGATTACCAGTGCTTTTTCTTTCAGTTCGATTGAAGAATTCATTCGCTTTTTCGCTCGTAACAATTCGCCGGGAGCTTTCGTTTTTCGTCACACTCGATTTTCTCGTCAAACGAGCTTACGTGCGTGCCTGTATATATAAATATATATATAGGGCGAGTACGCGTTTACCGGCATTAGAAAAAAAATTAAAAACCATTTATTTACGATCAACAAAGTATAAAATATAATAACGTATTTCCAATACTATAAAGTTAGACTTTATGTTAATTAATCTATATTCAATATATTTACGCTCCAGGGTCTGTGTGTGTGGGTGTGTGCGACTGTGTGTATGTATGACTTAGTGTAGTTGTGTGTAAATTGTTTCGGGGCATACCGTCTGTGTTACATGAACGATTCTTGTTTTTTTTTTCCGGGACCGGAGTTCGCCCCATTTTCGTATCGATTCGTAAATCTTTTTGCGTCTTCAATCGTTACGACGTGATTGGCTTGTCATGAAAAATTGGGGCGAGTGGATGAGCATTGACCGTGAATACTTTTAGTACTCCGAGGTACGTTGTTGGTGAGTTTCGTTTTTATCCAGCACATCGACAAGTATCGAGAAACGAATGATTCTTAGTTTGACATTACATCGAATTTTATTTTAATATTGTATCATTTTCGTGGACACAGAACAGTTGCGATCGTGTAAATATACAGCCTAGGTTTGTTTCTCTTCGATTTCACGACTATCGGCCATTGTACAGCAAGCGAGAACCGTCGAGTCTCGACGATCACGAAATTTTTGCAGTTGCTTCAAATGTTTTTACAAAACATTTGACACATTTGAAAGTGTGGTGAAAATGTTTTTGTCGTACGTGGACTTCGCGGGATTGATCGACGATTCGATTGGGACGTATAGTGTGGTCGGAAAAATAAAAGGAGGCGGCTAAGCGATTGAAAAAATGAGATTTTTCAAAACGCCCTTTTTTTTCGTTTCCGCCGCACCCTTCCCCACGTCACAGACAAGCTGCGTGGAATTTTGGTTCGAACGTTTCTATCGACTACGGCTGTGTCGTCTCTTTTTTTTCTTCGAAAATTGACTGTTTTTCATTTCTTACAAACTTTAACATCATTGTTTTTTTCTTCAAAATCGTTCCTACCCTCGTTGCCGCATTCGTCGGGGGAATTTAATTGCGATCGTGCACGAATCGAAATACAGGAATGGGAAGGAATTGTATCGAACACAGACAGTTTTCGGATCGAATAAATAATTTGCTTTTCTCCGTTTCTACCCTCCTCCCTTTTTCCCTCGTTGCCGAACAATTCGTCGATACGACTGAATTTTTTTTTCGGCCGGGCGCCAGCTGGCTGATTTTTTTAATCGACGATCCGTTACGTTTGCTCGAAGATGAAAGACACGTGAAAAGCGGGCACACGTCGAGTCGTTCGCGACGTGTCGCGCAGGTACGTAGGGCGGTGAAAGGAAGAAAAAAAAAAAAGATAGGCAACTTCGTTGATCCAGCACGAGAATGATTCTTTTAATTGCACGAGTCCAATGAATCCTCTCAAACGTAATTCACGTACGTTTGAAAGTCCGAATGACGAAATTTTGCTCCGAGACGAAATAGAAATAAAACGCGGAACGAGCTCAACGATAAAAAAAAAATAAAAAATAAAAACAGTACGACAAAACTCGACGGAACGGTCGAGAACATCGATTGCACGAATTTTCACAAAAACGCGACGGATCAACGTTCTTTTCTTCTTTTCCCCCAGGTCGCGTGAGACTGCCGGAAAATTTTTGGCAAGCGTTGTCAAAAAGGCGGACAGAGAGACAAAAAAAACAAATATAACAACGGTATTTTGGGACAAAGTGATTTCTCATAACCGCGGGTAGTGTCAAATATCATAGCACGTAAATATTAATTTTACACCACTGCGCTTATCAGCTAAATTATGCCTACAAAATGTAACGAACGTTTCGCACGACACCTGGGACTTTTCCTTTCTTTTGTTTTCCTTAATTACGCATCGTATCGATCCTTAGGTGTGCTTTGCGGGGCCTTTTTTTTTCTTTCTTTTCTGTACAATTCACTATGGAGCGCGCTCGTTATTTTTACACTTTGTGGCTCAACTCTGTGGCAAGAGAACATTTGAGATTTTACTTTTCTTCTTTCTTACGCGTTGGGGCTTTTGCTTCGCAGCTTTGCTTTTGTCTGCTCCGCGCTGGCCCGAAAACTCTAAATTCCACTGTACATTCAAATGGTGCCGTTGATTGTAACGATGATGATAATTATAATTATAATTAATAATGATAATAATAATAATAATATACATGTGCAGAGTGTCCAGTGATGAATGGATAGTCCTGCAGATGTCCATAGGTCATATCGTGTCCTATGTGTTGGAATTTCAGTTTGGCAAAAGTCCCACGGCTTCCGAGATAAAAATCATCTGCTTTTGGCTTTGCGCACGTCATTTATACTAATGATAATCTTTTTTTACCTGGTTTTGTCAAAAGTACTCTTGGTTAGTTGTTTTATCTAGGGAAGTCCTCTTTTTAACCTCAAATGTTAAGGAAACTTTACGAAAAGCGATCTCATGCAGAATTTTCATACAAACCAATTCGAACGTCTGACTTTGACGGTCTGCCGTGTAGAGAAAATGTACTGTAATGATGTAATGAATGTAATGTATGTATGAATGTAATGAAATGGCATGCGAAAAACCAAAAGCAGATGGTTTTTGTTTCTTTAAATAACAACATTAAGCCCAAAATCTCCATAACCGTGGGCCTTTTTTTAACTAACCGGAAATTCCAGCATACAGTGGGACGTGATCTGACATATCGACAGTTGCAAGATTATCCATCCATAACAGGACATCCTGTATATATATATATATATATATATATATATATATATATATATATATATATATATGTGTAAATATATATGTATATGGTAATTAGAACATTGCAGTCTCAAGGTGAGCCAATTGAAAACGATGGCAACGATTAATGTATTTCTTTTTCCTCGTAACTTAGTCTCAACATTCTTAATTGTCTAGTAAAATTTTCGATTACATAATTCGTCGCCTTTCAAAGAATTCGCGTAGGCATTATTCATTTTGTCGAGGTATATTTCTCCTTACTTCGTTACTGTTATTGTTAATGATATTGTTATTGTTATTATTATTATCATTATCAGTATTATTATTATAAATTCGGTCTACTCGTTTTATTTTCTTACTGTCTCGAGAGCAGGAGACTCCGCTGTGGGGCGTTTGTCCTAAGGCTCATCATTTTTGCATCACTTTCGACCGAGCCTCGTTGCGTAATTTTCACTTCCGTTAAAAAAAGGGGGGGGGGTGGTAGGACCTAGGACGTCCCATAGTTGAAAGGAGATTGCGATTTGACGCGAACGCGACACTCGGAGTCTGTGAGAGCCTCTTTCGAAACGCTGCGGCGTTATTTCATTCCTAAACCGGTTTTCTTTTTCCGTAACAATTTTTAACCTCTAAATCTTGCACGAGAATTCAATTAGTCACGACAAAACACGTCCATTGCACGATTTACTTCACTTATTGTTTTTTTTCCTGTTTCTCTTTTTTCCATTCACCTTTCGGGGTGTTTCGCCTGGTTGTCTCTTTTCTCGTTCGTTATTAAAATTCGCGTCTCATTGGACGAGTAACAATTTTTTCCGGTCCGTTTTTTTTTAGACGGCTGTCAAGTGGATTTAAAAAACGCGGCCAACGTTTGTTCGTCCGTCAGAAATGATCTTCGGACGTGGTGAATTTCGCGGGCCTCGTCGAGGCTAAAACGCGCCGTCACGCGAGGCCTTATCAGGCGATAACGTCGAGGGGATAAAATCGGTCGTTTCGAAGGCGATGTACGCGCAAAATTTTTTCTCTACGTAGGGTATGTTTTTCTTCTTTTTTTTTCGGTTCCTTCTATCAACAATGGTCGACTGCCGGCGACGATCGTTCGTGATCCATTCGGTCTTACGCGTCTTTGCGAACGAGAAACAATTAGCACGAGCTACGGTTTCCGTATGGAAAGCTCGCTTGTCATTCTCCTCTTTGGGGAACAAATCTTTCGGGGCATTGATAAAAGTGAGGGGTAAAGAAAAAAAAACGTTTCACAGGAAACGCGCATCTCGTTGGAAAATTGCTTTGAAAGTGAGGTCTGCGAACCCCTTAGGACTCGTTGCTTTCTCGGGGTCGGGACACCTCTCAGACACCGATGTTTTGCTTTATCGAGTTCGTTTGCATGTTGTTTCGGTGGTCCTGCTGGATCGTTTGGAGCATTCGAGTATTCTTCGTGTTCTCCGCCTGGCGATTCAATTGCAAGAGATTAGCGAACGTGGCGATTGGGTCGTTGAAAGGGAAAAGTGTCGATTTGATTTCGTTTTTTTCGTTGGGAATCGTGCTTCTGTGACGATGAAACGGAATGACAATGGGATTGTGGAGCTTGGGGACAATTGGGGATATGTTACTGTTCGATTCAAACTTATGGAGTCAATTCTTTGTCATACACTGAATGCACCCTCCTAATTTTAATTGGATCCTCCAAATGCATCCGCGAACATTTAATTGAACATCCTCCAGAATTTCAACCGGATAAGCAGATGCTTTCTATGAAAATTCCGCACGCGAAACTTTAAGGCCTCAGGCCAACGGTAACGGTAACGGGTATAAAATCATGCGCGAATTTAACCATTTTTCTTCGTATGAGAAAGCGATTCACTCATAAAATTAATTACACATCTATTTAGTATGAATATCAAGCTGTTAGAATTTTTTTTTCGATGTACAATATCGCCGACTACTCGAAACTTCTGGAAACAGCTTTTTTCTAATTGGCGTGACAAATAACTTCAACAATTTTCACTCGATTTACTTCAAATTTAAAAGTTATGTTCCTAATTGCATTTCGCAGCGAAGTACGTACGGAATTTTTGATTAATCGAAGACTTTTCATTTTATGAGCAGTTTATGAGCGGCTATAACGAAATTTTTCACTGAAAATTCATTTCTTAAGGAAGTCCATCTGAAGAAATCGTTCTTGGAACGGCAAACAAAATCAATTTTCGAAAATTAATTTTTTTCTCAATCAATCGCGAAATTAATTTTTTATGTGTTATTATTTCGTATCCTTTTTTTATAACTACAATGATTTTATTTGTGATTAATTTATTTGATTTTATTCTTTAAGCCGATTTAGTCATTACATTTCCAGTCACTTCTGCATAATTTGCTGTAGAAGTGTAGTGCACATTGCGTCGTTCGGAAAGTATTAGTGTTGATATCAAAAAGCGCGCGCGGTTGCGACGTTGCCATCATAATATGCGACTGGAGTAATATGGAGGTTAACCTCCAAAAACTCAGCATCTTTCGAGACAAATTAATTTATTCTGAAGTTCACAAGTATCTGATGGATTTTAGAAAGCTGTCCAAACATTCTTTAGATATTTTTTTATCCATTATAAAAGTTTCTTTCGAAACTGTTCGTCAATGCTTGCAAATTTCACGTTTATAGACGGGAAAAACACGACAATCCATAAGAGACCATGTTAATTTAGAAATTTTTTATTTATTAACTGCTCACAAACAAGGTATCCGGGGAGTTTGAAATTTGAACAGGTGGCTTTTTAGATACTCATAAGTGAACTCGAATTTCTTTTACCAACATCTGTTTGTTAATTCGATCATCAGATGAACTTCCTCAAGTTCAAATACCTACAACTTGTGAATAAAACAATATTTTTTAAATTCCGTACGTACTTCTCTAGGTATTCTAATGTAGATATTGACGAGAATTTTTATTTTTCGTTCTAGGTAAAAAATTGTGGATCCTAAATGTCACGCCGCGGAGCGCCTAAAAAAAGATAACAAAAGAAAATATTAGTCGGCCATTTTGCACATCGAACCGAAAAAAGTTGCTGAGTAAGTTTGGGTGGCTAATTGTGTAAGGCTGCGACGAGGATACTTTGAATGTAAGTGGTGAAAGAGTGAACTGTCAGCGAGGGCACAAAGTATTACCAGTAGTTCGAGCAACGTGTCCCGTGGCTTGTAAAACTGTGAATGTAAAGTTGGCATTTCGAGCTGTTGCTCGAGTACGGACAATTGATTTCGCTGCATGGTCATTCGATTTTCCAGTTCGATGTGGGTCCTCGTCAGGCCCTCGCTGACCGCTTGCTGCAACGAGACGAATCATATGAGCTCCTTTCTCGAATCGGTCGAATCAATAAAAACAGCGCCATTGGCCTGGCCAATTGGCTTTTCTTCTATTACAAAAGACGCTCCAACTTACGTCGTTGCTGGGAAACTCCGAAATCGTCTGATCGTCAAAGTTTTCTGCAACAATCGTCAAAGAACGTGAACGGTGGGGAATAAACGAGGGTCGCGAAGGATCATGCATCGACAACAATTGCACGTAAAACATTTGAACGCGATACGGAACGATGATGACACGTGGACGAGGGATGAGAACGGCATAGCGTGACGAATTGAGAGAAAGGGAAACTCACTTTCGAAGCCAATCACGGTACCCGAGTCGTCGAAAATCTTCATAAAATCTACAACACCCCAGACACAAATCATTACACGACTTTGTGACTTTTATTTCTGATACACTTGTCGTTTTTAATTTTTTAAAGCATTGCAAAGAATTGACCAATTATTTATAAATTCTTGTTCGTTTCTTTCGCCCGAGCGCGTCACGGCACCGCCAATGAGCACCTAAGTTGAACGCACCCACAGTGCGAGACTCCGTTTTTTCATCGACGCGCAAATTACAAATTGGTCTGCCGCAATCGCGTCCGATCGCGACGAGTCTCCTCAATCGAGAAACGTTTATGCGTGTCAAATATCTTTATCAAGGTCGTACGTTCGGATGGTCATTCAGGATGACGCTGGTGCTTGCATCGTTGGAATGCAACGATTTTTTTTCGTTCATTTTTCTTTATTCCATTTTTATCCCTGTTCAAAGCTTTTTTTCCCATTCGAAGTTGTAAATCTCTATCAAGAATACATAAGAACGTTCGAGTGATTTTCACAGTCTAAAACGGCCAAAAAAAGTGAACGATTGAAGTGAATTAATTTTCGTTGCATTGCTACAATGCAAAGGTACAACATCATTTAGGGCCAGCGTCCAACAAACCGAAGATGAACGGAGCTAGGGAAGAAGAAGCAGTTGAATTGTCCCACTGAGCTTCAATGGACACGAATTCAGCGGTTGATCGACTGCTTTTCCCAGCTCATCTCCGCTTTGGTGAACGATGGCCCACATTCTCGACGACGAATGGTCCTCTTCTTTTTCTTACTTTGCCAAAGCTAGCTAGGACTGTACCTGGATTGTCGTGGATGCCAGGGCTGAGCAGCGAGTCGTTCCGAAGGTCCGGGAAGTCGTCACCGTACACCGCAAATTCGACGTTAGCGGGATTCAACGAGGCGCAATCGATCGTCAAGTCGTGAAGATTGCAGGACGTGTCGTTTTCGCATTGTCCGGAGCTGCCGTTTCCCACGACTCGATGATTTTCCATTTTGCAACGATCGGCTTGCTCCTCGACGATTCGTTCCTCCTTGTAACTGACGAATGGCACTCCCAGGAGGCTCCTCCGGTCGTAACGACCACTCGACGAGTCCGCCCTCCCCGCAACTTTGACAGTCGTGCAAGTGCCAGCGTTTTTGCTCGTGCGACGTTTCTTCTTCGTCGTAGACGTCGTCGATTCGTCGTCGCTCGATCTTTTGTTGCTCGCGCGGTTCTTTGGACGTTCCATCGCGTCGGCGTGGCCGTAATCAATTTTTTCCATTTTAACGTGCTGGAACATACTCTCGGCTTTGCCCCGATGGCTCGATTGGGTCGACGTCACACAGGCACGAGATGTTTGACGCAACGACGAGTCGGCATGCTCACCCCGTTGACTCGTCTCGGGACAGTCTTCGCTCGCTATCGACGACGAACAACTCGGACTCCTCTCCGCCTTGCAGTACTCCTCATTGCGTTTCGTGTAACGCACGCTCGAGCCTGCGGCCTGGGAATGAAAATGGAGCTCCTCGTCTCTGGTAACGACCTGCAAGCCACACAGCACTTGCCGATTTATTTGAGCAGGTACAACTAGTTCTTCAGATTCAGAAAGGGACTAAATTTATTTTAGCCACAGCTGTTCTGGTTTGTGTTTACTTGTGTTGAAAATTCGTGTTTTCCATTTTAATATGCCAAATTTGTGGTGAATGTTGTATTCATTGCACAATTACTGATAAAATCTGAAAAATTAGATCCTAAACAACTCTAGAGGAGCCTCCGTCGTATTCGCAATAAGTCAACATAAAAACGAACTAAAAAAAACATTGCACCAAATCCGTCGGAATGTTATTGAACTAAGCCTGAATTTCTTTAGCGGAATTAATGCGATGGGTAAAATCGTAATTGAGCATATTATTCATACGCGATCAATTCTAAAACTCCATAAATAATATAATGGAATTTTGCACAAACACCTGGCGACGTCGCGTTTGCGATGCTCAAAGTTGGCACCGGGGACTCATTGATGTGAAAGGTTAGGTTATGGTGCAGAGCTAGGTTATGCTCGCCAAACGCATCAGGCGCACGGTCTTGCCAACAGGTCTGGTAACCGAAATTTGCCACGCTAACTGATCCATCTGATCACGACTGCCAGCATTAAGGTGCGCCCTCATGCAGTCGCTCGACGCTCGTTTGCAACGATAAATCTGGTCACGTGACGCTATTTTGAATTTCCCGCGACTCAAATAAGTAGCTCATTTGTCGCTCCATGTCACGTGGCCAGATTTGTCGTTGCAAACGAGCGATGAGCGACTGCATGAGGCCGTACTTTAATGCTGGGAGCCGTGATCAGATGGATCAGTTAGCGTGGCAAATGTCGGTCTCAGCGCGGCCACTAGTTGTCGCTGCGGTTCCGAAATCCGGACATACATAACCTCAATACGGCGAACAACAGAGTGACCGGTTGAAAACGTGTGTCGCCGAGTCGTTGATAATTGTTTTTTTCTGCGTTTTGGATACTGTAAGTTTTCGATAAATATAAATCATATTTTTGTTAAATGGTGCAGTGGTGCGCCGTACGGAATTGTCAATCCGGCAGCAAATACAAAGCGAAGTGCTCGATGGTTCATTTATTACAAAAAAAAAAAAAAATTTCCACACCTTATGTACCTCGCCCATGTTTCCTTATTCGTTCCCTCAATATCTTTCGCCGCTCAATACTTGTACAGTGCTTTGTCGTTTTCTCTCTCTCTTTCTATGTGGTCTTTCTTTTGAAGTTTTTCAATCCCTTGTCTATCAAATTCTCTATTATTTTTATTGCTTTCCCCTCTCTTAGCACATACATTATACAGAGGCTCTATTATGCCTCAATAATTAGTGTTTAATGAGTGAAGAAAAAAATATCGCACACCGTGTGGACGGAGACGATAATCGACCGGAAGTACGTACGAGAGGGTGGCTTACCGTATCCGGCATCATATTGTCACCGCGTCGAACGTTCAAGCCCGAAATGTTCGATAGTCCGTTATTTCCGGAATCCTCGAAATCCTTGGAATCGTCGAGTTGCTGAGAGTGAGTCGAAGCCGGCGACGCGACGTCGTTTTCGCGCTTTATACCTTTGTCCTTGCCGCTTGACGGTAAACGCCGATCGATGCACTTTATGCCGATCTCGTTCGCGTGTATCGACGGAGGTGGAAGATGTTGCGAGACGCAGATCGCCTTCATCGACTGCTCGTCGGGCGCGGACTTCAAGGATGAAAAATCTTCGGATGCCGGCGGCGATTCGATGTCGCTCAACAGGTGCCTCACGGCGTCTTCCAACTGCGACGAATCGACCATTGCGATCTCTGGCGTCGAATCCTACGACAGCCCACAAATTCATTCGTACGACGAAACTTCCTGAGACTCACTTTCTAATTTTGGCATTTTTCATTTCCCTATCTTTAACATTTCTGTTTCGCAGCGTGCCGTTTCATTGATTTTCAACATTTCTCATTTTTTCGTGATGGGAATATGATACATAAATATGTATTTTTTTGCGAGAGGAAGCTCGCCTTACTCTCACAGAAACTTTTCTCAATTTCAATTAGATCCAAAAACTTCCAAAGGACAATTACGTCATTCCGCCTGCTGACTTCATTGGTCTACATTCATCTTTGTGAGAATTTTTTTTTCCAGAAAATTGATTAAGCAGGCCCTTAATGTTTAGGAAATTTTCCACGGCGAGATGTCTTCCCGGGCATAGCATAAAAAATGTTCATTCTCGCCTCAGGTAGGCGTCTAAATGTCTTTCGATCGAACGATCGAGTGAAAATCCTTCAACGATCAATGTACTCACCGGGCTGCTCATAGTCGCCGACAATCTCATTTTCATGGCGCGCGACAGCTTCTCGCCTTCCTCCTCCCTGATAAGTGGGTTGAACATTTAATAAAATCGCTACACGATTTCCCAAATCATCGAAAGGGGGATCGGGGGGTAATTTCGATCTCAACATTGAAGTGTTCAATTGTCGCCAGACCAACAATACATTGCGACAATGCGCTTTTTGATTAAATGTAAACTTATTTTTTTTATAAACAATGTACTGGTCATTTTTTCAAAATTTGATTAAAAAAAATTCCTATGTAGTCCCAAAGCCAATAATGTATAGATCATAATTTTTTTGGTTTTTGTTCCAGGTCTTATACTTCACGAGAGATCCGTCCTCCCGCGAAGCCATTTGTAAAAAACACGTTTTTTGCCATGGGCTCTGTCGACGCCATTTTGTATGAAAATTATAATGACGTTTTTTTATACTCTAATATGTGCTAAATAAACCCTCTCTAAAGAAATCCTATTCCTTTTTTCATACTCCCAAAATTAATTGTCAAAGTTAGGCCTTATTTTCTGCCGCTCGGAGTGGTGTTATCCCTTAACGTTATAACGTTGATAATGAATGTGTCATAATGTACTGAGTGATTCGCCACTTTTTCATAACAATTTAAACATTTTTTCCACACTATTGCACTATTTACAATAGTAAATCACACTATTTCCCTATTTCACAATTTACAATAGTAAATCAAACTATTTACAATGGTTAATCACATTATTTACAATAGTACAGTTTATGAAAACGGTGTAGACAATCGATCGAAAATCTGGAGGGTGCTTTCAGTATGTGACAAAGGCTCTGAATATACGTAAGTTTCTGTTGAAAAAAAAATGCGTCTCTTTTTCACCAACAGTTTCCCAGAGAAATAAATCGGAACTTGGCCATTGTTTTCGGGCCTCCAAGTAGATGTAACCTCTTATGGCTAATTCGCTGCTTCGACAGTAAAAATAAGTTCGTTGGATATAATGGGGCACGGATGTTTTTCACTCACGAGACTGAGCTGTTGACGCATATGAATGACTGGAAGGAGCGTCGTTCGTGGTCGATCTCGATGTACGCGTGTGTTTGTAGGTAGATGAATTTGCCGGTCTTCGTCTTGAGCCTGTAGCACGAAGAGCCGAAACCCTCGCCCCGACTGTACACTGGATCAAAAGAGAGCAGCGACGAATATGTCAGACACACTTCGGATCATTGTATTGGAATGTTGCGTAAGTACTCGCTGTTTTTCTTTTTATTTCGTGAAAACTAATGCTTTCAAATGTTTCGAAACTGTCGTGTGATCAAGTCCCGAAGATTCTGCAAGTTCAGCTCGCGTCTGACAGCGTGAGTCTTCACGAAGCAATGCCTCCAATTCGACGCATCAAAATTATTATTTTAGTGCAGCAAAACGCCCCGCAAATTTTTTCGCACGAAATTTGACATGTTGCTACTAAAAGAATAAAATTGTTTACATTTCGGCGAAACAACACACTGAATTTCAAGCATGCCTATGTATACTGTCTCAATATGCCACTATAGATCTTAGTGTCATGTCGAGACACTATATAAGACTCAGGGTCTTACACAGTGTCTCAAAATAACCTGACATCTTCATTCATTGATGAAACGTATCGTTTATTTGAAAAGTGCGAATATTTTGATTTTAATATAAGCCACAAACATGGAGGTTATGTGTGGACCATAATATCCGATAAATGGCCGCCTCGTCCCTGTTTGCAAACGTTCGCTCTTTTGACGAAATGTTCAATAACGTTTTGGCATAATTGCGGTTTCATTTCATTAATGGTGCGTCCAATTGGTTCATTGAGCTCCGGAATGGTCTGTTGATCATTGGCACACACTTTTTCTTTTAGGAAAGCCCAAAGAAAGAAGTCCAATGGCGTCAAATCGTACGATCTTGGTTTTTATTGCGAAAAAACAAAATCGTATAAAAATGTCAAATCCGAAAGTTGGATTCGTAGTAATGATCGTCCCTCCTTGAACTACACGCGCGCAGTGCTGGTAAGGCCATCTATTGGAAACCCGTGAGAACTTATTCAACGTCCCGATGGTTATCTACAGATTGTCATTGGACCGGTGAAGGACTTACTGCGCCGAAGAGCAGCAATGGTGTAAATGGCATCGTCCTGGTGCATGTAGCCGAAGGCACTGGTGCCGGACACCTCATTGGTCATGTAGCCGGCTACGAGGGATATGCGATGATCGCAGAAGATGATACGTCCGTCAACGAGATGGCGCGTGACGTATTCCTCCTTGCTGGCGTCCAGTAGCGACAACTCGGTGATGCGCCTCTTCATCAAACGCGCAATTCCAACGAAGATGATGTCGTTCCCGTTCAATTCTGTGGAGCGAAATTTCGATGAGAATCGGCGCCTAGAGGAATTCCTGGCAGTTTTGATTATTCTCTCATCAAGGGTCACCTTGATGAGCTTTCGTCCTTTCGCTGCTGGAGGACAGCTTTTTGCACGCTTCCGCTGGTCTCAAGAGACCACTGACGCGGAGACACGCGTACTGAGCGTGTTCTCGCCGCGAGGCGGCTCTCTGAGTCATTCTGATGTCGAAATTTCGCCTCTCCCCGTTGAACAGGGATGTCGAGCTCCCGGAAGACTTCGAGTCTTCCGAGCAGTTCGAGTTCTCGTCGGAGGTCGAAGGCTCGGTCAGCGTCAGACGACTCGTGGACTCGTTGGGCGTCAGGCTCTTCGAGAGGTGCTCGTGGTCGTCGGGATAAACGTAGTTGTAGATGGATTGGCCGAGCAGGTCCGCCTGTGCGGAAGACCAAAGTCAAATGTTAAATACAACGCTACGGATCCGTCGATTCGTCAATTCATTGGGTTTATCAGCTTTGAAGGCGTCCATAAATTACGCAACGCAAAATTTCTTCATTTTTGAACCCCCCCCCTCACGTAACATAACCGTAACGCCTGGCCTGAACACCCCCCCCCCCTATTCCGTTACGTAACGGGTGCTTTGTCGTCAATAATTGCGTTTTTTTCCAAAGAAATAACTAATAATTAAAGGGTCGGGTTTATACTCATTTTATGACGTATATATTCATTTAGTTTTATTCCAATTTTTGTTTTTTTTAATTAACCCTGATTTGGCGACGAAAAAAAATTCTCTTCATTATCCCATCGATATCTTCATGAAATGTTTTATGATCTTTATGATCTGTAAATAAAAAGTCAACGATTTATCGATATCTATACAAATGTAGCTATCGTTATGCGTAGCCGTTTTTTTATTTTGGTTGTTTTTTTTTACAAAATGCCGACAGTTTGGACATTTTTATTCTTCAAGGCCCTTTTTTGTACTCAAGCAATCTTTAAAAATAGTAATGATCAAAATTTTGAAAGTCGACTAAGTACAACGTTAGTCACTGGGATTAAAAAAGTGTTCTTTAAAAATTGAAAATCGGTTGATATAACTTGATGTAAAGTTATGCTTTTTTTTCTAGAATATTGATGCTTACATTAAAGTATCAGGTCGTGGGCGATATGACGGTTTTTCATCTTCATTATATTTCTCAAATAATAAGAGCTTGCACTTCATCTATTCTAAACGATGAGTTTTTAATTAAAAAACTTGAACATGCTGCAATTTTGCTATTTCTGACAGTTCTAAAATCGTGGCGTAACGCAAACCTCGACCCCCCCCCCCCCACACGTACGTACGACCGTAACGCCAGGCCGACCCCCCCCCCCCCCCAATTGCGTGACGGAATTTATGGACGGCCCCTTTCCACCTGCGGCTTCGCTTGCTTGTGTTGAATGGTCCTTAAGGCCTCTTCCCACTTTACAATTTTCGAAAATTCGATTTTTTCTATAAAATATTTAGTATAGAATTTAGAATAGAGTATAGAATTAGTATAGAATTTAGAAAGTATACATATCCAAAAATATCATACTAAAATTTTATGGAGATCGGAGAAGTTTAACTGTATTTTTGTGTGACCATTACTTGGTACCTGAGCACGTTCATTGCTACCTGAGCACGTTCATCCGATCCGCTCAAACTTTAAACGCGTTTTTCGACGGCTTGTTGACAAAATCTTCGAAACTACTGAACCGATCCTTATGAAATTGTAACCACATATTCTTTACAACTGTAGCTATAGCGCATATCAAGAATTTTTTTAAATTTCGATATTTACAATTTTTTTTGCCAACAACAGTGACAAAAACACGTTCTTTTTGTTTTTTTTTAATATGCCCACCATTTTGTTATTTTTGCACATATCGAGAATCGTACTATATGCGTTATAGCCAAAACCGTTTGATTTTTTCGTTTGCGATGATCCACCGCCGAGATTTCATCAACAGCGCAGACCTACAATTTTTTAGGACATTTTTTTAACTACCATTCTCGTCTATAAATAGCGACTAAAATAAATAATAAAAAAAAAGATGTATTTCGAAAGTGTAACAACTTTTATATCAATGTCTATAATATAAACCTGTAAAAAAATCATGAAAATAGCGTTTTCTGGCGTCTAAAGTGAGAAGACGCCCTAATGAAATGGGCTTCTGAAGTGTTTCATTGAGGAACACATAGAATTGTGTTGAAGAGCGTTAATACTAAGTTTCAAGTCAATCTGAACAAATATTTCACTTTTTAGGACACTTTTTGTTCGGGGACCTCCAGGAGACTTCCTACAGGAGCAATGTTACCGAATATTTTTGAAAATAAAAAATGCCAAACTAAAGCAAAAATATGTCACTACACTGCCCAATACTTTTCGTTTTGCCCAAATGAACTCCTTGTCCAGAAAAAATTCGTGAAAAAACGACTTTTTTCAGTGTTTCACACTGAGAAAAAGGAATCGTTGAATGTGCAAAATGCATTTTGTTGTTTTGACAGTTTGCTCAGACATGCTGAATAAGCTACATTTCACGCCACTATACTGTTTCACCACCAACTATACCGTTTTGTTATGCCAATCAAAAATCAAGTTGAACGTATTCAAAGATACATCTTGTCAAACCAACTGAATGTTGGATGGTTGAACGACTTTTTTTCAGTGCACCTCCGTATAACGCCTTAAGGCGGGATTCTACTTTGAAACTTTGAAAAGGCTAAATTGGACGAAAACACTCACCTGGAACACGCCGAAGGCATATTATATGGCCCAGGCATCGCTGATTGAGGGTAAGATAATTTTTTCTACGATTTATCACTCACCAAAACTTTAAACGCGTTTTTCTCGAAACGACATTTTCAAGTACCGTGGTCGTGATAACTCAAAAAGTACTGAACCGATCCTTATGAAATTTGGAACACATATTCTATATGTGTGTACCAACCGACCTAACTACAATCAACTTAAAATTTTGATTAGAACTATTTTTTTATTGCAAAAAAAGACCCAAAAAAAACGCATTTTTTTTTTCGTATTTTAGCCGCCATTTTGTTAATTTTGCACGTATATAAAATATTCTAGTTAGGTCGGTTCCTGAAGACATACTGAACATGAAACTATTTGATTTTTTTGTTTCAGACCATCCGTCGGGAAGATTTCACGACCACGGCAACGGTACCTGCTTTTCGAGGCGTCGGCTTTAAACATATTTTACGTGTACAAAAAATGAATAAAATACATTCAAAATTTTTTTTTTATGTACTTAAAGAGTGTATTTATTGAACAGTTTAAACCCCATATCGATATCTTTAATAGTATTCTCAGAAAAAATTCACGAAAACAGCGTTTTTTTTTTCATGGTTTCAAAGTAGAATCCCGCCTTAAACCGTGTTATTTTTTTCTCGTCCATTGCCATCAACGTGCGATGTTGAGTCCAATGTGTGTAAATATGGGTCTTGTATGTTGAGATTCTACACGCTTCGCGTGTGTTCGAATAGCGTCTTATCGATGGGGACAGCTGCGTAGGTGTGTAATAATTTCGCGTGTAAAAATTGCACCCTCACGTGTGTAAATCGTAACGCGATACGCGTAACCAAACGCATAAGTGTGTAATCAACACGGCGAGGCGTGTCTGTAGCCTTGCGTTGTGTTACTTCTCCATACTTTGAACAAAGGTCAAACACGCCTAGCTACTCCCATAGAAGATACACTACGCGCGTAGTTGAAGCCGGAGATGTCGACGAGTAATTTTCACTGTGGGACATTCGCCGTGACGTGGTGGGACGACGAGGACAATGGAGGCTTGATTGCGGGGACGGATTCGCGGGGCGTGGGATTCTCAAGCCTGAGCTCGAGTATGTACTCGACGGTCAGAACGTTCTTGGCAGTCTCCGTATCAAGTACTCGTTAAGGGGTTGTTGACGAATTATCGTAAGAGCTGTAACTACAGAAACGGACAGAGATCCAGGCATTTCCTTCCAGTTTTATTTTATTTCTTTCGTTCTTGAGCTTCCTCTAGATCGATAGTAGCAGGCAACGAACGACGAATCCAGAGACGGATGGGACAGGGTGGAGTGCTCGGCGAGACGGCGCATGGCCGCGATATTATAGTAGAGGTACGCGTGCAGGTGAGGCTGCGACACGTGTGCCATGAGGATTTCCAGGTTCGTTGGAAAACCCGTGCAGACGAAACTCTACGGGATTCTCATTTTCCTTTCCTCGCCTCTCTACCTCCACCCTTATCCGCCATCCGTCTCGATCTTTTTTTCACCCTGCTTTTCTCTCCCCCTTCCCCGACTCGCACGCACGGGACCATCGGGAATTTTTGCGGTATACGCCGAGTTTCAAAGCCTCGCGCGTTCGTTTGAGTTTCACGTGAGAAACTCCGTAACGATCTCGTGCTCTTATTTTCCATTATTCTCTCGCCCTCCCCTTCTCGCCCCCGGGGCCCTTTCTTCCGCTGTATCCACATTGCGGAAGGATATCGCGGACCGGGCGTATCTACGTGACTTGCCTTTTGAAACCCCGAGGGTAAAGATACTCTAAGTAGCTTCAAAATGGGCTGAGGAAGGTTTTTCAGTCGTTGGTCTACTCAAGTTTCCAGTGGGACTTTTTCCTTATCATTATGTACACGGAACAATTGGGTCGAGGGATTTAAGGGGTTACCCCCACTGGCGATTTTGAAAAAAATCGATTTTTTTATCGCATTTTTTTTAAGTATAAGTATCTGAGAATATGTCTTGAAAATTTCAAGTCGATCCGAACAAAATTGACTGAGACATGAGCGTTGAAAGAGAAGAATCCGTGAATTGAAGAACTGAAATTGAAACTTTAAACGCGTTTTTCTCAAAATGGCATTTCTGAAGTAGGTGACCAAGATTACTCGAACACTAATGAAGCGATCTTCTTGAAATTTTGCAGGCTTATTTAATACATAAAAATGTAGTCTTTAATCGTTCGATTTTTTTTTTCGAAAAAAATGGCCGTTTTTTTTCGTTAAAATCGAACCATTAACTTTGACTGTCCGCCATTTTGTGAAAAATGAATATTTTTCAAAATCCTTCGATTATAGACTAGTTTATACTTATATTTGACTAAATCCATTCGCATTTTTTTTCCAGATGATCCACTTCGCCGCAATGTTGGTCACCGCAAACCGTGTATATAAAAACATTATTTCATTGACGGCCATTTGCCACTAAACAATGTAATATTTTTCAATAAAAAAATTACTCAAAGTTCTTCAAGATGTGTTCTTTAAGATGGTATATTGATCGATTGAAAAAGTTTTGTAGTTTTCTTTAAAAAAATTCACGAAAAAGGCCTTTTCTTCGCGCTACAAGTGGGGGTAACGCCTTAAGGATGTTGAGTCCCTATGAAACATGTTAATGTTAATTGTTCAATAAACAGCTTCTTAATTGTCCTGAATTTTTTACGCTACCTCTGAAATACTTCATACAAAAACGTACCAAATTTTCAGAATTTTATTAATACTATAGTACTGTATAGTATTATAATAATTACTATTATAGTACTACTATAGTAATACTACAGTAATATTACTATAGTAATGCTATTAATATAGTAGTAGTACTAATACTAATACTATACTAGTACTAATACTAATACTAATAGTATTACTATAGTAGTAGTACTACAGTAGTAGTACTAACACTAATATAGTAGTAGTACAAATACTATTACTATAGTAGTACTAATACTATTACTATAGTATTATTAATAGTAATACTATATATAATAGTGTACTAATACTATACTATAGTATAGTACTACTATAGTAATGCTACAGTACTTACAGTACTAAGTACTACTATAGTAATACTACAGTACTTAGTACTATAGTAGTACTGAGTCCAGTACTTAGTACTATAGTACTACAGTACTTATTACTATAGTACTACTATAGTAGTTTGAACTATTATAGTAATTATAGTAATGCAGTGGTTTGAACTACTATAGTAGTTTGAGCTATTATCGTAAATATATATATATATATATATATATATATATATATATATATATATATATATATATATATATATATATATAGTAATACTACTATAGTAGTTAAAACTTGTAAAATTGTAAAATTGTTGTTGTAAAATTGTAAAAATGGTATAATTGGTTATAATGGTATAATGGTATATATATAGTAATAGTACTACAGTACTTATTACTATAGTACTACTATAGTATTATAATAATACTATATATATATATATATATATAGTATTATAATAATTACTATTATAATACTATAGTAGTTTGAACTACTATAGTAATATAGTAGTTTGAGCTATTATAGTAATACTACTATATAGTATTACTATATATATATATATATATATATATATATATATACACACAGTGTTACTATAGTATGACTATAGTAGTTATAGTAGTATAGTACTATAGTAGTTTGAACTACTAAAGTAATACTACTACTATAATAGTATTACTATAGTAGTTCAAACTTGTAAAATTGTAAAATTGTTGTTGTAAAATTGTAAAAATGGTATAATTGTAATTGAGCATGTTATTGATAAGCGATCAATTGTAAAAGTCCATAAATAATATAATGGAATTTTGAACAAACACCTGGCGACGTCGGGTTTGCGACGCTTAAAGCTGGCACCCGGGACTCATTGATGTGAAAGGTTAGGTTACGGTGCAGAGCTAGGGTTATGCTCGACAAACGCATCAGGCGTTACGTGCGACGTTGCCAAGGCTGTAGGTTCCATTTCGTCTTTCTGACCATTTTCAACCGGAAATTGAAATGTTTTGATAACGTACGAATTTTCGATTTTTTAACGGAATCTGTCATGTGTAATTTATGAAATTTCAGTTTTCCAACGACCCTAGTTGGATAGGTGAGGAGCAAAACCGTGATCACCGCACTTCCGGTCGACCGTGTTCATAAGACGACGTGATTTATTGCCTCAAAGTCATTCCAAACAATACAAATTTTCAATAAAAAATCGACATTTTTTTCGTCCACTTCTCACCCATGAATTTTACGTTTTATGATTTCCAAATGAACCTCGCGAAAGCTCTTGCCGGGGAAGGAGTATTTAGTGGTCGCTCAAGAGCCTCGAAATTTCCAATTTCCGCAAATGCTTTTTTTTTTACATCCAAATTTTTCGACATAAAAAATCGTATACTTTTTTTTCGAAAAAGTTATTTCGAAAAAGCAAATTCTTATTTGGCAACTTTTTCGAGAGTAAATTGTGGCTCAAGACTCACCTGAGCATGTCCAAGGCACTGCTCGACTTGTTGACCTATGTAAACAATCTTGCCGGTGGACGTCAATACCACCATGAAGCCGTCGCTCCGAACGAACGTCTGCAACGCCAGAAGCAGCACACAATAAATTTGCCCCCGTTCCTCTTTTATCGGGGTGCAATACGGAAAGTCGATTAAAACGTATTTGCGCTTCTGAGAAAATCGAGCGAACGGAGAAAATAACACGTGCCGTTGTTATTCGCTTTGAAAGAGAAGAAAAGACGAAAACAAAAAGCGTCGTCGACCATGCCGACTTTCTTCTCCGCCAGGGCCGCAAGATTAAAAGGATCGCGAGGGAAAAAACGAACACGTGCCATTTTTTAATCGAAATTAAAAGAAAATTATGCACCAGTTGAAGATTTATTTTTACGTAACGTCAATGATCAGCAATTTGACATCGAAATAACAAACAAATAAACAAATTATGACGACGAAAAACGTTTGACAGACGAAGATTGCAAAAGGGGCGACTTACCTCGAAGAGAAATTTTTCCAGGTCAACCTTGTTGAACCTGTGGGGAAGAAACAATCCGTTCCCAGATCCCAGAGCTGCGGAGCAACAAAAATGACAATTCTTTCCCAGTCACGGATGAAATTTCGGCATTTTTTTACATTTTATTCCATTCGCATTTAAATAAATACGCATCTAAATAAATATGCATTTAAATAAATACGCATTTAAATAAATACGCATTTAAATAAATAGGCATTTAAATTAATACGCATTTAAATTAATTCGCATTTAAATAAATACGTACATAATTCGACTTCATTGTTCGTGGTGTCAAAAAATAGTTTTGCTTGTCGCATTTGACGCCCTAAAATTGCATCGCGTTTTCGTTTCATCTGAACGTTTATTTCAATCCAACAATATTTCACCTGAGCATTTATTTCAATCCAACAAACCATTTGACAGCTTAAGGCGAGACACCACTGGGAAGTGTAAAAAAAATCGATGTGTAAAAAAAAATCGATGTTATTTTGCGTTTTCTCAAAGTATGTATACTTAAGAATATGTGTAAAAATTTGCACGTCAAAGTATTGAAAATTGACTACATAACGGACAATTTAATGAGAGCACGTAGTTCAACGATTTACGTACACTGAAACTTTCAATCGCCTTTTTCTCGAAACGACCTTTTCCCCCTGCCGGGGAATCATAATTCTATCCATGAGGGTCCGATTTTCGATTTTAAAAATCGAAATTTCCGTAATTGTAGTAGCTATCGTGCGTACCCTTTTTAAAAATTAAATTTCAAATCAATTTTTCAAGCCCCGAATATAAATATGTAAAAATTTTCGCGAAAATTACACTTTTTTTGAACGCCCGCCATTTTGGGATTTGAAATTGAGGCTGAATGTGAAGTTGACCGTTTATTTATTAATTCTCATAAATCATTTTTCCCTGTGTAGATACGACTTCCGGTTCGTCGGAATCGTTTGATATCCGCCATACTTCCGGTTTGTCTCGCGAGTGCAAAGTTCATTTGGCAAATACGAAGTTGCACGGGCGATCGTATACGCGATATGTACGAAGCGTGAATATTACCGTATTTGGTTCTCAGGTACGTAGCCGCCAGTCTGAGGATGGATATTTTATCGAGGCGTCGAGGACTTCCGGCCACAGCGGGTACGAGCGCGGCCATGTTCGAGATATTTGTGTTGAGATTGTCGCGACGTTGCTTCTCCGCCATGTTGCGCGAAGCTCGTGGATTGCTGCAATGCACAAGTACGACAATGCCTTTAATATACAATACATTTCCGTATTTCGCATCATATAATATTTCATATCATATACAGGCTGTCCTGTTATGAATGGATAATCCTGCAACTGTAGATAGGTCTGATCATGTCCTACTATATTCTGGAATTTATCTTCTATTGAACTGATATTTATTTAATTAAACTAAAATTAAATATTAAAATAAAATTTAAAAAATTAAAAAAAAAAATGTATTCAATTAAAATGAAATTTGTGAAAAAAATATGTATATATATACATATGGGAAAATTATGAGCCCTACTTATTTTTTTTCTCACCATTAAATTATGTACTTTGAAGAAAAAAAAATTATCGCGAAAGCTGCGAGCTGTCAAAAAATATTTAAAGGTTGCTCAAGCCTCCTAAAAATTAAAGCTTTCATTAAAGAATAGATTTTTTTTCCGTCCACTCTTCATCCATGAATTTGACGCTTTATAATCTTCAAATTAACCTCGCGAAAGCTCTTGCTGGCCAATGAATTAGTGGTCGCCCAAAAGCCTCGACAATTCCAATTTTGACAAATTCTTTTTTTTACTCTTCGCACTCATAAATTTTACGCTTTGTAAGATTTTCTGAACAATTAAACCTTTTTTTTCTTGATAAGTAGATTTTTCCAAATTCATCTTACGCTTCTGCCACAAGAATAATAATCTTTGTTCTCATAAATAAAATTCTTCAAAGCACTTGTCCGTAAACTAAATTATAGGTAGTTTCATTCGTAAAACTGACACGGCAGCTGTTTACCGTCCCACAGATGGTCTCGTTAGTCAAACTGCGGACCAATCGTAGCTGTACTCAGTGACTAGCGACGCCATGATACAATGATATATAATAATATATAATAACACATGTCGTCTAATTGGTGCTCGTTACAAACGATTATAATAAATTATTCAGAAAATGTAACACTTTGCTGTCCATGTTGTTTTTATGCTACAAGGAATTATAGTGCATGCGAGATTTATTTTTTGGCAGAAATTCTGAATTTCGAAAAGCTTGAGCGACCACTAAATATTCATTGGCCGGCTAGAGCTTTCGCGAGGTTAATAAAAAAATTGTAAAGCTTCAAATTCATTCTTAAGACCTGGACGAAAAAAAAATCGATTGTTTGTATGAAAATTTGAATTTTTCGGAGGCTTGAGCGACCTTGATATATTTTTTGACCGCTCGCAACTTCTGCAACAATTTTTTTTTCTTTATAGAAGATCATTGGACGATGAGAAAAAGGAAACAAATAGAGTTCATAATTGACTTTTTGTAAAAAACTTGTAAAACAAGTTGTGCAAATCAAACTCGATTATTATTATCATTAGAGGTCAAAATTGTGCCACCCTAATATATATATATATATATTAGGGTATACTACGTATATATATATATATATATACGTAAACATTTCTGTAATAGAGGAACAACAAAGATTAACGGCGGACAAGAGTTGAAAAACATGATTTAAAAAAAGCATACGTCGTATCATTCGGGTCGGGAGATTAACAAAAACAGTGGAAAAAGGGGGCAACTGTACCGTGCCCCATTTCCCCCATTTATTTTTTATCCGCGGACAAACAACAAGGGGAAAAATAGAAGAAACCATTGAAAAAAAATCGACGAAAACGCGACGGCAATTTTTCAGCACTCGGCAATTCATTCGTAAGTAAATCATGCCAATTGATGACACGAGGATTAATTGGACGCGAACAATGGAGAGTCGGGTATGTCAAGCCACTAATCGAAATCCATCCAACACGTGAGAAATCGCGAAGGGATTAATGGGGATAGCCTGGCGTGTTAATTTAATCGGATCTTCGAACACTCCAGTCAACGTTAACGCGTTACACCTACCTCGTGGTCGAAAAAAGTGAAATTTTCGTGAATTTTTTCTAACAAAACACGTACAGTTTTTCTTTTGTTTTTTTCTTCAAAGAGTCTGATTTAAGTATCTTTTGCAATTTTTTGTATCGAAAATTATCAACGTGGTCGATACTATGGTTCGTGCAGAGCGCTCTTTGAAACACCCAAACGAATCATCAAAAATAAAAGAAATTACACGCATTTAGTATTTGCATGAACTTATGTCTAGTGCTCGGACGGAGGATTTAATAAAATATGGATTTGTGGAGAAAAAAATTGCTGTAGTCCAAAGTGGAAGTATCGATTTTCGGGGAAAAAACACTTTATTTTCGTTAATAAAGAGGAAACTAAGCATGGAAGAAATCCTTTATTCGAGCGGTGCTTTTTGGTGTAAAAGAAGCTTGTAAAATTTTCAGTCGATCGGTGCAGCGATTTTTGAGACATCACGGTAGCCGTGCTTGACAAAAGTAGTTTTGTAAAAAACGCGTTTAAAGTTCGCCGGTTTGTGGAACCTACCTATAAACGCCCGCAACTTCGTAAATTTTGAACGGGTCGGCTTGAAATTTTCAGAGAATATTATTGAAATGTTATATTTTGAGAATCCGTCGAAAAACAAAAATCGATATTTAAAAAAAATTCAATTAGGTCCAAGACCTTCACACAGATATACATATTTGTGTGTGTGTGTGTGTGTGTGTGTGTGTGTGTGTGTGCGCGCGCGCGCGCGCGCGCGCGCGCGTGTGTGTGTGTGTGTGTGTGTGTGTATATAATTATAATAAATTATATAATTATATTAGATAATATAATCTTTTATAATCTTATATATATATAAGATTATTTTGAAGGCATCCGCTGTAGAATCTGCAACTGAATCTGAATAATATTGATCAGTGCGACTAATTTGATTGAGATATTTGAGTT
The DNA here is from genome assembly GCA_951751655.1 of Ophion costatus. Classification (NCBI taxonomy): domain Eukaryota; kingdom Metazoa; phylum Arthropoda; class Insecta; order Hymenoptera; family Ichneumonidae; genus Ophion; species Ophion costatus. The sequence continues at coordinate 15,042,385 of OX632367.1, forward strand.
TTAATGTAAAGATCGAATTTCCTGGTTAATCAAATGAAAAACAAAAAACGATCCAGTGATTCCATTTGAGGAGCTAGTGAACAAAACCGGGCTTGTCCACACCACGCCAATTTTTTTAAAATTTTCGTCCGTTCAAGCACACCTTAATTAGCTCCCGAAATATTTTGAATGAAATCGGTCTCTAAACGCCTCAAAATATGTTAAAAACTATCTTTTTGACAAAATGGTAGTTTTTAGACACAAAAATAAATAAAACTTGAATGAAAATATATAATAATATATATAAATATAAATGATATATATATTTTTATTGAGGTGTATATATGAAAAAGAATAGATCAAGAATCATCATCTCTCAAATAATATTGTTGGTCATAAGAAAAAAATCATGCCAAATGTGAGCTTCCCAACTCAAGTATAAACGGAACCGCTGGATCTTTTTTTCCGTTTGATCAATCAAGAAATTCGATCTTTACATTAAATCTTAAATATTTCGATGAAAATAATCACATCGATCAATATTTCTCAGATCTGATTGTAGATTCTACAGCGTATGCCTTAAAAATAATCATTCCTTGTATATCTGGCAGTGGGCTCCAATATTTGTATCGTGCTCCCGTCCAATTCTATCAGATTTTCGCGAGTGCCTCTGAAAACATACGTGCCGGTTAGTAAATTGCCGGATTCACACGCACTTTCCCACACGGTCGCGCAATTCTCTCTCTAGCCTGCGCGACAAATATACCGGGTGGCCTTCTCTACTTTTCGGGCAAAAAGCATTCTCTCATTTTCCCCTATTGGGTACGTACTTTCCTCGCGATTTTTTTTTACTTGTGTTATCGTTATGAAGTGCCACTGTCAAGCAATGAATAAATTACCAGCTGAACACTTTACCGAAAACTGAAAAGTTTTTCAAAAATGTCTGACAGGATCAGTCACTAAAGTTCGGGTGAAAAAAAAATCTTATACCAGCCTGAACGACTTCCAATTGCTTTCAAAAACTTCTGACAGGAAAGTACATACCAAAGGGGGAAAAAAATGAAGAGCTATGCTGCGTGAAAAGACTAAAAGAAAATATTTCATTGCCTTTTTCTCAAAAAGTAAAAAAGATAAAAAAAAAAAGAAATCGGTTCTACTTTTTGGTCGTGACATTTCGGGCCTCCCTGCACATATATAGATGTCATTAGCACCTTGTTACAAGAACGCCAAAAGTGCCAGGGCTTTTTCGCTCTTGGGTCACTGCGCGAAAACGATAAATAATGATCGCGAACTTTCGGTTGGCACGATTACGTATGCCCGCGTATATAGAATACTTCTGCGTCTCTGGCCGCTCGCCCGACTTTTAGCGAGGCTACGAACGTCTTCAATCGCATGTACGTATTATTTTCAATCCCTTCGAGCTTTCCGGATTCCATCCCTTTCACTCCTACGCTGCACATGACGTGCATTCCATTTCGCATTTACACGAGGGCACAGGGAAACCGTGGCAAACCTGTGTCGATACGGTCGCCCGTTTTTTTTTATCGACTTTAAGTAGCTGTGACATTGGAAACTCCACTACTGTCTTAATAAATGTAAACGCGTTTCCAGTCTCCTAAAACAAAACGAAAACAACGTTGAGTTTGGCGGCACAGCTGTTCGTGCACGTTGACAAGACTCTCCTGCTGAGTAAAATCGCGATGCTTCTCTTTGGCATTTTGTTCATGGCCATTGTCCCCAAAAAATGTTATAACGACAAATACAGTGGCCTCCTCATACTCGCAATTATTTTGTCATTCGTGCGGATTTATCTTGCGCGCTAGTTGCTTGACGCCGATAGTAAAGTAACTCACAGCTGGTTTGTCGCAACTGGGACGAAAAAGTATACGTTTGGATGTTTTGTTACAACATATTTTGTCGCCGACGCATCGGTGCATATGCAATTATCATTTTTCCCCCTGATTTTCGACGCGTTACATTACGATTGCACTAGCGGGTTTTTACGTGTTATCCTTCCAAATTGAACGTATGTAAAGTTGTTCAGAATTTACTTGTTCGGTTGTAATGTTGTTCAGAATTCACTTTAATAAAGTTGTTCAGAAAAAAATTGAAAAAATTGAACGTTTTGTCGACACCGGGAGTCAGATTTTCCACTATGGAAATCTGTAATCAACGACGGTGGAGGAAATAGTTGTCTGAGTTGAGGTAGCATACCTCGTATATATATATTTATATATTCGCAATAAGTATTGTGCCCAACGAACGTACCACTGAGGAACATGCGCATCACCATCATATTGCTTGCATGGCATGTTCACTACCAGTGCAAACCCAGTCAATACACCACCAAAAATCATCGGATGACTTCCATAAGACGTCAATCTACAAATATTCAGTGTAGAACTCAAATTTTCCGTCTTACGACTTCATCTTGCAGTCAACGGATGATGCATTTTGAAACGACAAATTTAAGCCACAATGTACCACAAATTCACTACTTTTATAGTAAATATCACACTATATTTGTAAAGAATAGTAGTTAGTAAGAATAGTATAACTATAGTTGTAATGAATAGTAGTTAGTAAGAATAGTACAACTATAGTTGTAATGAATAGTAGTTAGTAACAATAGTACAAATATAGTAGTAAAGAATAGTAGCTAGTAAAAATAGTACAACTATAGTAAACAATAGTAGTTAGTAAGAATACTACGAGTATAGTAAAGAATAGTAGTTAGCAAGAATAGTACGACTATAGTTGCAAAGAATAGTAGTTAGTAATAATAGTACAACTATAGTTGTAATGAATAGTAGTTAGTAAGAATAGTCCAACTGTAGTTATAAAGAATAGTACAACTATAGTTGCAATGAACAGTCGTTAGTAAGAATAGTACAACTATAGTTGTGATGAATAGTAGTTAGTAAGAACAGTACACATATAGTAGTAAAGAATAGTACAACTATAGTAAAGAATAGTAGTTAGTAAGAATAGTACAATCATAGTTGTAAAGAATAGTACAACCATAGTTGTAAAGAACAGTATTCAATAAGAATAGTACCACTATAGTTTCAAAGAATAGTAGTTAGTAAGAATAGTACAACTGTAGTTGTAAAGAATAGTAGTTAATAAGAATAGTACAACTATAGTTATGAAGAATAGTAGTTAATAAGAATAGTACAACTATAGTTGTGATGAATAGTAGTTAGTAAGAACAGTACACATATAGTGGTAAAGAATAGTACAACTATAGTAAAGAATAGTAGTTAGTAAGAATAGTACAACCATAGTTGTAAAGAATAGTAGCCAGGAGGAATAGTACAACTACAGTTGTAAAGAATAGTAGTTAGTAAGAATAGTACAACCATAGTTGTAAAGAATAGTAGTCAGTAAGAATAGTACAACTATAGTTTCAAAGAATAGTAGTTAGTAAGAATAGTACAACTGTAGTTGTAAAGAATAGTAGTTAATAAGAATAGTACAACTATAGTTATGAAGAATAGTAGTTAATAAGAATAGTACAATCATAGTTGTAAAGAATATGTGGTCAAAAGTTCATAAGGATCGGTTCAGTAGTTTCGAAGATTTTATCAACAAGCCGTCGAAAAACGTTGTTTCGAGAAAAACGCGCTTGAAGTTTGTTTGGGTTACATTAATACATAAAAATGTTTTTTTAAGTATTTCGAAAGTGTATTCATTGAGTGTAACAACTTTAATATCAATATCTATAATATAAACCTTTCACAAAAAATCATGGAATTAGCCATTTTGTAATTATTTTTATTAATATTATTAATTTTTTTGATTATTATTCATTTTTCTAATTATAAGCCTTAATATATAATTTGTTGGCGTCGAGGCTCTTCCCGCGTTTCTTGATATAGATATGCCACTTATAATAATATCATGTTGCGTCATTTCGATTACGAATATCGTTACATTATGCTTATTCCTCTCCACGAGCAGCGCGAGGCCATTAAGGCCTTAGGCCACAGTAACGGGTATAAAAGCATGTGCAAATAAAAAAATTTTTTTTCGTATGAAAAAGTGATTCACTCATAAAATTAGTTACACAATTATTTAGTATATCAATCCGTTAGATCTTTTGTTTTCGATGTACAAAATGGCCGACTACTAATGTTTTCTTTTGTTATCTTTTTTTTAGGCGCTCCGCGGCGTGACATTTAGCATCCACAATTTTTGACCTAGAACAAAAAACAAAAATTCTCGTCACTCTGCATTAGAATACCTAGAGAAGTACGTACGGAATTAAAAAAAGATTGTGTTATTCAAAAGTTGTAGGTAGAAATTCCGTACGTACTTCTCTGCGAAATGCAATTAGGAACATAACTTTTAAATTTGATGTAAATCGAGTGAAAATCGTTGAAGTTATTTGTCACGCCAATTGGAAAAAAGCTGTTTCGAGAAGTTTCGAGTAGTCGGCCATTTTGTCAATCGAAAAAAAAAACATCCAACAGTTTGATATTCGTACTAAATAGATGTGTAATTAATTTTACGAGTGAATCACTTCTTCATACGAGAAAAAATTGTTAAATTCGCACATGATTTTATACCCGTTACTGTGGCCTAAGGCCTCAAAGCTTCTCGAGAACAAGTCGTGATATTTTTTATTGCCGAGATTCAAGTACTCTTACTTTTTACCTGGCAACGCCCGGAGAACCGAGTCCTCTCGAGAGACTGCTTTTTCATTCATCGTAACTTTTTTCCAATAAGAACGAACAATGAAAAGTGGACGGACAAATATAGACGGTCGAGCTCTTGTGAATTGAAAGAGCGCAGAATTGTTTTTTTTTCTTCGAGCGAATATGGACGTTTTTTTTCTCGCGAGCACGGGATCTCGTGGAGAGCAATGTGCACTGGCGGAAATATCGTTGCGATGGATTTACAACACTTCACGTAAACTTGCGAGTACCGAGAAGTCGGTGGAATGAAAATAAGATGCAATTTTGTGCCGTACGGTGATACGGAAACAAACGAATGGAATGCTTGAGTGAAATCCAGCCTCTGAGAACTCAACGCTCCCTTTTTTCACTTTGAACATCAGAGGGAAATTCGATTCACCTGATATTGAGACCTGGCGAAAAGATACGGCGAGAAAAACGAAAAATTGAATTCGAACACGAGATTGTCTTGATATTGTTTTTTTTTTTGGATCTTAATTGAGAAGTTGACATCGAAGCGAATATTGTATCTCACGATCGCTGGACTTTCTCGAAGGATGAAATTGAATAATAAGGAGGAAACGCTCCCAACTGCGAGGCTCGACTCACAATGAGAATAGTTCATGTGGATTATCAAAGTTGTTTTTACTCGAAACAAAGGGACCCACGGAAAAATAACTTGAGACGTTGGAAATATCATTCGAAAAATATTATTTGGAACTACTGAAACTACTTCATTCTTGATATCTGAACCAAAATAATGAGAATTTCAAGAATAAAGAATTCGTCGTTTTGGCTTCCTTAAGGAATATTATGAGCGGTTTTAGCGGTAATTGGAAATACGCCAAAAACTCAACGATTGTTGGCTCATGGGTACGATATGTTTATTTTGTCGCAAATAATGGAAATTGACCGGGCGAGCTTTAAAAAGTATTTCTTCGTTTGGGTTTGTTTGGGTTTGTTTAGTGGTATCATATAAATTTCGAGATTATAATGCATTATTTATTCATATTCCCTGTTTATTTACAATAAGAATTCTTCCATATAATTACTACACCAAATTACTAAACGATATATTTATATAATAATAAATATAAAAGCGCTATATTTATATTAATATTTATATTAAACATAAACTTAGACCCTCACAAGTCCGAAGAGGGATGAACCGCATACTTTCAATCCCTCTTCGGACTCCTAGCGATTAAAAGTACTACTTTACTCTCTGTCTAGTCGCACTTAAAAGCGAGGAAAACATGCTAGTAGTATTCAAAATACATTTTTGGCTTCTGAAGCACTGTTGAAACTATACATTTCCAAGTTACCTTGCCTGATGTTCCTTGAAGTTTTCAAATTCGAAAAAATCGTCGTTTTCGATAACAATCGAAAAAATTCTAATTTGAATGCAAAATATGCGAAATATCAACTTTTACCACTTTTCATATTTTTCATTTTGACTCGATAACCCTAAATTCACCGTCAAATCTTGACGCTCACCTCCCACCCCGCCCCCCGATAATGCACTCTTGCCAAATTACAAAACGCCCGGACGGTATGTTTTTTAAATTTTTTATTGTGTATATTTCAAATACTTTCTGTTTTATATTAGGTGTAGTAAAAAGAAATCCATAATAATGATAATCGAGTTTTATTTGCACAACTTGTTTTACAAGTTTTTTACATGAAAGTAAAAAAAAATCCATTATTTTCGCATGGAATTGAAGGCAAAAATAATGGATTTCTTTTCACCACACCTAATATTTCATATTTCATATATGTTATAATTTTATGTATATTTTGGTTATCCAATATTTTATATATATTATAATTTTATCAATATTTTACATTTTGTAGGTTATGTATCTCATATCGTATGTTTCATATTCTTTATATATTTTCTATTTGATTATTTATATTTATTTTTTTACATTTTTCATTTTACATTCCTTATTTTCTATATTTTAAATTATATTGCATATTTTATAATTCAATTTAGGTACTCAGGTGAGGGGGCAGCCATGCGGTCACCCATCCAACTACTGGCTGACGTGCCGTTGCGCTGTGTATCATTTGTTTGTGCTCCGCGTATCTCGCTCACCGCTTCGAATATGTAATGCATAAATGAATACACGTAAATACATATTCAAATGTATATGGGTAGACATCTGCATATCAGCGGGTCGGCGATCAAATGAACGTTGGAGGCTACTACGACGTGCACTAACGTTCTTTCATGCCGATTGCGCGGGCACTCGCGGTTGCGTCAATGCAAAACTGTCACTGCGGAATATCATCGGGACATATACATTACTGCAGCTCTGTGATAATATGTGTACACATTGAGAAGTACTTGTTAGAAGCGATAAACTAATTTCACGACCTGTGACCGCAGCTTCGATCGACTCATTGAATTTTCCATGACTTCCTGTGTTCTCCAATCGCGCATATTAACGCAATCTTACACAGTATAAATACCACCATCGATCCCAAACACGTGCAAACGTTTCGGCATACTTTTCGAATGATTCGAATTAACGACGCTTCGAAAAACTTTGCCAACAATTTCGACCGTATGTAACACACGACCGTACTAAAAATAAAACAAAAGGACGTGTCCTCGTCGGGTGGGCCTAAAATAAAAGAAACAAACACGACGTTGGGCGGGCTATGGGGTGGGTATTTTCAATGCGGAGACTGGAACTTTGAAAAACTTGTTTGCGAAAAAAAAACCTGTCATTATTCAATCGTTAATGTGGTATGAATAATCCAGTAAGTTTTTATTGATCAATCTTGTAATAATTGCACTCTCAAAGATATTGTTGGAATTATTGTATTGTATTATATGTTGAGGGACACCACTGTGATCGGTAAAAATCGATTTTTTTGCCTTCTCTCAAAGTATACATATTCGAGAATGTGTGGAAAAATATTCGAGTCAAAGTTTTGAAAATTGACGGAGTTATTACAACTTTAAATCGCGTTTTTTTTTCGAAACGATTTTTCTCGCCCTGGCCGGAATCATAACTCTAGATATAATTGTCCGATTTTTTGTGAAAAAAAATCCGCATACCCGCAATTGCAGTAGCTATTGTTGCATTTTAAGCCCCCGAACATAAGTAAAAAGTTCGTCAAAATTGCGCTTTCTTTTTTGAAAAACCGTCATTTTGTGATTTTTTTCTCGAAAAAACTGCTACGTATGATGATAACTGAATTTCTGTACATTACGAGAGTTTTTTTTATTCTTTATAACATTTTTTAATGAACTAACGATTGTCAAGTGTCGATCCGGTCGTTGGACCATATACACACGCTCTATTATACGTCAATAACTTTATTAAGTTTCATTTTGTTTTAATAACAATTTATCCGATATAAGTTCAATGTATGCTTAACATAACGTTTTTTTCCAAATTCCAAACAAATAATCTAGCACACGAAAAAAATCGAATAAACGACTTATGCGTCGATTGCGGCAAATGTGAATAATAATAAGTCATTGAAGTAAAAGCAATGCGGAAAATATACGTTGTCAACAATTAATTTGCCGAAGGAGTCGATTTTTTCCATTTTTCACTATCCCGAGAATGCTCGAATTTGAACCTTCGAATAAACATACTTTTTGGAAAGACGGTCACCGCTGTCCTTTTTTTTCGTATCTACAAATCTTCCTCAAAAAATCTCAAAGGCCTTTTTTTCTGTTTTGGAACAAAAAAGTTATGATTTTTATCGTGCAAGTACGTATTTTTCAACGCATCTCCCACTTTGAACGAAAGTTTGGGCACTTAATTTTAGTTTTTTTAAATAAGCGTTGCGTCATAAAATAAGGATCATTGACTACAAAAAAGGTCTGTACAAAAAAATGCATATGTACCGAAATGCAACGATGCGAAAAAACGTGTGGGGTCGGATCGACCCCACATATCTCAGAGTTAACTATACCAACAACTAATTTTAAATATTACAGAATATTTTGCGAATTCCGCGGTTGGAAGTATTCAAAATAACAAGAGATTTTCCGGTGTCCTGTAGGCAATTTGTGTCGACCGAGATCACTCGAGTCGACTGGAAAAAGCGAGAAGAAAACCAGCTCGGTGTTAACTCCATCACGGCTAAATGAGTTTTCGTAATGTAATGTGAAAAACAACACGCTGAAAAAAAATGAAAAAGGTGGAGTAGATCGACAACAAAGGCCGCTCCGCGCGTGTCTCGGGAAAATTGTATACCGAGCTATAATGAAGTTTCCGGGGGCGGTATAAACAACGATCCGCGTGACTCGTTTTGGGGATCGTGAATGTGGAGTCCTGCACGAGTTTAGACTCGCTGCGGTGCGGTAATTCAAGTTGAGAGTTAGGGTACAATGTGACCTGCTGAGTGAAATGTAATGTAGTGGCAATTTTGAGATAACCAAATAAGGGGAAGTAACAGCGTCGATGAGGAAGATCAGCTGTGCGTCAACGAAATTTTGCCAATTAAAAAAAAATTTTACTGATGTTTTATTTCTTTCTTTTTTATCATTATTTGAAATATTTTTTCTACAACATTTGGTGATAATTTGAATTAAGAATTTGTTAATTTTGTTATTAGAATTGGAATAAATTTGGAAATTTTCTTATATATATTTAATTAAGAAAATAAAATTTTCTTAATTAAATAAGGATTTGTCAATCATTTTGAATAAGGAGAATTTTAAAATAGGATGAGGAAACGTGGCGAGAAAAAATTGGGAATACGAATAAAAAAAAGTATTTTCGTTGCGTCCCAACGATGCAAACTTCAACGTCATCGAAAATAGGATGTTTCGGACATTTTTAATGCAGCTGAAATATAGAAAATCCGCAGACATATCGGCCATACATTATTCAATGGTATTTTGACGACATGAATTTGATTTATTCATTTATTTAACAATAAATGATTCATAATCATTTACTCGTAGGTCACGATCGATGTATTCTGACCCCCTGAATACTAATACACTATTTATTCTCCCGAAACCCTCAATTTCTATTAAAAATTGTCGAATGAGTATAGAAACACGTTTTTCGCATTTTCAGGACGTGATTTTGTGCTTTCGATGTAAAGCTCCACGATATTTGGAATCGGCGGAAAATTTCATAGCGGATAGACCCTTGAAAGGGTGTAAAAGTAGAATTTTTTTTCAACCGTTTTGGGCACTTTTCCCAAATAGCCAAAAACTTAAAATTTTGAACTATCATGGCGGCGGTCCAGTTTGAGGCACGGGGATTTATCGGAGGTTTCCGAAAAGGAACTTGGTAGACTTAGAGGATGCCGCTTGGTTCGTCTCGATATTTCAATTAGTTACCCCGCAAAGTGCATTTGCAAAGTGGCGGAAAAAGAGACGAAGTAGGTATGCAGAAATTCGCAAAAATCGATTGTCCGACTTTGAAATTGTGCTATAAATCGAAAACTAATCATAGCCCAATCACTCAAACGGCATTTCACAGAGCAAACGATAACGAAGAGAATGAGTGCAGGGTGGAGTACCAAATCCAAGGGGAAAATAAATTATCGTCGATCCAATGAAGACACTTATTTTTGGCGTATTTTTAATATTTTTGGTGATTTTTAATATTTCTTTTATAAGTCTATTTCGATGTATTTATATCCTCTTTATTTCATAAAAGTTTAATTTTCTCGCGAGCTGTTTTCGCGCTACTGATATTCCCCTCGCTTGCCTTGTCTCGTAAGTTGTGTATCCGATAGAAATCCACTTCAAAGCTGTGTTTTATCACGAGCGTGAAGTGGTTGAACATTGATCGATTGAGGAAGAAAAAAAATGTCAATATCTTTGATTGCTGAGAGATTGAGGATGATATTACAGGGTTTGATAAATTAGCGAAAAATATCGGGATTTATCGATGATCGGATTGCAAACAAAAGTTACATCGTTTCTGGCGGTATTGTGCTTTTTATATTTGCGCTGCCGGAAGAAAGAGAACAAAACTGTTATTTTTGTCCTGACAAATTTCGCAAAAACCAGTGCTATTTAAAAAATGTCTTCATTAAATTATTTTAATCAAATTTATATTATTTCGATAGAATTATTTCAATCAGCTTTAATTTGGATTTGAAAGTATTGTTAAATAACTAGTATTAAATTTAATTAAATTAATAAAGTTAAAAAAAATAAAATGCTTTAATTAAATTATATATATAAAGTTACTATTACTAGTTATTTAACAATACTTTCAAATCAAAATATCTTTTCAATTTAATTTAATTAAAATTTTTTTTAAATCCAAATATAGCAGCGATCTAACCGCTGCTGTATTTGTAATTTAATACTCGTAAATATGTTCGCGGTGTGGGAAGAACGAGAAAAAAATTATCCTTTTTTGTAACAAATTTCGAAAAAAAAGGCTCATTTTATTTAGAAAAATATTTGTCCACTCTGGTAATAAAATCGCTGCTGTATGTGGGAATTTTTATAAATATGAACAAACTATCAAGAATTATTGGACGTCGCTGCAAAAAAAAAAACTCGACAGATGGGAGTTTCTTTTTTAATGCCCTTGTGTGTTATTTTTATATTTTTCACGAAGCAAAGAGATGACGGAAGTGAATAAAAGTGGGCGAATTCGCATGGGTGGTTTTTCGTTTTAATCTGAGGACTAAAAGGGCAAGGGTGGTGAGTTTCGGCTCGTAGGGCAGCTTGGATCGATACGCCGGGGTGCTGTCTTGCGACTGGCATTGAAGCCCAACATGAAAACCACCCCTTGTCCCGACACCGCCCGGCCCCAACCTGTAATTTTCCTGATGCTGCTTTTGTCTCGGAATATATATGTTGGTTGCGCGTTGCTGTGCAAGGAATTTCAAGATCAGATGGTAACCATGGCCATGGTGAATACGAGTGGGCGGGAGAGCCAAAAGGATACTCCGCCATACCGAGAGAACGCGTTGTCATTCAGCTTCGTTCACACTCATTAAATTTATTTTAATTTAAAGCGGCCATCCCATGTGACAAGTCCAAAAAATCGAAAAATCCTTTAGTGAGTCAACTTTTTCTTTGTGTAAATCGTACTTGAACTTTGAGGGTCTAATTATTGGCACTTTGAGGGCTCAATTATTGGCACTTTGAGGGCTAAATTATTGGCACTTTGAAGGCCCAATTATTGGCACTTTGAGGGTCCAATTATTGTCACTTCAAGGGCCTAAATAATTCCCCTTTCCCCGCGAAAATTTCAAGTATCGATCGCAGCGAAAATTCCTTTGGTTCTCATATTTTCGGAAAATCCTGACGGACGTGCCAAGCGTGAATAGTGCCTTTTGTAATAATTACAAAGAAACAAAGTTTCGGATTTCGGCGACTGTTGGGCCCGGTAGGAGAGGGCGAGAGGGCGTCTCGAGCGCAATTTGAGCACCTCTGCGTTGGCGGGTTATTTTTTTTCGTTCTTTTTTACTATCGTCTCGAGCGCGCTCGTGTGGGATTGCGGCTGGTGTTCGCCGTCGAAATTTGGTAGTGTGTTCGTACGTAGTTGCGGGAAGTAGTGACGGTTGGTGTTTGTGCGGACGAGGCCCCCGTCCGTTGCCTGCCTCACTGCGAGCCTGCGTGAGTCTCGCCGAAGAGACCGAGCTTCACGTCTGCGTTTGCCCATCGTCTCTATGTATCGCGCTCGTCGTCGGTGGGTGTTGGAGGCTCCGGTCGACAACCCTGACGACTGCAAAATGTCCAATATACAGATAGACATTTTGCACACAATCTTTTTTTCTTTCTCCTTCTCTCTCCTTTTCTCTCTCTCTCGCTCTCTTTAATCTCCATCGCCTTTTTCGACAACCTCCGTCTGCCTCGTTTCCCTTGCGGAGAATTACTCTCGTCATAAAAATAAAAAAATTCACGCTGGTTTATTGAGCCCTTATATACGTCTAAAAAAATTGATAGTTTTTTTTATTGGCTACATGATAAATATCCCAAGAATGATTCTAGATTTTCCTGATTTTTTTTTTGTAAAATTAGACCCCACGAAAGGAATATCCACACCAGTTTTTAGATTTTTGTCTATTCTCTTTCATGAGTTATATTTTTTGCGAAAAATGCCGATTTCGGAAGTTTTGGAAACGCTGATAACTCCTGAACTAATTGAGATATCGACAAATGTCAATATACAATTTTTTTCATTTTGAAGCATACTTTCTTTAAAGAGGATGAAAAAATGATCAATTATCAATGTCAAGGTTTTTTTGTGCTTCTAAAGTGAACACTATTTTTTAAAAAGATGAGTACCATTTTTTATTTTTTCCAAAAAATTCTCTAAAATAGAGTGACCGCTTCTATGATTTTTAAGATTAGTTTCATGGCAGGCCTACTTTTCCTTCTATTTTTTTTTCGAATTAATCATATTTTTTGAGAATTTTTCTATCTTTTTAATCTTCAATAATGCTATTAATGATTTTGTGGTTTCCAATTCGGCTTCGACAGGCCTGAAAGGGTTTATTTTTAATTTGTGCTGGATTTAGCTGAATTTAACGGAAAAAAAATTATTTTGAATATATAAGAACGTTTCTACTTTGATGGGGCAAAAAAATTGATTTTGCGGTATCGGGAAGAAGGATCGGAACAAGAAGGTGTACTTTATGGTTCTGGCATAGCGAATTATGTGGAAGTATGAAACTTTTTATTCTATTCGCACATAAACTTCAGTTTAACATTAAACGCGTTTTGCTCGAAACCATATTTTCCAAGTTTGTGGAAGTGCTCCTACACGCTGTCGAACTTTAACAAATATTATCACGTTCAATAAAGACCGCTGAGTAAACATACCAAATTTCAACCTTCTATATTCAATATTTTTTGCATGAAAAATTGGTGAAAAATCGAACATTTTTTGGTCCAAGAAAGTAGAAATCTCCCTTAAAGCGTTTTTTTTCCAAACTATGTTTTCAAAATTAGGCGGCCTGGTAGATTCTTTAATTTTCGACCGATCGACTTCACATTTTGACTGTAGCTTCTTATATACATTTTCTAGCGCAGTACACACATTTTTTGCGATCGATTAAGAATTGCGGTTTTTAGAAACGAATTGAGACCGTTATTTAGTCGAAAAAAGTGCATTTTGTGTTCTAGGTGCTCATGTGCGTCAATCCCAAACAATCCCAATCATTTTTTTTTCAATCCCAAACAAGCCTTGTTTTTCGACCACCCGAAGGTATATAAGCGGTTAATTCGAGGTATAGCGTTCCCCACGATTTTGTATAAAATTTCGCATTTCGGGTTCACCGTCCACAAAATTCGAATATTTTGAATTTCTTATTTTTTAACAGATAATACTTTTTCATCATAGTGATCTATAATATAATTTATTTAATCTACTGTATAACTTTATATACATCATTAATTAAAATTGCTATAAGAAATACTCTTGTATCTCGAATATGATTATTTCTTTCACTATCTTTTAATACTTGAAGTGAAGAGTTACGAATGCTTTTTTTTGTCGAAAAAATTAACTTTTGTGAGACATTTTGATTTTTTTAGCGTTGTGGCAAAGGCACCATAAGTATTTAGTGATTGCAATTATTTTGTATCTAACTCCGTCTCGGAATACATAATGAACAATAGTGAGGTAGGAGGCTTGAATTATTCGATTATATCGCGAATTCGTCCTTGCGCTCGTTGCATCGGTGCTCATGCATATGAGATTGCACGAAAACGCGCTAATTCGCACAGAAGCACGTACGTGTTTTTGTCGCATGTGCACTTTTTTTTGCACGTCGCAGTCACGTAGCTCATTCGAATCTTTTCTTCGTCGTTTGTTCCCCACTTGCTTCGTTCTCTCTCCTGCTCTCTTGGGGGTCTCTTTCAATCTCGCACAGGCGAGCTTTTCTTAAATGTCTTTTTATGTCTGTCTTCTCCCCCCCCTTGGCAAACGTCGGTGTATGCTGTATATTGCAAAAAGGACAAGAATGGCTCCGGGAGAAGGCTTGAGCTCCGGAAAGGGGGGGGGGGGGCAGGTAGACGATGGAAAATAAGAAACGAACATTTTCGCAGAAACAAAGCGAGGGAGAAAGGGAGACATACAGAAAAAAGGAGAGAAACGAAGAAGTGAATTTAAAAAAGAAATAAGTAAAGAAAATGATGGAAATAGTTCTAAAAAACTTTCACTGAGTTCTCCATTGTAACAGTAACAAAACGCAGGGAAATATGGCCGCTTCGTTGGCACCGAATTTCCAGTTTCCCTGTGCCCTCCTGTACATGCGTCGAGGCATTGCGAAACGGGAGGCGATTGCCCTCGCCGAAACAAAGCGAGAGAGAGGAAGGAAGACATATAGAAATAAGAAGAGGAACGAAGGCGTGAATTAAAAGAAAAGAGGAACGTAAAGTAAATGAGGGTAATAGTTCAAAAAAACATTCATTGAGTTCTCCATTGTAACAATAAAAAAACGCAGCGTACTGTTGCCGCTTTGTTGGCACGGAATTTCCAGCTTCCCTGTGCCCTCCTGTACATGCATCGAGGCGTTGGGAAACGGGAGGCGGTTGCCCTGGCTAAAACAAAGCGAGAAAGAGGAAGGGAGGCATACAGAAAAAAAGAGCGACGAAAACGTGAATTAAAAAAAGAGAAAAGTTAAATGAGGGAAATAGTTTTAAAAAACGTTTACTGAGCTCTCCATTGTAACAATGACAAAACGCAGCGAAATATGGCCGCTCGGTTGGCATGGAATTTCCAGTTTCCCTGTGCCCTCCTGTACATGCGTCGAGGCATTGGGAAACCGGAGGCGGTTGCCCCCACGGAAACAAAGCGAGAGAGAGGAAGGGAGAAATACAGAAAAAAAGAAGAGGTACGAAACCGTAAATAAATAGAAAAAAGAGAAAAGTAAACGAGGCGAATCGTTCAAAAAAACGTTGACTGAGTTGTCCATTGTAACAATAAAAAAACGCAGCGAAATATAGCCGCTTGGTTGGCACAGAATTTCCAGTTTCCCTGTGCCCTCCTGTACACGGATTGAGGCATTGGGCAACGGGAGACGATTTCCCCCGTTTCTCCAATGGAAGAGAGAGAGACAGGACCACCAAAGGTCGCTTGGAAGCGCATCAACGCGATCTCGACAAGGGTTGAGGAAGGTGACCTTGCTAGGCTGTTGCTACGGCCGCAGTGCGGCGCCAGCCTTTACTGTCTATACATGAATGGGGAAACACATAGTCGCCTACGTCGTGGGGTGTCGCCTGCTTCGTCTCGACGTTCAATTTCCAGGCCTCCTCGCCCACTGCTGGTCGGCGCGGTATCGGAATCCCGTACGTCTCCCTCAAAACGGATATAAACGTTCCGGACGATAACGAGAATGTCGTGCCAAAATAATCGAGCGTACGGCAGGCTAAACGAGACGAGAGCCAAGTTAGGACTCGACAAAGTTGACGTCGGAGCTTTTGGACCCGAGCTGAAGGTAGAGCGTGGATACCGGTATGCGATGATATCGAAGAACCAAAATATCAGACCAAGATCCGACATTGAAATATCGATATTGGACTCGAATAATAACGACATTTCGATATCAGAGTTGAAAATATAAAAATATCATTATAATTTTTATTATTTCTATTGAAGTTATATTTACTTTTTTTTACTACGTTTAGCAGACTTGCATAGAACTTCCTAATTTTAATTTTTCTTTTTTGCTACTTTTTTATTTGCATACAAGTTGCTATTTTTTGTTTTTAGTTTTTTTTTAAATTCACTTTATGTCGAGTTGGATATACTCAAAAACATAGCAGAGTATGTTTAGAAATGTATAATAAAAAAGTCCAAGTTCTAGGCGAAGGTTCTGTCATTTTTTTTTCTTTTTTCCATTATAGTTTGGTCGGTCTCTATCGGTGCGCGCTTCATGCGGTGAACAGGTTTGAACGTCACTCCGCGAGAAACTTTTGCCTGCACGTGTGCAAATTTTGTTCGAAATTTATTGACTTGTTAGCTGGGTGCACCAACTTCATAAATTCGCGCTTGCGATGAATATTGAAATTGATAGAGTGAGGAGACGATAGGAGGAGAGAGAGCCAGAGAGAGAGAGAGGGGGGGGGGAGAGGGAGAGAGAGATGGTTTATTCTCATCGACCGAGGGCAGTACGTTTGGCGTAATTTTGTTATTCAAGCAACTTTGTTTTCGCTTACTTCTATCGGCGTATTTACTCAGCTAGGAGATATGGCTCGGCTGGAGCATTTGAAATAAACACAAGGGGATGAGGGCAAAAGGAGCAGAGAGCAATCTTGACCCGAGGAAAAAAGTCAGATGGAAAAGTGATTCTATTGTAGATAACATTATTAGAAAAATACTTTTTTTCACTGCTCGTTTGCTCGGCAAGAACAAAAAAATAAAAAGAGCGGACAAATAGCGACGAATACCCAATCACGTGTGACCTAAACAAACGAACAATTGATGCTAATAAAAAAGGGCGCGAAAAAATTTCCAGCAAATTCAAAGGAACCTAGAAAAACAAAAAAATTGAAGCTGTCGAAAAAGGGCATGGAAAAATACCAAAAATCGCAGACAAACCAAAACAAAATAAAATCAATCGAAACTGGTGAAAAACGGGATAGAAAAAACTCAAAAAAAAACGCAGATAAACCCAAACGAAACGGAATCAATTAAAGCTGCCAAAAAGGGTAGAAAACAATTTAAAAAATCGCAGACAAACCCAAATAAAACGAAAACAAATGAAATCGATGAAACAGAACATTGAAAAAACTCCAAAAAAGGCAGACGGACAAAAAAAACAATCGAAGCTGGTAAAAAAACGGCAGTGAAAAATCCCAAGAAAATGCAAATGAACAAAAAAAAACAATCAAAGCTGACGATAAAAAGAGAACGATAAAATTCCCTTGTTCGCCGACGAGTTCTTCAGCGACGGTTTTGCCCGAATCGATTTTCTCCACATCGAATGACCTTTGTATTTCAATGAAAGTATCAATCCTAAGCGCCTCGGCCATTCCACAGTGGGAAAACGTCGTCAAACGAAACGCCGTGTTTTTTTTTTTTTTTCGATCGCGCCTGTAACAGCTCGTTGCGGGAACTTGGCATTGAAAATGACATTTTTCTCGACGTATATCGAGTCGTGCACAACAACCAGAGAAGCCTTTCATTGTCGAGAATCGAACAATCTTCGCGTCAATAATGTACGCGAGCGCGAAAAATGATCGCGACGAGAAAACTTTCCGCGAGAAAATCTCTCGGCAGTCGGAAAAAAAACATTTTTTTTTCGTCCCGTTTTCGCGGTTTGTTATTTATTTAGTAATTTTTTGGATAAGTGACTTTTCCGAAAAATGAGTTTGTTTGGGTTTGTTTGAGTTGTACCCAAACAAGCAAACCCATACAAACTCATTTTTCGGGAAAGTCACTTATCTGAAGAATTAGCATTTATTTTTCTCCGGTCTTTCGACGATCAGATTGGAGCAGTTTGGTGCAATTCTTCAGGTTTAAAACGTACTGTTCGGGCAATGCTAATGACTTGATATTCACGTAGAAAAAAAAACACACACACACACACAAATTGGCGGCGAGATTAATAGCCAAAAAAAAAAACGAAGGCGGTACAGCGCAATTTGTCACATCGCGTGGACTTGATTTCTTCGCGTTAGCCTTTCTTTTTTCCCTTTTCAAATATAAATAGGAGACATTTGCCTCGAGCCATTTTTGTGTACCGCTGAGTTGATTTTTCCATTCATCCCATTCACTTGGTCGCCGTCGTGACGACTTCGTAAACATGATTTTTCATCCTACACGTTTCTTCTATTCCATCCTTATTTGCGTTATTTTTGACATCTCGTCGTATTTATTATCATTGCCGATATTATACTGTTTTTTTTGTAAGTATATTTATAAAATCGAGAAATGAGGAGATGGGAGACGCGAGATGGCGAAAAATCACAAGACTGAAACAACCTCGCGATAATCCATTTTAAGGCGTCCTTGTGGCAGGTCCGAGAAATTGAATTTTTTTTGCACAAATTTCAAAAAATGCGTGTTATATGGACCCGGCATAGCCAACTGATGGTGAGTGAACTTTTTTTTTCTGTAAATCGTACTTGAAGTTTTAAACACGTTTTTCTCACAAATGCATATTTCAAATTGGCTTCCATGATATCTCAAAAACTATTTCACAGATTTCGCTCAATTTATTATAGTATAGTCAGCCCATGTATAGTTTTCACCCGAACGAGAATATTTCTGATATCTGCCATAGGTTTTTAAAGCTGAAAAAAAACGAAAAAAAAATTACCAAACGTGGAACTTAACTTTTAAAAACGTGCAAAAAATTGAATTTTCGATATTTTGACTTTACTCTGGTCCTGGCGCTAACCTCAGTTCTGGAAATTAAAATGCCGTTCGATTTATTTTATTTCAGATGAGCGAAACCTCCGGAATCATAGCAGCGGTCAGCCATCTTTTTTTACACATGAGTGTCTTCCGAACGGTGTAAAGTCGATCCAACTCGTTATTTTTGTTTGATAAAATTCTGAGGGACTGTTGAAATATTGATAAATGTGTGGTAAAACTTCAAAGATAGTCTGTTGGAATCGTTCGTATAGAAAAAATCCCAAAAAGGTGAAATCTAGCCGTCGCACACTATCTACCTAGCTGGGTAAAAAAATTGCATTTTTCTAAAATATTTTTACTCCATCGTATCACCTTTTAGCTATACTCCCTGAAAACTTCATTGAAATATTTAGTCGTAGTAGGACCGTGCTTCAAACTTTAAACGCATTTTTTCTCGAAATACTATATTCAAAGTTGGTGGACATGATATCTCCAGAACCATTTAGAATATTGTTTCCAAATTTACAGGATATACGATAAGAAACATTCAGAGGTCGTTGACGATCGTACTTTAAAAAAATCGATCTCCATTTTTTAATACTTACGTAAAAATGGAGACTTTTTTCATAGATTTTGTATGCTCGAGATTCCATCCGTCGCCACGTTGTTAAAAAAAATCATGTAAAAGATCGATGATCGTCAACGACTCGTATTTATTGTTAACTTGAATAACCCGTTTCGTTTTTACGTTTCTGATGGACCGTTTAAGCTGGAGAGTGTCCACCGCCAAAAGCGAAAAAGTATTCATCTACCAGCGGCCATGTTTTTGTTGTTTTTCGGTATATTCTGGTGATTTTTTTTATAAAGGCTCTCAACGTATGTACCATTGCGCTAAAAAAAAATACGTTTCTTTTTCACCAACCGTTTCCCAGAAAAAAATTCGGAATTTGGCCATTTTTTTCGGGCCTCGAGGTATAGGAAGATGTAGCCCCTTAATTGATCGACCAACGGTCCTGTCAGCGCTTACGAAAACCATTTGAAGAATTCGCCAAATTACCCTAAAAACTTTCCAAGTCAAGGATATATTCGCGTGACTGTGTTTTTTTTATTGCCGACGATCCCGTTAATCGATTTAGAGTCTGATTATTCATGTTTTTTTTCTCTTTTCATAAGCTTGGGGTAAAATTCTTGGAGGACTTTCGGAACGTCATTTTATTGGTGGTCCTGATCCTACGATCTTCGGACATCAAAACGAGTACGCGCACACGAGTGGAGAGATGTATGCATGTATATCGGAGTTCAAGACCACAAAGTTTCTAAATTTTGAAAGATTGTTATTCCACGTTGATGAGCAGCTCGCACGAGCGATATTTTTTTTAAATAATCCGTATGGTGATACGACAAGTCGCGTTTAAGGGGCTATACCAGTGTAACACTTTCAAAAAATCGATTTTTTTTTGCCATTTTCGACAGAGTATACTGTCAAGGATATCCTGTAAAAATGTCAAGGCCGTACCTCTCCTTCTCCCCGAATGGCAGCCTTCTAAAGAGCAACCGCTCGTAGGTATAAAATGCCCCAGTTAAATCTTTAAACGCGTTGTTCTCGAAATGAGATTTTTTTAATTTGCTGACATTGTAACTCGAAAA
This sequence comes from Ophion costatus, assembly GCA_951751655.1. Taxonomy (NCBI): domain Eukaryota; kingdom Metazoa; phylum Arthropoda; class Insecta; order Hymenoptera; family Ichneumonidae; genus Ophion; species Ophion costatus. The sequence goes on from OX632367.1 coordinate 15,062,951, forward strand.
ATAATTATCCGATTGACTTGAAATTTGAACTGAGTACACTTGAATATATTTACTCTACAATGATGTAGGATATTTTTTATTGGATAAAAATTGACGATTTGGCATTGAAAGAACGACCATTTTATAGGCAAGAAAACAGACGTTTTTTTTCATAACTACGCCATTTTGTTAGATTTTTATATTTTCCGAAAATCCTACGTCATTGTACAGGAAATACCTTCCAGTTTGGCGACATTTTTTTCTTTTGCGGTTTCGGCTACTTAATCGGCCGGAATCATGTCAGCAGTGGAGGAACTTGTTTTTTGGCGCCTCCGAAGTCAAATATATTTTTAACTTTCCGAAACATTTAATTGAGTACTTTTCTTCCAAAAAAATCGCGAAAAACACCCAAATTTCCAGCGTTCACACTAGTATAGTGCTAATTAAATTACGTTTAATTACTTAATACGTGCGTGAGACGCTTTATTTTATTTTAAGGGCTAAGACCACTGCAGAATTTTCAAAAAATTGATTTCTTTTCATTAGCTTAAGAGTTACTTTGAACTATCTAGATTAAGGGGGGGGGGGGGGAAACGTGTGGTACCTGTAAAACAGAGGTCCGCAGGCCCGTGTGGGTCTGCCGTGGCTGGCCCGTGTGCGAGGCGTCGACCGTTTTTCTCGGAACACAATTTGTCAAGACTGCACGCAGCATAACTCCAAAAATTTTCATTATTTTCACTCCAAATTTTGTGCACATCTTTAAAATAACATTCCGAAGTGTAATTCGTACGGGATTCTCCATAATTTGATTATAGTATTAGTTATTAACAAATGATCGTCCTTTTTTCTAGCAAAAATTGAGTTTTTAAATTCTTAAAATTGTTTAAATTCGCTGGAAGACATGTCTAATAACATCCTTGAATATTATTATCCTCTTACTCGTCCCCTACCAAAAAAAAATCGCGAAACATCACTTAATTTTTCGACGTTTACAGTGGTGTAAACCCTTAAATGTATCCTCTGAAGTCGTCATGACTTTTATCCTAAGCTGGTCATCAGCCAGGTTCCAGTTCGCCAGTAGAGCCCTGGAGTCTTCCCCACAGTCACTCGTTTCCCAATATCCTACTGTATTACGTTTTATTATAATATATTACTTTATAATACATTTTATTATAAGTACTTATCTTAGAATACTATAAATACTATACAAATCGATTTAAATGGCATCGCGAAAGGTGCACTTTAATTATCGTTGGTTATTCAGTTTACTACAGTTTGGTCCAATATCACGACACACGTACACGCCTAGATTTTTGTCGTGACTTTTCACATATTTTCGATTCGAACGTGGCAAGAATTCTCAAGAGGCGTTCATCGGGCAACAGAGCAGAATCCAATTGGATCCCAATGAGGACTGCCTATTGTAGAGTGTCTCTAACAAATCCCTGTAGAGATGTGTTGGATTTTGTTCGACAACAAAATCCAACAAATTCCGGTTGAGAATTACAAATAGAAAAATTCGTACAACATGTTGGGAAAAAATTAATTTATTCCAACCAATGCTTTGCTGGCAAAAAATGTATCGTTCTGACCCTACAAATTGGGCTTCCAAAGAGGGATACCCAGTTAATGAAATGTTATTAAAGTGGGTTTCTTCGCATGGCTGTTCATACATGCCACGCTGACGGCTCCAATACGTTCCGCGCAAATGTTTCTTCTTTGTCATCTGAATGAAAGTACTTGTCGAAATCCCGCGTCAATATCAACACACGTTCAATAAAATGTTAAAGAAGTTTACGAGCTACCATCAAGATCAGCGCGGAACACATCGCACACTTCATCACTCTTCAATGGCCGATGAAGGCGGATAATAAAAAGCGCTAGTAACGATAACAAAGGTTCGTCGGTACAGCCGATGATTAGATCGCGAGCCTAATTTCGATAGTCTTTATAGTCCAGTAAAAAAATAAAGCAAGCACCTGTTAGATATCAATACAGAATAGATATCAACCCCCGAGAAAGTGTTGAAAAATGTTGAAAAATCTTTAAAAACCGTTTAATTCGGAACCTAACAATTCTATCGAAAAATATGTCAAACAAAAGTTTATCGGGGCGTAAAAGTACGTAAAAAAGTATTGAACGTTCATCTTCGTATCTTCAAAAATGAGCGAGAAAAAGAGGAAAGAAAATTTGTTTGCAAGACGAAATCGCTTTGCAGCCGAAGCACCACTGGGAGTGTAAGGTACGCAAGATACTCATTGGAGCGCGTTGCGCGCAGGCGCATATAGCCATAGTCGTATGGTGCGTCTCTTTCTGACAGTGATGCTCAACCAGTAATTTTGTCAATGTTCAGTAGTCATTTTTCAATACTTATACAATAAATTCAAAAATGTTCATCTCTAGAAAGTTAGATCAACTCTTACTGAAGCGATATGCAACAAAAAACACGAGATATTTACGAATTTGATATTTTTCGTACTTTTTGAAACTCCGGGGCTTTCGTCCCCCAATTGGATGGTTTGTTTTTTTTCTCCCTTATTTTTGAAGATACGAAGATGAACGTTCAATACTTTTTTACGGACTTTTATGTCCCAAACAACTTTTGCTTGACATATTTTTCGAAAAAATTACCAGGATCCGGATTAAACCTGTTTCAATTTTTTTAAACATTTTTTCGGGCTTTGATTGCAAAATTATTATCGCCATTCGATCCAACGATATCCAATTACCCTTAGATCAATTTTGCGTATTTATATCTCAAGAATGCTTACTTTCATGCTTATTGCTTGTACTGTTATCCGCGTTTAGATGGAGTCGCAAGTGGGCGAGTTGTGATGTCATCCTCATCGGCTTGAAGCGACCCCCCTTTTTTATGACGTTGAAGTTTGCACCATTACAATGCAGCGAAATTCAATGATTTTTTATTGTTCACGTTTTTACGTATTCTTATCGGAGATTCACGACATCAATTTGAAAAGAAAAGACTTTGGATAATGATGAAGAAAATAAATAAAAAATAAACGTTAAAAAATCGTTGCATTCCAACGATGTGAACTTGAACGTCTTTTTTCTAACTTCATGGTTCGACGTGCGCTCATACTCGTATGGTAATTCTGACACTATCGAATGTTTGGATGCTATCATTATTGTGGCATCAAATCGATCATTGGGTAATAGGGTAGTGTATAATTACTCTGCAAAAGTTTGCGTATTCAATAATCCTTTATTGATGGTCGATCATCTTCAATGGCGTGTAAAATCGTGCGAATAGCGCCGAAAACAATAGCTATATAGGATCTTCTGAAATGAAAAACTTGACATTTGTTTGTTCCCGAAATTTTGCTTGTTTTACGGTAACCGCGATTATTTCACTCGAAAGTACTGGCTGCTATTTTGGAATACTTGTGATTTTCTAAGGGATAACACTACTTTAAGAATTTGGAAAAGTCGTTTTTTGGCTTAAAAAATTCTTTAGGGTCATAAATTCAACATACAGTTGGTCGCTGATTAAACGTGAACGAAAATTTCAAGGATTTAACCGCTCGTACAACTTTAAACGCGTTTTTCCCGAAACAACGTTTTTCAAACTGGGAGGACGGATTACTCGAATATCTTTGCATGGGTCAATTTGAAATTTTGATAGTAGCTTCACAGTTACATTCTCTATGGGAGTACGTAGCCGTTTTTTTTTTAAATTTATTAAATGTACACTTTTTTTTTAAAACACTTTACCCCTCATTTTTCGGGCGAAAAATCGATTTATTTCTTTCACATTTTGATAAAGTGGCGACTTTATCAAAATTTGGTTTAAAAAAATCCCTGCGTGGTCCCATAGCTAATTATATATAGATCATAATGTTTTTGGTTTTCGTTCCAGGTCTTATACTTTACGAGAAAACCGTCCTCCCATAAAGCTATTCGTAAAAAAACACGTTTTTCAAGATGGGCTCTGTCGCCGCCATTTTGTATGAAAATTATAAATGTTTTTAAATTCTTTTATATGTGTTAAATAAACCCGCTCCTAAGAAATCCTATTCCTTTTTTCGTACTCTCAAAATAAATAGTCAAAGTTAGGCCTTATTTTCGGCCGCTAGAGTGGTGTTATCCCTTAAGGCGGGACACCACTGTGGCAGGAAAAGAATCGGTTTTTTCGCTTTTTCTCAAAGTATACAGTATATAGTATAGAACGTGGGGAACAAAAATTAAGGTTGTTCTCGACCTGATCGGAATCATAACTCTAGCTATAATTGTCCAATTATCAATTCTACAAAACCAACATTTCCGCAACTGCAGTAGCTGTCGTACGTGGCCATTTTTTTCTTTTGAAGTCAAGTGTTTTTCAAGCCTTCAAGTTTTTCAAGTTTTCAAGATATGAGTAAGAATTCCGCCAAGGTTATACTTTTTTGAACGCGTGAAGTTTTTTTTCGAAAAACGACCACGTAGATCGAAAACTATATATTTATAGAGATTATAAAACTTAAAAAAAAATTCCTGACCAACCATTATCAAGTTATTGATTCTGCCGTTGGGCCACATTTTTTATACAGAGGTTTTATCATTCCTCAACGACGCATTTAATTTTTTATTTTTCAAAATGTTATACAAATTTGGCCGAAATAAGTTCAATGTTCGCTTGATAACATACCTTTTTTCCAAATCCAAAAAAAAAATAATCTACCCTACAAAAAATAAACCGGGAAAATAATTTTCCTACGGTTCGTCACAGTGGTGTCGTCGGTTGAGCAAAGGATTCGGGGGACGAAATTGTAAGGCTGGATAGTGGCGAGATTTCCTACAAATCAGTCTACGCTTTTGACATAATTGTTTTTCAGAATAATTCGTTGTTATTTGTATTATCATACTATTTTTATAAGAATACTGTTTATATGATAATACCATTTTTATTATAATACTGTTCACACTGTAATACCATTTTCATTATAATACTATTGTTATTATAATACTGTCTCCATTATATTAGGCGTAGTAAAAAGAAAACCATCATTTTTGCATGGAATTGAAGGCAAAAATAATGGATTTCTTTTTACTACATCTAATATAATCATTTTTTTAATATTTTACATCCGTTATTATCAATTCAATTGTCGAAAAATGGTTTCCCATTTATTCCTTCTGGTTGACTTGTCAGGGCAGTCAATAATATCCATAGTTATCTGACTTTCTCTCGCCATAGTTGATTTGGAAAATTTTTGGCTATTTTGACTGCTTTGATCTGATGGCGGTCACGAACACGGCTCGAAATGCAAAAACGTAAGATCGAAGGATTGAAGTGACGGCACCAGCAACGGGAGTCTCGTTTAATGACACCGTCAATAGAGTCGATTGGCCGGGGCCAGTTTAGGCTCCGTCCACATGCATGGGTTGATGTACGAGCGAGAGAGGGTGAGGGTAAGAGAGAGAGAGAGAGAGAGAGAGAGAGAGAGAGAGAGAGAGAGAGAGAGAGAGAGAGAGAGAGAGAGAGAGAGAGAGAGAGAGAGAGAGAGAGAGAGAGAGAGAGAGAGAGAGAGAGAGAGAGAGAGAGAGAGAGAGAGAGAGAGAGAGAGAGAGAGAGAGAGAGAGAGAGAGAGAGAGAGAGAGAGAGAGAGAGAGAGAGAGAGAGAGAGAGAGAGAGAGAGAGAGAGAGGTGTCGACGAGGCCACAAGTGTGTCCTATGTGTGGACAGCTGTCCCATATATTCGGAATCGATAAACTATTACCCAATTGTGGCGCAGCCGCTACAATGAACGTTTAGTCAGTCGTAGCTCTTTTTGACTCCTCTACTTTTTTTTTCTCGCGCTCAATCGTTGACGCATTTATTCTCGCGAAGAGAGCGCCACAGGCGAAGAAAATAGAAGCACCCGGAGCTCATTGATCTTGGGAGACCTGCTCGAAAAAAGAACTTCAACACACGGACTCATTCGCAGCTTTTTTTTGATCGTGCGATTTTTGGGGGAAGGTCAGTGGCACAAATTGGGAGTCGATAAAAAGCCGATCGATCGGTATACAGAATATTAGGAAGGTCGATGCAAAGCCTTAAGGGGGCGATAAGTCATCTCAGGAACATATCTAACCTCGGTTACCTTAGTCCAACGTCTAAGGATTTCGAGTTATCATGGTGAGTATGATTTTTGGAAAATTTCCCAAAACTAGGTACTAACTCGTTCGTAATGCTCAAACAGACAATAATTGGTAACTAAAAACTTATTTGCGTCTTAGCTTAATGTGTATTCAATCGACAAACACCAATACATTCATCCGTATCCACACAATTAACTAAATAGGACGTGTCGAATAATTAAAGACTTGTGAAAAAACAAAAGTACCTCTTATGTTAATGCTATTTCTTTCAAATGGCATTAACATAAGAGGTAACACACGAGGTAAACGAGTTAGTGCCTAATTTTGAGAAGTTTTCCAAAAATCATACTTACCATGACAACTCGAAATCCTTAGACATTGGACTGAGGTAACCTAGCTTAGATATGTTTCTAACGAGGTGACCTATCACCCCCTTAAGGCGTTGCAACGACCTTCCTAACACCCTGTACATGTATATAATTTTCTAACATGTTCTAACAATTTCTAATAACACAGCTGAGCGGTCACCCATCCAAGTATTGGGCCAGGCGAAAGCTCCTCAATTTCGAAGCAATAAAAAAAAAATTATTTCGGTCCATTCATGTGTACCGTGGAAATCATGGTAGTTTGACATTTTTTATTCGCATCGTTTTGAAGTACCGTGACTGGAAATGTTCGCTTCATCGCGAGCTTTTCCATCCATCGGAAAGCTCGCGGAGCGATTTGGTATAAATGTAATCGGCGATTAGCTGATGAATAATTATTATGATGTGGCAAAGGAATCCGTTCCACGCATATGGTCTGTCCGATGGTTGAGCGAGACCTTGGACGTTACTCTCACTGTCGCGGTTGAACGCCGCAAAAATACTGTTATCAATACGCATTCGATGTTTGTGTTGAAGGTTAGGCGTCGATAGGCCGATGAGGAGCGCGCGGCACGGAAAACATTCATTTTGTTACTCATCGCGCAGAACTGGCGTGACGGGGTGATTTTTTTTTGTCGAGTGGCCTAGGGGTGAATGGGGTAAGAGTGGCTGCGCTCAAAGTTCGGTGTTTTTCACCCACCTTAAGGGATCTTCTAACTTTAGACGCTGAAAAGACAATTTTCCTGAACTTTTTTGATAGGTTTATATTATAGATATTGATATAAAAGTTGTTACACTCAATCAATACACTTTTGGAATATATAAAAAAAAATTTAATGTATTTATCTAGCGCAAATTAACTTTAAACGCGTTTTCCCGAAACAATGTTTTTCGACGGCTTGTCGATAAAATCTTCGGAATTACTGTACCCATTCTTATGAAATTTCAACCACATTTTCTTTAAAACTATAGCTATAGCGCATATCAAGGATTTTTTTAAATTTTGATATTTACTAATTTTTTTGGCCAAAAAACGGTGAATAAACACGTTTTTTTTCGAAAAATGTTCGCCATTTTATTTTTGCATATATAAAAAATCGTATGATATGCGCTATAGCCATTAACATATTGAATCTAAAACCGTTTGATTTTTTTGTTTCGGATGACCCAGCTGCGAGATTTCATGAACAGCGCAGATCTACAATCTTTTAGGACATTTTTTTAACCACCTTTTTCGTCTATGAATAGTAACTTGAATAAATAAATATTTTTTAGAAAATATATCGAAAGTGTATTTATTAAGTGTAACAACTTTTACATCAATATTTTCAATATAAACCTATGTAAAAAAATCATAAAAAACAGATTTTTTTAGCATCTAAAATGGGAGGACTCCGTAAGGCGGTATATAGATTTGGACGGGGAAGAAAAATAATTTTAAGGAATTTTTTAAAGTAAGCAATAATTATTTTACATTTATCAAACCGTAGGTATATTTTAATCCTTCCTTGACACATTGGGTCATTTAACCAACTGGGTCAACTATACAATTTTACATTATCCGAATTTTCATTATGCAGACATATTAGAGAATGTTTAAAGTGTCTCCCCGGTTTTTTCGAAAATGCAGTTTTGAGAAAAAAACACGCTTGACGTTTACGCCCCCTTCGAATCCGAGCGGTGAGGCACAGAAGTGACGGGCTGTAACGTTTGAAGTTTTCGAAAATCGTTTTGAAATTTTGGACAAAAATTCTTCATATATAGTTCTATCGTTTGAAGAAAAAAAAAAAGAAATCGATTTTTTGATCGTTGTGAATGTATATTTGAGCCAAACGTTCGTGATGAATTTTTCGCTTTCGCGTTCGCTTCAATCATCGAATTCGTCATCATTCGTTCGTCCGTAGTCCTGTAATTGGAGTCTTATCGGAAGAAAGGAAAAGCTCTTTGAGGGTGGCATTTTCGCAGAGTGGCAAGGAAGACGCGTAAGGGGGGCGGAGGGGGGGGGGGTTGTGTGGTTCGTGAGGAATCTTTGAATCCCGATCGAGTATTCTCGAGTGAGAGACGGTCAAAGAGCGACGGGGAGAACGGGGGAGGGCGAAAAACGAGAAATACCACGCGCGAGTTTCGTAACGAGAGTCTGTACATCGGATTTTCTGGAGAGAGAAGATTAAGCGGTATAGCGACACGAGAGCAAAAAAGCGAGTAAAAGTATCCTCTCAGACGCGAGAGCGCGACAATGAAAATGGGAGACGGGTCGGATGATGAAGACGATACATTAATATCCCACTAGGTTTTTTAAGGTGGGACACCACTGTGACGGTTAAAAAAATCGATATTTTTGTTGCATTTTCTCGATGTATACATAGTCAAAAATATGTGGAAAAATGTTCAAGTTCAGGCGCGAAACCAGTTTAGGACTACGTATTTTTAAAGTGATTTTTATGATTTTTTTTACAAGGAATGAATTAATAGAATATATTCAAACTTCGGGTCTATGTTATACATATTTTCAAACAAATATTTCAATTTTTTCGAAGCATTTCTTCTGAAAATATGGAACGTATAATTTGCCGCCCATCGAAGGGCGCGATCAGACTTTGCGGATTGTGTACACTCTGGAAGCCACAGTTTTCATCAGAAATCAATGCGGTTTGAAGATTACTCTAAGAACACGTTTTGCTCCTATATGAACCTAACTCTGCCGACAAAATTAATAATTGTATTTTTTTAGAGATGCTTGAACCAAAGGGTACCATTTTTACCCGTATACCTTTTTTCGCTACAGACAAGCATACTTTAAACAATGATATTACCAAAAGTAAGGTCCACATAAAGCGTAGAGAAACTATCATTTTAAGAAATTTATTGAGGTAAGCGGTAAGAGAGGAAGAGAGAGAGAGAGATTCCAAAAATGACGTCCCAAGAATCCGCGGGTAGCCTATGCATTCGGTGTGGAAGTCGGAAGCGTGTAATTTTCCGTAATTACATGCACCTATAGTTTCTTGATGTGCTATATATAATGCGTTGCAACTGCGTAGCGTAATACATGGGCGAGACGAGGAGAGACGTGCTCGCAACTTGTTGGCAAGCACTCGCCTTCGTTTCTACGCTTTCGACCATTATGAATTCCTATACGCAAATGTAATACTTCGCACAGCCGGTACGTACACGCTCAAATACAAGCGAAAAAAAAAACAAATAAAATAAAATGACATCGACGTGGTGCAAGTGACAGGAACGCGGCTCGGGATACTTGCGCGACTAAATGTTGAAAAATAAGAAGAAGTATGAATAAAAGAAATATACCGAGCTATTTATTAAAATCTAATGTAAGTTAGAAGGAGAAAATTGCCCGGAAAACTGCCGGGCAATGTATTAAATCGCAATTGCGTATCACTTGAGGAAACTTTTATTCCTACGACCGCGATGGGATTGAAGTTTGCATCGTTGAAGTGCCAATGAAGATTGAATATTTTTTACTTTCTCGATTTTCTATTAGCAGACTTTGGCTACCAAAATGGCTGAAGCATTTTTCGAGATACGTATCGGACGATCTGCGATTCATATTTGAAAAGAGAATTTGGTATCATGATAAAAATAAGAAAATAGGATATAAATATGATTTTTCGTTGCGTTCCGACAAAGCGAATTTCAATACCAATGGCCGCGAATAATAAAGCTAATGATAATAACAAAAAAAATATATATATATGATCAAACAATAAGACAGTATTAATACGAAAAAAATAATGTATAACGATAGCAAAAAATAACAAATAAATAATCGTCATAATAATACAAAACATATTTTGTAATGTAAAGATATATTTTGTATTGTCACGCCGATTATTTATTCTTTATCATTCACTATAATTATTATATATTATTCGGTATTGTATTAATCTTGTTTTATTACTTTATTATATATATATATATATATTTATATATAAAATAAAGTAATAAAACAAGATTAATACAATAACGAATAATATATAATAATTATATAATATTATAATATATATAAATATATATGTGAATAAAATCAATGCATGGAAGGAAAGCAATCCGCAACATTTTTCGTTCGCAACACTTCTTCTTCTCGTCCCCACCGAGCATAATTCTTTCTCGCCGGGCCTCAGTAAGCTGCAAGTGCTGCAAGCGTATGCGCATTAGAATTTCAATGCAGCGAAAGGGTATGAAAAAACTGATTATCCAACCTGGCTCTATGCCCGTGCAGCGGGAAAGCAGCGTTATTGTATTTTTCAAAAGACGTCCTCTACGTTTCGCCAGGACCTCAACAGTGATGGAAGTTCTCAATGGAGTCAACAAAACATTTTTTTTTAACAATAAAAAATGTCCCGGAAAATAGAAGTATACCGAAATGGCCACGGGTCCATCAGTCCCCAGAAGGAGAACGGATAACGATAACGGATGTAGGGCGAAATGGAAAATTGAAATGACGCGGTGCAGTGGAAACGGGTGTGATCAGACGGACGACGATTATAACTACGAGGCGGGGTAGACTCAACGACGGACGTTGCGGTAGGACAAGGCGGAGCAGCCGTGTCAGGGAATTGCGGTAGGCCCTTGGAACCTGTTGCGCAAGCGTATCTTTGCTATCCTTGTTCTATATGCACAAACACACACCTTTATATACATTTGTCAGTGATTTTTAAGTCATGGGGCTCTACATAACGTTCAGTACGGAATTGCCCACTATCAAGACGATCCTCAAAGTCGAATGTCTGTCAAATCATATTTTTTTCATATGTATATGAATTTTTCGAATTTGCAATATATATATTATATATGGGTGGGTCGAAAAAAAAAATTAATTTTCTTTCGCGGTTCTCAACGGAAAATGTTGATACGTTATGAAAAAGTAATTCATACAAAATTTGAGAGCGCAAAACATTTTTTTAGGTAGTGCTCAAACTGTTAATTTTTTTCCTCGATTTTTCGTCAATTTTTTTTCTTAAATTGTTTTCTTACTCAAAAACAACATATTACTCAAAAAAAAAACATGACACTTGTTAGATGTTCAGTGATGTAAACAGCGTGTTCTTGTTCATTAAGTGGTTGATATAATTTTCACAACCGAATTACATATATTGATTCTTAATCTGCAAATACAAATGGTGTATAGTAAAAAAAATATTAAAATAAAAAATTGTGTATTGTTACAGAAAATATTAAATCAAGACGTACATTGGGTCACGCACTAACATTTTCTGCATCGAGATAAAAAAAAAATTAATACTCTGATAATCTTGAAAAAAAAACATAAAAAGGCGTTTGAGCACTAAACAAATTGTTTAGAACCATCAAACTTTGCAAAACTTTGTTTTTCTTAACATACTTCAATTTGCCGTTGAAAAACAAAAATTGATTTTGTTTTGAACCACCCTAATATATATATATATATATTCGTTTAGCGAGCGCGACATAAATCTGCAGAATATGATGTCAGAGAAGAGCTCAGCCTCCCAACGATGCACACTTCAACCCCATAAAGAGAAAAAAGACGTACAAGTAGAGAAAGGAGAACTACAAAGAGCGATGAATGATGGCGGTTTGTCAAATGTTTCTTTTTGTTTATTATTTTGGCTGACGGAGCGTTTTTTTAAGAGAAAGAGAGAGAGAGAGAGAGAGACAGAGAGAGAGAGAGAGGGAGAGGGAGAGAGAGAAATAGTGAGGCAAAAGGGTTCAGGACCAAAGGAGTGATAACGCTATTTAAATGCATCGCATACTAAAGGAATTCATTCAACCAACGAATGTAACGATAATAATAATAAATCAATATAATATATTATAATTATATTATAATATAATAATATAATTGCAATATAATAATTATATTATAATATAATAATATAATTGCAATATAATTGCAATATAATAATAATAATAATAATAATAATAATAATAATAATAATAATAATAATAATAATAATAATAATAATAATAATAATAATAATACTAAATTATTATTATTATTATTATTATTATCAAAACAATAATACTAAACAAACAAACAAGATAGTTGTTCATTTTATATTAATAATAATAAACTAACAAATTGGTTATTAATTTATTAATAATAATAAACAAACAAATTAGTTATAAAAATGTTATCGATTTAGAAAAATATCTCTTTTTTTAGGAAAAAACGAACGACACAATACCACGAAGTGAAAATCTGTTCTGTCCAATCGCGCTCGGCTGTTTCCCCTTGTGCTTTCGTTCGTTCTCTCCATTCGATATTTTCTTCTTTACACATTTCTTTTTCATACGTTAGCTTTGAAGCAGGATCGCCCTGAGGGTTCAGAATGGCGAAGAGGAAGTTCCGAGCGTCACGCGATTTTCCAAAGCGTATTATTATCGCGACGACTACGACGACGATGACGACGAAGATTCGCTCGAGCGTATAGACTCGACTATACCGAGCTGTGCCAATGTCAATGGCAAGGTCTCTCCCCTACTCGCTCTCTACGTTATACGGAGCTGGTATAAAATATAAAAAGAACACATACACACACACACACAGAAGAAAACGACAGCGTATAGACACATCGTATATTAAAATTGCGCAGAGTGCAACGCCAGTCGAGGAAGCAAGGTTAGCGCGGTGCATGCGAATCATATGTATACTCCTCCTATGACATGTAATTCGTTACGAAGGTTTCTCTCCTTTTTTTTTCACGATACCGAGGTCGCGACCGAAATTCTCGGGAAGCTCTGGCTTTCGTTGCAACGCAACGAAAATGATTTATTTTCAATTAAACAAATTTCATTAGCCATTTCAGACTGTGAAAATCACCCAAACGTTTCTACGGATCGTCATTAAAAATGTATTGCCTCAATTTGCAAAAAAATGGCTTTGGATAATGATAAAAATGAAACTGAAAAAAAGTCGTTGCACTCCAACGATGCTAATGAAATTTTTTGATTTTTTGAGCTTTTATTACTATACAAAATCCTTTTTTGCAGATGGAAATTTGTAGACCTCTAATGAGGTTCCTAAAGAATTGTCTGAGTGATTTTTGTACCCACAGCTGGTAAAAAAAAGTTTGGGCCAATGAAAAAAATGATAAACTTCATTGCATTCCAATGATACGAAGTTCAGCATCCATATTTTGCAGAAACGTCGTCGTGCTGTTCAAGAACGTTGGAAGATTTTCTTCTTTCAACGATCTCTGGAGAGAGAAGGGGAGAGAAAGAGAGAGAGAGAGAGAGAGAGAGAGAGAGAGAGAGAGAGAGAGAGAGAGAGAGAGAGAGGGAGATTAATGAAGCAGCGAAAAAAAGTTGACGATCCGAGAATGAAAAGTACGCGTCAGGAAATGTAATGACTATGTGTGTGTTACGACAAAACAACCACATCGACTTTATTACGTCGTGGGATGACAAGGTTATATTTTTTACCAGCGAAGATCAACCTCGAGCGTTCACTGAAAGAAATAGTCTTTTTGCGCTCGCCGATTCCAAATGAGTATGGAGGCTCGATTGAACAACATGGGATAATGGATACCTCTGAAAAATTAATGTATCCAAGGCATCGCTGCGTAATAATGCCACGAAAATTGGACGCGTTGTTACGACCGATCCGAAGAAGCAGGATATGCGAGGTAACGTAGGCTCGTACACCTCCCCAGTCATCAATTTATCATCACCATCATCAGCTGTCCACAGCTATGGCGCTTTGTGAATCTCAGCCAGCGTATGAATTCCGAGTCGGCTCAAAGCTTCTCTTTATGGTTGAGCGGAGTTCGGTTCGAAGATGACAGCTGGGAATAGCTGGAGGATGAAGAGGTCAGAGGGGAGACAGGAGGATCGATGTCTCAAGATATGCTGGATCCAGCTGGCAGTTTAGCGAATCTCATTGAGGTGGCAGCATAGATCCTCGAGGATTGCGGAGAAGATTTGACTAGCTGGATATCGAACTCATCACAACCTGGATCTGCCTACGAAGTCTACCTGACGCAAGTTCCGAGGACACTATCGCGGGGCTTTTATTCCGATTGGACAGAGGCAGATTTCCCTACAGTCGATAAAGGAGAGCAAAGCAAACGAACCTAAGCAAGCCCATCTATCGTGCATTTGATGATTCGACCTGTCGTTCCAAGTCCAGGGGATATTCCATACGATTTTCGTTTTCCATAGGAATGTGGCTGATTTCCCTGGGCAATGAAGAGCCGGCAACTTCAAATCCCAAAGAGACCTAACTATCGTACGTTTGATGTGTCGACCTGCCGTTGGACCGACGTCAGCGACGATTTGACGGTAGCTACGGCGATTCGGTTTCACCGAAATGCCGCTACGTTGCACCGGATCCGGTGTTCCGCTTATGCATCAATGCAGACATGCCCACATAGCGCAATTCTGGCACAGCGTTGATCCCAGCGGCTCGCCGTCGTCCTCGGATATTCGAAACGCGAGACGCAACGATGGCGCGCGCGCCTCCTCTGCCCGCGCTCCGCTTTAACCCCAGTCGCGCTCTCTATCCCCCGTCCCAGCTCTTCGCTGGCCGACGACGAACGTGACGGTGCGCCGCAATCGCCAGACATAGCCGCGCTCGAGCAACGAGAAACGCCATGTCCTAGGTAGAGGACAACGGGGTCGAACGCAGCTGCGTCATGAATATAGTGCCAAGTGATACGGCGCATTTGCAGCGAGCGGAGGAGGCAGGGACAAGAGCGCCA
The DNA here is from genome assembly GCA_951751655.1 of Ophion costatus. NCBI lineage: Eukaryota > Metazoa > Arthropoda > Insecta > Hymenoptera > Ichneumonidae > Ophion > Ophion costatus. The sequence continues at coordinate 15,078,072 of OX632367.1, forward strand.
GCGCTCCAGCGGCCGCACTTTGTACCACTGCCGTAAGTTCTCCCGGGCAGTGCCTACCAGTCCTCAATCAGAGAATACCAGGTGTAGAAGTGTGAAACCGGAATTTCCCTATAGATGGTGCTTGCCATCAGATTAGGGACCGTTAGACTCCTTCTGCAGCGCCATTATCTCCCTCTAACAGCTGACGAAGATTTTCAACACACAACAATTCAAGTACCCTACATCGGTATTTTTTTCTATAACCTTAAACATTTCGAGTTTCGTGCCTACGAATTACGATTTGCGGACAGCATTGGTTTTCTGTTATCGTTTGAAGAAAACTGCTGCGGAATCGCATCGAATGCTTGTCGAAGCTTACGGTGGACATGCTCTTGTGGTAAAACACAGTGTTTCGAGTGGTTCAAAAAATTCAAAAGTGGCGATTTTTACGTGAGAAACGAAGAGCGTGGAAAACCACCGAAAACGTTCGCAGACAACGAATTGCAAGCCTTATTGGATGAAGATGATACTCAAAGTCAACAAGAACTCGCGGATCAATTGAATGTGACGCAGAAAGCGGTCTGCATTCGTTTTTTTTTTTTTTTAATTATTTTCAAACTACAGACGTAATTTTTACAAAAAAATTGCGGTTTCATACTTCTAGACCTGGTACACTGCGCATTCTCATTTATCCGTAAGGTCGAGGAAAACGTATTGCTGTTTGTGTGAGCTGATACGTAGATGTGCACACAGTTCGGAACAGCGGTCGGATTTGACAGCTAATGTTTGTGGGTAAAGAATGCATGGAGTGAATCCTGATATGACGAGCCTAGAAGTGAACGAATGTGTTAGGGGCCTCATTTCAAGATTAATGCTATAGTTGTAATAACCAATGTCTGGTTGTACTTTAGAGAAGTGATTTCTAGCCAATTGTTGACTACTCGAATGACTTTTTTCCTCCCTTGGACTCCCTTGAACCAAAAGAAGCTCCTCTTTTCGGATCGTTCTTTTCAACGATCAGGTCCGTCATTTGTGTTTACCGAAGCGAGCGAGCAACCCAGTAAAGACGAGACAAACAGAATCATCCCACTCGTAAACCGGCATTCCGACACGAGTTCATGGCCAGAACAATGACGGAGCGATAACAGCAAATCCGACGGGGAATGAACGTCCAGACAGCTCAAATAAAAATGACATTCGATCGCACCACTCTGATGTATCTATGGACGCCTCAGGGTTGCGCAAAAACATCGACAAGTGGGCGAATAAAGATCACGCGTATGAGGGACTTTGGACTGGGTACAAATGGGAGGAAGAGAGCCTGGTTGGAAGTTGAAATGGAAATGTACGAAAGGAGGCAATAGAGATAAGAGAATCATTCGGCAACAAGGTTTTTGGTCCTATTTTGCTAATTGGACGACAGGAGTAGTTGATGGACTGAGTTGGGGCTTTTGCAACCCTGCTGGATATTTCGGGCTGGAAATCGAGGTAGGTCTTGCACAGATGTTTCTTTTCCTCAGGATGCATCAAAACTTGTAGTGAGCTCAGAGAAACGGAAGCCCTAATTAGTTGCAAGAACTTTACCGTCTCTAACTCGAGATCTGTGATACCAAAGTTGCCAACTTTGCATGTATCACCTGTAGCAATTTCACGAAGAGCTTCCACCAGCACCAGCATCGTTATTTTTATACGACAAGTAGATGCGTTGATGAGTTTCCATGAAAAATGCCACGTGGCAGAGGACACCCAGACGAGGTTGAAATAAAAGTATTGCCTATTGTTTTTCCGAAAGAATGAAGACGAAATTTTGACAAAGGTTGGACACTCAGCAGTCCAAAGCAGGGATGACCATTCGAGAGAGTACGTTCTCAATCGGAACGATCTCAAAATTACCGGACACGATTGTTTCGTTGAAACGAAAAAAAAAGTTCTACAATTCGATATTGCATGTGATCGAGATCGATCAAGTCGATCAGCTGGCATTTGGCGTCCGGAGTCACCGGCGATTCTGGAGTATCAATAAATTCAACAGCTTGATTTTCTTATCGGCAAACCCCAGCGCCCACACCGCGCTCATAATGCTTGCTAATTAATTTATCAAGGAAGGCCTTTATTGAACAGGCATCGATTATTGCGCATCTATCTGACTAGTCATGCGCATAAATTCTCTCCCACGATCACACGTGGACGGGTGCTGCTGCAAACAAGTTATTTCCAAGCACTCTAGCACCATTTGTCGGCATGAACTTTGTGTGATTCTCCTTTCCGATTTTCATCACAATTGGCCAAGACATCGTAACTATTTTGAATACGTAATCATTATTTACCGTTACGTTGCTACGAGCAATAACGAACAGCAATGGCGAACGCTAGAAATTAATTATCGACTTCAAAGTGGGCGACGACTGGACGAAAAAAATTCTAGCCTCGTTGTATCTCGAAACATAATATTTCTCGCCATCTCTGTTCACGACGAACAATGCGATGGGAGAATGACGCTCGGATGCAAAATTCAGTTCCGGATGGTTCACCGCTAATTGGTTCCTCATGTACACGCATAAATCCATACACGTATGTGTCCGATCACATCTATAAGCGTTTACTTATTCAAGCCACGAATTTTCGTCACGTTCACCGCGCGTAGACACGACACTAACCGACGAAAAAAAAAAGAGAAAAAAAAAACAAACACGTACTTATATTTGTAGGAGCGTGTGTACGTTTCGAAAAACTTTTCGACAGGACGATGCTCGCTGAATAGCAAACGAATAAGCCATTCATCTTTCGCGACGTTCATTCAAGAGCTGCTTCGGAATGACGGAATTAGAGACGCGAGTGATGGCCTGCGTGTGTATGACTGCGGAATCGTCGTGTATCGCCGCACCGAACTTTATTCACGAGTATTGAAGTTTTCGACGTTGAAAATAGATACTTTCTCGAGGGAGCGGACTTTTTTTTGTCTCCTTTCGAACAATCGAGACATAGTGTTCGAAATTTGGGACCTTTTGGAATCTTTAGTTTGGCGCTTTTTTCGGCCGAAAATGGCCAAAAGGAGACGAAGATTGGCGACGGAACAATTCACGCTCAGGGCGTCGAAGTTTGCATCGGTCCGATGAAACTAAAATTAGATCTTTCGAATTACTACAATTTTGTTTGGCCGATTTAGACTGTATAAATCGCTCAAACGTTTCTGCGTATTTTTATTAGAAATGTACGATTTCAATGTGGAAAAAAAACGTTTGGATAATTATAAAAATTAATGAAAAATGAAAGAAAAAGAAAGGAAATTTCACATTTGACCGACGTAACTTCGTGGCGATTATTTTGAAAAATTTCGTCACAATGTGTATATACAGGGTGTCCCGCTTATTTCGCCCGAAATAACGCGGGAATTATCGACGTAACAAAAGAATGTTCCACACAAAAGGTGCACGGTGTGAAGGGGGCCATCAAAAGCGACTAATTTTTTTTTATTTCGGGGGAGGCGCTGACACAATGAAGGTCACCTCCACGTTCTAAAAAATGGAATGGTACATTTTTGTCAACCATCTTGTGGACCACTTCAAGCCTCATGAAAAACTCTAGGACGTCGAAGTTGTTGAAGGTCATTCAAGGTCAGTATCGATTATACAAATCTAAATATCTCGGGTCACTAGCAAATACTTGGTAGTGTTCCGAGATATTTAGATTTATATTTCATATCGATAGGTGTCCGTGAATGACCTTGAACGACTTTGACCCCTTAAGGTATTTTTATGCGGCTTGAGGTGCTCCACAATATGATCGAAAAAAATGTATCATCCCATTTGAAAAAGTGGATGACCAAACAACATTTTTGAACTCGCCTCGCATTTATTTATCCGAGTTCAAGAACATTGCAATGACTCCAAAGTCATGTAAAGATCTTTCGGAGGATCTCCAAAGATTCTTCGCAGAACAGCGACCGTCGTCTATCCATCGTTGGAACGTAACGAAAATCTTCGTTTCATCGTTGTTTTCCACATCCCTAAAATAGTTGTCTGCAAATTGAGAGCTTTCTAAAACTAACGAAAAATTCTAAACTGATTTTCACCCATTCTCGCAGTCTAGAAACGCAAACAAAAAAATTGATCATGACAAGGTAGTGAATAAAAAGAAAAAGATTTTCATTGCATTCCAACGATGCAAACTGCAACGTCACTAACTGTCAATGTTTCGTTTCTTGGCTGCGGTCCCCCGAGGAAATTTTACGAGAGAAGAGAGACCTGATTGCATAATTGAAAATAAAGTCTCTCACGTCCGCGCGAAATTTATTTCTAGATCGATGATAATCCAAGTACCTACACCCCGGATCGTTGCTAATCACGGGCGAATCCTTTCACGGGGTATATATGTACAAATGTATACCTGAGGTGTACTCTCCTGCATCTGTTGAACAGACATGAAGATGAGGAACCTTCGCACCGCGAAAATAGTACGAGCATGAGTATGCTAGACGGTGGGGGGGGGGGGGGGGGGGAAGAGAGAGAGAGAGAGAGAGAGAGAGAGAGAGAGAGAGAGAGAGAGAGAGAGAGAGAGAGAGAGAGAGAGAGAGAGAGAGAGAGAGAGAGAGAGAGAGAGAGAGAAAGAGAGAGAACGACCAAGAGGATAGGTAGGAAAAAGGAAGATGGAATGATAGCGCAGAGACGTGTTGGTGGTAATTCCGCCGTTGCTAAAATTGTCCCAGACGAAGTAAATTGGCGGGAGCCGATGAAACAACCGCGTGGGAGTACTACGTGTGTGTGTGTGTGTGTGTGTGTGTGTTTTCACGCACTTATCCACAGATATATAATAATAACAACAATAATAATGATAATAATAATAATATAAATATAAATCGACACTCAGCTAAGCCACATAGTCCCAAAGATCTCATTCAACGACCTCCAGACGCAAATGATTTTAGCTGAAAGGATTTTGTCGGAGTGATATAAAATGGACGACTGCTCGAAGGTTCGAAGAGCCTCGAAATAAGGAACAAGGCTCCAAAGTAGAATTATTCAGGCATTAAGGGGGCGTACATAAATTACGCAAAATTTTCCAATTTTTGACTCCTCCCTCCCTTTTTATTGAAAGAAATAACTAACTATGAATACTAATTATGAATTTATACCAATGTTTATGAAATTGAAAAAAATTAAGGCTGATTTGGCGACGAAAAAAATTTTTCTTTATTGTCCCATCGATATCTTTATGAAAAGTTATCTGTAAATGAAAAGTCAACAATTTATCGATATCTATACAAATGTAGCTATCGTTACGCGTTTTTTATTTTGGTGTTTTTTTTTTACAAAATGCCGACAGCTTGGACACTTTTTCTATCTTTAAAGCCCTTTTTGGACTCAAGCGATCTTTAATAATAGTAATGATTGAAATTTTTAAAATCCTCCAGGTACAACCTTAGTCACTGCGATTACAAAAATGTTTTTAAAAATTTGAAAATCGGTGATAAGTTTTTGAGTAGTCGCTGAAACAAGGTCGAAAAAAGTAGTTCCGTTTTTCTTGATATAAAGTGATGTTTTTTTCTAGAATATTGATACTTACATTAAAGTATCAAGTCGTGGGCGATATGACGGTTTTTCGTCTTCATTATATTTCCCAAAATAATAAGAGCTTACAATTAATCTATTCTCAACGATGAGTTAACATTTTTTTAAACTTGAAAATGCAGAAATTTTGCTATTTCTGGCAGTTCTAAAATCGTGACGTAACGCAAACCTCAACCCTCCCCCCCCTCAATTGCGCCCCCTAAGTAGAATCATTATAGATTAAAATAAAAACAGTACAGTATCATTTTGGCGTAGCGGAATATACATTTTTCGCGTAAATATAAAAAAACTTATTTCTATTAAAAGTGTCCAGAATTATTTCTTATATTATATATGTATATATATAGTGTTGATGCTTAAATGTGTTGTGTTTTTAAACAAGATCATATATTTTCTGAACATCTTTACATATATACAGGGTGTCCTGTTATGAATGGACAATCCTGCAACTGTCGATACATCAGATCGCGTCACAATATAGGTTGGAATTTCAGTTTAGTCAAAGTCCCACGGTTTTCGAGACAAAAATCATCTGCTTTTGGTTTTTCGCATGCCATTTCTACAAATGATAACTTTTTTACCCTGTTTGGAAAAAAAATACTCTTGGTTATTTGTTTTGTTTAGCAGTCTTCTTTTTAACCTCAAATGTTAAGGAAACTTTAGAAAAAAATATTTTATGCAGAATTTCTTATGCAGTTGATTCATATCATTCGTAAAATGTGTATATATATACACATACCTGTATATATATATTTACATACTTTGAAAATATATTAGATTCTTCATATAGCAAATAATATGAAAAAGCACAAATAACATTTCATAAACACATTATTCATGTTATTTAAAATACAACTACATATTTTCTAAACGTGTCTCAGCTTTTGAAGACTTATTTTCTTTATATGAAAAATAATATGGAAAAGTGTGAAAAACATGTTTTATTAATAATGTTACGTTACAATAGGAGAAAAAATGTGTGTGGTGTAATTTTTCCTCGATCCGTTGTAAAAGTTGCCCAACAGTCGGGCGATATTTCTTTCGTTGTAGTCTCTCCTGTTAATTCACATTGCAGTACTGTGATTTGACTACCAGTACCGAGTTCAATTTCCAGCTTCATGGAGGAGAAAAGAAAGAACGTTATTTGGGCCAATATGAAATATTCGGATCTCGGTTTCGTTTCCGTTAACCGGTGGGCTACGAAAAACACGAAGAACAAATACAAAAAGAGCATCCCTAGAAAAGCAGCTCACCCGTACGACAGGAAGCGATGTACAAGCACCATTTTTCCGATTGCAAAACACGCCGGTGTCCCACGCTGGATCACCGCGGACGGAATGAAAAATGCATTTTTATCATGTGCACGCAGCGACGATGGGAGAAAGAATCAACACACAATGGAGCTTGTCGAGCTTCCGGGCTTTTTTACCAGCGGAATATGAACGGAAAAAAATCACGTGTCAGCGAGAAGTAAAAAAATGAAAAATAAAAAAATTACTGGAAAATTGTAGCTCGACGGGATTTACTCGAGGGTTGGAAAATTTTCGAAATTCGTTGCTTCGTTACGGTGTCGAATTTTGCCACACGTTCGTGAAAAAAAGGATTTTTTTGTTGCAATTCCCTGAAACGAAGTGATTGAAAAAAAAAACAACAAAGTGAAATAAAAAAGACGAGCACAGAAATGGAAATAGCAGGAAAAACTGCGTATCTCGCGTTTCCCGCGTTTCGTAGAGGCGTAACTTTTTGCATGAAGCTGGCATTGTCTCGTTCGCTGCTCTTGTGCACCTCCGCGAGCCCCTCCACGTTTCTACCTGCAATATACTGCACTCGAGAGCGACTATCATTTGTGTCGGTGAGTACCATTATTCCCGAGAGGATTGACACGTGCGCCAATACTTCGAAATATCCGCGTTCCCCTCGTCCCCCTTTTGTTTACAGGTGTTATTTTCAGCAAACAAATAAATAAACAAATAAAGATCATATATGTATGTGTGTGTTAGGGTGTGTGTGCACACGATAAAAAGGTGAGGGATTTGCTTTGCTAGATTTTGTTTATTTTGTTTCCTCCACGGGTTGTTTTCTTTCAGCAAACAATTAAATGAACAAACAAACAAGATTATAAGTGTGTGTGGAGGTGAACGCGTGGGTTCGTGTGAGTGTGGGTGTACGTATGCATACGATAAAAAGGTGAGGGGTTTGCTTTGTCTGGATTTTTTGAATTTTCAGTTTCTTTCACAGGTTGTTTTTTTTTCGGCAAACAAATAAATAAACAAACAGATATAAGAATTACATAAAGAAACAATTAGAAGTGATGAGACGTGCTTTGCCTATAATTAAGGAATACATCTTTCTTTTATGAAAAAATCAGTAGATCTCGCTCTTCACATTTGTGTACTGTCTCCGGTGAATTTCCGTATGATAAATCGATCGATCAAGTCCATATATATCATATATTTAAACAACGAATATACAAGTCAATTTGCGATCGCAGTGGTTAATTGACGAACGTTAATCGCCTGCCAATGACGATAACTGAAAATCGTCAAAGGTCGACTGCCGGAGGGAAAGTTGAATATGTTTATATCGAAATAGGCCGTCAAAGGCGAGATAATTGATGTCGATGAAAAGTGATTGTCCGTTCGGAGGGGAACGTAAGAGGCGATTTCTGCAGCGAATGAGCAAAGCGAGATTCGACGACGAGGTTACTCGATATCGAATACGTAACTGTGGAAATCGACATAACGAAATGGGTCCAAAATCGAGGATAGGACGAGGGGAATATGAATGGGGATATCTGGTAGCAACGTGAAGAGACTTGACGATCTTGAAGTTGGCGTCGTTGGAACGCAAAGTGCTTTTTTATTTTCGGGCTTTCCCATTTTTTTTTGGTATCGAAAATGTTTGCCGAAGCTTGTTATGTGTGGAAAAAATGCAATGGAGAATACGTTATTTTCGTTGCGTTCCAATGATACGAGCTTCCACATCGTGAGGTTTGACAGTTTGTCTATTCCTTTCGTAAATTTTAATTTCGAAAATGCACATTAAATATATTGTACGTTGCATCTATACAATATACATCTCTAGGCCTTTGTTGTGGGTGTAAGTGCACGTGGGCGGCAGCGTCTTGACAAACTATTCACAATAATCAAAATTGAAGAATTCCCCGTCGTTAAGGGGAGAACAAACACCTAAACATTTTTTTGAAAATGTCGATTTTTGTCTTTCAAAGGATCGTCTAAACATGAGATTTCATAAATATTCTCTGGAATTTGCAAAACAATCCGTTCAAAATTGAGGGAGTTATGGGCGTCCAACACGTTTTTATAAATATTACTTTTTCGAAATCGGTGACCACTGTATCTCAAAAATCACCTCACTGATCAACTTCAGATCATACGAACTTCTTTTACATATCAAAAAGCAGTGCTGGAACAAAGCAATTTTTCTTCCGATGCATGGTTTTTTTAATCAACGAAAATGGAGCTGTTTTTCACCGAGAATCGAACTTTCACTTTGGACTGAGGTCATTTTTTCCAAAATCGATATTTTATGGAATCCTTCGTCTGACCACTAGATAATTTTATGCAGAAATTAAACGCGTTTGATTTTTGTATTTCGGGTGATTTGTTTCCGAGCAGTAGGGGAGCCCTTTCAAATACAAAAAAATGGCAAAATATACGTAGAACCATACGCTTTAATTTTAAAAAATATTGAAAACTCGCGTTTTCCCAGCAAAGATTCGCGAAAATTTTGCTTTTTTCGGCCACGAGCTAAATGTAACCCGTTGAAGGATTCATTCGAGTAAAGGGTGAATAAAAGTCCTGCATATTCGGATTATGAGGAACCATCACTCTGTGACAATGAGCAAGCGAGAGTAACGCGTTACGAATGCAAGACGCATTGATGGCGGAGAACAATCGGTGAAAATCCGACAGGCTGAGTTAATGCGAACCCTCCTCAGTGTCTCATGTAAAATTTCCAACAATCCCTTCGGAAAAGTGCTGCTTTGATGGCAGACTAAAATTTCCCATTGATTGGACCCTCCCATAGAATTATTGAAACTCGACACATCAACGAACCACTCATAAGAAAGAAATATGCATCTTTGATAATTTTTTCTTCAATGTGACAATCCGTAAAAAAAAGTTTAGTTAGGATTGCTTCGTATTTGACATTTAACTATCTTTATTCTGCTGTACTTCAATAATTTAATAAATTTTGGATATAAATTTAATAACCCATACTTCACTAGTTTTATATCAGATACTGTACTAATACTATAATCTATAATACACTGAGAGAAAAGTGCATGGTATTTACAACAAACGCGCATGGTAAAAGAGAGTATAGTCGAATTCCCTATAGATTATTGTCAACGCAATCATAATATGGTTAAGTGCTCGACTATCTATTATCCCGGAAAAAAACTACTAACTATTGTAAAGACATTAACTGAATTGACTATATCGATATTGTAAAGTCTTTCACAGTAGTTAAGTTATTTCAGGGATACTCGATAAAAAAAAACACACTACCAAAACGGTATGATTAGATAGGCGCTTATAGTTGTCTTAACTATATTATGATTGCGGTAGCAATAAGCTATATGAATTTTACTATGCGCACTTTTACCATGGGTGCTTTTTTTATATTATAAATACTATGGACATTTTTCTCAGTGCAACTTTGTACTATTTGTATGGTTGACATTAACACTTGTTGAGTATAAACTGTTACAAGATCTTACGAAAAGTGACTATACGAACAATATTATGTCAATCGTATAGTGAAGACGTAAATCATTTGTCAATAAAGTAAAGACAGCGGTGGCACGTTATGATCGATATAGATATATTAGCGCATTCATTTATCAGTTTTTAGAATCCGGTATTCCGAAAACTATCGGGCCGCGCCAAAAATCCATTTAAGCAGTGACATGTATCATCAAAAAAGCAATCTGTGCAGAATTCCACCTATATCAGAGGTAGCAGCTATTTGGAAATGCAGCTGGAATTACTTTTATCCGTTATGCCAAATCTACGTTCGAAATACCATAAGTAGCCGGTAGCATAGTGGCAGCGTGCCTGAATATAGATAGGTAGGTCGTAAGTTCGAATCTCCATGTAGGTGAAATATTTCCTTCGATACGAATCATTTCAGGAGGTCAGGGAATAACAAATCATGATAAACAATCATACAGGTAGTACTCTCAATGGAAAATTTTTGACTTTTTGAATTTTTGAAATATCATATACATTTAGTAGACATACCATTCAATATGGTAGCAACCGCTATTGTTTGATAGTGTAAGGAATCATCTATTTTATGAAAACCTACTATATTATATAGCATTGACAAACAACGTATGCTAAAAAGATTGTTGGTTGCGGTTAACATATGATCATAGTCAACACAACTGCTAAAATATCATAAGCAGTACTATATTTTCCGCAGTAACCATGACCATAAAATATTATTGTTCCATCAGGGTAATATAAAATATGGTTGAAATATGGTTGAGGTTGCTATACATTTCTCTCTGTGTAGTCAAGTTACCAATACACCAAGGGTGCAGGGAGTTACTGTTTCCGAACATCAACTTTGGAGATCACGCTACCCTACCGATGGAGCACCACCAACGAAAAGCAATAGTGAAAAATCGTGATCGAGCGTGAAGTGTAAAAAGTGCAAGATAGTCGTCGTGGAGAGTACTGGAGAGGACGAACCGCCCGGTAGGACATCGATCCCCAGGCGATGAAATGCTCGTCGGATTGTCTGGTTCCCGTTGTGTGGTCGCGACAAGCGACGATAACCGGGCATCTGGCTAGTTGACGTTGTTGATCGAAGAGTGAGGGAGAAAAACGGAGAGGTGTCGGTGGGGAAGGAGCGGGAGCAAGGGGAAACGTTAAAAGGTTGTTGGCGATGGTTGCGTAACCATCGGAATGATTTTACGAAGTCGCCGGACTCGAATCTCAAGGGCATTCGGCAAACAGGCGGCCGCGCGAGGATGCTGTGGCGAGATGTTTGAGAGGAGGTTCAAGACGGAGGAAGAGAGAGAACGAAAGAGAGAGAGAGACACAGAAAGAGAGTGGGAAGAGAAAGAGAGAGAGAGAGAGAGAGAGAGAGAGAGAGAGAAGTTTTCTTGTGCTGTGGTAGAGAAGACATCGATGATATAGTGAGCAAAGTCTGTCCGGAGTTAGCAATAACGCGTCAGTCTGTCTGGCTGGTTAACTGTATCTCGAGGGACAAGCTCGTATACGTTGAAGCAAAAATTCACAAACGCGACTGTGATTCGTGTGTCTGTTGCGAATTCGTGCGACCGATCGGGTTGACACTCGTTTGGGCAGATACACATCCGCAAGTGGTGTATAATGATGTGGGATCGTGAAAGGTAGCGGTAATTGGGAATGAGGGAGATATAAGAAGGAGGAACGATTGCGACGTCGATTAACGTCGTGAGTAATGACTCGAAGACTTCTTACGGTTGGAGCCTTGATTTTGAGTTTGTGGCATACGTGATACAACGGCCAGACGGAGAGGGAGAATGGATGAGGATTGAAATGAGGTACAGAGGGAATAGGTCCGTTTTGCCAGAAAAAAAAGCGGCTCCGTCTGGGCTTCGCGGGCTCAGTCTGGGTCGATAACCCCGTTTTCTCGAAAAAAACACCCGTCGAGGACTTGCTACCGATGTCTGCGAGACTGCATTGTCCAAAAGAAGGAAGAAACGAAAACTAGGCGAATGAGGCTTCCCCGTCTTCGTGGCGTTTTGGCTTTGCAAGGGACACCTGGAAAAGGGACTATCCAAGGTATCCGATGGGGTTGACGGGCCTCTCGGGACGTGGCAAAATGCGATGAAGGCGTTCTTCGCGATCTACGGTACGTCGGATTGAGGTAGCGAGCTATTTTTGGGGTTTCGTAGCTACTGGGTTTCTTATCATTTCGTCAACACCGAAAGTCGTGGGTTGGCCGAATCGAAGAACCGTTCACTCTACTAGACTTTTAGACTACCAGACTTTTACTTTATATTAGATAAATTGTATGTTTTTTTTTCGGTATACGCTTCGATTGAATGCAGCTGACGCGAAAAAGGCTGTATATGTGACTCCAATAGAATTTGATTGAAGTCGAATAGACTTTTCGAGTCACTGCTATGAAATGATTTGTTTACCTTACGCAAATATTTGATTTGGCAACACAGGTTACTGCTTCGAATGAGGAAATGTCTATATGACTCTAATAGCAGTATCTTCAAGTCTGATAACCACATTCATTCCGCCATCAAATACACTTGCGTTCGTTTTCCATAGATAAATTCTCGAAACTCGTCACCAGACATTGAGTTATTCCAAATGGTGACTTGGAATTCATACAAGGGTGGATCTTTACGAAGGAAAATTGCGCAGGTTGGGTTTTGGGGTTATGTACAAAAAGGTCAATGCGCAACATGTTGTTGTCACTCGGAATGCGATGAACGCTCTTGTTCCGTCTACTAAACATTCATTTCAATCCGATAAATTATTTAGCGGATGTATTCCACTGAAACATCTACCAGACTTCAGTATGTGATTTCTTCCAAGTTAACACTCAATGAAATTCATTTTGAATGTCTGTTGTGGTCCAGATGCAACCGTTTATTCCAGTCTAATTTCAGATCCAGAATATTTCGATTGAAGTGAATAAAATAACAAGCGCATTGAATAAAAATCTGCAAAGTGTCGGGAATTCAGTTGATTCTAATAATTTTCCTCAGTGAAGTCTTTCACCCGTCTATTCGCACGCTTCTTCTCTACTTGTTGGTGCCGTATGTTGGATTGAGTGTCGCGAGCGCGCGTGACATCGCAAGCGGATTTTTTGTGCTCGTACATATTGCATCGATCACCCCGTGATCCCGTCCAACGTGTCGACGTTTCTCGCTAAAAATGGAATGTCCGCGACTAACCTTGCGGCCGTTGAGGCCATTGTTTGATCGCGGCACTGCTGTTGCTGCATGTGTTGTAGCTGTTGAGGACGTGAGTGCCGTTGTTGATGTAATTGCGACGAGTGCGATTCCAGCTCGTGATTTTGTCCTGTTAGAATCGACGGATCGGCCGATTGGGGGACCATCGACGACGTCGCCAAGCTCCCGGCCACCAGTTGTCCGGAATGTTGGGGCTGATGGTGTCCGAAAGTTTCGGATGCTCCACCAACCCTGTAATATTGGCGGTGCGTCTGACACGGCCACATATTGTTCTTTCTTTCTTTGCTACGATTCCCTCGGGCTTCAAAGCTGCCCACAGAGTGTTCGGATCTTTGGATTTGTTCGGTTTCGAAGTCTATCTGGATCGAACGAGCAACGGGGATCGAAGGAACGTCTTCTATTGTCTCGGCTGTGGGAGTCTTTTGACAGGATTAATCCAGTTGAAATTGCATTGGCAACAAGGTGTCGAATTGACGTCAAGTGATGACCACTTTGAGATTCTGACTGTGGACAAGCCGGGCGTATCAGTACGAATCACGTGACTTTTCATTGCGGACATTTCTTTGTTGTCTCGTTGGTTTCCCCCTTTTGCGTTTATTTCCGAACTGCACCATCGGTACGCGGCTTTCCGTACGTTTTCGTCCTCTTAGTTTCTTTCTCTCGTCTTCTCGCCTTCTGCAGAACCTCCGCAAAAGTTTCCTTCCCAACGAAGAAGAAGCCTCGTCGTTCTACATCTTTAGGATCGAATCGCAGAGTGTTTGAGTGCGCGAGCAAGCCCCGAGCGCAATCAACGCGACGTTATCCGCGAACGAGGACACCGCGGCGCTTCTTGGCTGCCTTATCGTTCGCGTTCATCAATTATTATTATCGTAAAGCGCAAACGCACACACCGCCCGATAAGGAGGTTCGGTGGCAATTTGTATGCGCGCGTTGCTTCTTCACGGTCGCGCAAGCCAGGAGTACACGAGAATCGGCGACAACAAAAAATCCGTCTTTGTCACAATCGAATCAGCCGGCTTTGACTTCGCGTTGGGTTCTCTTGGGCAACTGTTTCTCTCGCGCCGGCAAGTAGCGATAAAGCGGAGATTCGTTTTTCCTTTGTTATCTCGTGGCGGCGAATGCTGGAATCGCCGTTGCGTCTTGTCGACTGAGGGACGAATGAGGCGTGTCCTTCATCAACGAAAAGATCAGGAGATGTTGATCTGTCGATCCAAGTTGGTGAACTCTCTTTCTCCTCTTTACTCGCTGATCCGAATGTGATTCAGTGATTCAGTGATCAATGTGATCTGAATGTGATTCAGTGATTCAGTGATCAATGTGATCCGAATGTGATTCAGTCATTCAGTGATCAATGTGATCCGAATGTGATTCAGTGATTCAGTGATTAATGTGATCCGAATGTGATTCAGTGATTCAGTGATCAATGTGATCCGAATGTGATTCAGTGATTCGGTGATCAATGTCATCCGAATCTGATTCAGTGATTCAGTGACCGATGTGATCCGAATGTGATTCACCTTTCCTTCAGATTATTCCGGCGAGTGACAACTTCGATCGAGACTTGCGGCAACGATTCTCAAAGACACTCAACAACCGTGTTAAAAACAAACGTGAGTCAGCCGTCACCGTTGTACAAGCTAATATTGACGTTTTCTCGATGCTCGATAAGCTGATCTCGGTGCTCGCGCAGTACTCAACCGCCAAGAAAGAGGTATCGGTCGTTCGCGACGCCTCCGCTACGATCGCCACCGACGCTCTCGTAACTCTTGACCTTGACAACGTACAGCAACAGTTGCGAGGCCAGCGTTGATGGTCTCCGCTAGCCGCTCGAGTTTCCTTCAACCGCTCGCCGTCTCCCGCGCTTGGAAACGGCACACTACCACCGCATGCATATACACAACACACGCGCACAAATCTACACGTATGCACACACACACGCACGTACGTAAAGTCGTTTGGATTGCATTAGCAAAGATACAAAGACCAGGGGCGATTGCGCAGCTTTTGAAATACCGTTTAACGCGGACCTATCGG
Source organism: Ophion costatus (assembly GCA_951751655.1). Classification (NCBI taxonomy): domain Eukaryota; kingdom Metazoa; phylum Arthropoda; class Insecta; order Hymenoptera; family Ichneumonidae; genus Ophion; species Ophion costatus. Next base: position 15,093,609 of record OX632367.1, read on the forward strand.
TGTGTATCGTTCGTACGATGCATAGTTTGACATATATCAAGTAATCACTGTGGCCGAGCGTTTCGTAACGCCGAGTCGCACATTTGGCACCGAGGCGACTGCAGCCAATGACTTTCATTCACATTGAAAAAGTATCCAGCGTTCGAAAGCGTTGTTAGTCCAGCTGGATCCAGTGTTCCACTGATCGGTGCTCTGCCCGAAACTGGGATTGGGAAGAATCCACGGAGCTGTTCCTGGGACTCGCGAATTTTGGGAGACAGGCAACCGGAGGAGAAGACAATGGATGAGTTTATTTGGGTTTACGAGCAAGGACGATTCAACGGAGACAACAGGAGGAAGAAAGAGAGAGAGAGAGAGCGTTGGCCGAGGAGCAGTTAAATCAGAAACATGACTTGTTCCGTTCGACGGTCAGCCGAGGACTGGCGGCTGCCGGTTTCCCCCACCAAGTCGTCTCACGGTATTCATTGCCCGACGCACCTCCCCTCGGCCCTCTGGACGGCAGACTCCTCGTCATCGTCGCCGTCGTTGTCGTCGACGTCGACGCGATTCTCTTTCTCGCTCTCTCGTTCTCCCACTGCCGCATCGACAGCGATCAGCAGCCCGAGAAAAGATTCACGACAGCCCACACTCGGTGGTGTACACGGTGTCCCCCTTTGTTACTTATTTTCTTCCTCGCCCCACCTCCCGCTCGGTTTCACACTCCGCCGCTATTCTCTAGCCTAACCAAGTGCAATCTCAAGATAATAAAGTACGAAGTCAGCATGCCGCGCTCGGGATGGATCATTCCACCCGAGCTTGCTCTGCTCGGCTTCAGTACGTTCCTACGAACGTCCAACCGACGGAGAGCCGACGAGAGTCCCTCGCTTTCGAGGACACTTATCCTGCGTTCGGGTGCACGGCTGAAGGATCAATTGGGGTTCCGACGGCTGGTGGACTGGTGGACTACAATCTTAGCAGTGCTGACTGTCTTGAATATTCTGCTCCATCGATAGGTGGCAACAGTTGGGCATATTGAATTGGTTTGGGTTGAACTGGGAGATTGTGTGTTTCGATTCCAGTTGAGAGGCCAAATATCGATGTTTCGATTGCAGTTGAGAGGCCAAATATCGGGTGTTTCGATTGCAGTTGAGGGGCCAAATATCGATGCTAATCCACAAGCAAATGACAAACGTTGGTTGTTTCGGTGTACCAATTGACGCGGAAGTGTATGGAGAAAAAAATGACTATTTAGGGTGCCATGTGCGGTATCGGGGCTCTCGGTATCGTGTGAGACGTTCTTCGCGATCTGTGATTCGCTAAATACAAAGGGCGAGGCATTTTAAAGGGTTCGGTTGTCATTGGTAACCCTTTTCGTGTCGTTAATACCAAGAAAAGTGGCATTTTCGAGTCAATTCAAGAGGTTTTTTGTCGCTTCGCTCTGCGCTCATTCTTAACTTGTTTGAGAACTAATAATAATTGAAATAAACCAATTGAAATGAAAATAATTGAAATAAAAATAATTGAAATGAAAATAATTGAAATAAAAATACTTGAAATAAAAATAATTGAAATGAAAATAATTGAAATAAAAATAATTGAAATAAAAATAATTGAAATGAAAGAAGTGTCTCCCTTTAAATTCGGCCCTGGAGAGTCACGAGACGCATGAAGGCTCGTCTAATTTTCACCATGGAAAGGCCCATGCGCATTTACAATACCGCTCTATGTACCGATGCGTTGCGAGATTTTATCTCGCCTTAAACAGTCTTTATCACAGTTCCGATAAACGACTCATAGTAGCGAGGTCTGTCATAGGCCAACAGAGCTATGCGTGGTCGAGGACAGGATCTATTCCCATATAAACTAAAACGAATCTCGTCTATTGCTCAACGAGAACTCACGTCTTGTTAATACCAAGAATAGTGGTATTTTCGAGACAAATCAAAATGTTTTTTTTCTATCCCCCAAAAACTCTGGCAAGAATCGAAGTTACTGGAATGTTTGGTTCACTCACCATGTTGATGTCGTGCTCTCCGGTGTGGACAGCGGTGCTTGTGGACCCGAGATCTCTTCCTCGTCCACTTCGTCCTTCATTTTGGTCCGGTGGAGTTATCTGCAGGCACACAATAAGCTGTCTTAAAGTCTGTGGTCATCGCGTTTGCAATTGTCAAAACTCCCGAAGGAGTGGTTGCGATACTTTGGGCTCCGCTCTTTCGTCATTGCAATTCAATTAATCGGACCAGAAGGACTCCAGGGTCTTGACGGCTCGATTGTCCGTTAATATTCACGAGTGTCTAGCCGTCTAAAATGCGACGGTTATTATGCACTGCCATATATGCATCGATACTATCAATTCAACGTCAGAGGTGTGCAATGAAAAGTATGAAGTTAGCTCGTGTGTACATGGATGTGCGTTTGCTTCGGTCGAGCTCACTCACACATGAGACTTCGTATATAGTGCCGTATACATCCAGCCTCGACCTATGCGCGTTCAAGTATAGTCATCGTCATTGCAGAGTCATCGTCAACCAAAAACTGTCCAGCATTGGGCCGAAGATAGGAACGAGAAAGTTCGACCCCTTGTTTTTGCTTGTCTTTGCTACGTTCTGGAAAGTGAAAGATGTCACCCGGAGGTTGATGGCCTTGCTATCAACATCCTTGGCATCACTTGCGTCTGCCGGGGTGCAGGAGAGCAATCAATTAGGGTTTACAGCTCTAATTGAACATATATCGATCGGATCAAGTGACGACGAGCTCAGAGACAACGGAGTCTCGGGAGTGCGCGGTATGGCAATGGCATCGTATCAGAACCTGATTTCCTGCATGGATAGTTGGACATAAATAGGGCTTTGGTCGTTAGCACAAAAGAACCTGGCAGTCCAAAGGAATATTGCGCATCCAAGGCAATGAAAATTCTTTTCAACTTTTCTAATTCTTCAACGCATCACTATAAAAAATTTGGTTTGCAGACTTGGGTTGTAGATTTCTAGGAATCATCCTATGAATCGTTTGGGTCTTCGTAGCCTGGAGTTTCAAAAAAACGAAAACGGGAAATGATAAGAAATGTATTGGGTTCGACGGATGTTCAATATCATCCATAGGATTTCTCCATGGGAGCTGCAAGCACCGTGGAACATGATTCCAGGCTCTTGGATAGATATCCAGATTCCGGTATCGGAGCTACGAGACTTTTGATAATAAATGGATTCTCAGATACTCTCGTCTGGCCTCGTTGTTTGCTCTCTTGACTATCCAGTTTCCCCCTGCAGCAGGACGGTTTGTATCTGGCAGAGGAACTTTCATCTCGTTATTTCGCTTTGAGCAATCACGGCATGTAACAGCAAAGATTTCACAGTCATTCCTGTATCTTTTTACTGGAGATCCTAGCTCCGTTTTTTTTTCTCATATCACTTTTTGTATTTTATATTTGCAGGGCAATCTCGGGAGCTCCGTTTCGATATTTTTTGTCGTTTCCGTGTTTGCGGAGACTCTACAAAATGTTCGTATATTATTGTTTCGCGGGATGCTCCGAGGCCGAATAAACGTTCCAACCGGTATGCTCAGCGGAAAAAAAAAAGATTTCTCAACGACTCGTCTTGGTGGCTTCCAGGTTTGGCTCGCAAGGCCATCCCGATCACTCAACGTGTGTGCGCACCATTGCTTCTAAATTATTTCACAAGTTACGACGTCGTTAAAAACGCACAAACTTCGCGTCTACGATGCGTTACGGTCCTACGGGGCCGATAAATTTCGTATCACACTTTTCGCAAGTACATTAATCCTCGCTTCATTCAGATGCCTGATTCGAGGTTGAGTTTTTTTTCACCTTCGTGTGGTTTTTTATTCGAGGTATGGTCTCAGTCGAATTGGATGGTGCAAGGGGCCAAAAGGTAACGATAAAATGTGAGATGAACATACGTGCTATGATCGTAGATGTTAATTGATCATTATTTTTACCAATATTTAATTCCAGGCTACTTGTTTTTACGACCCCATCCAATTCAACTTCACCTCATACTGGCCACTTCACTATTCAGATAGAATCAAACTAAAAGCAAAGTGAAAAATGTGAGCGCCCTTTGTCGGCACAAGTTTTCTTCAGTTTCCCTGTGCCCTCGTGCAAGATCCATCAGCGGATGGAAAAAGTCCTTACGGAGTGAAAAAGTCACTATTTCCGGTTCTTGTGATGCCCCTGGTGGGCATTTCCCATCCGCCAATGGATCGCGGTTGCACAAGGGCACAGGGAAACTGGGAAAAACCTGTGCTGACGAAGAGCGCTTGTATTTTTTATTTGTTTTCAGTTTGATTCTCAGTTGCGTTATCACTGGATGTGCGATTTGCCTCCTGGCTGATGGCACGCAAGCCAGTGGCTGAGCGGTCACCCATCCAGATATTGACCCAGATCAACGCTGTTTGACATTTAACGCCTTTGCTGACAGTGGTGCACGCATGCGAAAAAGAAGTCGTGCTGCTTTCACTCCACGACGCATTTATCGACGGCTTGTAAAAATGCTATTCGTACGACGATGGTTTGATTGCTTTTCGATATTTCAGGTTCGCTGATTTCGGAACTGATCTCAAGTTCTTTAGGATCGAGACAGCGGGCCGTAGTGTAATAAGTTATTTTGTTTAAACGAAAGGCTATCCTCGAGGATTTTTCAGCTCATTGAAATTGATTCTGACCTCGGATTTTTTTATTATGTAGAAATTGATAAAAATATGTAGAAACATTTTTTTTTAACTTTCAAACCGTTTTCAGGGTCTATCTGATGGAAATTTTTCTGCCAATGACGAATATCACCGAGCTTTTGCCGAAAGGTCAACATTTCGTCGACCAAACGCAAAAAACGCATTTTCACAAGCTTTCGACAATTTCGTTTACAAAAATTGAGGGTTGCGGGGGCAGTGGATTGTCAATTTACATTCGAGGGGTAAAAATACGCCGATGTAGACTTATAAAAAAATATATTAAAAGTCTACAGTTTTTTCCCAGCTCGCCAAAAAAGTGTCCACACTGAATAGTTTGTCACTTCGTTGCCTTCTACATTTGAAACTCCTCTTTGTGCACTTCGTAATCAAATGCCCTTCGAAATGTCGGTCGAATCGGCCAGCTGCTATCATCTTTCAATTTTGCCGAAAGCACAAAACTTAAGCAGCTAAACGCGATAATCGTCTTTTCGAAAACTTTTGGCGATAACGAAAATTTGACATTTTGGGAGGGATGAATAGTCAATTCGTATTTGGGTAAAAATACGTCGATATAAGAACTTCGGAGAAAAATATAAAAAAATTTTATCCGTTTTCCGTACACAGCTAAAAAAAATTCTCTGAATCGCTGCTCATTTACTTTTACGTTTCGATTCGAAACTTCGCTCTGCGTCCGTTCTTATCTTGTTTGAAAACTAATAATAATTGCAATAAAAATAACTGAAACAAAAATAATTGAAATAAAAATAATCGAAACCAAAACAATTGAAACAAAAATAATTGAAACAAAAATAATTGAAACAAAAATAATTGAAATAAAAATAATTGAAACAAAAATAATTGAAACACAAATAATTGAAACACAAATAATTGAAACACAAATAATTGAAATTAAATAATCCCAGTTCTTTCCTCCGGAAAAAAGTGTCTCCCTTTAAATTCGGCCCTGGAGGATCATGAAACCCATCAAGGCTCGTCTAACTTTCGCCATGGAAAGGCCCATACGCATTTACGAGACCACTCTATATACCGATGCGTTGCGAAATGTAATCTCGCCTCAAACAGTCTTTATCGAAGTTCCGATAAACGACTCATAGTAGCGAGGTCTGTCATAGGCCAACAGAGCTATGCGTGGTCGAGGACAGGATCTATTCCCATAGAAACTAAAACGAATCTCGTCTATTGCTCAACGAGAACTCACGGTCGCGACACAATTTATTTTTAATCCCCGACCGGCCTATCACGAGGCTGAGGAACAAAACGCGGGTCTCGCGCACGTTTCGGGACGTTCATCGTCTCCTGTGGATCCGTGATGTTTGTCACAACGGCTTGACTTGCCTTCGCAGAAATTCCGTACGTTGTTAAAACGGTTTAAGTTCATGTGTAATTAAGATAGGACATGCGAGCGCACCGAGATAAGGAACTTTGACGTGAATCGTCAATCACTCGTTTTTTACGTACGATACCAAACGAATGCGAAATTTTCCGAAAACCTCTGTTTTTTTGAGATGGCCGAAAAATTTGAACAAAAATTTGTCGCCTTTTTAATAAACTGAGAATGTTAAGTCAGTTTCAATTGTAATTGCAATTACCAATTGCATTGGTAATAACTCATTGCTACGTGGTGCAAATCTTTTTTTATCAAATAAAATGTCAATTATTGTCACGTGATACAAAATCGATCGAATTTTTGAACTATGTATAGCAATTGAAAAAAGTATAAAATATCGTTGTACTTTTGACTAAAAGTCCCTGCAATTTTGCGATGCTTTTCGAATATGGAGAACTCGAGGCTGAAGGCAGCCTCGATATTTTTATCTTTTTGGCATAGAGAGGGCCCTTAATCTTTTTGTCCGGAAATTCATCCGAGAAGCCCGAGGGAATTATTCCCAATCGTAATCAAAGGTGGAACACCCAAAAGAGAAGGCTTTTTAATACGCTCTGATATATAACTATTGATGGGGATAGGAATGCATCGAAAGTTCTTATCAGTTTCTTATTTTCATCATCACCCGAAATTATATTTTGCAGATTTGTCGTAACTTACTAAAAAAATTATGTAGCTTAAATCCGCCAAAGAAAAATAAAAAGAAAAGCATTTTCGTTGCATTCCAACTATGCAAACTTCAACGTCATAAATATTTTTCAACGGGGTTCTTTATACTTCTTTTATTTTCAAAATTAATACAAACAATATTCTTTGAAAGTTGCACTAAAAAAACAAGGTAAATTTACTACCAATTTTTATAGGAAGTTGATGCAGGTACTTTATCCCTTTCCCCTCTAACTTTCATCTCATGCCATTAGAAAAACTACCTTATTTATGGGACGACGCGATACATGAACTTCATAATACGAAATATTTTTTTGCATATATATAACAAACAGAAGTATTTAAAATGGGACATCCTGGATCCTAGAAAATCCTGGATTTTTTGCCAAGGGCCTCATCCGAAAAACAAGGGATACTATTTTCAATTGTAATCCAAAGTACTAACAATAAGAAGACCCAAGAAATATAGAAACCCTTTTTCCATGTACTGATATATACTGATATACTCGAATGCCAGGAAAATTAATTCTCCTCGACTACGCATATTGAATTTGTCCTTCTTAGACTGCGAAAATCGCCCCAACGTTTTTACGCATTCTCATTGGAAATTTAGGACCCCAATTTGCAAAAAAGGCTTTGGATAATGAGAAAGATAAACAAATAAAAAATGAAAAAAATGTCGTTGCTTTCCAACGATGGAAAAATATTATAGATATATATATATATATAATAATTAATAATAAAATGTATAATAATAAATAATATATAATCCTATATCTTTAGGATTATATATTATTTATTATTATTAATTTTTATTATATAAAATATTATATAAAAATTTTATATGTATAAAATAATAAATAATACAATTTATAATAATAAATAAAATATAATCCTATATCTATAGGATTATATATTATTTATTATTATTAATTTTATTATTTATTGTTTATATATATATATATATATATATATAAATTTCATAATTATTTGTTGTATGTATATATAACACATGAAAATTTTAATTTCTCACATTGAATTTCACATTCATTCGGTAGCTCCTTACGTTGCTCGTTAAATTATTGCGAGCCTAAATTAGCCCTGTGCAATCGTTGCGTCCGTATGTTGCCCGAAGTCCCTGAACCCTTGACCTAGGTCTTGATATCGGAGTAACCACACCCCGCAACTTGACATTTAAAATTTCCAACAACAGACGTGCGGTATCGATGCGAAGGGCTTCGTTTCGCCTGTTATAGGCGATGGAACGTACTCTTTCCGGGCGAAAGAACGAGAGAGGAAGTGAGTAATCGATATGCTTGACCTCTCCTATAATATGAGATTAACGTTTGCGTCGTTAGAATGCAATGCAAATTATTATTCCTCAATTGCTCGAAGATTTCTTGGCAAATCTTCAAGACCATAATTTCATAATAATTTTTTGTGTCCCTTATTCACATTCTTGAATGAAAGAATTTTCTCACAGAAATTTTTTGTAGAATAATAAAAATGAGAAAATCAAAAGAAAAAAAAGAACTTTCGTTGCATTCCGACGATGCAAACTTCATTTTATCATTCCTTATTTTTAAACTCCCGCTTTCGTTCCTTCTCCTCCTACGCCTCCTTTGATCCAATAGAAGGGAGCATTGTAGTCTACAAATTTGAAGAAACAGAATCGATTGTTTTCTTTAAAAAAAAATATATACTGCTAAGAACTCCTTCAAAGGAAATTTTTTAACTCCCAATATTTGCGCCCACAAATGAGACCGAAATAGATCAAATTTTGATATAGGCCTTCAGTATATATCCCTCTATCGTTCGTACCTCGCGAAATTATTTTTATTACTATTTAAAAAATGTTAACTTTGAAAGAAATAGTGCGAAAAATTAACTTTTTGTCAGACAGTCGCCATTATTTTTTTTCTTTGTCACCTGTCATAATAACATTCTTGTTAATACAAAAAATTGTTTCATTTGTGTTTCAAAGGAATACGAGCTTTGGAACTATTTCCAATTTGGATTTTTATTTTGGATTCCATTTTTTTTACTGTTTTTTTCTCATTTTTGTACTGTTTTTCTATTGGTGGTTTAAAAACTGACAAAAAAAATTGACAATGTTTTGAACTTCAAAATATGGTAGTAAAAAAGGGTTGAGGTTAACCCTTTTTCGACAAGTACTGTTTGTTCAGTTTGACAAGCTGTTTGACAAGTTCTTTTTGACACTTGACAAAGTTCTGGACTTCGAAATATGGTAGTATAAAAGGGTTGAGGTCAACCCTTTCTTACTACCATATTTTGAAGTCCAAAACTTTGTCAATTTTATTTTTTTTGTCAGTTTTTAAAAAAACAATAAAAAAACTGCAAAAAAATGGACGGTAAAAATATTAATTTTTTTCTTATCAAGCTCGAATAAAAGGCCGAAATTTAGGCCTTCATACTACTTTATTGGCTCAAAACGAAGCTTCCGAACTCTCGACTCGAACAAAAACAGATTTATCAACCCGGGATTCGTTCCGTTTCGATAAATGAAGAGAAGAAGAAAAAAACACGTGTATGTATATAAATGAATTTTTCTTTGTGATCAACGGGGAGAGCGGTAAACATTGATGAGGCAAAAGTGCAACGAAGGTCTGGGTCAATAACGGCGTGAAGGTTTCCGTTCGAGAAACAACGATCGATCATCGACATGGTTGGCGAGAAGAGAAAAAAAAACGGAGGCCGGGGTAGGGCGAGCTTAATGTATAGGCTAAAGAGGGTGCCTCGCTCGAGTAAGTGCGAGGCGGAGTAATTGCTGAAGCAGCCTCGCCTCGCTCGGAGAATAATCCGTTAAAGAGGGCTCTCTCCACTGTCACACAGAGACGGGAGGCTGCTCTAAAATTATTTGTGTTCGTTCGGTCGTGTAAAATAGCTGCCGTAGCTTGCCTCTGACCTAGTTAATCGATACTCATCCCGAGGGGTAATTAGAAGTACGTACGTCTTTGTCACTCGCCGGCCCTTTCGGCTCCCTCCCGTCTTCGTCTCAAACATTGATAAATAGCCACGAAGCGACTGATGGCGTTTAAGGGGGGAAAACATTCGCCGATTTTCATGAGTTTTTTTGTTAACAAAAGATTTCTTCACCATTTTGAAACGTAGGGAATGTTTTGTTACTCATTTTGGCTGGTACATGGTATTTTTTAATTATTAATCTTTGAAAATGGGGCAGGCATGAAACGATCTTTTAAAATGCATTTTCAAAACTGGCGTGACGTATAGCTCAAAAACTAATTGACCAATGCGGATGAAATTTGGCATAAATCTTTCTAACCTCATTGTCTAAAATATGAACCTAAATGTTTTTGAAAATGAAAATAAAGCATTTTTTAATTGCAAAATGTAGCCATTTTTTCGGAAAACTCAATCTTTTCGTTTCAAAGCGTACCATTTAATCAATTTTTAACAATTCTCACTTTTTCTTAGTTCATATTCTGCGTATGAGTGTTATTTGAAGAAAAATCTTTGTTGGTTTTTTTTCAGATTAATCCCGCCGACGCTACGTGTCACGCCGTCTGACAACATCCACCCCAACCCGTTTGGACGACCGTGCCGTACGGCCGCCACTTTTGAATATCAATAAAAATTTTAAAAACCATGTAACAACCAAAAGTCTGAAAAATGATGAAGAAATCTTTGCTTTAAAATAAAAATCACGAAAATCAGAAATTTTTTACTCGCCCAAAGGTATCTCCCCCCTTAAAATTCTTCGATCGTTTCTCCAATGTCGTCACGATCGGATTGTGGACGTTTCGAAAATTCCAACCCGATGTAAAAACGATGACGATCGCTTGAGAGTCACGACTCCGAAAAATCCGCGCAGGGTTTTTCGTACTTTCCCTGTGCCCTCGTGCAAACGGTATACAGAGCTTCTTTTCCCATTTTATTCCCTGATATTTTTCTTTTCGAGTGCGTGTTTATGTGCAATTAAAAGAGTAAATAACGAGGGATGACTCAGATTTCTTCGTTTATATAATATTTGCGTGGTGGGAGTATCTGGGTCTTGACAGATTCTCTTCGCGTTATATCAGTCCGTTGTTTGCGATTGAACGAGAAAGACGTGATAAGATTGAGATGCCCGAGGCTGAGATAACAAAAATATTACTGCAAAAAGCCTGGCGATAAGGGGCTAGAGGAGGAGAGGGGCAGATTCGAGATATTTGCGGTTCAAGTATGAGGATTGTTTATCGGATGCCGCCGAACGATTTTCTGCGATACGTCAATGGCCGTAGATTTTTTTTCATAGCTTGTTCCGTCTCGATTATCCGGGTCACATCGTCGCGCCTAACTTTGTCATATGTACGAATAGTGAAAAAGTTCGAACGATTTTTGCGATTGCACAAAGGTGCAACAAATTTATGACGGTGAAGTTTGCGTCGCTGGAATGCAACGATGTAGTTTTTTTTCTCGTTATTTTTTTATCACTATCCGAAGCTTTTATATTGCAAATTAAGATCGTCAATGTCGAATTTTAATACGTAGATGGGTTTGAGCGATTTTTACGGTCTAAATTAAGAACAAAAAAAGCTCGAGTAAATGAGGCTGAAGTTTGCATCGTTGTCACGCAACAAAAATTAACGTTTTTGAATTCTGTTAATTTGTTTTTGATGAATTAGGCCTACAACAACCTTTTAACCAATTTTAAAGATATTTGTTTAGCGATCAACAATATAAATCTATGAAAAAAAGATCTGTATTAATAAAAATATGGAAAATAAAATGTGAAAAAGAACGTTCGTTGCGTTCCAACGATGTAAACTTCAACACCATCTCGAGTAATTGAAAATAATTAATTTTCTTTGCATTCCAACGATGCAAACGTCATATTTTTTTGCGGTCAAAATCATAAAGGTTCTATACTCTATTTATTGGAAGAAAAAAAACGCACAAGAAAAACATATCGCGCTATAAAGTGCAGTAGGGCACCCGAGATAAATTTATCAGTCCCCCTCCCTTCTCGCCCTCTCTTTCTTGCAGCATACGTAATTTGAGGTCTTTGTTAAAAGTGTCGTTCGATAGCACCTCTCTTGGCACGGAGAACTCGCTTCGACTCAGAGTCCAAGATTTGAATATAAGACAATATATATATATATATATATATATATATATATATATACGTATACAAATACATGTGTGTGTGTGTGTGTGTGTGCGTGTATGTTTTTGAATCGGTACACATCGGATCCGAGTATGCATTTTAGGGTAAACGTACACATAGATTTACATTAATAATTTGATGTACACGTCTGTCCCTATCTGTACCCCAGAAGTTCGTAATTGGTTCGTGTGAACGCCTTCGTAAATATTCATATAGGCAAGGCCATTCAAAAAAACATTTTTAATTTTAAAAAATACCTTTTTATCGGTAAATTCAGCAGGTGATTTTTCGAAGCACATTTTAGAAGCATTTCAGAAAGCACAAATAACAAATGAACCGTCTCAGGTCTGTCGAAGCCAAGTTGAAAATCACAAAATCATTAATAGCATTACTAGAGATTAAAATGATAAAAATCTTCTCAAGAAAATATGATTAATGCGAAAAAAAATTGAAGGAAAGATGGGCCCACGATGAGACTAGTCTAAAAAATCATAGAATGGGTCACTCTATTGAAAAGAATATTTTGAAAAAAATAGAAAAAGGCAATCATCTTTTTAAAGAAATAGTTTTTACTTTAGAAGCGAAAAACCTGGACATTGATCATTGATGAATTTTTTCATATTTTTTAACGAAAGTATGCTTCAAAATGAATAGAAGTTATATATCGACATTTGTCGATATGTCAATTGGTTCTGGAGTTATCAGCGTTCGAACGTTTCCAAAAGTTCCGACATCGACATTTTTTGAAAAATTGTAACGCCTAAACGGGAAGCAATAAAAATATTAAAATTGGTGTGGATATACCTTTCGTGGGGTACAATTTGCGAAAAAAAAATCAGGAGAATAAGGAATGGTCGGCGTCACGGGCTAGGTGAATAGCGTGGAATGCGTTGGGAATAAGCACTTTGAGGTGATGAGGCACTTCGCAGTTCGAAAGTTATCGCGCCTCGTACTCGAAATTTTAAGCGCCGTAGCACCGTTATTTTGTAAAATTGTACTATTTTTCAACTGTTTTTCTTTTATGTTTTCTCCTTTCGTTGTTTCTCTCTCTCTCTCTCTCGCTCGCTCTTTTGCTCGCGATGAAAATCTCCGAGACGAGCTCGTGGGGGAGTGCGCAGGCAGGGGAGATGGAAAAATGCAAAAATAAACAAGCATGGTCACTGCGATAAATTATCTTCGCGCGATAACGACGACTTTGTACGACTTTGTTCGACTTTGTTGGGAGTAGTAGAATAATAATTGTTGTCAACTATCGACCCAATGACTTGATTATACGTCTTTTCAACTACGCCACATTCGCACAAGTTACGCTCCCACCGAGCGTACTACTGCTGTCACATTTTCCTTTCTTACTATTTTAAATGCGCTGAAGGACACGACTTTGACGTTTGCATCGTTGGAATGCAACGAAATTTAATTATTTTTTGATTAATTGCATTTTTTCGGGCTATTGAGGCTGTGAAGATTGCTCAAGCGTTTCTAAGCATTCTAATTGAAAATTTACGACTTCAATTTGCAATAATGAATAATGAAAAAAGATCGCTGCGAGAAAGATTTCCAACGATGCTAGTATCGAAGTCATAGATTTCGATAAAAGTAGATGATAGAACGTTTTGGGGTGCGAGAAAGCCTTTCGGCTGGACCTCGGCTTTGAAAAAACTCATTGAGAATGCTGAGTAACGAGCTTGATTTTTATCGGACTGACAATCTACTAATAGTAAAATTAAGGTGTCTCGATATTTTTTTCGTGATCAGTGTAATGGGATGTCAAAGTAGGGATTTTCCACGCAATTAATACACATTCTTGCCGAGTCTGAGTTTTTTTTTAATTGAAGAATATCGATAAACAACGGAGTTATTATTATCTGAACAAAGTGACGTCATCGCTGCATGGCCAATCAGCGTAGGTGGTGCCGATGTTTTGAAATTTCGAAAGTTACGAAAATGACAAGGTGTAGAGGAAAAAAGTTCAACTTTCGCGAAGCAAACGACTTTGATCACTCGTTATTATCAAATGAATCAACGTATCACAAAATCATTCGATCCAACGATAGAAAATATTATAAACTACGCTCCGGTCGAATTTGAAATAAATCGGAAGAATACAATTTGAGATACGACTCAAGGGATTATGCTTACTTCTAAAAGTCGGAAAACCACTTTTTTCAAAACCAATATATGCTGACAGTCTCGTGAATTAATTGCTGTCTCATAAGCTCCTTTTCCGAAGAAATTTTCATCCATTAAAAAAAATGTAAAAAAAATCAAAAACAAACGTTCAAAATGTTTTTTCTGTTCTTCGTGAGTGCCTTAATTTGACGTAAAAAAATCAGACTAGCGTATTTGGAGCATTGAAAAAAAAAGAAGTCGGGAAAATCAGTTATTTTTCGACCGGCTACACTGTGATGATCCTTCAACTGAGAATCTACCCTAAAAGTGTCGATTGCACGAAGGAGCACTCTCGATGGACAGAGTATCGGTGAATATTCGGAAGTGTGGCTCCTGCTAGAATCAGGCTAATTTTTGTTTGGGGTTGTCTGAGGTTGTTTTAGGCTGTTTGGGGTTGTTTAGGGTTGTTTGGGTTTGTTTGAACCCTTGAGGAAAATTAGCCTGATTCTAGCAGGAGCCCGATTTCCGAATATTTACCAAAATATCCTTGGCCAAATACTGCTTTCCTGTTGTCTGGAATTCATCAAAATCCTATTGCCTACCCGGCGCGGCGTTTTGTCGAGCGATGAGAAAACTGACGTTTCCCCGGGCGAAATTTCGAGAGTTTGGCGCGCTTGGATTTCCTGTCGCATAAGGTGCCTCCAGCGCCATCTCTCTCGTCATGCGGAGGCTCCGTTGGTCACGGAGCGTTCGAGCTCGCTGTTGTATCGACTGGGCGGCTTGGGCCAATAACCTCGTTGTTGGGAAGCCCATGACCCACATTTTACACGACGACGAAGATCTCGACAAGACGGAGCCCCTCCCTTCTTCTTTCGCGATGTGGTAGCGCGCGCGGGCGCGTTCGTGACCCACACAAAGTCAACGGTCAAGCCTGTGTTTGTTTTCACGTACGCGGAAAAAGGCGTCGGGGAAGGGACAACGAGAAAGAGAAAGGGAGCGCGAGAGGGACGAACGTCGCACCATTGATTCGGCTCAACCTTCATTGTCGGACGACTTTCCGGTTGTACAAGGGGAAACCCGCGGCTGTGGGAGTTCCGCTGACAACGGGAGTCAAATGACCATTTGTGCTTTTCTTTTTTCAATGAACCTCGAAAAAATGCATACGACGTATACATTTATTCGGTAGGTGCTGATATTTCAGAAAAAAATTACAATTTAAGGGCCAAGTTATGCAGATTAATATTTTTATATACGTGAATAAGAAATTTCTTTCTTCTTCGCGTCTTTTGTGTCACTACCTCCGCGAAAGGGATACCTTAAGGTCTTAGGCCACAGTAACGGGTACAAAATCATGCGCGAGTTTAACCATTTTTTTTCGTATGAAAAAGTGATTGACTCATAAAATGAAGGGGAGGGTAGGTGTTCGCACTTTTGAAAAATCAATTTTTTTTGCCTTTTCTTATAGTTAAACATTTCGAGAATATAATCCCGAAATGTCAAGTCAATCAGAGCAAAATTCTCGAAGTTATTGACTATTTAGTCCCGCTCCTCTAACAGTGTAGCTCGCGTTTGAAGCTGTAGCTAACACTTCAAACGCGTTTTTCTCGAAACAACTTTTTCAAAGTCCGTGTTCAATGCCATTTGAAAACTACATGAGCGATTTGTTTAAACTTGGTACACACTTTCTACATATAAAATACCTCCCCCCAACGGTTAGTTTGAGTTTTTTTTTACATTGAGGGGCGTTTCCACCCCCAAAATGGCGGAATTTTTCGTGAAAAATAGCACTTTTCACTTTACATGACCAGCAAAAATTTATAAATGAAAAAAAAAATTATCGAAGTCCGTTGGGGGAGGATTTGAGGATACTTTGACTAAATTTCAATGGTACTTGATTTCAGATAATTTCTAGCTGAGATACCGTGAACACCGCAAATCGTGTTTTGCCAAAGGCGTTCTTGGAAAAGCTTTGTCACCGGCTTGTTTGTGGATATTTTCGCGTACAGATTTCACGGAATATTCTTGAAATGACACTCAACAATGTACAAAGGGTTTCAATAACTTTACTCTATCCATATAGATGAAAAAAATTCGCAAAAAAGTGTTTTTTTTTCACGCTGAAACCCCTACCCTTCCCTTAATTACACATTTATTTAGTATGAATATCAAGCTGTTAGAATTAATTTTTTTTCGATGCCAAAAATAGCCGACTACTCGAAACTTCTCGAAACAGTTTTTTTCCAATTGGCGTGACAAATAACTTCAACAATTTTCACTCGATTTACTTCAAATTTAAAAGTTATGTTCCCAATTGCATTTCGCAGAGAAGTACGTACGGAATTTCTGATTAATCGAGAACTTATCATTTTATGAGCAATTATAACGAAATTTTTCACTAATAATTGGTTTCTTAAGTTCAAATACCTACAAATTTTGAATAAAACAATATTTTTCAAATTCCGTACGCACTTCTCTGGGTATTCTAATCTGTTTTTTGTTCTAGATAAAAAAATGTGGATGCTAAATGTCACGCCACGGAGCGCCTAAAAGAAAAAAGATAAAAGAAAATACTAGTAGTCGGCCATTTGGTACATCGAAAAAAAAATGCCAACAGCTTGATATTCATACTAAATAGATGTGTAATTAATTTTATGAGTGAATCACTTTTTCATACGAAAAAAAAATTGTTAAATTCGCACATGATTTTATACCCGATACTGTGGGCTAAGGCCTTAACCCTCATTGCCTCCTCATTCCTCGTGAATGGTCGATCACGTGCGTCGACGAACAATTTGGGAGGGGGGGGGGTGCACATGTCTGTCGATAATTTTTTTCCTTTATTTCATTTATCATCGTCGATCCGGCTTCGAGCTTCGTTGAAGCCTCGCGATAATTGAAGTTTGTACCGTTGGAATGCTACAGACTTTTTTTTTCTTCTAATTACAATATTTTTTTCGTCAGATCACAGCTACGAAAAATTTATTTTAAGATCCTCTTATTAAAGGCCTACAACGTAACTCTATCGAAAAATAGTTTAGATGACAACAAAAATGTAGAAAGAGGAAATAAAAAAAGACCCATTGCATTCCAACAGCATCGAAAATTGCATTTCCTATGTCAATTAAAAACATTGCCTGCAAGTTTGCTCATCTTTGGAATGCAACCAAAATGAATATTTCTTCAATTGCTCACATTTTTCTTTCGCTGACATAAGGTTACAATTACACTTACACTTAAGTTTATCACTGATGTGATAAAGCATTGGAAACGATTAGACACGTATTTTTTTCAGAAGAGCACGGTTTCAAGGGAAGCACGGTTTCAAGGGAAGCACGGTTTTAAACCACCCCTCTAAGAAAGCCGTGTCGAGGGGTGGTTTTGCAGATTCACTCAGTCCATCGATCTGAATGAAACGAAAACCAAAATTCTGCTATGTAAAGCGATGAAACATCTACTGTAGTAATATTGAAAAATGATCGAATTGAGGGGTGACTTGTCGCGGGGTGGATTACCCCTCCCCCTCACCCCTTATCACTGTTTTTCCGAGGATAAAAAATGTGTTATAGTTTTCAATGCTTTGTCACTCATATGATTTTCAACAAAATCGTAGGTTGACTATTATAAGTGATGTTCCTTGTCAGGTGGAAAAATATCTCAAATGATTTTTTTTCGATCTTCGGTACAGATGTTCATGCTCATTTAATAATTTAGAAAGTTGGATTAAAATAAAAATAAAAGAATGAAAAAAAAAATACCAAACTTCGGGTGCATTCCAACGATGCAAACTTCACCTCCATAAAGCTAGCAGAGCAAAGTCCTCGAAATGGATTTAATGGTTATCAAAATTTTGTGCTTTTTATGTGCTAATTTTGTGCTCCATTAAAAATTTTTGTGCTCTTATCGTTTAGCGGGAAATGAGAAATCAAAAGTGCTCTGTTTGCTTAACATCAAGCTAGCAGAGCACCTAATGATATTTTGCCATATGTAAGAATCAAATTACGTGATATTTATGTGCTTTTTATGTGCTTTACGAATATCGAACAGCCAAACCTCTATTTTGTTTTTTTCGCCCGATAATGAGAAATCAACAGTGCTCTGTCTGCTTAACATCAAGCTAGCAGAGCACCTAATGATATTTTGCCATATGTAAGAATGAAACCACGTGATATTTATGTGTTTTTTATGTGCTTTACGAATATCGAACAGCCACACCTCTATTTTGATTTTTTTTCGCCCGATTTAGATACTCAAAAAACCCTCCAATGAGAGCATATACCATTTTCGTATATTCTAAAAAGAAAATATACCATATTTATGTGCCTTTTATGTGCTCTACGAATATTCAAGAGCCAAACGGCAGGAACGAAAATTACTCCCAAAACCACCCCTCCAAGACCCAAGCTACCCACAAATACGAGTATTGGCTATATTGCGATATCGCAAAATCTAAGTAGTCCACATTTATGTGCTTTTTATGTGCTCTACGAATATCCAAGATCCTACAGGGAAAATAGGGTTGTTTGTTTCCTTATTTTTGATTTTTTTTTCTTTTCAATAAACTCTAAGTGAAAAAAATTATCTTGGGCGGGACGATAACGACCTACGTTTGCGAATTGCAGGTTAACATTTTCTACGCAATCGGTCAGATTGAGTCGAGAAGTCTGACGACCCTGTGACAACGACGGAAGCAGAGCATTATTTATTTAACAAAGATAACATGGGTGCTCCTACCGGTTCTCGGAGCACAAAGTGCCACAAAATGCCATGATAATCACAAAATCTCCTGAAAATCACGAAATTTCATGAAAATCACCAAGTGTTATGAAAATCAAAAATTGTCATGAAAATCGCAAGATATCACGAAAATCTCATAATTTCATGAAAATAAAAAATTGGGGTTGTTTGGGTTTGTTTGGTCTTGTTTGGGTTTATTTGGTCTTGTTTGGGTTTATTTGTTCTTGTTTGGACCATAACCAAAACAACCCCAACAACCCCAACTTAGCCCATCTTAACCCATCCTAACCCATCTTAACCCATCCAAACCCATCCTAACCCATCCTAACCCATCTTAACCCATCTTAACCCATCTTAACCCATCCTAACCCATCCTAACCCATCCTAACCCATCCTAACCCATCTGAACCCATCTCAACCCATCCTAACCCATCCTAACCCATCCTAACCCATCTTAACCCATCCTAACCCATCTTAACCCATCCTAACCCATCTTAACCCATCTTAACCCATCCTAACCCATCTTAACCCATCTTAACCCATCTTAACCCATCTTAACCCATCCTGACCCATCTTAACCCATCCTAACCCATCCTAACCCATCTTAACCCATCCTAACCCATTAAGATGGGTTAGGATGGGTTAGGATGGGTTAGGATGGGTTAAGATGGGTTAAGATGGGTTAGGATGGGTTAAGATGGGTTAAGATGGGTTAGGATGGGTTAGGATGGGTTAAGATGGGTTAAGATGGGTTAGGATGGGTTAAGATGGGTTAAGATGGGTTAAGACCCATCTTAACCCATCTTAACCCATCTTAACCCAACCTAACCCAAACAAACCCATCTTAACCCATCTTAACCCATCTTAACCCATCTTAACCCATCCTAGCCCATCTTAACCCATCCTAACCCATCTTAACCCATCTTAACCCATCTTAACCCATCTTAACCCATCTTAACCCATCTTAACCCATCTTAACCCATCTTAACCCATCTTAACCCATCTTAACCCATCTTAACCCATCTTAACCCATCTTAACCCATCTTAACCCATCCTAACCCATCTTAACCCATCTTAACCCATCTTAACCCATATTAACCCATCTTAACCCATCCTAACCCATCCTAACCCATCCTAACCCATCCTAACCCATCCTAACCCATCCTAACCCATCTTAACCCATCTTAACCCAACTTAACCCATCTTAACCCATCTTAACCCATCTTAACCCATCTTAACCCATCTTAACCCATCTTAACCCATCTTAACCCATCTTAACCCATCTTAACCCAAACAAACCCATCTTACCCCAAACAAACCCATCTTAAACCATCTTAACCCATCTTAACCCATCTTAACCCATCTTAACCCATCTTAACCCATCTTAACCCATCTTAACCCATCTTAACCCATCTTAACCCAAACAAACCCATCTTACCCCAAACAACCCCATCTTAACCCAAACAAACCCAAACAAACCCATCTTAACCCGTCTTAAATATGGTATACTTCCTTTTCAGAATATACAAAAAAATGGTATATGCTCGTATTGGAGGGTTTTTTGAGGATCTAAATCGGGCAAAAAAAAATAAAAATAGATGTTTGGCTGTTCAATATTCGTAAATCACATAAAAAGCACATAAATATCACGTGGTTTCATTCTTACATATGGCAAAATATCATTAGGTGCTCTGCTAGCTTGATGTTAAGCAGACAGAGCACTTTTGATTTCATGAGAATTTTGATTTCATCGCCCGATTTTGATTTCATCGCCCGATAATGATATCGGGCGAAAAATACAAAATAGAGGTTTGGCTATTCGATATTCGTAAAGCACATAAATATCACGTATTTTAATTCTTACATATGGCAAAATATCATTAGGTGCTCTGCTAGCTTGATGTTAAGAAGACAGAGCACTTTTGATTTCTCATTTCCCGCTAAACGATAAGAGCACAAAAATTTTAAATGGAGCACAAAATTAGCACATAAAAAGCACAAAATTTTGATAACCATTAAATCCATTTCGGGGACTTTGCTCTGCTAGCTTTATGGAGGTGCAAACTTCAACGCCATACTGAGGTTGAGCTTTGCGTAAGCTTTAATTTTCGAAAATAGGAGTTGTTTTTTCAGAGTTTTATAGCATAGTATTTGCACGAAAGATTTTATGAACGTTCCAAAAATGGACTGATGTGTGACGATTTTTGTAAAGGATCGCCCACTGCGCTAGGGCGAACCGCCCCGCTGCTATTTACCCCTTTTCTTTTGGGTTTTGTCAAAAACAAACCCAAACAAACTGTCTTTTTTTAAACGGTGTAAGTCATATCTCAAAATGCATTCGTCCGAGAGAGACATTTATAGCATAGTTCATAAAATGTTCCATCGTATGGCCAAAAGATTTTTTAAAATTTCATTTGAGAATAATAATTGATCATAGTTGTTTTTTTTTTGGCAAAAAGCGAACTCTTTTCTACAGCTTGCCAAGTTCGTAATTTTCAAAATTTAAAAAAAAGTCTCCGGTCAT
Source organism: Ophion costatus (assembly GCA_951751655.1). Lineage (NCBI taxonomy): Eukaryota > Metazoa > Arthropoda > Insecta > Hymenoptera > Ichneumonidae > Ophion > Ophion costatus. Next base: position 15,114,843 of record OX632367.1, read on the forward strand.
AGGAAAGTTTTATATTTATCAATACAAAAAGTACTTTATTTATATTTCGTTATAAATGAAAATAACTTAATTGAATAAAAGTATTCCCAAAATATCCCCAATCAAAAATCATATAAGTAAAGATAAGTTGATAGTTTATCAATATTTCTCAATAGAAAAACAACTCAAACTTGGTAAGACTGTATGAATCGTGTTTAAAATCCCGACCTCGTCATCCCAATACAGTTGAGCAGATTTGAAAATTGTGGGGTTTTCACCTCGTTCATTTGAGGCTAAACGCCCAGAAAATAATTTTGTGATAACCGGAATATAATGAGGGCAGCGAAGGTTGCTGATAAAAGTAAGAGGCCTCGATTATTCGGACCCCGGTCGTTCGCAATTCCAATTTATGAAATAGATAACACAGTCGAATGAACCGGGTCCGGATAAATGAAATCTCATATCAATACAGACTTGTACGCACATATACGCATTGTTTTTTTAGTTGCTCAATCACGCGTTTTAAGAGGTTAGGCTACTGTGAAAATGACGACCACTGATCGCTTGAGGCAACTCAAACTGAAACGGTAGGTCCAACATATCGTGCAGAAATTGCAGAATGAAGGTAAACTTATGATCAGAACTATAGAACTGACAAGGAACATCCCTGGGGTGACACCCTTCGATTTTGTTGAAATTTGGATATGGTATAAAGCACCGAAAAGTAAGCGATACGTATTTTTTTTTATCGGCGGAAAAACGGTTTCAAGGGGTGAAACCACCCCTCGAAAAAAGGCATCTCTGGGGTGGTTCATCCCTTATTTTTTTTTTGCAATGTCACTATAGTGGATTTTTCATTGCTTCGGATTAGAAGAATTTAGGTTTTTGTTTAATTAAAATCGGTGCACTCCTTGTGTGTGAAACTGCTATATTCCCCCTAGAGATGCCTTTTTTCGAGGGGTGGTTTCACCCCTTAAAACCGTTTTTCCGCCGATAAAAAAAAATAGGTATCGCTTACTTTTCGGTGCTCTATAACATATCCAAATTTCAACAAAATCGAAGGGTGTCACCTGAGGGATGTTCCTTGTGAGAGTAAAACTTTAACCGCGTTTCTCTCAAAACTTTTTGTCCAAACGGTGTACACGATTTCTCGAGATCTAATAAACGGATTGACTTGACATTTGGTAAACTTATTCAGTGTAATAGTAGTTTAGTTTTGACCGATGTTTTTCTTCGTGACACTATTTTTTTATTAGTTATCAACCATGATAATGCCATTTTCCCTAGAAAAATTTCAAACGTCTCAAAAATAGTTTTTTTGATGATTGAAACTCGGGATCAAAAAAACGTCGGTCAAGTCTTAACCAATATTATGTGTTTTAAGAAAAAATGAATATTTTTCACTTTAGATCAACGGGGTGGCCAAAATCAAGTACACCGTTGAGCCCCGTCCTCCACGAGGTTGTTTGTAACTTCTTTGGTGGCTGAGATTTTTTTTGGTACACAACTTTGCTAATGTACATGCAAATAAATGTCCAAACGATTTTTCAATAATCTTATTTATTTGTTTAAAATTAATTCCTTTGAATAACCCTGATTTTCGGGTCGTCCGCGCAGCCTAACCCCTTAACGCACTCCGAAAAATATTCCTACAGTTTCTGTTGCTGCTGATTAAAGAATCAGCGGTCGAAATGTTTCGACTTTTGTTCTCGAAAGTGCTGAAAATTCGTCTCTCACGTTGGGGATCATAAATCATTCCGATAATTTATTTCTGACGTGTCTGCAAAATATATTCAAAGATTGGAAAATTATGAAAAATGAATAAATTTGGCATAAATAGCGATTCATTATGTCGCTCGAAACATCGAAAAATAAACCCTCACGCTTGATTACAGTTTCGTCAAACAGTAATTGGAACGCAACTATCGCAGCGAGAATTTTACCGCAAGACTCTTTCGAGTTTTTCCGTGTGCACAGTCTGGCAATAGATTTTAAAAAATAACAAGCTGGAAAATCGCGTTAGTATTACAGCACCCATTTTTCCATTTTCATCCAAAATTCCGACAGATTTCGCAAATGGTCAGTGAACATTTCCCAGGAAACTTGACGTCCATATGTCTATGCATCAGCTACACCGGATACACTATCTCATGGTCGTTATGCATCATCGGAAATTTCCGAACTCTTTCGGGTTTTCCGTACAGGGTTTGCAAATATTTCAGGGAAATTGGGCCCAAATGAAGAACACAATTTTTGTTTAAGATCAAATATACGATAATGTTCAATATTAAACGAAAATTAAAAAAAAAACTGCAATTTCAAAAATAATTTAACAACTCTAGAGTAAGAAAAGTACATTAAATGGAAAATGTTCTTTATTATATGGAAAAATTTCAAAAGCTTGATATTTAAAGAACTTTAAATATGGAACCTGTGCTTTATTATAAACAGAAATTTTTATGTCGGTGCCAAATAATGAAAAAAAAAAAATGTAAACACTTATCTACAATAATAATTGTGTGATTGTGTATCGACAAATCGACTGCAAATGTATAGAGTTGAGTCAATAAGTTTTTAGTTTTAGAGATTTTCAATGTTTGGCACTGACATAACTTTTTTTTTCATATAACGAATAATAGAAATATTTTGAAAAACAAGGAAATATTTGTATTCATACTTTTCAGTTAATTGTTTTCAAGTAGGTTTTTTAAATATAATGAATAATATGAATATTTTGAAAAACCCGAAAATATTTATATTCATACTTTTCAGTTTTTTGTTTTCTAGTAGGTTTTTTCATTCGTAAGTCTTGAAAAGAGTAAATTCTGGAAAAATTCCAGAGAATTTTCAAAATTCCCTTACTTTTCCCCGATTATTCTCGAGTTTTTCCGGTTTTCCGTATGCGTAACAGCCATAAGCTTTGCAAGCTTTACGAAACAATTCGCGCAGCAGTCCTCCGCATTGAAAAATCGACCAGATCGAAAAACAAAAAAGAAATCTGGGATAAACGCGGCACGGCTCGACGTTTCTCGCTCACGCCAGTAATAAATGCAAGTTGATTGTAGTGGTCGATAAACTCTTGTAATTCATGCCAACGAGGTTATCTCAATGTGGAGTATATGAAAAAAAAAATTCTTGTAACTCGGGTGGTAAGTTGCATTGAGTTATCGCCATCTGGACGGTACGAAAAGTCAAAAAAATAAAAATAGAAGCACGGTCTGCTGCTTTCCTTTCCCGGTGTTTTACACGCTTGACGATTTTTTCAAAATTATTATACCCAATGGCGTTGAAGTTTTCATCGTTGAGAGGCGACCATTTTTCTGTGAATTTTCACGATGCTGAAGTTTGCATCGTTGGACTGCAACGAGTTTAATTTTTTTCGGCAGATTTTGCTTGCAAAAGACCTTCATATATTTTTTAGGATATTCATTTAACCATCTACATTATAAATCTATTAAAAAAAAGATCGCCCATAATGATAAAAATATGGAAAATAAAAAGTGAAACGGAACTTTCGTTGCGTTCCAACGATGCAAACTTCAACACTATGAATTTATGGTGCTGAAGTTTGCATCGTTGGAACGGAACGAAAGTTCCGTTTTTCATTTTATTTTCCACATTTTTATTATTATAAGCGATCTATTTTGATAAATTTTTACGTAGATCGCAAAATAAATATCTTAAAAATGGTTGATGGATTTTTGTAGGCGAAATTTGCCAAAATAAATTAAATTCGTTGCAGTCCAATGATGCAAACTTAAGCATCGTAATTATATAGAACTACGCTCTCGTCTTTTTTACGAAGTTGAAGTTTACATCGTTGGAACGCAACGAAAATTAAATCTTTCTAAGTATTTACATTTTTCGCAGCCGATTCAGGCAGTGAAAATCACTGATACGTTCCTACGTATCCTTAATAATAATCTTCAACATCATTTTGCAAAAAAGTCTTCGGATAATGATAAAAATAGAGAAAGAAAAAAGGGGAAAAATATCCTTGCATTCCAACGTTGCAAACTTCAACGTCATTCTTTTTTTATGTTTCTCTTGTGAAAAAAAAACTTTTATTATTCCACTGGCTCAACTAGCTCCGTAGGGTGGTCAGTTCACGAAAGTCAGATGGCTCAGTTAACGCCACCTAGTGGGGTCAACAAAGCAACCGGACTTTTGCGACACTCATGTAAGTCTAGTGAGCAACGTTTTTATTACAGTTTTGTAATGGCGTTGCGTAGCCAAATAAACATCCTATCTATTTAAAAATACGTCTTTACTAAAGACTTCATTAATTCCGAGCTATACTGCGTGGAACAAAATCATGATCATGTGACCCCGCTCTGCCCTAGCTAACAGCTTTGCATTCGGGCCTTCTCGCGTAGCACGCGCGTTTGTTTACATTCGTATATCCGTCTTCGTCACTTTCCGGCTGCCAGCGAGCGCAGCGCCGTGGCGAAAATATTAGCTAATCCGTTTCTGGAGATCATCTTAGCCAGCGTCGCGTTCGACCTCCCATTCTCTCTAGTCTCTATGGCGTAACTGTCCTCGGGCGAATATCTTTCTTCGGGCTTGTAACGTCGTCACGGATGATATGGACCTTCTTCTTTACGTACGGGCCTTGCCATGGCCGACCAAGGAAAGACGGTCGCCTCGGTTGCTTCGTTAGCCGGCACCGTACAGATAGCATATTACCCGTAAGTAGCTTGTTTCTTCGCACGGGTTTGCTTTGGGATATTTTCTAGAGTACACAACGTACGGTGGGCCGTACTGGCAACCCCCCATTGTTGACGAATATCTTATCGCTCGGGTTGAGTGTCCGGCGTTGGGACGAAAATCACAATTGTATACATACACAAGCCCATGCATATGGGGATGAGTGATTTTCAAGGCATTCAACTTCGAAACCCTTCCTCATACTAGATCAGTCAACAAAAATAAATGTAAAAAAACTTTTTAAAGGCAAGCTTTTATTTAAAAGGTACTGTATTAAACAGTAAAAAACAATGTTCACTGAAATTGAGAATCAAAACAGTATCGGTATAAAAAAGTCCCTTGGTCACTTATCATAGGTGCAAGTTCTTAAAAGATACATAAACGTAGATATTTAAAAAATGTGGAATATAAATTTTAAAAGCTTGAGGCTTCCTTTCAGAAATCTTTGAGTAGTATTGGTACTTATGCCGTTTGACGCCTCAAGCTTTGAAAATGTATATTTCATATTTTTTAAATATCTACGTTTATGCACCTTTTAAGGGGCCAGTCGGCTTTAAAAATTTCAAAAAATCGATTTTGTTTCACTGTTTTCGAAAGTACATTTCGAACATACATTCAGAAATATTGGATTTTGTACGATGAAGGAATTGCCGATTGAGTTTAGGTAAAAGTTTTTCATAGTATAAACTTCAAACGCTTTTTTCTCGAAACAACGTTTTCAAAATCTAGCTCCATCGTATCTCTAAAACTAATAAACCGATTCTCTTGAAATTTGAACCACATATTCTAAACACGATTCGCAACAAGATGACCCTCGATGGTTCAAAAATTTTTATTTTTACTCTTTTTTTTTTGCGTAAGATTGCGAAAAAACGCGTTTTTTTACTTTTTTCGTTTTTCATCTGCCATTTTTTTATTTTTGATGAATCTTTATATCCGACGGTCATTTTGTAGCTGGTGTCATACTGAATCAAATGGACTTTGATTTTTTGGTTTCAGACCAAACTTTTTTGGTTAAACTATAGTTTTTGTACTTAAAAATGAATAAAAATGAATTAAATTTAAAAAAAATGTTTTTCAAGACTATTTATCAAGCTCAACAACTTTTATATTCATATCTTTCATAAAATCCTCAAAACAAAATCGCGAAAATAACCTTTTTTTCGTGGCTCCAAAGTGGACTGGCCCCTTAAGTACTTGCACCTATAATGAGTGATCAAGAAAGGGACTTTTTTGTAGTTATACTGTTTTGATTTTCAATTTCACTGAACATTATTTTTTACTCTTTAGTGCAGTATCTTTTAAATAAAAGCTTGTTTGTAAAAGCATTTTACGTTTATTTTTATTATTACTTTTTAGTATTAAAATTGGTTTATTTATTTTCCATGCCAGACCCCCATGGCTTGATGCACCATTAATGAAGTCAGTCCGCAATTATGCCAAAATGTAATTGAAAACTTCGTCAAAAGATTTAACCTTTTCAAACAGGAACGAGGCGGCCATTTATCGGATATTGTGTGTTCACACATAACCTCCATGTTTGCGCCTTATATTAAAATAAAAATATTCGTACTTTCCAAATAAATAATACGTTTTATTAATAAACAAAAATGTCAGGTCATTTTGAGACACCCTTTACATATTAAGGTACAGCCACTTGAATCGAATACTTATCCCTTCGAACAACACTGTTAGGTATTTTAAAAATCACACCAAATTCAACCTCGCCACCCAAAGTCTAAACGGTGATTAGTATTGACTGATTAGTCAATTTCTAAATGTCTAAAATTTTTTAAATATTCCTAAAATTCGATTCAATATTCTTAAAGTTGTCTTCCACAGCTCCGAAATGCTTTTAATTTAATCTCCATATCACTTTACCTGAAATTACAGCTACTTGAAAAATGTCCATCATTTTACGCTGTTGAAGTTAGCATCGTCGAAATGCAACGTGAGAGCTTTTCCACCTAATTTTTCTCCATTTGTATCGTCATCCAAAATGGTTTTTTTTCCGATAGATTTGAGTCGTACTTCTCTAATGAGGACCTTGAACAGAGTTTGCGTCAAAGTGTTGATCAAAGAAAAGTTTGCGCCTAGAAAAAACTGAATTCGTCGCGTCCCCATGATGCCAAACCGCCTTATCATTGAATCTTCAACTCGAGCACGCCTTTCTCACACAGCTGTCTAAAAGTAACGTATACCGAGTCGTTTAATTAAAAACGCTTTCAAAGCTGCGAAGGTCAGTTTATAGAATACTCCAGCATATTACAGAAACCTCGATTAATCGTCGAGTTATTCGAGTTTGAATTTGAAGAGTGAGCACGTGTGAATGAATTGGGCAACAAAAATTACAGAGCGCAGCCGCTCGTACAAGACTTGAGGTAGAGAGCTCAAGGCTGACATGAGTTAGGGGCATGATCGTTTTTTTACACCTCATACGTGTGTGAAGCATACACGTATGTGAAAACAGGAAAAACCGCCCAACCAGCGAATGCAGGGCACGTATGGGCACGCAGCTGTGTATTTCCAAGCTCTGCGCAACCTTTGTCCGCCGAATGTGAGCCTGTACGCAGTGTCGAAAACAGTGGCGAGGTTAGGAGCCCGGCAAGTCGATCGCGAGGTCGCTGGGGATGTGGCGCGGGGCGAGAAAGGGCCAGAGAGGCGCGCAGCATGGCACAATATCTCGTGTGTAGGACGCGTGTGGAGTGGCGAGCAAGAGGGAACGAAAGAGAAGAGCAAAAGAGGGGGACAGATGCAGTGAGGAACGAAGAGGAGATTGAGAGGCGCGGAGTGGGGAAAGGAGAGGAGGAGAGGAGAGGGATCGAGCGAACGGGTCAAGAGAGGGGCCGGACGGTGCTAACGATAAAAAAGTCAATGTCCTAAGGACGACAAGAGGGACCCGACCTTCCACATACTCGTCCCTACGCATCTCACGCGGTAAATAATGTTGGACGGTGAACTATCTCGTGACTACCACGCGACAGCCTCGCTCGGTGTGGCTGTCGCGCGTGGTGACATTTCATGAGAAAAATCCCGAGAGATAGAGAGAACAAGTGATACAGCGAAATCGAGAGGCAAGGTGGGGACTTCTCCCGCCTCCGATATAACTGTACTCCGCAACAATCCGTAAATGCACGTATACGGAAATGTTTTTTTTTCCTCATTTCGTTGAGGCGACCCTGATATTTAGCGGTCCTGCAAAATATGTGGATTCATCGTGTTACCTGTGGCTAGCGCCAAAGCCGCCAATGACACGTCGTCCGGTAATCCAATAATCCAGGGTACTTCGAAGGTGCCGGAGCACTTGGGTCTTCACATTCGTCATGGAACACAGCACATAACACCGTGTTAAAGTCTCTATCGATTTGCACTTCACCTCCCAACGCGAACGATCGTCGATCGTGATGTTCGTGGAACGAGGAAAAACAAAAGCGACAACTCGAACGTTACTGCCCTACGCGAAAGGCCTGATAATAAAGCTTCTTCTTTTTTCCTCGTTAGTTTTTCGATCGGACAACAGCCTCACACTCGGAGCGACACCGCGATACCGCCATGTTCCTTTCGGCTCGTTGTTTCTTCATCTCCCCACCACTCGCGCCAGCTGGCGCCAGCTGCCCTCTCACGGACGAATCCGATACATGGTTGGTCGCTCCGTCGGGAAGGCGAGGCAACGTTGCACGTTTGCAGTATCAGCAGGGAAATCTGCGGCTTGGGGTGCCTTCAGCTAAGCACTTTTTTTTTGTGGTGGGCAACTCGAGACGGTGAGTAATTAGGACACTCGGTCGGTGCAGGAGTTTGTTTCGGGTCTTTTTCATAGGTCTAATGGACAAGGCACCTCCGGACCTGCACTAGTGCCTAGTGCGGTTGGAGATGGTACGTGCCGTTTATCAAGATACGTAGCAGCGCTTTGACGCCGAGTAATGGAAAAGACAATTCCGATGCTACCGATGAACAGGCTGGGTACTCTTTATCCCGTAAGGTGGCTTTTTACTGATCGTCTTTGAACTTTGGATAGTAGAGAGAGATGAATTTGCAATTTTTGGGGTGGCTGCTGCGAAAAAATGCCATGTGGCATCAATCTCGAGTATTGGGGGTCTTTGTAGTCATCTTTAGTGTTGCTGTTTCCCTCGCTCTCGGCTCTTAGTATTTGGAAGTTTCACATCGCCGCTAATGCAAGTCCCTATTCGTTCCGGCGTTTCTCACAAACGGCCGCATAGGCACGCGCTACCATACACATGCCGGCTTCCTAGTACCTCACACTCAGCGTGTCTAGGACAGGGTACACTGGCAGAGCCCTACTCATAAATTACTGTATCCAGACGGAAGGCTACATTTTTTTCTCTTGTCTTCCTATCTTACCGACCAACGGTAACCGGAAAAATAACCGACTACGTTCAGGGATCAACACGGCCAACAGGAGTCTCTAAGAGCTTTCGCCAATTTCGCCATCTGTCGGGAGGCGACGAAGCGCTGTGATGTCGCTGCGTTGAACCTCTCAAGGATGGCGAAGTCAGACTGAGCGGTCTGAGCAGTATGAAAACTGATCAGCGAGAATATAACCCAAATGGAATTTTCTTTTTTTTTTGCCGTGAGCATTGTACAGCAGCGTGCTATTAAATTGCAGATACTTGGTAATATTGCAGATTCCGCTTCGAAGCGGTCGAGCCATGGGACAAGTCCAAAAATCGAAAAAAAAAATGATTTGCGCAAATTGCAAAAAATGTGTGCGTGCTGCATGGACCCGGTCTAGCAGGCTGATGATGATTTCACATTTGCCTTGTGCAAATCGTACTTGAGTTTTAAACGCGTTTTTTCTCAAAACTGTATTTTTCAATTTTTTTTCAAATACTGCAGAGCCGCATACATTTTTTGAATTCTTCGTCCCCTCAAAACGTACGATTTTCCATATTTTTGAAATAAATGATCTCGCGAGTTTCTTCGGCGTGGATAAGTTTGGGTTCCACCTGTATCGACAGTGCTCGATGAGGAAGGACTCTACAAAAAGTTACGCGCTCGTTGCCAACGGATTTTTTACTGACCGACGGAGGGCGGCAATTCAGATTTCCATTCTGGCCGCATCCGATAATATCGAACTCTGCGATGAAAAAAACTGCATTTTTCATTGCGGATAGGATAAGTCTCCAATCACTGGCAGAATAACGAATTAAAGTCGTCGGTATTCATTTGATGGATTGTACAATGTGACGGAATTTTATAAACACGATTTTTTTTCGATTATCAGTTTTTATCGCGGTTAGTAAATTGATTAAAATACTGTGCTAAGAATGTACGATTTAGACATCTTGTTGAGACTTTTTACCGCGTGCCAATCAATGAATCAACGATTTTTTTCTTCGTTATTCCAACGATTTTTCATTTGATGGGAATTCTCGGATATGAGGAATTTCAAATGTTCCAGGGACACGATTGAAGCGATTGAAACAAAGTCCGCGTACGTGAGGCTTTGTGATTCGTTCGGCCGTTAAGTCCTCATTACCGTCAACGCACCTGGATTATTATTACAGGCTAGAGCAAAAATCTCGACACCTGCATATTTGATGATATAAATACTCCCATGCATATTTACGTCTATATAGTTGTTTTTTTTTTTCGTGTTCGCCTTTTATTTCTTTTTTTTTAAATTACAACAATAATTGCGACTTATTCCGAATGATCAAGGCATACGGAACGTTAAGCTGCTGTTACGACAATAATTATCGAACATTATATTCATCGGCATTACTGAACTATTTCAATATGACCTTCAAGGCTCTTCCGTATCTGATCGTGTTCCATAACAGTCGTAAAGATGCAAATTACACCCGCTAGCACAGTCTACGCAAGTAACTGTACCGTAGAGTGAAATATTTCATTTGCTCTTTAGCATCAATTATTGCACTTTGATCGGGACTGCCTCGCCATCATTTTTATCAAATGCAATTTCGTCAAACTGCAGTGAAATGGCGAAGGGTGCCAATCTTCACTGCCCTTCGTAGCTATCCTTTCGCATCGAGAGCAAGCGTATCGTTCGTGATTAAATGTAGCTCGGAAGGAAAATGTTCTCCTGCCCCCCAAAGCAGCGCTAAAGTACACGGACGAGGGCATCAAGAGGGAACTTAATTATCAGAGATGGAAGAACGCGAGGCCGAAAATCTTGATGAAATCGGCTTATTTTTTCATCGTTCTTTTTCTGGTCTCTTTTTTTTCCCGTCTTTCGATTTCTCCCTCACCCTCGGTGTATCGCATTTTCTCGTAATAATTCTTTCTCCGGATCAGAGGACTTTCCTAGGTGGGTCGAGGATTGCAGCGCTTCTGTGTAGGTTAGCAAATTTATAGAGGGACGTTTCAGGGGTGCATAACCGAGTAAAATTGCCGGAGTCGAGATGGCAATCAGACTGAGCTGGAAAGGGGACGGTTTTTTCTAAATCTCGAGCTGCAGTCCCGGCAAAGATAATAAAAATGCATTAATTGCCAATATCAATTTCTGATTAGTGCTATAATAATAATTATTACTAAGCTGGTACTATAATAATTATGCACCGATAAAAATTATCAAAAGTTATTGTTAAATTTTGATAAATATTGTTAAATATATTTAACAATATAATACATAATATATTGTTATATATTATATAATTTATTATATATTATATAATATATAATAAATTATATTGTTATTGTTAAATTTTTGTATTATAAGTTATTGTTAAATTTTGATAATTATTGTTAAATATATTTAACAATATAATATATAATATATTGTTATATATTATATAATTTATTATATATTATATAATATATATAATATATTGTTAAATATAGTTAAATTTTGAATACAAAAAATGACGTACTATGGAATTTTCCAGCCATTAATTAATATTACTTTCGATATATCAATTTATATCAAACTAGCTTTCCGCCGGCGGGTTTGCTCGCGTGTGTTGAGTGCTCTCTAAGGGAGGAAATACATATAAATGGTCGAAAATGGCGAAAAATTTCGGGATTTTTTTTCAACGCAACTGCTGGACCAATCGTTTTGGAATTTAATGAGTATTTTGTTGCACATTAGAAGACACGAAAAATATTTTTTTTACTCGACAATAAGTGTTCATCAGCAGCCTGAAGCCAATTGTAGCTGAACGAATTTTCCCCGCGATGTCGAAGTGCGGCAGCTGAAGTTTTTTTATAATTTTAAATAAAAAATTCAAAAACCATTACATTTTATGTAAAAGTACGCTGTCGATAAATCGATAAAAAGTTGAAAAAGTTGAATATTGTAATGATGGCGGCACGCATGAAAAAAATCGAATTTTCACCAAAAATGTTCGTGTTTTTTTATGCAAAAAATGATTGTTTAATTAATTTTTTTTATTGAATACGAGGGTTTGCAATGATGTGTCTAAAAACCTTTGGTTAAAATGAATCAGATAGATGATACAGATGAAATAAAGATGAATCAGATGAAAATACGTATTTTACTAATTGCGTTGAAGTGCTTCAATACTACGTTTCAAGGAAATCTTCTGACCAGATTTTTTTTATTTTACTCCCAAACTTTGCCACCCTGTTTCCCCCCTTGGGGGTTGAATTTCTAAAAACGCTTAAATACGTATTTCATTAATTGTGCCAAGAACCACGAATACCAAATATCATGTAAATCCGACCAGATTTTTCAAAGTTTCCATACAAACTTTGCCACCCCTTTTCTCCCCTTAATGGTTGAATTTCGAAAAAGCCCTTCTAAGTCGGTGCTTAGGTCACAAAAGCAACCGACTGTCCAAATTTCATACATTAGCTTTAGCGGTGCTAGCTCGGCGTTGATGAATAGTCAGGACATGTTCTTTTATATGCACAGACGTAACTTTATAGGTCATCGTTGGCTTTTAGAATCCCCTTTGATTTTTACGGAGTGTCTCCCCGTCCGGTTATCGGACGAATAAGCGTTATGTGTTAGCGAATGTGTTAAATTGTTAAACAAACTATCGGGAAGAATAATATACACGTAGTCATCAGAAGAAAACTTTTATAATTTTAATTGAGTTTCGGTTGGTTGGTTGTGTTTGGGTTTGTTGGGTTTGGGTTGGTTGGTTGGTTTCGTTTGGGTTTTGGTATTTTTTGGGTTTGTTTACGTTCGGGTTGGTTTGTTGGGGTTTGCGCTGTTTGGGTGTATTTGTTTGGTTTGGGTTGGTTGGTTTTGTTTAGGTTTGGGTTTTTTGGGTTTGTTTATTTGGGCTTGTTTTTTGGGGTGGTTGGTTGCGTTTGCCATTTTGGGTTTGTGTGTTTGGGTTTGGGTTTGTTTTTTGGGGCGGTTCGTTTGGGTTTGCCATTTTGGGATTGTATGTTTGGGTTTGGGGTGATTTGTTTGGGACGTTGTACAGCGTGTACCGCGTGAAATTAGCCGCTGTCCGGACGAATAACAGGCGCTTATTCGTCCGATAACCGGACGGCTAGCTTCAGCGTTATTTTTAACCTTCATTTGTCATCGCACTGCCCAAACGAAATTATTTTTGATATTATCAAGTGTACTTCGCCATGTTTTATTTCTTTCTCCTTCATGGCTGTTGCCGAATTATTTTACCATTGTATTTTTGTTTTTCAATTCACGCTTCGGAGTATGTTTGTCATTTAGAATTTTTCTAGAGTTTCTCGCACAGTCTGGCTATCGAAATCAGCGTCTTCGCGACGACTTTTTCGTCGCCTAGTTTACCGCCGATAACTCTTTTTTTTTTCTCCTCGTGTCTCGGACGTCACACCCACTTAACGACTTCAATATTATGTGTCGCGATCATTAGAACGCATTTGTTGCAATGTGCATATTCGCTAGCCTCTCCGCAAGGTGGCGAGGATTGGTCCCGATCGAGGCAGGCCTCCGGAACGTGATATTGTAGCAATCCTATTAGAATTGTTAATGATTATCGGAGGCTGGACGGAAGAGAAAAAAATCGCAAAAAAGTCGATCTCGGTCGGAGTTGGTGCATGGTGCACTGCACGTGTGATAATATTACCTAGCCAAGCTCTAAATCCGCGACACTAATCGGGGTACGTTGTCACTTCGTTGAGGCTGTACGAACTCTGGGGTGATCGAATAGATTCGATTGAGACTTTCAACCGACTCGAATATTCATATTGCCGATATGCTGTACAAATAAATGTATCAGGCGATAAATCAATCATCGCGGACCGGGGGCCGATTAAACGGCTACTAAAAGGGCGTTAGTGCAATCGCGTAGATGACGTATCCAAACGTCGCAAAGTATGAACTTGTAACGTATCACGTTAACGTATCTCCTCACTTCAGACGCTAAAAAAACTATTTTTATGAATTTTTTTGATAGGTTCATGTTATAGATATGGATTAAAAGTTGTTACACTTAATAAATACACTTTCGAAATACATGTAAAATATTTTTTCGATTTACTGAAGTCACTATTTATAGACGGAAATGATAGTTAAAAAAATGTTGTCAACTTCTGAAAAATACGAAATTGGCGACCTGTAGACAAAGAGTTCGACTTTTGACCGAAAAAACAACTTTCGTAATTTATTATTCTCAGATGAAATAAGAAAAAAATTATTTGCCCACACGATAGAAAATGTTGTAAACTATGACGTGAATCGAAAGAATATATAAAATTATAAAAAATATAAAATATATTTATTTTATTTTAATATAATATAACATTTTATATAAAAAATATTAAATATAAATATGAAATATAAAAAGTATTAAAAAGATACGATTTACCCATTTTCATAAAAAATAATTTCAAGAGAAAAGTTTATGCAGGCTCTCAAAGCTACCCACCACCACAGCCTTCAGCCACAACAAAAGCACAATTATTCTTTGTGGAAAAGCGGGATTTTTTTTCTCCCGGTAAATTAGCCTCGATGACGGAACTTGAAAGCCGTGCCTGAAATTTCAACAAGCTTATTCGAGATTCTCGAATAGATTAACATTCACATGCATCTGTGGTAGTCTACGCTCCCCCTTAAAAGACCGCGAGAGCTGAAAGCATGAAAATGGCACGTTCGTGACCGGAAAGTTTATGACTCCGGTACTTTAGTACTGACGGGGGTGACAGAAAGGGGTTGAAATGGGGTGAAATTCTCTGAATCAAATCCATTTTCTTGAAGCGTTGGGAGAACCGGCGTAAAAGCTCGACCCCTCGAGTAGGCGATCTTTGCCACGAAGGGGGGCTGTCGTGTGTACGCACATGTCCGCACACATACATATCGATAAAAATTGAATGGAGAACGTGAAAAAAATGTTTTGAAAAAATGGCCTCTGCTCAAAACATTACGCACTCGTACGATCGCGTTATAAAAACTCGCTCTTCTGAAGTGCAATTTAAATCCACGTTAAGCATATGTACATACATTTCCATCAGCTTAATATCAACGAGAAAAAAATTGTTGCGTTTTAAACGTAGTTGCATATTTCTTACGTTGTTGCACATTTTCATTCCATTCCATTTCATGAACTTCGTGAAAAAATTTGTTGTGCCTGTTTGCCAAGAGTTGGCTCAATGATGGGTATTTTAAAAAATCGATATGTCATTTCGTCGTCATTTCGAACACTTACTAAAAACGTAGTCATCTTATTTACTACCGAAACCGTAAGTCTTATCGCCTTTCTGTACTTTCTATGACCTTCAATGACCTTATATTATAGGTCGTTGAACTCGCTTTAAGCTCCTCTTTCATGATACAGAAAGAAAAAAACATATCGATCCATTTTAAAAAATGGAGTTGACCTTCAAATGTCCGAAGTACCTCCACCTGCAAAAAAAATATTATCGCTATCGGATGGCCCCTTTCGTACTGTGCAATTTCATTTCAGCAAATATTTCTGTGAACCTTATAGTTTAAAGGATATCCAAGGTGCTAATAGTTATTGATCCACCTTGTATATACACACACATATATATATATATATATACACTCTGGACGATATATAATATACATATCGTCCAGTCCTTATATACAAAGAACACAGGCGCTTTTCTCCAAGGTCGATAATGAATTCATAACGGTGCTCTATGATAAATTATTTCGCGTCGAGAAAATCACGGCTGCTAAGTCTTTATGATGGATATTCCTAAAACCATATTCATGTTGAGAAAAGGCCCTGCCTACTATGCACGTTACACACACACACACACACACACACACACACACACACACACACACACACACACACACACACACACACACACACACACACACACACACACACACACACATATATATATATACATGTGTATGTTTGTGTGTATGCGTGTATATGTATATATCCGCTCGCTCACGTGTGATAGATAATAAAATAATATGCCGCGCATGAGAAATGAATGAAAGCAATTACGATTTTTCTAACTGAATACCACCGCAGAGTTTCGAAAATCAAGTTTGTCAACTTCAAATAAATCGTCGTATGCAGTCACGATTATAGAGTGTACGAAGTAAAAAACGTATCGTTTGTGGACGAAGGGGAAAATGTGTCACTTTATCTCGAGTTGACAAATTGAGCTTTGGACAAAGTACGTGTCGATACCAAAGCAGTGCTCTAAATAATTAGACTGTCACATTTGCCGTGTACGTCTTTATTTTCTCGGTATAAAATACATCTTTGAATGTCGTTCTCTCGTGCCGAATTTTTGGAGGACATGTAACTTGCTTAGGAAACGGAAGGACTATTTTTCAGTAGAGTATTATTTTGTGAGTCCCGAAATGAACCCTTTCTCATCACGACCTACCGGCACTTTGCGGATGTGGCCTAACTTCTGTTGCGTCCACATCCGTCTTGAGGTAGCATTGTTATCTCGAAATTTGAAAAAAAAATCGGTTTTATCGAGCTTGTAGGATGAGAAGAAAACTGGGGAAAACTGGGGATAATCAACGTTTGGCATATGGAATTTTTTGTAATTGTTTTTTCTGAATCTGGTATCAAACATCACCATACTCATACAGATCAAGAAGATGTTTGGTTTTTTTTCACGTTCGTTACAACGTCCACAATACTGCTGTAAATAAACGTCCGAGAGTACATGATAATAATTTTTTCTTCCAATTTGTAAATTTTCTCGAAGATCAATAAACATGTGTAAAAAAATTCAAATAGGAACCCTGGAACAGTTAAACAGTTATGCCATTATGAAAATCACGTTCCAAACAGCACTTTAGACAACAATGTTACCTTGAAGGGTTATTAGTAGATGTAAAAATCGAAAAATCACTCTTTCAAAACCAATATATTTTGACGGTACATCACTCTATAAATGTTTCCTGAAAATTCAAGGTTTTCGGATGAAAACTGACAGAATTATAGGCTGTGACGATCTTTCTGGAATGTTAAGGGCTTTTTCTAGATGTAAAGATATAGTATTTGGTCGAAGGACTTTTTTTCCTCTGTATACTTTCGATTTGATGAACGAAAAATGAACATTTTTTTCCCAAAAAATCAAGATTTCCTGAACGCGCAGCATGTTCTTAAAATTTGATGTTTCAGAAAGTCCTTCGATTAATCATAGGATAAACTAATAAACTAACGAAATCTTTTTTATTTTTTTACATTGGATAACCATTGCTCTTCTGGAGAGGCATTGTTCACCGCAAAAGACGTTTTTGAGAGGTGCTTCCTGGACATTAGCTGTAAATCGATTATAATTGAATATTTGTACGCAAAAAATTACAGTGTTCTTCAGACGATACTTTTTTGAATAGCTCATTTCTGTAAAAATTCATCAGCACGGCTTCGAAAAACAAATGCCAAAAATGAGCTGTTTTCGACTGTTAGCACTAGGCTAAACCCCTTAAGCTACACGAAAATGGTACCTTGGAAAGACTTCATTGGAGCATCCACCCCCATCGCGATACACTGTGGCTGGACGACAGTAAACAGTTCGAATAAATGGCAACATGACGATAAATGGGTACATCAAAAGGTGTCTTGCTACTTTGGAGTCCTACTTTGTGTCCGGCCCTGACCAGACTTGCCTTGTCTGATTGACCTGACAGGGCCCTCCGACGCAACAAACCGGGAAGATCACAAAATCGTTTCTCACGGTTTACCCTCTATGTTTGTTAAGTACAATCTTCTGGCCGGGATACATTGCGAGCAAGTACATTTTCACGTAACGACTACCCGGCCAGACCACTGACATGGTCTGCAAAGTGGAGCCGGTCTTCAAGAACTGAACAAAAGTTACTTTGCTTTTCACCCCATCAAAGATACTTACAGTCAATTGGGGTGAAACTAATACATCTGTTGTAATTCTATTCATCACTAAAAGCATTCGTTTAATCAATGATAATCGACGAGGATGACAATGCTTATCACAAATACCGGGATTATGATAACTAATGATTTGAGCATAAAGAATAGTCAAATTATTTCAAGAGGCCAAAAAGTAAAATAGTTCATTCATGATTTTTGAACGCCATGTTGAAAAATATCAATGTTCTGGCCGGGAAGACATTACCTGAATGTACTTCGCCAACAATCCGCCAGGTGGCTACAAGCCAAGTGCTTCGCGTAAGCAAGGTACCATCGTACGAGGATAAAAGTTCGTCCTGTAAGTTGTACCACGTACAGAAGTGGCATGCTTGCTGCGTACACTTACGCCAACGATTCTGCGATACTTGTGAAATAACCCTTTGCACTCCAGGTCTTTTTCGCTCGGATAGTGATGCGTGCACGTTTTTCTGTCTCTCTGCCTATCAGGAAATGCGAACGAGTGTATGCATACACTCATATACTACCTTAGCAAGTAGATAACCAACAAACAACATGTTGTCGAAACACTACATTGAATACACTCCCGATTTTACCTCCTCAAGGATTCCAAAAATTTCTGGTCATTTATCGCCTGTTCTCTGGCCCGTTCCTGATGACTTTCCCCGAAAAGGAACGGCGCACTGGGACCTAGCATTAGATCCTTTACACTGCGAACCTATTCCAGGGTGGGAGGCCATACCAGAGCCCTATATTGTCTCAGGGAGGCAGCTCAGGGGCAGTACTTTTTCTCAACTGAAACTTTCTGAAGACACATTCGTGGCGAGGGACAACGACACGAATGTAGCCTTGTTGCGGAGGCGTGGTGCGTACAGGCGAAGCGAAGCATAATTTCTCAAGTATCTTTTGCTCTCGCCCTCTTGTCGCACGTTTGCTGCAAAACGATCATTCCACACGAGCGCGTCCAATGTCAATTAGTCCACTACCACTGACACCAGGCAGGTTCGACCCTGACTAATTGGGACAAGCGTTTCGATCGATTAACTCGACGAAAGTCATCGCGGCTTTTCGAATCTCGATGACTAGTCGTATGGCAATCCGGATTTTTCGTTACGATTAATCGCGAGCAATCGATACTTACGATTTCGTGCCGTTTATTGATTGATCAAACGACATACGCTCCCGGTCGCTCCGATCAAAGTTATTCCTCGGTCGAGGAACGAGCAGACTGGTTTTCGTTTTAGTGTCCATTAGTAAGCTTTGCATTTGCTTGCAATTGGAAAGAAATTCCATTTCGTCGTGTCGGGAATTGAGGTATCTGTTCGCTCTGGTAGTCCGACCTTGATTTGGAACTGGTAGTTGGATATGAAAATTGAGTCATATTGAAAGTCATTAAAATCTGCTACTATTCATGTAAAGGCGATCTTGAAGTCACTGGGGTCCACATAAGGCTGAGTACGTGGACTATAACTTAGCATGAGAACGGTTCTCGAAGGCGAATGTCTCCAAAACCACTTTTCTCCAAGTATACAGTCTCTTTTTACCAATATATTTGAGAATTTTTGTAATCCTGCTTCTCTGGATCGCGAACCATTGTGTTTTTCGAGGCAGCATCAAATTATTGCAAAAACGATGACACGAGGTCAACACTGAGAAAGGTCGAAATTGTTGTCAATTGAAACATTCAAGAAGTTCCCACGAGCATAAAAGTCGAATGATCCAATTTTTTGCTTTTGGACGATGGAAAACTGGCAGGAAGGAACCCGTTCTTTGGAGGAATTTATTGGGTCTCGTTAGATCCAATGACATAAAATGACGCTTTCCGAACGGAACTGTCACGAAAATCCAATAAAAACTGAAGTCTGTTTATTTCTCATACGATATTGATCAAACGATACATGTACTCGTAATGGACGAATGTTGGAGGCCTTTTGTCAGGTTGTACGATCACCGTGAAAAAAGAAATGCACAAGTCTTCCGCGTGTACACGATGCATAGGAGTCTTTCTCCCCGTCTGGCTCGACACGCGTTAAGGCATCATTATTCAGATGAAAGAAAAATAAACAATCAAATGTATCGCGAGTGTACGCGGTGGCCGAGCGAACACCTTTCACTGACGTCTGACGTCTCGAATATTAATGAGATTCACGGCGAGAGCTCATTGTCTCGACGAGTTGTCTAGCCGGTATTGCTGTTGCACTATTATTAGCTTGAAATCCCTCACCTCCGTTTTACTCCCCTCGCAACGCGTTCGCGGATCTATGGATCTCCGAACTTCAGATCCGCCCGATGAAGTGCATTTCCAATCAGTGTCTTTGGACTACGTCACCGCAAGTATTGCAAGATTCGAAGATGAAGGTTCGTTTATTGATGAAAGCGAAAGAAGCGTCGCGGAGTACTCGAAATCCCTTGCAGTATTTTCTTACCTGTGGGTATTAAGAAAAATAAAATATAGGGGAAACTGACCGGGGAAGGGATTATTGCACAAATGTAGAAATTGTGGTCGAAAAAAACATAGTCGAAAGGTTTTTTCCTAGCCAATTATCATTCCTTCCTAGTAAATCCTAGTTTCCTAGTGAATCCTTCCTTCCTAGTAAATCCTAGGTTTCTAGTGAATCCTGGTTTCTTAGTAAATCCTAGTTTTCTGGTAGATTTTGGTTTCCTGATAAATTATATTTTCATAGTAAATCCTAGTTTCATAGTAAATCCTAGTTCCTTGGTAAATCGTAGTTTCGTAGTGAATCCTAGTTTTCTAATAAATCCAATTTTCATCGTGAATCCTAGTTTCCTAATAAATCCTAATTTCCTTGTGAATCCTAGTTTCATAGGTAATCCCAGGTTTCTAGTGTATTCTAACTTCCTAATAAAACCTAGTTTCATAGTGAGTCCTAGTTGCCTAAGGAATCTTTGTTTCCTAGTAAAACCTTGTTTCAAAGTAAATCCCAGTTTCATAGTGAATCCTAATGTCCTAGTAAATTCTCGTTTCCTGGTAAATCCTAGTTTCGTAGTGAAAACTAGTTTCCTAGTACCTCCTATTTTGATAGCACATCCTAGTTTTCTAGGAAATACTAGGTTCCTAATAAAACCTAGTTTCCTAGGGAATCTTAGTTTCCTGGTAAGTACTAGTTTCATTATAAAACCTAGTTTGATGGTGAATCCTAGTTTCCTAGGGAACCTTAGTTTCCTAGTAAATCCTAGTTTTCTAGTAAACCCTAATGTCCTAGTGAATTATCATAGAAATTTCTAGGGAAGAACTTGAGCTGCGCGTATGTGGACTGCGTCAAATCTGCGGGCTGGCGACTATCAGGAACACGATTAATCATGCCGAAACGGACGTTGTTTTATTACTACGCGAAACCTCAGTTTCGATGGAAGCACTCTATATGAAGTGCACCTTTGTTCATGACTCATACTTTTTTCCTTGAGAAGAGAACAAATGAATTAAGTATTATTATGACCGGAATTCAAATGTATATCCTCGCGAGTTTTTTGCGTTCCTTTCCCAATAGAACCCTCTCCTATCACTACCCAACCGCACTTTGCTAATCAAACCTAACGCCCGTTGGGTCCACAGACGATTTCAGCTACACTATACGGCATTTACCGAGGGTACGGGGAGACTGTTGAAAACCCGTACCAGTATGGACAGCGATAGATTCTTCTGATTTTTTACCAATCGGAACATCAATATGTCAATGTTGAATGTGGAACAAATGCAGTCATGATTACGGGAATAATCAACTGCTTCGCTCATCTTTTATCAGTTCTGTACATTTTCTATTTTCGCCTATTTTTTTATTTTCCTATTTTCCAATAACGCCAAGATTTTTCGCGAAGTAACGAACGATCTGCAAACACGTATGGAATCGTGAGTGAGATATCGCAGATATCAAATAAAGCGTGCGATCGGTACCGGATATACATTCCCCGGTATGGTTAGCGCGGATGTAGGTGTGGAGCTCACGAATCAAGGCCGCGTTGGTCTAGAAAGCACACCAGTAGATCTGTGTTTTTTTTCCTCATTTTCATTTTTTATTTTGCTGCAGTAACTGATCGGGTGCGATGTATAGAAACGCGCGCGCGCGTGTGTGTATGTGTGTGCGTCTTTTTATAACGCAATACACGTTCGTACCGATCTTGAGACTCGCGGATCACCGCTTGTGGCAAAATAGCAGATAAATCGTTTGCGCATTTATCGGCTAATTGCAACTTTTTCGACGACCGGAAAACGTTGCAGCAACTATAAGCCTTGGCGAGTATCTAATGACAATTTTTTTGGCCTCTTCGCGGATTATGGCGTCAACGATCTCGTCGAACAGCTCCGGATTATTCAAATTCAGCCGGGAACAGAGTCGATGAACGGGCGACAGATGGCGCTCATGTAGAAATGCAATTGATGGAATTAATTACCGGTCAATCGGAAGCTTCGGCTAACTTGAGGGCTCATTGCGATGTATCCGATTAATGCTTTAGTGTTATGCGCGATTTTTCGAATGCAGCAATTGCTTGGTTGAAAATGATACGCGTAATCTGTCATGAAGGCAGAGATGGGCAGACAGTTATTGAATTAACAATTAACTATTACTACTGTAATCGACAATTTAATGAGTTTGTAACAGATTACTTTAGTAATTAGTTACGACAAGTGCCTCTTGTAATTAATTAATGTGTAATTTTGTCAGAAGATAATCTAATTACAAATCGATCGATTATATATTAGTTCGAGCACTTATTAATTCGAACTTATTAGGCAAATTAATATTTGATTGATGAGTTATTATTAATTATTAATAGCAAAACAATATTGTGCTTTTGTAGCTCAAACGAGACATCATTTATCACATTTTCAATCTAAATTTAGAGGATAAAATGATAATGTAACTAATGATAATGTAACTACAGTAACTATTAACAATGTAATTAAATCACGAAGTCATTGAATACATTCCTTGCAGATCACTTTTTAATTAAATACTTTATAACAGATTTAGTTTCCTGAATAATTACAATTGTACAATCAGATTACTTTGTAATTTAATTACTTCGTTAGCAGATTAGTAATTGAATGATATTGTAATTTAGTTATGCCCATCTCCAACTTAAGGCGTGCCGAAATTTTATATATGTGTGTAATTTCATGCATAGACATTTTTATTTAGTGTTCACTCGTATTCTTAATTTTGTAAACTTTCGAGTATAGGGCTGGGCCTGGGTCAATACTTGAATGGGTAATGCCTATTAATGCGCTTTATTTATATCAATATTAACGTGGAGAATTTATATTTAAAATAGGTCGTCGAATTAAGTGATCTGGAAAAAGATTGCTTTGTAGACTTATTTCCGTATTGTCTCCATCTATTTGGGAAGTGAGGTAGCTTTTGTACAAGGATTTTCGTGGATACAACGGCTCATCCCGACATTTTCTTTCGGTCTGCGGGAATCAACCACCGGAAACGTACGAGAGGCCTCGTCGTAAGAAGCGATTTTTAAATTGTGCCAAAAATTTAAAAATGATCGTAGGTCAACGGGTTGAGCGACATTTTTTTAGAGCATATGGGTACGAAGAAAATGTGCATGGAGCGGACTGTCAAACTGAAACGGTAAAGACATGAGCTGCGATTGAGTGGAGGAACTTTTTTTTGGCCGAGTTGTGTAAAAGTTTGGATTTTTTAATATTCATTTTTATAAGTCCATATCGATGTTTTTGACTCCCTGATTACAAATTACCTCGTAATATCCCCTGAATGCCTCGATAAAAAAAATTGTCTAAAGTTTGTAAAAATACGTTTTTACAAACTTTTCTTTGTAACTTTTTTATTCTTTGTAACTTTTTTTTGTCCCTTTGCAACTTTTTTTTACAAACTTTTCTTTGTTTTTTGGGTCTACCCCGCTTAATTTTGAGCTTTCGGCGAAAACTCGGCGATTCTCGTAATCAGCGGAAAATTTACCATCAGATAGACCCTTGAAAGGGTTTAACAGCCTACTTTATCGGAATCGCCAAAATCGCGCAATTTCAAACACCTGCAGTGTCGATTCTATTCGAGTGACATAAATGTATTGGGGAGTTTTGAAAAGGATTTTAATAGACTTGGCTCATGCCCCTTGATACATGAAAATATCTCGAATAATTTTCTCATAAAGCGAATTTGAAAAATGGCCGTAAAAAGAGAAAGGGAAAAATTTGTGAAAATCGATGGTCCAACTTTGAAATTCTGCCAAAAATCGAAAAAATGATAACAGCGGGACGGTTCAAGCGGCATTTTCAAGGGCAACCAATTACGAAAAGAATGAGCATAAAAAGGAGTATCAACTGTAAAAGGCAACGAAATTGCAAGCGATTCAGGGGCGAAACTTCTTTTGGCCGAAGTGGGAAAAAAAATTTAGATCTTTAATCTTTATTTTTATAAGTCTGTATCGACGTATTTTGACCCCTGAATACGAATTGCCTCTTAATATCCTTCAAAACTCTCCATTTTTATTTGAAAAACGTCAAAAGCTCGTGAGAAGACGTTCTCCGCGCTCGGCCAGCTTGATTTTAAACTTTCGACAAAAACTCCATGTTATTGGCAATGGTTGGAAGATTTTGCATCAGATAGGCTCTGAAAATGGTGTCGAAATCGAAAAATAATTTTTTCGACCCCTTTAGGCAACTTTTTTTAAATCAGCAAAATCTTCAAATATCAAAAACCGGTAGCGTCGGTTCTATTTGAGTTACAAAGACTCGCTGGGTGGTTGCTCAAAAGGATTTTGATAGCCTTAGCGACTGCCACTTGATTAAACCGGCAATCTCAATCACTTTCCTCAAATTTCCCCGAAATGTTTATCCGAAAATAGTGTAGCTCATGCTCGATCGACCGCACAGGTCTGCCCGCGATCTCTCGTAGTCGTTCCTTTCCTCTTTTTCTCAAACGGTTCAACCCCTCTCCGCCCCGCCGTATTACGAAGGTGTCTCGATTAAGTTGTCCGAGTGTAGACACGTGTTGCGCATTAAGGAGCGCACGGTGACCGAAAGACTGCGGAGGATCCGCGAGAAGGCGATTGCAGCAGTGCTGCGGCTTTTAGCGAGGAAGACGTCGATCTAGTTACGCAACTTGTCCAGGGTACCTTGTGCCAGTTCGTAGAATGGATCGGCTTCGTGGGCTCGTCCGAAGCGTCGCCAGTGCCTCCTTCGCCGTCACACAATTTTGCATCGGCCTAGTCATCTCTGACTTGGACGTTGAAACTTTTTTTTCGCAAAAAAATAATAATATTGCGAAGCTGAATAAGTTCGCGCACTTTTTTCGTTAAATTTAATGCTTCATTTGAAAAAAATCATTCATAATGATTTCAAACGTTTCGAAACTGTTGTGTGATCAACTCCTAATGATTCTGCATTGCTTCATGAAGATGCAGGATGATTAGGATGATTAGGTTGATCACACAACAGTTCACAAAATTGATCACATAGCAGTTCACAAAGCTGATCACACAATACTGATGTGTTGTATTGGAGGCATTACTTCATGAAGATGGATAATCGGTAGGAGTTGATCACACAACAGTTCACAATATTCATCACACAAAACTGATCACGCAAAATTGATCACACAACATTGATCACACTAACCCAAACAAACACAAAATTGATCACACAACAGTACACAAAATTGTTCACATAAAATTGATCACACAACAGTTCACAAAATTGATCACATAAAACTGATCACACAACATTGATCACACAACATTGATCACACAAAATTGATCACATCAACCCAAACAAACACAAAATTGATCACACAACAGTTCACAAAATTGATCACACAACAGTTTACAACATTGATCACACAACAGTTCACAAAATTGATCACGCAACAGCTCACAGATTCACGAAATAATGATTTTGATAAATCATTATTTTTGAAACTTCTAAACCAGTTTCTGCATGTTGTTTCCGACCGACCATGGTCGCTGTAAGTCTCACTAACAAGGAACATCCCTCAGGTGACACCCTGCGATTTTGTTGAAATTTGGATATGTTATAAAGCACTGAAAAGTAAGCGATACGTATTTTTTTTTATCGGCGGGAAATCGGTTTTGAGGGGTGAAACCAGCCCTCGAAAAAAGGCTAGGGGTAATATACCTTAATTTTTTTTGCAATATCACTATAGTGGATTTTTCATTGCTTCGGATTAGAAGAATGTTCGCCTTTGTTTAATTAAAATCGGTGGACTCCTTGTATGTGAAACTGCTATACTACCCCTAGAGATGCCTTTTATCGAGGGGTAGTTTCACCCCTTAAAACCGTTTTTCCGCCGATAAAAAAAAATACGTATCGCTTACTTTTTGGTGCTTTATAACATATCCGAATTTCAACAAAATCTCAGGGTGTCACCTGAGGGATGTTCCTTGTAAGAATTCTGCCTGCTTCGGCTGCAGATTTTTTATAAATAAAATAGTCCAGTAAAATTCCTCTTAAATTCTCTTTTTCGCACGACATTTGACATACTTAACACTATGAAAAAAAGGGTGGTCACACCACGGTAAAATGACATACGCTGAATTTCAAGCTTGCTTATAGTAGGGAAGACGGGGAACACGTGATCTCTCCTGTTTTTACCCCATAATAACGACTAAGGTTAGTTTATAAATGTTGTAAATATCCCACCAAACCTAGAGGAAGAGAAGGTGCATCCTCAATAGGCCACTTGAAATGTTCTATCTTATTCACTAATTGTAAGTAAAACTAGAATTTACCTAAGCTAAGTAAAGCCTAGGTAAAAAGTAAATTCCAACGTGAAATTAGTATTCTGGGTGCTCCTAAAATCCGCCACCCCCTAAAGTCCAGCCTATCCAGCCTATTGGCAAATCCACGACTGATTACCATCTCAAATCACACGCACGCAGTTCTTTTGACGCCATCTGTTGGAAAACAGCGATACCTTATTCAACGTCCTCGTAAAAATCGTTAGTTTTCAATGATCGATTGACGAACGAATCGGGCCTTGCACAAAAATGAAAAATGTCTTTGAACAAAGGAAGAAGAAAAAACATCAGAATCATTAATGGAGGAATGCGAAGATCATTATGGAGAAAGAGAACGAGAGGGAAAACCTCGATCTCGATCTTTTCGAAGCGAAATTCCTCGTTTCTCCCTGCGTGTGTCGTGACAACGCGTCGTTGTCGTTGTCGCCGATGCTTTATGGTCTCGGGTAATCAAGAGAGGCGTGCGAAGAGCGTTGTTGAACCTGACTCAAAGAGGTCGAGGTCCGCGTGAATTGCCTCGCGAACGTGTACACTCAATGTTCGAGCGTTGCTTTGCCACTGCAACTGTTGCACACTACGTAATGCAGTGCACATGTACGCGTGCTTTGGTTCACGCTGCAGTCTATCCCTACCCTGGGCCCATTCCGTGCGTGCTCACGCGCCATCAGGCCGATCACACCGAGCCGGAGGACTCGCGACTGCGGTTCAATAGGGGGGCTTCGGGGCAAAATGGACCCCCCGAGGAAGAATTGCCAAAATGGGGACAGCATCTATTGGGTCTTGGTTCGTTGCGGGATCATTCGGCTAAGGTTGCTTTTGGTAAGGGCACACATTTACATTGCCTGACGACCTCAGGCGCGCGGTGAGCTAGTCTTTCGGTAATAACCTTCAGGGACCTCTCAATCGGATCATTGACCTGCAGGGTTGTACCTTCGTACC
This sequence comes from Ophion costatus, assembly GCA_951751655.1. Taxonomy (NCBI): domain Eukaryota; kingdom Metazoa; phylum Arthropoda; class Insecta; order Hymenoptera; family Ichneumonidae; genus Ophion; species Ophion costatus. Next base: position 15,142,445 of record OX632367.1, read on the forward strand.
TGAATCTCTTATGACACGAAATTGACGAGCCCCATCGTTCCATTCCGATCGATCCTCATACACCGATCTTGAGGAACGTAATTCGGGGAAATTCGGTGTGATCATTGGACCGAGGATCAAGCGGGAGGATAACTTCAGGCGAGGAAAAAATTCGCTGATTTTCATGATTTTTTTTCAACTCTACGTTGACACACGGGGTTGTTTCGACCCCGATGAGATTTTGGTAAAATGCTTACTTTTTCAAAAATGAAAATTTTCAGCAATTTTTTTAAACGATTTTATTTGATAACTTCCGCATTTTATTATGCAGACATATTAAGGAATGTTCGAAGTGTATCCCTGATCTTTTTCAATAAAAATCGAAAAGAGGGTTGTTCATGGCAGGTGGATGAAGTACTGCCTGGGTCAAATTGACCCAGTGTGTAAAAATCGTGGCTAAATATAAGTGTGTCAACGAAGGGTTAGAGGAAAGAATTCTTCACCATTTTTCAGACTTAGGGCATATTTTATTACTACTTTAGGCTGTTACAGGGTATTTTGAGGAAAAATGATTAATCCTACAATGCCAGAGGTATGGTATGGTCTCCTAAATTACATTTTCAAAACTGGCGGAACCTAAGCCAAAAAACTAACCGATCGATTCTGATGAAATTTTGTATAAATCTTTCTAATCTTATACTCGATTACATGACCCTAAATGGTTTTGAAAATAAAACAAAAGTATCTTTTTAATGCACAATGTAGCCATTTTTTTCTTCGAAAAATTCAATTTTTCTGTTTCAAAATGTACCATTTAAACGATCTTCAACATTTATCACTTTTTCTTGGTTCATATTCTGCGTATGAGTGTTAATGAAAGAAAAAACTTGGTTAGTTTTTTTTCAGATAAATCCCGCCGACGCTACTTGTCCCGGCGTCTGACAGCATCCGTTGCAACCCGTTTAGAAGATCGTGCCATGCCTCCGCACCTTTTTAAGATTAATGAATAAAAATACCACGTTACAGCCAAACGTAGTAGTACAACATACCCTAAGTCTCAAAAATGGTGAAAAAATCTTTCCTTTAAAAAAAATCATGAAAATCAGTCATTTTTCTCCTCGCTTAAAGGGACCTCCCCCTTAATTGAACTGGTAAATATTGATTATATATATATTGATTATAAAACTTTTTATTTTTATTTCCCAGACCAACAATAGCCAAGTGATCGTTTCGGCTGTTGGAGCTCATTTTTTCTACAGAAGGTCTATTATACCTCAAAAACGTTATGTTCCTAATTGCATTTCGCAAAGAAGTATGTACGTCGTGAAAACTTTTCACGAAATTTTTCACTGAAAATTCATTTCTCAAGTTCAAATACCTACAACTTCTGAATAAAACAATATTTTTTAAATTCCATACGTACTTCTCTGGGTATTCTAATGTAGATGGACGGGAATTTTTGCTTTTTGTTCTAGGTAAAAAATTGTGGATGCTAAATGTCACGCCGCGGAGCGCCTAAAAAAAAAGATAAAAGAAAATATTAGTAGTCGGCCATTTTGTACATCTAAAAAAAATATATATTTTCTAACAGCTTGATATTTATACCCAATAGATGTGTAATTAATTTTATAAGTGAATCACTTTTTCTTACGAAAAAAAATCGTTAAATTCGCACATGATTTTATAGACGTTGCTGTGGCCTAAGGCCTTAGATTTACGACAGTTCTACTGCGTGCCGCGGAGAGGGTTGACTGAAAACCCGTCGTGCTATAGCGACTCGTGCGCCGCCATTTTGTATTTTTTTTTGACAAATACATTTTTCTACATCTTTCAATATTATACCTAATAAAACGTAAAAGTTCTTTTGACCATGTCTTTTATTCCTTTCTTAACCCTCTAAGGGTCACACCGGGTGAACACCCCAACCGTTTTTTGTCCTGAAATACCGTCCAGAAAGTTCGGGAAAATGGGACATATTTTTTGCATATTTAAAATAACACTTTTTGAAAATAATCAGTATAGTCGTGTAGAAAAGAGTTGAAGGTACATTGCAGTATTTTTTCTCTCTAACTGCTCAATAATTTATCACATTGCAAAATGATTGGGGGTGAATTTCACCCACAATGACTGTTACATAATTTTTTCGAGGTGTGACTGGCAAGGGTTAAAAAAAATTCGGAAGAAAGCGATTGAAAATGAGCAATTAGAGTGGTGTCCTCCCTCAGGCGATCCTAACGGTGCAGATGACACTTGGTCCATCCGAAGTACGAAAAACGACACGCAGAATCGACCAGACTCAGCTGTCAATGCATCCAAGCCAATGGTCCAAATTGCCACTAATTCGTTCGTTATGCCTGTTTCTCAACTATGTCCCGACATGACGTGTACTTATCTGGGCGTGTTGGGTTTGTACGTCGAGCGCGTACTTAACGTGTCTCCAACTTGATGAGTACTGGAACCGTTGAGCCCGCAGCGAGCGATTTGCCACCGTTCACAATCGTGGACGAGAACGAAAGTAGGCCTTGGGTCAATGAAGCACTCGTTGAAAATATTTCTTCTAATTACGAGTCAATACGATGTACGATTTCCAACAAGCGCCATTCACCAAACTCGCGCACGGCTTATTCGTACTTTTACAAACATTCGATTCGCCGAGACAATTTTACCTTTCGATTAAAATTGTGCGCAGCTGGATTAACGACTTGGGTGCTCGATCAAACGAATTTCGCAATGCCTCAAATAGAACTCGGACAGCCTTTATTGTTTACCATCAAATGCGTCAATGAGTAATTAAAAAAAAAAAACAAAGAAGTCAATTTGTCAGGAGACACAATCAAACTGCGTCGTGAAGAAAGACTTTTGAAGTAAATACGTAGAGGGCGTATGTGTTTCTGTGTTTGGATGACAAAGAATTTACGACGCGGGATCGTACGAATTCTCAAACCCTGAGTACCTCGTGTTGAATCGTACTTACCGTCATGTTTATCACCATTTAAATTCTAGCAAGGCCGAGATTCTGTTGTTCGCAAATTTATTTGGGTTCTGGACGACCGCTTCGTTTCTTTTTCCTTCATAACAGTATTTTCTTGTATTTTTTGTTCGTTTCAGCTCATAACAAAATAATTGTTTACTGCGAAGAACGTGAATTCATTAGTCTCATATTTTTTTTATTCAATTGTTTCTATGAATCAATTTATTTTTATATGCCTTGTTTTATTTACTAAATAAATAAATTTATCTATGTAGTGAATGAAAAGAAAATATGTAAAAATGAATTCATGAATAGCAAACAAATGAATAAAAGTAAAAAATACATGCATCTTGAATATTTAAGAAAATTAAATTAACAGGTAAGGCAATGAGTAATACACTTGGAAAAAATGTATTCAGTAAAGAAAAATGAAATATATAAAAACACATTTATTAATAGGAAACAAATTAATGGGATTAAAAAAAATACGAAAATTGCTACGAACTAAATTAAAAAGAAATTACCAGTAAATACATTTATTTCGTTTTTTTTTCTACAACAGAGTTTGTATATAGTATAAAGTCCACGTATATATTTTTATCAGTATCAGTATTTTCTTGTATTTTATTTCGTTTCAGCTCATAACAAAATAATTGTTTACTGCGAAGAACGTGAATTCATTAGTCTCATATTTTTTTTATTCAATCGTTTCTATGAATCAATTTATTTTTATATGCCTTGTTTTATTTACTAAATAAATAAATTTATCTATGTAGGGAATGAAAAGAAAATATGTAAAAATGAATTCATGAATAGCAAACAAATGAATAAAAGGAAAAAATACATGCATCTTGAATATTTAAGAAAATTAAATTAACAGGTAAGGCAATGGGTAATACACTTGGAAAAAAATGTATTCAGTAAAGAAAAATGAAATATATAAAAACACATTTATTAATAGGAAACAAATTAATGGGATTAAAAAAATACGAAAATTGCTACGAACTAAATTAAAAAGAAATTACCAGTAAATACATTTATTTCGTTTTTTTTTCTACAACAGAGTTTGTGTATAGTATAAAGTACACGTATATATTTTTTACCTGACATATACGCGGCGCTAAGCAGCAACTTCCAGCGATTATTAGGACCCGTTATGTTCAGAAAGGGCATATTCGGAATTTATATGTAAAGATACAAACACACACGCGCGCGCCTACAGGGAACGATCTCGCTTTATTATTATTGACATCCGGATTTTCTGGATCGATGATCGATCAGTACCGACGCGATTTCGTACGAGGACGAGTGAATTCGAATATGCGAATAGTATCGAATAAATTGATACACAAGAACGTCAAATTTTTCGACAATTTAACCAGTAGTCCTAAAATGATTTTTTCCGCGAGTTAAATGAACGTTCAATCGGTAAATAGCGAATTAAAAATGGTCGTTGCGGCGAGTGTGACCGCCTTGGCCCTTGGCATCGGTGCTCTTGCTCTCTGCGTTGTGCCGTGGTTTTATTCCAAATCCGATGATGATCCTGACGGTGAGTTTCCTCGGCTCTTTTATCCTTGTTTTTTTTTTTAAACAATTATCTCACGATAAAAAAAATGCGTTTTATCGTCAGATTTTTTTCGCGATCTCCACTGATGTAATCTTTGTGGCCGTTTTATTCAGACGATAGCAAAGCAAGGTCGATCGGCATTACAATCGATGCCGTTTCCCAATCACGACGTCCGACCGAAGAAAATTCTCCTTCGTCGACGGGATTCCGTACGATTTTTCTACGTGGTTTTGATTTCGTGAAAGTCATTATTCCCAAAACGTGCGTGACTCCGAGCACGTCTCGTCCGTCGGTGAGCGGAGAAAGCGTCACGGAGAAGCCCACGGGATTCAATCGTGAAAATTCGGCCGTGGAAACGACAATTCCCATTCAAGTGTCAACCGATCAACGTTCGAACGGCGCCCCGCCGAAAGCCCGCCGACGAGAGAAAACGAAACGCGTTTTTCCCGACAGCCTGGAGATGAATGAGCTCAAACGAGGCGTCGGACGATTGGAAAACACGAGCTCGATCGGCGATAAAAAATCGGCACGATCGGCACATCGTAGATCGATCAATTCTTGCCGACCGTATCGCAAATCGGCAAATTCGCGATACGTCCTGCCGAGATTCGCGAATCCGCAAAATATTGTGGATCCGGGGAAAAGTGCCGAATTTTTGGATCCAAAAACGATCGGTTGGGTATCAGCCGAATCACGATTGTCCCCGATCGTTGAGGAAAACGCTTTCAATCTCTGGAACAGCGTCGAAGAATCATCGAGGAAAATGATGAATCTGCCGCCTCGAGAAACCGATCGTACAGTAACGTCATCGCGGAATTCATCGGCCGACAGATGGCGCACGAGTCATTCGTCGAACGATACCGACGAATCTTTCGCACCGACGGCCATCCAGATTTCGGCCTCCGCAGAACCAGAGCGCGACGTCAATGGGAATTCGGCACTCGGGGAGACGTCCCGCAACGTCATCTCGCAGCAAAATTCCTCTTTGATGGCTCGACCTGACCTTGAGGCGCTTAACGAAAATGCTCGGATCGTCAGATTGGCCGTAGCGGAGTCTCGAAAAATTACGGCCTTTTTCAACAGCAAGGCGCCTTTCGTCGTCGAGGAAAATTCGGGCGAAGCTTTGTCGGAAAATTCGAATACCAACGAAAATTCGAGAAATCGTTTGCCGAAAAATTTGAGCCTCGAGGAAACAGGAAGCGTTGGAATGCCGCCGTATGGTTATTCAGACTTTTCCGTATGCTCGGCCTGCAAAAGGCACCAAGAAACGGAGGTAAAAATGTTCAGCCGATCGCGACGTGCATCCTCGTTTTCGGAACGCACAGCGAAGAGATTCCGGCTAGACGTCAAGGACGAGGGAACATCGGAAGCTCGTCTCGGCGGGGATGCATCGGTCTTTGATTCCTGTACGAGTTACGCAGCAGGTGCCGATCCACCGACCGGTCATTCGACACCGACGAACGCCGGAACAATCGGCTCCACCGACTTTGGACCAATTCTGCGGCGTTGCGACTATCGGCTGATCAAAAGATTGCGCTCGAACGTCGATGACCAGCCTCTCGATTTGTCCATTCGACGTGATATCGATCCTCCCGAGGAATCTCAAAAATCGTCAAATTTTGCCGAAAGAAACGAAAATTCTCCAAATTTTGGCCAAAAAAATGAAAATTCTTCAAAAAACTCCGGAAAAAATGAAAATTCGTCCAATGTTAATGAAAAACGTGAAATTTCCTTAAACTTTGGCGAAAAGGTAGAAAATTCTTCACATTTTGGCATAAAAAATGGAAATTCGTCCAAAAATCACGGACAAAATGAAAATTCGTCTAATTTTAACGAAAAACAAGAAATTATGTTAAATTTTCGCGAAAAAGTCGAAAATTCTTTAAATTGTGGGGGGAAAAATGAAAATTCGCCAAACATTCGGGACCAAAATGAAAATTCATCGGAGACTTGCGAAAAAAATGAAAAATCGTCTTCCTCCCGCCGTAACAGCGCTGACAGTGCGCCCTGCCTCAAAAGAAGGGTTTTTCGCGGCATGATCGATTTTTTGAGGCCCCGAACAATCTCGCCCACGAGCGCACCGCGATCGGATTCGATTAAATTTTATCACGATCCTTCGGCGTCTTTCGCAAGGAGCAAGGATGATAATGTCCCGTGGAAGAGTAGAGGAAGCGATTCGGGGGAATTTCACGCAGCAAGTCGATGCCGGCAAAAAAACAACTTTGCAAAAATTGCGCGATGCAGAGATTTCCCACAAAAGTTCAAAAGTCTCTTTAAATTTCGCGATAGGCCGAGTGACAAGCTATCGTTGCCGGACAAAAACGAGGCGCGTTTGGAAACAATTTCCGGGCAAATTCACCGTGTTTCGCGAGCAGAAATTTCCAAATTGAGAAAAGATGGCGACCGTAGACAGTCGAAGATTTCCGAATCGCCAAACGCCGAGGATTGCATCGGCCCTTGCACCGAATTGTAACGCACCCCCGGTGTATTGACGTTTTATTTAAAAAAATTAATTTATCGATTCGTAATCGAAAAATCGCGATTGTTATACTGCTGTTACTTTACGCTGGTTATTGCGTTACAAGATTTTATTATTTTTTTAATCGAAGCCACTTTTGTCGCCTCGCCCTTATGTTTGTACATATTCCCAAATCTAATTACTTATATATTCCCGAACTATATTCGCTAACCTGACTTTCTATGTCGGGAAAAAAATTATAAAAGAAAGAACAATGTATCATCGCTTGGCGCATATTATAATAATGTGCCGAGTGATTATAAATAATGTAATAGTAATAATAATAATACGATCGGCACAATTGAGCGCGAAATAGCACTCGACGTGTTTCTTCCACTTTACGATCGATACATTTTTGTTTGTCAACCGCCCATACAAAGCTGTTACCTTGTATGCACGACGTTTACATATTGCGACGGAAAGTATCTTCTGTAACACGAATATTGGAATAAATTTCGGATTCAAACGTTTCGGCTGCCTACACCTCTTGGTGGGGGGGGGGGGGGGGGTAAATAGGCTGCAATCAACTGACAGGCGAGCAGGATCAACATTGCCAGGTACACTGAGAGAAAAGTGCATAGTACTTACAAAAAACGCGCATGGTAAAAGACGGTATAGTCGAATTCCCGTTAGTTTATTGTCATTGCAATCATAAAATGGCTAACACAACTATAAGCGGAAAGTATACGTAAACAAGCGACTGTGGTTGCGTGTTTGACTATCTAGTAACTCCGAAAAAACTACTAACTATGGTACAAATATTAACTGAATTGACTATGTCGATATTGTAAAATCTTTCACAATCGTTGATAGTTATTTCAGGGATAGTAGATAAAAAACACACTACGAAAACGGCATGATTAGATAGACGCTTATAGTTGTGTTAACCGTATTATAATTGCGGTAGCAATAAGGTATATGCATTTTACTATGCCCACTTTTACCATGGGCGTTTTTTATATTATAAATACTGTGGACATTTTTCTCGGTGCAAGTTTGTACTATTTATATGGTTGACATTAACACTTGTTGAGTATAAACTTACGAACAAGATCTTACGAAAAGTGACTGTACGAACAACATTATGGTAATCTTATAGTGAAGACGTAAATCATTTGTGGAACGTGTCAATAAAGTAGAGACAGCGGTAGCACGCTATGATCGGTATAGATACATTGGCGCATTCATTTATCAGTTTTTAGAAATCGATATTTCGAAAACTATTGGGGCGCGCGAAAAATCCATTTAAGCAGTGACATGTATTATCAAAAAGGCAATCTGTGCAAAATTCCACGTATATCAGAGATAACAGCTATTTGGAATCGCAGCTGGAATTACTTTCATCCATTATGCTAAATCTACGATTGAAATATTTTCTTCGATAGGAATCATTTCAGGAGGTCAGGGAATAACATATCATGATAAACAATCATACAGGTAGTACTCTCAATTGAAAATTTTCGAATTTTTAAATTTATGAAAAATTATATACATTTAGTAGACATACCATTCAATATGGTAAAACCCACTATTTTTTTATAGTGCAGGGGATCATCTATTTAATGAAAACTTACTATATAGCATTAAAACTTACTATATAGCATTAAAACTTACTATATAGCATTAAAACTTACTATATAGCATTAAAACTTACTATATAGCATTGACAATCTCACTTACATATAAAACTTACTATATAGCATTGACAATCAACGTATGCTTGAAAGATTGTTCGTTGCGGTTGACATATGAGCATAGTTAACACAACTGCTAAAATATCATAAGCAGTACTATATTTTCCGCAGTTACCATGGTTATAAAATATTATTGTCCCCTCAGGGTAATATAAAATATGGTTGAAGTTGCTATACATTTCTCTCTGTGTACGGAATTGCATTTTTTTACCAACCTATCGCTACAGTTCCCCGAAAAAAATTGCGCTATTTTTGGGGGCAATCAAGGATGAAGTGATTCGAGTTTTTTAGCAGTGTCGCGCGTATGACAAGTCGAACAGGTCGACACGATGGCGCGCGACTGAAAGCCCGATTGTCTCTTGAATTATCGACTCTCGCATGTGTCAGTCACGTCGCGTCAGCCGGATTAACGATGCAGTTGAGAATTTCATCACGTCAACGAGCACCGTGTGGAGGGCCCGGGGCTACGCCTAACATAGAGACCGTTTTAAGGGGGTTTCGTGTTTTTTTCAAAGGAAAGATTGCTTCACTATTTTTGAGACTTAGGGTATGTTTTATTACTGATAAATGGCAAAGAAATCTTTTCTCAAAAGAATCATGAAAATGAGCCATTTTTTCTTTGCCTAAAGGTATCTTCCCCCTTAAGGCTGTATTCTAGTGCGAACACCCATTTTCAAGGTGGTTTTTTTGGGAATTAACTTACGAGAAACACAGTCATATTCATACACGTCTGAAGAAACGTCTAAAAAATTTTCAAAGCATATCATTCAAAATTGTAGGTACATGATATTTGGTGTTGTGCAAGGCTACTTCGCGAGAACATTTTTCAAACCGGGCGTCTATTTTTCTGAGAAACTGCTGGGCCGATCGACTTGAAATTTTGCATATATGTAGAGTACATATCGGACTGTCGTTCGGCCCTCTCTCGTTTTTTATTGCTTAATAATTACTATTTTTTCGGGCCATGGGTCAGAGACTACTCTGATTTTTGCAATAAAATTTTTACTTCTCGCGTCCCGGAAATATAATAATTATAAAGAAATCAAGAAGATGGAGGGCCGAACGATAGCCGGACATGTATTCTACATGTATGCGAAATTGCAGATCGATCGCCCCGGTAGTTTCTGAGAAAAATACACGCTCATTTTCCAAAACTTGATTATTGTGAGTCCCCTTGCCTCTCACCATTTAATTCAATCAATTGGTCCGAAGTTAATGAGGGACTCACAATAATCAAGCACCCCAAAGGGGTTAAATTTCCGTCAGGTCCACATCATTAGTTCTGGCCAAAGCTAAGAACGGATAAAAAATTATCGTAGATATGTACAATAATTCAAAAAAACATGTTTCTGACAAAAGTTACATTTCTTTGACGTAGCGCCATTATGCAATAAAATATAGGGGATTTCCTTTGAAGAAAAGGAAGGTTACCCAATCTTCACCGAATGCAGCGCCATCTATCCCAAATTAAAAAAAAAGTTCAGACAAAAGTTACGTGTTTTTTATGTATAATCTGAATCTGTAATGAAAAGTAGGGATTCCCATTTAAGATTTCAAAGTTCCCCCCGCCCCAACCTCAGGGGCGGGGCGGCAGGCGGTTAATTTCTGTCGGATTGAATTGCCCCTTGGAAACTATTAAAGGTTCATTTAGGATATTTTTGTCATATCAGGCTTATTTTTCGAGATATTTAGCAATCTCAAGATAAAAAAATCACCCTGTATATATATATATATATATATATATATATATATATTAGGGTGGTTAAAAAAATGTTCGTGTTACTCAACAGTGTATGTTACTAGGTTATGAGAAAGTATTTTATACAAAATTTGAGAGGTCCAAAGATTTTTTTAGGTAGTGCTCAAACGCTACTTTTAATAATTTTTTTTTTCGATTTTTCGTCAATTTTTTTTCTTCGTTTGTTTTCTTGCTCCAAAACAACATATTACTCCAAAAAACGCGCATACTTGTTAGACGTTCAGTGATGTAAACACCGTGCTCTTGTTCATCAAGTAGTTGATATAATTTTCACAACTGAAATACATATACTGATTCTTAATTTGCAAATACAAATTGTTTATGGTTAAAAAACAATATTTAAGTAAAAATTGTGTGTTGTTACAGAAAAAATTAAATCAAGACTTACATTGGATCACGCTCTAACATTTTCTGCATCGAGATAAAAAAAAATTAATACTCCTATAATCATGAAAAAAAACATGAAAAAGGCGTTTGAACACTAAGTAAAAAGTTGCTTAGACCTCTCAAATTTTGCAAAACTTTTTTTTTCTTAACATACTTCAATATTGCGTTGAGACAAAAATCGATTTTTTTAACCACCCTAATATATATATATATATACACACATATATATATATATATATATATATATATATATAATTTTCAGAGATTTGAAATTTATTATACGCAAAGTGTATATTGAGAACGCTATTAGGATTTTTTTGCCCATCTGTATCATATTTTATATGTATCATATATGTAACGTAACAAATTGTCGATAGAAAACGACAATAAATTTGTAAATGCATTCATTCGTTTCGAAGAGAGGGCTCGAAAGTGCCGAGTTTGGATTTTAACTGTAGTTAATGGAAACATATGATGCCCTCGTAAAATTGAACATTACGATACGCGTAATCTCATTATGCGGGGACTTGTCTTTTGCAAATGCGAAACACGAATGAAAACCAGAATTTATGTGTACATAACTATACGTACCAATTAGATTTCAGTTAATAACTTTGCTATCGTTTATTCTCATGTTATTTTTTCCCGAAGATACCAGAAACGGGGCTACCGCCATAACAGACTGTGTTAAAAGACAACATATGCACGTAATAATAAGAATGCGAGAGCTGCTATCGCTGCATTAAAATTTCCAACTGCTTAACCTTGTATCAACACCGATCCATTTGTTAGTACTCATTCGAAATATTTATTGGTCGATTGAGGATTATGCTTTTTTTTAATGTACAATTTCCCCTAACTTGTAATAGTGACAATAAATGTGATAAAGTAATTTCAATTAATGAAGATCGTCGACAAATCGTCGATGACTTCGTCGAATGAAAAAAGAACGAAATTTCGATAGGTTTGCTTTTCTCGTAGGCTCGTACGTCGAAAGATGAATAGGGCTGGGCTTGATAGACATTCCGAATACTTTCTGCCAAAAATGATACACCTTTGGGCCAACAGTATATTTTCATCCGGAGGTAAAAGAAACAGAGGACGTGATGCATGGCTTTAAATTTTATTTACGGGGTTAGAGTCAATTAGCAACGTAATGCTTCGACTGCACACTTCCGCCACGAACCTCTGATTGTATATGGGGTCGGTCCGACCCCAGACGTTTTTCAGATCGTTGTATTTCGGTGAATACGCCTTTTTTGTGTAGAAACATTTTTCTGTAATCAATGATTGTCATTTTGTGGCCCAAAAATTATTTTTGTAGAAAAACAAAAATCAAGTGCCCAAACGTTCGTTCAAAGTGGGAGAAGCGTTGAAAAATACGTGCACGAAAAAGATCACGATTTTTGTTTTTGATATAAAAACGTCCTTTGAGGTTTTTAAAGAGGAAGGTTTGTATATACGAAAAAAGACAGTGTCGAACGTCATTCCAAAAAGTATATTTATTCGGAGGTTTGAATTTGAGCATTTTCGGGATAGTGAAAAATCGAAAAATCGAATTTATTAAAATGTCAGGTCATTTGGAGAGACCCCTTAATTAAGTATTTTCACACCAAAAATTACAGGGTGCTCTCCAGATGATACGTTTTCAAATACCGTGTTTTCGTATAAATTTATCGGCACGATTTCCTTATAGAAAATCCCGAAAACATTTGCTGTTCTCGACCGTCACAATCCTCGCGACAGGGTCAGTTCGAAAAGTAGTCTGACAAGTTCGAGGCGTTCCCACTGAGTCGGACTTATTGCGGAATATCCGGCAATCTAAATGCTCGGGGGATTCCCGAGGTGCATGGGGAACTCGCTTCGACAGACTGCTCCGAGGGATTTCGTTGTGGCCCTCCTAGCAGTCCGCGCACGAGTTCACCAAACGGGGATATCCCCAAGGATAGAGAAGGAAGTTCTATGCTCGAAGTTTTCTTCCGTGAATCGAAAACCGGTCGTACGTTTTTAACTTTCAGCCAAGATTTGTCTTACTCAGAACTCTTGAAACTCTTAGAACATGTTGTGATTCTCCTTTGATTAAATGAAGAAAAAAAAAACAAAAAAACGAATTTTCCCATTCCGACAAAAATTCGGACACTCCACTATTGATAAATCTCATTTCGCAACTTTCAGCCAAGAATAGTCTTCCTCGGAACTCTTAGAACACTTAGCAGTCTTAGAAGTCTTAGAACACGTTGGGATACCCCTTTAATAGAACGAAAAAAAAAGAATTTTCCCATTTTGAAAACAATTCGAACAGTCCATTATTGATAAATCTTTTTTCGCAAATTCCAGCCAAGATTCGTCTTCCTCAGAACTCTTAGAACTCTTAGAACACGCTGTGATACCCCTTTGATAGAACGAAAAAAAAAACAAACAAAAAAAGTTTTTCCTCATTGAAAAAAATTCGGACATTCCATTAATGACAAATTTTATTTCGCAACTTCCAACCAAGAATAGTCTTCCTCAGAACTCTTAGAACTCTTAGAAAATGTTGTGATACTCCTTTGATAGTGCAAAAAAAAAGAATTTTCCCATTTCGAAAAAAAACAGACACTATTATTCATAAATCTTTTTTCGCAACTTCCAGCCAAGATTCGTCTTCCTCAGGACTCTTACAACTCTTAGAACACGTTGTGATACCCCTTTGATGAACCGAAAAAAAAACTTTCCCATTTCGAAAAGATTCTGACATTCCATTACTGATAAATCTTTTTTCGCAACTTCCAGCCAAGATTCGTCTTCCTCAGAATTCTTAGAACTCTTAGAAAATGTTGTGATACTTGATAGAATGAAAAAAAAGTTTTCCTATTTCGAAAAAAAATTCGGACACTATTATTGATAAATCTTTTTTCGCGTCTTCCGGCTAAGATTAGTCTTCCTCAGAACTCTTAGAACACGTTGTGATTCCCCTTTGACAGAACGGAAAAAATGGAACTTCCCCATTCCGAAAAAAAATCGGCAACTCCATTATTGATAAATCGTTTTTTCGCGCCTGGCAATAAAAAGTGAAACTGCGTTGATAGAAATTTAGTGGCGACACTGTGAAATTCATTCGTCCTTCCAATTTATTGTGTTGTACAACATATATATATATATATATATTTGGATCGTTAATGGGACTTCCCGGTCGACTTACATACGCCTCGGTCATTTAATAACCTCAGCACCGTCGCGAAGTTTCTTTTTCCCCGTGACGTTTTCCTTTTCGCTGTTTCCTGATGTGACTCTTCGTGGAGGAAAAAAACTGCCTCGTCCTTCCATTGATGGAATGAACTCGACGATGATGCACCAAACATTTTACATATTCGCACACACGTGTATCGATACGTGTACGTGTAGACATGTGGTGAAACGTGATCGCGGCTAGAGATCGCGAAGGCAAAAGTTTGTGCCCGTCAGCGAGTAGGATAGGTCGTTGCCTGAGCAGTTCCTCATATCAACCGACGTCATTGCAGGCGGTACGACAGACCGCCACGAAAGAGTCATGGATATGCGTCCGCATGTCTGTCCATATACAAACCGCGCGAATTAATCTCGTCTGGATCTTCAAGGACGCTGTTAATTATTTTTTTGTGATTCCTTTTTCACGTCAGTTTCCCACATCTAACAAAATATAGGCGGCGAGGAGGAGGCGAAGGGAGGCGCGTTTGATCGACATTCGCGAGGGAAAAATTGAGTTACGTGGGCCGTTCGAGGAGCAAGTAGAAATGTCAGTGAAGAGGCTCGATCGAGCTATGTGGAGAAATAGTTTCATTCCGGCCCACTTTCTAGATAACTGTCGCGTGTTGTGATTAAGGGCGGGGATACCTTTAGGCGAGGAAAAAATGGATGATTTTCAGGATTTTTTTTTAAAAGGAAACATTTCGTCGCCTTTTTTGAGCCTTAGGGTATGTTTAATTACTACTTTTGGCTGTTACGTAGTATTTTTTTAAGGGGGAAAATCCTTTCAGACGCTCGAAAATGAGTCATTTTCAATGAATTTTTTTAAAGGTAATAAAATAATCGCATCATTCTTAAATTTTGTCATTATCGTAACAACTTTCAAGTGTTGACATTTTTTTCTTTTATGAGCAAAACAAAATGGCGGCGTTATAAGGTATAACTTCAGGCGTCTTTTAAAAAACTGCTCATGTTATAGCTCAAAAAGTTATTGATGGATCTGGCTGAAATTTTTGGAGGTTTCTCACTATAACATTACTGGAAGGATACAGCTGAAGTTTTAAGGTTATCGCGTAAATAAATGATTTTTTTTTGGGGTAAAAATTGTCGAGAAAATGGTCAAAAATATTAAAGTTTGATTACAAAGCCTACTTATTTTTTTATTTTATACTTTTTTATATTTGTATAGGTATATCCTCCCAATAGTGTTATAGTGAGAAACCTGCCGAAATTTCAGGCAGATCGATCAATAACTTTTTGAGCTATGGCATGAGCAGTTTTTCAAAAGACGCCTAAAGGAATACCTTAGAACGCCTCCAACTTGTTTTGTTTAAAAATGAAAAAAAAAATTCAACACTTGAAAGTTGTCATAAGATAATGTAAAAATTTTTAATTGATGCAATTATTTTATCACCTTATAAAAAATTCATGAAAAACGACTGAGTTTCGGGCGTATAAAAGGAGTTTCCCCCTTAATTAATCTTCGAAAATAGCGGAGGTATGGCACGGTCTTCTAAACGCGTTGCCGCACATGCTGTCAGACGACGTGACACGTAGCGTCAGCGGGATTAATCTGAAAGAAACCAACGAAAGTTTTTCTCTCATAAACACTCATACGCAGAATATGAACCAAGAAAAAGTAAGAAATGTTGAAAATCAATGAAGTGGTACGCTTTGAAACAAAAAGATTGAATTTTCCGAAAAAAGTGTCTAAATTTTGTAATAAAAAGATACTTTTTTTCTAAAACATTTAGGATCATATTTTAGACAAGAAGGTTAGAAAGATTTATACCAAATTTGATCAGACGGTCGATTAATTTTTTAGCTACACGTCACGCCCATTTTCAGCATGCAATTTAGAAAATCAGTTTCGAAAATCTAAGTCTCAAAAAAGGTGAACAAATCTTTCTTTTAAAAGAAAAATCATGACAATCAGCGAATTTTTTCCTCGCCTGAAGGCCTTCCCCCTTAACTGGAATTTTAGGGCTCTCAAGTTTTTTCCAAGCTACGTATTTTTTAATTATCGTTGAAAGAAAGACAAATAAATTGTTCGGAGAATCCGAAGATCAGAGACGATCGGAATTTTAATTGATCGAATATCAACGTACTTGCTGCAATTATTTGTTCGTCATTTTTGTGCAGGATACATTTCATATAAAAATGTATATAAGGACGATACCTTGAATCGATCTCTGATCGATTAAAACTGGGAAATCGTTTGGAGGAAAACCATTTTTTTCGTATCGTTCGATTCTCGTGATTACTTCGGGATAATTGTCTGCATTGGGAATAGTCTTCGATTATTCGTGCATTCGCGGACATTTTCAAATAGTCTCGCTGCTCATTATTGTCATCGCAGGTGCGATACGTCCGCATTGATCTACTTTTTTTTCACGTAACGATTGTCGTAGCAGTTCGCAATTATTTATCCGTATCGTGAAATCGTCATTGGCGTTCCCCACGCCCGCCCGAGCGATGGCGAACCTTTTATTTTCTCGCGTCTCCTCGAGCAAACGCTCCGAGGCTTATCCCACCGAATGGTGTCACGGAATTTTCTGTGTCCATATTGCCGTCTTGGGAAAAAAAATCATTGCTCGACAAAAACGTCGTGCGATGATTTTTGTTCGGAACGCTGCTCGTGGACCATGAAAGTCTCTTAATTTTTTTCATCCATACGCCAAAGGTTCTCGCCTCCGTGAGACTGGGCTTTTTATTTTGCTTACGGAGATAGCTGGATTTGAAGAAATGGCAGAAATTTTTTGAAATGTTTTTGAAAATTCTTTGAAAATTTTTGAAGGTTTAAAATTTTTTTTGAAAAACCGTAGTGTACAACAAATTACTTATGCAGAAAAAACGAAAAAGGACTCTTGAGATTTTGATGAGCTATCTCTTGAGAAGACAGCTCATTGATGGGGGGTTTTTTTTTAAAGGAAATCGTAATGCTAAATTTGTACAAAAATCTGGTATTTGGAAAAGTATGATCTGAAGAACACTCGTTAATTTTTTTTGTGTAGAAATATTTCATTTCAATCGATTTACAGCCGATATCAGCGAAGGACCTCGAAAAAAAAACCAAACAGACTTCGTTCGTATATTAGTTTATTCTATGATTTATCGAGCGAATTTCCGAAATATCAAATTTGAAAAACTGCCGCGTGTTCAAAGTGAGTCTTCATTTTTGCGAAAAAAAATGGCGTATTTCATTTATCGAATCGAAAGTATACATCAGAAAAAAATCCTTCGATCAAATACTACATTTCTACATCTAGAAAAGCTCGAAATTATCAGGGAACATTTATAAGACAATTTACTGTCGAAATAAATTGGTTTTGGAAGGAGTGATTTTTCGACTTTTACAACTAGGCATAATTAGTTACCCTTAAATTTTTTACCCTTAAAGTTACCCTTAAAGTTAGTTACCCTTAAATTTAAAATTAGTTACCCTTAAAGTTAGGCATAATTAGTTACCCTTAAAGGGTAACGTTTGATCGGGTTGCGATGTTACGAGTCAACTGTCTCGAGCATTGTCGAAACCTACAAGTTCATTCAACGATTCCACGTTGAAAAAGAGCGCACCGATAAATTGTTCGAGAAAAATGACAGATACGAATACGTCTGGCCTGGGCAGCTGGACGAAGAACTTTGTGGTCTCCGCTGAGCCACGTTTGCACTTTGACAATATCTCCGCCGAAATGATGATGCGTCTATCACCTGTAATCTGTCTATTTCTCGAACTTGTCGATGTTATCGAGACAAAATAAGATCTTAGGCCACAGTAACGGATATAAAATCATGTGCGAATTTAACAATTTTTTTTTTTCGCATGAAAAAGTGATTCACTCATAAAATTAATTACACATCTATTTAGTATGAATATCAAACTGTCAGAATTTTTTTTTTCGACGTACAAAATGGCCGATTACCCGAAACTTCTTGAAACAGCTTTTTTCCAATTGGCGTGACAAATAACTTCAACAATTTTCACTCGATTTGCTTCAAATTTGAAAGTTATGTTCCCAATTGCATTTCGCAGAGAAGTACGTACGAAATTTCTGATTGATCGAAAACATTTCATTTTATGTGCGGTTTATGAGCAGTTATAACGAAATTTTTCACTGCAAATTCATTGCTTAAGTTCAAATGCCTACAGCTTTTGAATAAAACATTATTTTTTTAATTCTGTACGTACTTCTCTAGGTATTCTCATGTAGATTGACGAGAATTTTTGTTTTTTGTTCTAGGTAAAAAATTGTGGATGCTAAATGTCACGCTGCGGAGCGCCTAAAAAAAAGATAACAAAAGAAAATATTAGTAGTCGGCCATTTTGTACATCGAAAAAAAATATATATATATTTTCTAACAGCTTGATATTCATACTAAATAGATGTGTAATTCATTTTATGAGTGAATCACTTTTTCAGACGATTTTTTTTTAATTCGCACATGCTAGTATACCCGTTACCGTGGCCTAAGGCCTCAAGAAACATTAAGTGGAGGGAGGCAGAAAAAAATATGGGATAGATCAAAGGAAATAATTTGCAACGTGTGCCTTTTTTTCAATTGTTTTACGTCCTCTCGATCTCATTCCTCTGGAGGTGCGCGAGTCATGTTTTGAGAAAGATGATTTTAACGGGGTATACCTCTCTGGAAGCCCAATTTGAAGGGTCAGAATGATGCATTTTTTGAGTAATACATTGGTTGGAATGAATTAATTTTTTCCCAGCATATTGTACACAAGTTTGTGGTTACAATGTAATTTTTTCGAAGAAAACCTTTCAAAGTGATCGTGGTGCTACAGTTGGCGAATTTGAAGGAAAAAACAAATTTTTTTCTTCATATATATCCAATAGGCTATGGGTTCACGATTCATTTTTTGAAATTTCAAAAAATACGAGGAATGGCCCGTTCTCCAAAGAAAATCTCATTTTTCTCTTGAAAAACAGCATGCTGAAGTCATTGTTATTAACAAATTGTTCATCCAATTAAAAAATGCGATTGTGAATCGAAAATGACTACTGTTTGAACGCTAACTTTGCAAACTCAAGTCAATAGTGTGAAAGTTACTCAAGATATCAAAATTCAGTAACTTTCAGCGATCAAGACGGATTGCGGTAAACCCGCCGCAGACGGTTCCACTAAAATAAGTTTAACTTTGTCAAATTTTAGAATTTCAGGATCTGGTTGGTCTCCAAATATTCTTGAAAGTTCACAGTATAACAAAATGCAAAAACAAAAGTTTTTTTCTGTTTCCCGAGAGGGATACCCCCTTAATTTAGAATAATGAATACGTGAGCTCGCGGGGGTCTTTAACGGGCTACAAGTACCTAGGTGGATAAAAAAATGCATTTTCCAAAAATATTTCTTTTTGATAGTATCACCTTTTAGCTATATTCTTCAAAAACGTTTTTCCTCGAAATACTGTTTTCCAAATCGGTGGACTTGATATCTCGAGAATCACTCGATGGATTATTTCCAAATTTACAGGCGATACGATGAGAAATATTTAAAGGTCGTTGACGATTTCACTTTTTTTTTAAATCGATCTTCATTTATTCAAAGTATACGTAAAAATGACGTTTTTTTTTTCTTAAATTTTGTATGGTCGAATTTTGATTCATCACCGCATCGTTGAAAAAATATTTAAAAAATCAGCGATCGTCAACGACTCGTATTTATTGTTGACTTGAATAACCCGTTTGGTCTTCGGATTTCGGTTGGAGCGTTTAAGGTGGAGAGTGTCCACCGCCAAACGTCGCGAAAAAAATTCTTCATTTGCCGGCGGCCATGTTTTTATTGTTTTTCTGTACCTATTGGTAATTTTTTTTAAGGCACTCAATATATGTGTCTTTGTGTTAAAAAAAATGCGTTTCTTTTTTACCAACTGTTTCCCAAAAATAATCGGATTTTGGCTATTTCTTTCGGGCCATTAAATATATGTAGCCCCTTAAAACCCGTGATTCATAAAATCTTGTGAGACCAAAAGTGCGGCAGATTTTTTTACCGGCTATTTTTTTCATAGAATTCCAGGATTTTTTTACTAGGATCAATTTCACTCGGATAAATTGTTCGAGAAGCATTCGCTGTAACGGGACAACGAGAAATTACGGGTATTTTTTTTTAAGGCACGACCCGTTTCTTTTCAAGGCTCCAACCATTAGAATGTTACATTGATCTCTCGCTGTATCGCTATTGTCATAATCGATTTTTTTTCTGTTGCATTTTCCCTTTTTATTTTTCTTTTATTGCAGCTGCGGTAATGCTTCCTCTTCCGGTTCACGAATGATTGCGAGTTTGGAAAGCTCTCTGATCATTGGACACATCCTTTTGGCCCTTGGGAAACTTGTTCTAAAAAAATGAAGATTTCAGAAGGGATCGATGATATCACCATCCGATATTCAAAATCGTTGTATCAATAACGGATTGATTTTTGATTGATTATGTATTACGGATTGATTTTTGATTGATTATCAATCATGAATTGATTTTTGATCGATTATCAATTAAAGATTTATTTTTGGTTGATTATGAATTACGGATTGACTTTTGATTCTTTATCAATTACGGATTGATTTTTGATTGATTACCAATTACGGATCGATTTCGATTCATTATCAATTGCGAATTGATTTTTGCTTGATTATCAATTACGGATTGATTTTTGATTGATTATCAATTATGGGTTGTTTTTTGATTGATTATCAATA
The DNA here is from genome assembly GCA_951751655.1 of Ophion costatus. Lineage (NCBI taxonomy): Eukaryota > Metazoa > Arthropoda > Insecta > Hymenoptera > Ichneumonidae > Ophion > Ophion costatus. The sequence continues at coordinate 15,163,228 of OX632367.1, forward strand.
ACGGATTGATTTACGATTCATTATCAATTACGGATTGATTTTTTATTGATTATCAATTACTGATTGATTTTTGATTAATTATCAATAACGGATTGATTTTTCATACATTATCAATTACGGATTGATTTTCGATTCATTATCACTTACGGATCGATTTTTTATTGATTATCAATTACGAGTTGATTTTTTCCGATGTACTGGATTTTTCATTGTATCAATTACCGTTTGATTTTTTTCCGATGTACCGATCACCGATCGTCGTATGGTCCAGATCAATTTGATCGTATTTACAAGGACGATACTTTATTTACATAGGATATCTATAGAAATCATAACCTCTATTAAAGGTTATTTATATAAATCATAATGTCTCTAATAGTAATTTGGTACCATTATAAAAAAAGCGTTTCATGATGGTCTTAAATATCGTGCCATTTCAAAAATAACTTTAGTACTTTTTTCATTCGTCCACAGCAGTACGTCACTTTATGAATTAATTGGGTACAAAATATACATATCGTTCATACATTGAACTAATCAGGATCTTCAAATTTGTACAGCCGTGCTAGTCATAATTGCAAACACACTGGCACGTGATTAGGTAGTGATGGCGAATGCAAGTGCGCGCACGCCTGGTGCATTCGAAAACCCCCACCTCCTCAAGTAAAAGAACGAGAGAGAGAGAGGCAGATTTTTGTTCACCGTCAATTTCGCAATATTTGCAACTTCGTTGTAATTGGCGTGCGGGAAAAAGTGGACGAAAAGGTAATACAAATAATGTATTAATTTATTATTTATTGCTCCGAAATGAAGATTCTGCTCCTCCTCCTGGGTAAAAATTCACCCTACGTAATTTCCAAAATTAACTAAGCGGCATCGAATTACAATCGAGGAATGAAATGCAATTCATTTTCATTTCGTTCATCGGTACATTATATTGTTCGATTATTGGAGCAATAATTGTAACTACTTCGTTTGAGTAATTAATTCGAAAAATGAATTTCAGTTCAAACAAATAGAATGTCCAAAAAATTGTTTTTTACATCGGGGATCACTGGCACTTTCACTATTACAGCTTTATCGCACATTTTATAATAACATATGGTCTCCAAGACTGGAGATCGTTTTAATGCTGCGAACGTATATATCGAGTCCCTTCACCCTCAAGGTGACAATAAAATGGGTTAGCGATGACGTCGTCGTCGTTGCTCGGATTAAACTATCGCATGTGAAATACACCATTGCTCGAGCCGCCGATTAACACGCCGCTGATCGATCTTGCTCTAATCGGAATTCTCACGTGTTTGCTTTTTTTTTATTTCATACGCACATTTTCTTGGATACATAAAATATGCGGTACGTTTGTGAACTTGCGTATTCGTTCGTTTATTGCGAACGCACAACTCGAGACTTCGAAAAAAATCATTTTTTTATACCCGAACAAAATTTAGGTATTATGGAGAGGGAATAATTTTTTTTTGATTGATCATAGCAGAGTTAACAGTGAAATGGATTTATCAGAAAATGAGACATTTTCAATCGTCTCGGTAAGGTCAAAATTACTGATTATTTTTGCAAGAAGTACAAGATAAAAAAATTAACGTGAGAAATCTTTTTAAACACTTTTATTTTTAAAGTATAATTATTTATACTTAATTATTATTATTTGAGTTATTTTTTTAAGTAAAGTATAATTATTTATAAGGTATAAAATGTTTTATTTGTAGAGTATTACCCAAAAAGGAAAAAATAATATTTAGTGTATGAAGTTCAATAGTGAAACTAGAGAAGAAGCCCATCCTTGATCACTGGTCAAAGGTGCAGGCAGTACAACGGGGGGAATTCATTCAGACGCCCGAAAATGAATCGTTTTTCATGAATTATTTTAAAGGTGATAAAATAATCGCATTGAAAAATTTTGACACTACCTTATTAAAACTTTCAACTGTTAAGAATATTCTTTTTAAAATTAAACAAAATGGTAGCATTATAGGGTATTCCTATAGGTGTCTTTTGAAAATCTGCTCATGTTATAGCTCGAAAAGTTATTGATCGATCTGGCTGAAATTTTGGAAGGCTTTTTACTATAATATTATTAAAAAGAGACACCTGAAGCTTTTGAGGGTAAAAATTGTCGAGAAAATGGTCAAAAATATGAAAATTTCATTCCAAAGCCTACTTAATTTTTCATTTTATACTTTCTTATATTTTTATAGGTATATCGTTCCAATAATGGTATAGTGAGAAACCTTCCGAAATATCAGCCAGATCGATCAATAACTTTTTGAGCTATAACATGAGCAGTTTTTCAAAAAACGTCTAAAGCAATACCTTATAGCGCCGCCATTTTGTTTTGTTCAAAAAAGAAAAACAATAACACTTGAAAGCTGTAATAACACAATTCCAAGATTTTAAAACGATGCAATTTGAAATAAATATTTTATCACCTTTGAAAAAATTCATGGATAATGACTCATTTTCGGGTGTCTAAAGGGATTCCCCCTAACTTACATAAACATAGAACTTCAAAAAAATGTGAATATTTCCTTAAATGCTTGAGGCTTTATTTCAAGTGTAATGACGTTTCACGCCTCAAACTTTTAAGAAAATATTAAAATTTTAAAAAGTTCTATGCTTATGTAATTTCTACTAACTATGTATTGCTCGCTGCTTTGCTATTAAAGTTCATACACCAAATATTACAATAGTATATTTTTTACTCTTTAGTTCAATAATTTATAAATAAAAGCTTGTTTTTATTTATTAAATGTTTAAAAAAATTTTAATTGTTTAATTGAGAGAGAGACATGTTTTTAAATTTAATCTATTAAATATTTAAATGTTTTTTGACGTTTTTGTTTTATTTCATATTTTTTAGCATTGGAACTCGTTTAATTATTGAATTTACTTATAAATTTAATTCCCTTTGGCTATTCACATGCTACATATTATTTATTTTATGGCTCCATGAACCATATTATGGCGTTGTCACCGAAGTTACATAGGTATGCCAAATTTCAAGGAGCAACTTAAATAAAAGCTTGTGACTTATGAAAAGATTGTCGGCGATCGTTTATCTCTGCTGCTGGAAAAATTTCGTCAATGACTGTTCTTTAGCAATGACGATGCCATCAACCGTGAAAAAGTTGAAAAACTTTCCCGATCTTGATTCTGCTCAGAAACGTAATTGTTTTGTCGGAACGTTGAGTATTAAGAGGAAGGAAAAAGTGTCGTTGCCTGCTAAAGCATTAAACAAGTATGCAGCCTGATAGGAAACTCCATGTCGGTTCATCATCTTTTTTCCTCGAATGTCTCGTTTGCACCGAGTATTTATTACCTGCGGCGAGCGACGATTGGTGTCGTGGAAATTTGTACAGTTTTTTTTTTCTTATGGCCGATTAGACGAGCGAACAGATGGGGCTTTTTATTTCAATTAGCCCGTTCTTAATTTTTTTTAGGCGAGACACATGTGACGCGTAAAAAAATCGATTTTTTTTGCATTTCCCCAAAGTATACTTACCCAAGAATGCGTGAAAAAATGTTCAAATTGAAATATTGAAAATTGACGAAGTTACAGACGATTTAATGAAAGCAGGCAGCGCAACGATTTGCGTATACTAAAGACTTTGAATTGTATTTTTCTCCAAACGACTTTTCCCGACCTGGACGGAATCATAAATCTAGCTATAATTGTCCGATAAAAAATGTTTAAAAACCAATATTTCTGTAATTACAGTAGCTATCGTTGCACGTTGCCGTTCTTTTTATTCAGTGTTTTTTGAGCCTCCGAATATAAGTAAGAAATTCGTCAATATTCCACTTTTTTATCACCCGCCATTGCGTAAATTTTTTCTTTTCGAAAAACGACTTCGTATAGCGAGATCTAGATTTATAACGATTATAAAACGTTTTTATTTTTATTTTTCAGAGCAACCATTGTCAAGTTATCGATCGAGCAGTTGGACCACATTTTTTATACAGAGGCTCTATTTATTATACTTCAATAACGTTTTTGATTTTGATTTCTTCGAAATAAAAATTTACCCGAAATAAGTTCAATGTATGCTTAATGATATATATTTTTTTCCAAATCCGAAATAAATAATCTAGCGGACCAAAAAATTGGAGAAGACGACCTTTTTTAGATCCGGCACAGTGCACCAGGAATGACATTGTTACAAGCCTGGGGGATCGTAGTCGATAAACGTGCACAGTAGACTGGGCCCAAAAAACGATTTTTTTAATTTAAATTTTTGTTGAAAATATTATTGAGAATGGCAAAAAAATGAATGCTGACCAAATTTTAGCTCTTTATATTAATATTTAGAGGTCAAGCATCGTGATTCTCTATTTCCCATTCACTTAACATGGTAAAAGTTTTGTTTGTCGCTTCTCAGCTTTATAACTCGCCTGCGGGTAAACACGGAAAGGTCCAAGAAACTTTTTTACGGGACATTTAACGCTCTACAAAAAAGGTCCTTAGCCTTCATACGATTAATTCGCTCGTTCAAATTTTATTCAACACTAAAGTTAAATTTATGATAAATTGCATGATTTTCTGAAATTTTTGGACTGTTATGACAAAATTATTGATTTTTTTGTTTTTCTCTGATTCATCTTAAGAAGTATTGTATGTTTTGCAAATGACTCCCTCACATATTTCTTTATCACGCTATGAGCAATTGAATCCGGTTTAAGAATAGATTTTAGCACTAATGTACTTTTAAATAACAATAAATTTAAATCTATGAGGAATTTGATAAACGATGTAGGTAATAACTTGAAAATAATACAATACTTTTTAAGATGAATCGAAAAGAAACGAAAAAAATACAATAGTTTTGTCGTAAAAGTCCAAAAATCTCACCAAATCGTGAAATTTATGATAAATTCAACTTTGACGTTGGATAAAATTCAAACGAGTAAATTTATAGTATGGAGGCTAAGGACCTTTTTTGGAGAGCGTTAAATTTCCTATGAAAAATGTGCGCATTTTCGTGTGGTCCCCCTTAGGCGAGTTATAAAGCTGAGAAGCGACAAAACTTTTACCACGTTAAATTAATGGGAAATAGAAAATCGCGATGCGAGAACTCTAAATATTATCAATACAAAGAGCTAAAATTTGGTCAGCATTCATTTTTTTGTTATTCCCAATAACATTTCCAACAAAAATGAAATAAAAACGTCGATTTTTTGGCCCAGTTCAGTGTACAGGTGTCGAAACGACATCGGCAATTATTCGAAGCACGAACATTAGCGGTAAATACATTGACGATATGAAAAAAAGAATAAATAGGCGTGTCACTGTGACGAGTCGAGAATTTATCGATCGTAATTATAGAATGACATATTTGTAGGAACTTTTTCGTCTCGTCGTATCCGCGTATTTATTCAGGCAACGTAAAAAAAAAAAAAAAAACACGAAGCAACGAATGCGCCCATCAAGAAAAGGAGAGACAACGGAAGGTTAATTGTATTTTTTTGTCAGGCTCGTTCTCAGTTGCATCGACAGGGACGTGTGTGTCTTTCGGTACGTGGAGCGTGATGACGATGACGCGCGAGTGTCATCTCTCGAGCATAAATCACGTGTGCTAAAACATTATCTGTTAATGACAACTTAAAAACACATTTGCAGATGCACCATGTGTTTAACAACTCGATATCTAATTAATACGTCGGCTTGGGCACGCGGTTGCCTTTTTTGTAAACCAAACTTTGCGGCGTTCAAGTATAACGGATGAAATAACAAAAATAATCGGTTGGATGGAAATTTTTTAATTGAAATTCGAATTTTCCATTTTTTCGTACCTCCGGGCCTCGCTACGACGTAAATCCGTTTTGCAATTAAATTAACGATTTCGAATTCAAAGATCGATTTGTTTCCAGGATTCTCGAATTTGAGGATACATTTTTTTCGAGGATTCTCGAATTCGAGGATACATTTTTTTCGAGGATTTTCGAAGTGGAGGATACATTTTTTTCGAGGATTCTCGAATTCGAGGATACATTTTCGTCGAGGATTTTCGAATTCGAGGATACATTTTTGTCGAGGCTTTTAGAATTCGCAGGATACACTTTTTTCGAGGATACATTTTTGTCGAGGATTTTCGAATTCGGGGATACATTTTTTCGAGGGTTTTCGAATTCGAGGATACATTTTTTTCGAGGATATTTTTTTCGAGGATTTTCGAATTCGAGGATACATTTTTTTCGAGGATTTGCGAATTCGTGGATACATGTTTTTCGAGGGTTTTCGAATTCGAGAATACATTTTTGTCGAGGATTTTCGAATTCGAGGATACTTTTTTCTCAAGGCTTTCCGAATTCGAAGACAAATTTTTTTAAATTGGTAACTAACATCCTACACGAATTTGTATACGATGTTAGATTTGAATGACTCCAAAATTTGGGTCCAAAAATAAATAATGTCTTCGTTTATTTGGTTCATTAAGTTTCGCTGTAACTTTTTTTTTCAGTGGGACAGCGCACTTTTTTTACTTCCAATTGATTCGGGGAATAAAAATACAGGATAAAAATGAGATACTGATTTTTTTGGGCTGTCACCAATTTTCGGCAGTTTTACTCGAATTTTAATAATTGCGAAAAATTTTACTCCAAAATCTACGTCCAAAAATAAATAATCTTGGCCGACTAGCTTGCAATTGTTCAAAACCAAATGGATCTATCTACTGTCAGGCATCAATGCGATCGACAGCGCAATGAAATAATGATGGAAAAATCATTTTTCGGAAACGGGAGTGGAAAAATGTCTCTAGTGCATGTTTTTTATGCAAATGTATTACGGTTGGATTTTCCGCTTTCGTTTACCCAAGAACCCTGTTTACGGGTTGCATGAATGACGCACGTGCGTGATATATGTGCGCATGTATACGAGTGTACTCCTTGTCTCCGTGTCTAATATGAGCGTTGCACTCGTTCGCTACGACGTTAAGAATGCGAAATAAACGACACGCCAGAGTGGCAAGTTACGGGTGTGAATTATCACGTGTCTCCATTGTAACAGCCTGAGGTCAAAAGACAAGCCTCTCGAAGACCTTGGGTGATTCTCCGTGTTCCGATGCATACCTGCTTTTCCAGCTCCTCCTATTATTTCTTTCGCAACGAATTTTTCCGCCACCACCAGCCTCTCAGATCCGTTCAATTGGTCGAAAAGTACCTTTTTTTGCCAGATCTTGAAATATTCCGATTCGCCGATCAAAATTTTCAGAATTAAACTCGCGGAAGAAGCATCTAAAAAAAACTGCACGTCAAAGTTCCTCGCATAAAAATCCCTGGACCGAAAGGAAATAACAAAATTGGCGTAACATTATGATCAAATTGACAGACCTGAGATATTGTTTATTAAAAGTACAGACGTTGGACGATAAAAAAAATTTAGTGAGATTTCCGGCAAATTTTGTCTATTAAGTCAAATAATTAGTAAATAGAATGCAAACGAAAAATCAAGTCATCATGGAATATTAAGATTGTGCAATATTTTCAGTACTCTCCATAGCCTTCCGGCAGTAACCATTTTTTCTTCCTTGAGGAAGGGTAGATCTTCTTCATTTTGTGCCATCTGAGCCTCAGTTGGAGGTTGATGAATATAAAGTGAATTTCAAAATTCTAATTAAGAAATTATTTCTTTCTGTAGGCAAAATTTGTTTAATTACATCTATGTTTCAGCAAAATTTATCAGAAAAAATTGTTTTTTGTTACATTTGATTTTTCGGATTGGCGAGGAATTTGTGGAACATACAGAGTGTACATTTTTTACACCGCAGGCTATCAAAGTCAGATGTCCGTACTGGTTTCTATGAAAATTCTGCATGAGACCTTATTTCACAAAGGTTCTTTAACATTGAAAGTTGAAAAGAAGACTTTTCTAGATAAAACAAATAACCAAGAATGCTTTTTTTAACCGGGTAAAAAAAAGTTATCATTTGTAGAAATGGCAGGCAAAAAACCACGAGCAGATGATTTTTATCTCAAAAACTGTGGGACTTTTACTAACCTAAAATTCCACCATATAACTATATGCGCAGTCGATAGGGCATGATCTGCCCTATCGACAGTTGCCGGAACAAATTCACAACAGGACACCCTGTATGTTTTCAGTTGTAAAATATAAAAACTGTTCGATTGAATTTTCACGAAAAAATTGCTCAATTATTTCTGAGATATTTGTAAAAGTGGAGTTTAAGGAGGTTTGATCGTCCTTGATCGTCGAGATTGTTGGGACGTACGTGCGATCCGCGGGGCCCTCGAACGATTAAGATCATCGTCCTCAATGTACGCACTTTCCTTCGGTCTCGCTGTACAAACGCGGCCCTGAATCCTTCTCACTCCAATCGACCTCGAAACATCTAAATCTCGCCATCGAAGAATCTACGAAGGCTCAATTAACCCCGAATATACTTCTGTGACCTCAAACGCTTCGTATGTTCCGTTCCAATTGTTCTCTTCTACGCCCCAAACAACGAGCCTGACGGAATCAAAAAAGTCCGAAAAAAGTGGGCAACCGACTGAAAATTGCACAATTCAATTTACATCAATGACGACCCAATGCTTGTTATTTAAAAAAAATAAAACTAGCTCCAAGCAGTGAGTAACTAAAACCGCAAAGCTTTAAAAAAAGACCTTCACCAGGCAACCAGCCTGACATCTCAAAAGTCACCAAGTGGTGGTCACATTCCCGGCAGAACTAGCCAAAAATTCGCCGAACCGGAAGTCGACCATATTTGCATGAGTTTAGGATGGCGAAGTGTGTTTTTTTTTATCACACGTACGTCATTGATAGAGTTTCGAAACGTTTGTCATCATTACATCGATCAATCGGACAGTATGAAATAAATGAAAAGTGATGATAAACCGGATGCCCGGGGTGATTACGTGTCAGAGGCGATCTCGTTGGACGTCAAGCCTTATCGGATGGTAATGAGGTACACGTCTGTATAACGGACAGCGAACAACTTCGCGTTCTAAGTACTCGAAATCACGCGACTGTGTGCCTTTTACATTCGTTCGTTGTCCAGATCCGAGCACCGGGATAAATCTCGATGTCCTTGATCGCTTCGTCGATTGGCCTTGAATTGCCGCGCGTTGTATCGATGACAATGCGGCGGATCGTCGTTCATTCCTTACCCAAGGCAGTCCTAACCCTTTGCGTGAAAAAGGCGAAAGAAAAATCAATATCGTGCTAAGATAAAAATGATTGGACTGGAAGCAGATGGAGATACGAAAAAAAAACATTTTTTGACCGTATTTTTTTTAACCGGTTCGTTATTGCAAACAATATTTTTTCCAGTGTCGAATTATTTCAGTTCGATCAGAATTTAGGGCTCGAAGAAAAGTTGATTTTTTTCGAAATTTCCAACTTCTCGGAGAAATGATAGGGCAAAGCGAGAAATGAAGGATACTGATCTTGTATGATCAGTTGGGGAGGATTTTTCCCTGGAGCATCATGGCCAATGGAATCTGTACGTACACGGAGATCCTCGTAAATCCTCCACCATCCCTCTGCTCGGAGATTTCACATCCACCCCGATTACTTTTTACGAGCAAGTCCTAAATCTCGTGAAAAAAAGTTTTGCCGATTGGAGAAATGCACGTCCTGCTTACGAAAAAGGTCGGAATAGGATATCCATGTGAAATATTGATAATTCACAAGTGAATACTGAATGCGCTGCTATTAATTCCATCGACTGTAATATATCGCCTAGATTAAGCGTCAGTGGAAGTTGCTCGTAGCCATAAATAATAGCAACTATATATTCGTCACGCTACGACACTATTTATATGTCGTAATTGACTTTTAACATAATGTTTTTCACTCGATGCCCTGGAAATTGCTAGAAATATGCGTGTACAACGCCTAGCTACATGTGCAGAATGGAGGTGGGAATAAGAGGCATGGAAAAGAGCAGCAAATTGCCTAGGTGAAATAGTGAAAACGCCGAACGATAGGTGGTCGAAAAAATGCTTGAAAGAAGAAGCCAGATATCAAATGCAAACCTATTCACATGGGGACTGGAAACGAATGGAGCCATGGAGGCGGTGGGAGGGGGAGCGACATGTCAAAGGATAGTGACGAAGATATGGAGGGAGTAGGTGATTTAATCGAAAGAGCAATGTGGATAAAAACAGACCAGGAAAGACAACGAGACTGAATTTAAATTGAAAAGTCGACGTATTGTAGGGAGTCCAAAAATCGAAGACAACGTATAGACATGAAGGAGTACTGGGAAGAGAAGGGTATACCACCGTCAAATGGAAGATTTGACTGATCAAAGGCGCAGGCAGTGCATACTTAATAAAACGTACATAAACATAGAACTTAAAATATTTTTAAATATTTTCTTATAAGCTTGAGAAGTAAAGCATCATTACGCTTGAAATAAAGCCTCAAGCATTCAAGAAGATATTTACAATTGTTAAAGTTCTATCTACTGCCTGCGCCGTTGATCAGTGACCAAAGATGAAATTCTTCTGTGGCTTTACTATTTAACTTCATACACTTCATTTTTTACTTTTTAGTTCAGTAGTTTACAAATAAAAGCTTCTTTTATAAAAGATGTTTTACTTTTTTTGTTGCTAGGCAACCGAAAGTCTTGCAGTGACGATATCTTACGACTGTGGTGTATGAAATCAAAAACACATGTCGCTGTAGGAGCACTCAAGATAGTCCACTATCCGATATTAAGCAACTATCCGATATCGAGTGATTCTCCCCTTCCTTTGTGCAAATATGTGGGCAGGTATGCATTACTTCTACACGTGCATGATTATGTATGTATACAGACGTTCAAATGTACGCGTAGAATCGAGTGCACGTCTGGGCAAACATGTAGGCATGAAGATCGTGATTATAGTGCATAGTAGCAGTGCACCTTTTACACCTGACTGAGGCAAGGTCGCCTGGCACACGTCGGACGCGTGTTACGTTATATCACATCAATGCATTAAAATGTCTGTGAGAATCCCGTCGATCGGCGATGCGGAGCAAATTTTATGTACGCAAGTGCACGCGAATGCCTGAATGTGTTTTCGTCTGTGGTGGGAATTCGATGTGCAGCGGAGAGATCTCGTGGGCCTCGTTCCCGCGAACATTTGTACAAATAGCCGATAAAGAGGTGTGACTCGTGAAAACAATTGTTCTCGTATACCGATGAGAGAACAGCAGCAGCAATGACTATTGTCGTTTGACTGCAAATGAATTAAACACGATTTATCAGCAGACAGATCGCATTCATTACAATCAACAAATACATGACTTTCTTCGTACAATTAAGCGTGATACAGATAAGCCTCGATGAATTGCAAAAAAAATAGAACAATTCATTGTTGATGTATTCGAAAAGTCTTCCTCGCCGACACTGACATTCGATTCATCGTTCGATCTTGTCGACATATTGGTTTAATTTTTGCGGGAGACAAAGAAAACAGAATTGGAATCAATTTTCCCTCGATCGAAGATCAAGGTCGTGTTCGCGGAAATAAAGTTGGCAGTCAATATTTTTTTAACAGCCACAGCGCTATATTTATCGTTGAGGAAGAGGAAGAGTGTGTGTTCAGTTTTTTTGCCGAATTTTGATTCACCGGCAAGCATCACTCGTCGCGCCTCGAGCTGCATGCAGACCGCATTCATCTACGTTTTATTTTCTGCACAAGCAGCCGCAAATTTGCATAAATTTTATTGCCTCACGCACGATTGCTTTCCCATAGGAACAATTTTTTCCTTCGTTTCCAGCTGGACACATTTTAGATGTGCATTGACGGATTGACATCCGGGGGAATATCGAGCGAGTAGATGAGAATACTGTCGATTGCGTGACCGACAGCTGTGCGGTCGGTATGCGGTTGCAATGATTTCCCATGCAGCATGTACTTGGATGAGTGACCACTTGACTGCGCACCGACTTCTGAGCAGACTACTGAGCTGGAGGCTAACGGCTAAAATGGTAACCGCATATTTCGTCGAGGTGAAACATTCGTTGAAAATTATCGTAAGGACCCAATGGGATTGTCATACCAATGCCTGATAGGCGTCCAATGGATCATCGCATGGGATTCCTATAGGGGAGAGGTACCATATTTCGGATACTTTCGTTTGGAACTGAAGAAAAAAGCAAACAAACGCTGAGAACCTTCAATTTTACGATTTTATGATCTACATGTCATATACATCAAGATGCTAATAATTATTTTATACATTACATTTGAATGTTTTCAGTTATATTATGTTTTACAAAAAATGACAGAAGTCATGGTATTTAAAGAGATTGCCTATAATCGGATATGCGATATAAGGGCTCAAACGCCTCTTCACTTATAGCCGATATTAGGGAACTGTTTTTAAATCAAATGAAACGAAACGTTTATCGTTATAAGTTTGTAATTATTATCAAACAATCAGTGTTTATAAGTTAATCCTCGATCAGGTAGGAACATTTTGGCACAAACGAATATCCGATGTCAGGGTCCATTGAGTATCCGATATTAAGATTTGACATGGCCGAATATATGAACAGTAATTGCTTTTGCGAACATTATATATTTGTTAACTAGAATAAATGCTATAGTTTATAAAAATATCAAAAACATAAAACATTTGGACTTGCCTCAATGATAACAATACTTCTTGACACAAAAAATATTTTCTCACCCCGGCTAAAAGTAACATCAGTGCACTGTGGTGTCATTTTGGTTGCTAGGCAACCAACAGTTTTGCAGTGGCCACATCGTACGACTAATTCTTAGTGCATAGAATCAGAAGCCGATGGCGCTATAGGAAAACTCGAAATAGTCCACTATCCGATATCAAGCAACTATCCTATATACGGTGCTACTCCCCTACTAGAACGTCACGCTTGGACTCTCATCGGGATTCCCCATTGAAATGTACGATTTGAATCCTAAAGGATTGCCACATTATCGAACAGAATCCGACACGATTCTTGATGAATACTATCGCATTCTGCACGTTGGATTTTTTAAAACAAACATATGGACGTACAAAATGAGTGGATCGTAAAAAAGTATACATTTTATCGTAAAAAAGTATGAATCGCTTAGAAATGCATATATTGAGAATAGATTTGAATGACATCACTGCGAAGCCACTGTAATTATCGCTTCTTATTTATTTTACTCCGCCTGGACATAACAGACGCAGAAGCAGACGCTCACGGAGCGTGCAGGTTATGTTTCAACACGTCGAGTTTTTTCTCGTGACTTGTCACATATTTACGATCCGAACGTGGTAGGAATTCTCAAACGGCGTTCATCGGGGAGCAGTGCAGAATCCAATTGGATTCCACACGTAACCTCTATGTTTGTACCTTGTATTAAAATAAAAATATTTGTACTTTTGATATAAATAATACGTTTTATTAATAAATAAAAATGTCAGGTGATTTTGAGACACCCTATAGGTGCATCTTGGGACTCCCCGAAAAATGTGTACATGTGATCACGAATGGATGACGTTCCAAATCGTTAAGGGGATGTGGTAGGATCTGGGGATTCGTCACCAAATTTCTGCGCAGGATCGATCGAAGGAAGAGCAGGTCCAATCCAACGTGATCATTGGACGCATCGCCCGAGCTGGCGGAGAACGACCCATACGTAGATCGACGAGTGTGAAACCTAAGGGGAGATGATCGAGAAACGGTTAATTGGATAAGGGAGAGGATTGGAAAGGAAGGAGTGCTTCAAGGTGAAGAAACACGGTTGAAAAAAAAAACACAAACTGTAAGGAATATAAAACAGCCACAAGCGCTTATGGATGAACGAGATTCTTTAGCACTTCGACTCGCAGACCCATCAAACGTATCGATTACGCGATAACAATTAAAAAAAATGTCGAAACAAAAAATACAGCGGGTGTAATTGGAGATGAAAACCAACTGTAACTGCACAATGTTGCTTTGTTGGTGATCCGATGTGCGGAGTTGGATTTAGACGCGTTTCCTTGGCAATGTGTACGCGGAGGAACAAATGGAAAAAAAAACGAAGGATACGTGTGAAACTTATAGACGCACGAGCCTTCGCATACATTCGTCATTTGAACATCCATTCCCACGAAGATGCCTCAAGGTATGGTCCCTCTCATACCTGCCTAGATTTTGTTACAGTCTACTCTGGCTTTCGGCAATTCGACCGATTCACTGTTGGCCACAGGTCCACGTGGCCAAATGTCAAAATCCGACACTCTTGGCCAAATGTCAAAAAAATCCCCGATACCGTCTGGCCTGACCTTCCTTCTTCCGCATATGATTCCTTGATCGTTTTACGCTTTGATTGATCGGTCGTACGAGTTCCGAATCAGAGCGCGAGAGGAAAGAGAGAGACAGAGAGAGAGAGAGGCGAGTGGAAAAAAATAATTACTTCAAAATAATATGATCTGTATAGTCGTTGACGGCGCTTCTGAGAATTCTACAAACATTGGAGATTGTAATTTCCTTAATAGCGGTCTTATTTTTCCTTTGAATCGTTGGAATAGATGAAAAAGCCAACATCGAATCGGCGAACGAATGTGTAACTCGAAACAGTATTATTAACGCGTTCGTCTGTTGTTTTTTTTTGCGTCTTCAGCGTTTCCGTTTCTCGGAAGAATTCGCGCAGGATTTCCAGCTCCACCGGAGCGACAGCATCTACATAAATGTATCGGCAATGCAATTTCCATGGTCATCGATGATGGAGAAGGTTGCTTCGGTCGAATGCTACTGACATCAAGGTCGCTGTAGATCGTTATAGATCGAAACAAAAGTACGAGGGTGTAGATATCATCGATTCGTCATAATCAGGATCTTCCTCCTTTGCAGTCTCCAACGACTAGTGCGCGCCATTGTCCGTTATACAACAATGTCCGATGCGAATCTTCCTTCATCCATACTCAAGTATCCCGATCGATAAATCACGCGGCAGCGCACGGATTTTCGAAATAATGCCATTCCAGCGTCGAGAATCAAAGAAAAGCGTCTCAAATTGGGAAAGGCAAGCTGCGAGCTTGCCTTTCCTGAATTTCGGATTCACCGAGCATGTCAAATTTGTAGGTTTTGACTGAGATTCTACTTTAATTGCTTTTTTTTCCTATTATTACATCTTTTTTTACGACCTTTTATTGAACTTGCTCCTTTCGTATGTCTTTCTGGTTCAAAATTTGTAATTCATTTTTCAAGCGGTTGCTGGCGTCCGAGTGAGCTGAAATTTGGCATACCTGTGTAACTTCGTGTACCTGTGTATGAAAAAGTGATTCACTCATAAAATTAATTACCCATCCATCTAATATGAATATCAAGCTGTTAGAATGTGGTTTTTTTTTCCATGTACGAAATGGCCGACTACTTGAAACTTCTCGAAACAGCTTATTTCCAATTGGCGTGACAAATAACTTCAACAATTTTCACTCGATTTACCTCGAATCTAAAAGTTGTGTTCGTAATCCCATTTCGCAGAGTACGTACGGAATTTCTGATTAATCGAAAACTTTTCATTTTATGAGCAGTTATAACGAAATTTTTCACTGAAAATTCATTTCTTAAGTTCAAATACCTACAACTTTTGAATAAAACAATATTTTTTAAATTCCGTACGTACTTCTCTAGGTATTCTAATATAGATTGACGAGAGTTTTTGTTTTTGTTCTAGGTAAAAAATTGTGAATGCTAAACGTCACGCCGCGGAGCGCCTGAGAAAAAAAGATAACAAAGGAAAATATTGGTAGTCGACCATTTTGTACATCGAAAAAAAATATATATATATTTTCTAATAGCTTGATATTCATACTAAATAGATGTGTAATTAATTTTATTAATGAATCAGTCTTTCGTACGAAAAAAAAATTGTTAAATTCGCACATGCTTTTATACCCTTTACTGTGGCCCAAGGCCTTAATAGCATATATTAGGTGTAGTTAAAAGAAATCCATTATATTTGCATGAAATTGAAGACAAAAATAATGGATTTCTTTTTACTACACCTGATACTAGGATAGTCGAGTTTGTGCTCATTTGTTTTGGCATCATGAGCAGTTTTCATTACACACGATAAATTTCCTGATGGGAAATCGTAGGTCAATCGAGTTTGGGCTCATTAACTTTGTTGACTTGGCCACTATTTGTAATTTCACTATTATAAAGTTTCTCGCGAATCCTTTGTAACCTAAGGCGAGATTTTTTATTACGCTGATGTATGAATGGCATGGGGGTCTGGCATGGCAAATAAATTAAAAAATTCTAACACTAAAAAGTGTAAGATAAAATAAATACAGAAAAACATTTTTTAAACAAGCTTTTATTTAAAAGGTACTGTGCTAAAAAGTAGAAAATAATGTTCAGTAAAATTGAAAATAAAAACAGTATAGCTACGAAAAAGTCCCTTCCTTGGTCACTCGTTATAGGTGCCAGTGCTTAAAAGGTACATGAACGTAGATATTTTAAAAATATGAAATATACATTTTAAAAGCTTGAGGCGTCAAACGTCGTAAGAACTAATATTATTTTTAAATTTCTGGAAAAAAGCCTCAAGCTTTGCAAATTTATATTTCACATTCCAAAAATATCTACGCTTATGTATCTTTTAAGGATGTTGAGTCCCAAATCGCAAATGATGATAAAATTCTGAAAATTTGGTATGTTTTTGTATGAAGTATTTCAGAGGTCGTGTAAACATTTCACGACATTCAGGAAGCTCGTTATTGAAGAATTAACATAAACAAATTAAATGTTGATTTATGGAAACTGATGTAACTTTGCAATAAGTTTTTTTTTTGACCTCTCAATTTTATATCATGTACAATATACTGAAAGCAACGGAAACAAAACGAAGTTTATTGATAAACTTTTTTTAATTTCTTTTAAAAATTGTTCTTAACAAAATGTTCATTTTTTAATAACGAGCTTCCTAATCGTCGTGAAATTTTAACACGACCTCTTAAATACTTCATACAAAAACATACCAAATTTTCAGAATTTTCTTATCATTTTTTATTTCAACCCTTAAGGAGGTTGAAGTAATGATGATAAAATTCTGAAAATTTGGCATGTTTTTACATGAAGTATTCAGGAGGTCGTGTAAAAATTTCATGACGATTAAGAAGCTATTTATTGGACAATTAACATTAACATGTTTCATAGGGACTCAACATCCTTAAGCACTTGCATCTATGACGAGTGACCAAGGAAGTTTTTTGTAGTTATACTGTCTTGATTTTCAATTTCACTCAACATTATTTTTTACTTTTTAGTACAGTCCCTCTTAAATAAACGCTCGTTTATCAAAAGTTTTTTACGTTTGTCGTTATTATTTTTAACCTCGAAGTTATTTCAGGAATAATCTAATTACGGGAAATATGACGACGCTTCCAAAGTATGTTTAGATTTATTTGACTGCAAAGTAACGGAGCATCGAAAATTGACATTTCGAGAGGCCCTAACAGCAAATCATCGAAGTTTCGATGTCTTGAACTGGAAAAGAGTTTGGTCAACGGAGAAGCGAAAAACCCTGATACGTAATAAAAAACCAGTTTGTCGCTCGTTCGGGTCAGACAGAGATAATAACAGTCCCGAAACAGATCGTCAATGTCGTTTTTTTAGAAATTTTCATTATCCTCGAATCTCCGTCTTCTCGGAGTTCTATCTTTTTTTTTCTACCTCAGCTCAGTCATCAAATGTGCCGCGCGAACACACGATCTCAGATTCGCGTTGAAATTTGGGACGTGACAGGCGCACGCTTGTGCTCACGTGCCAGGGTTGAATTTACTGCGCACAACGCCCGAGATTCATCCACGCTTCAGCGATTCAATTTATTTTCCCGCGCGGGTTCTTGACTCCTAACAGTCGTCGCCGTTTTATTGTTCGAAAAATTTCGATACGCCAACTTTTCGATCGTAACATTGATCGAAAGCCAACTTCGTCATTCCTGACCTTTCGCTTTTTTATCCATACTCTTTTTGACATTTGTGCCCATCCACCCCCCCCCCCCCCGCGTAAGGTGAAATGCAATTTTCAATTGTCTGGAAGGCCATCGGTGGGAACTACGTGTTTCATGACAAATTTAAGGGAGTCAGCATTTTACCGAAATTCTGTGCAGTTTTTTGTCCATAAAATAAAAAAATTCAATATTTTGGGATGATTCTAGTTCTACTAATGGAGACGTTTGTTGTACACGTGCCTGCCAAATTTCACAACGATTGATCATCTCGGGCGTGTAGGAGCACTTCCGCAAACTCGGAGAACGTAATTTCGAGAAAAAATGGCGTTGAAAAGAAATTAAAAGTTTCATACTTACGCCTAATCAGTTATGTCAGGACCATAGAGTATCCGTTCCTTTTCTCCAAAAAGTACCGATATAGCAAAATCAATTTTTTTTTTCGCCCAACAGTATAGAAATCTCCCTTAAGCGATACACCACTGTAGAATGTTCAGATTTCTTTTTATTGGCTTAAAAAATGCTTTGCACCATCTATAATAACAGAAAGACGTTTGGTACCTGTAAAAAAGGCCCGTGTGGGTGAGTTAATTATATCATTATTTATCAATGAATGATTGTCCTTTTTTCCCGCAAAAATTGAGTTTTTCTTTAAGTGCTTGCCAATTTCACAAGAATTAATCATCACTTTGTATAATTTTTTAATAGAAAAAAAAAAATTTGTTCACTTCAACAAATGACTAATAACGACCTTGAATATTAATATTCTTTTGTCCTTGCATCGAAAAAAAAAATCCGCTCAATTTTAGACATTAACAGTGGTATTACCCCTTAAATTACCTAATTTAATAATAGTTAAATCACAAAAATATGATTCAAATACAACAAATCCCCAACGTCTACGCATCATCAAACTTCGACGCAAGAAAAACCGGACTAGTCATTTTACACGACGAAACAAAAAAAAACCGGGGATATTACCTTCGTAACACCTTGCAATGTTTTTTGCGGCAAAAATAATTACGAATTACCGGGACAATGGCGCTTGTTGTCGCGATAAAACGCTTGTGATTCATTTTGCAGATCTGAAACGCAGTGATTCGCGGTCAACCTCGAGATCTTTTCGGAGATACCATTTGTTTAATGTATTATAAAACGTGTGGAAGTACCGAGACGTTTGAGCAATTGCTGACACAAAACCACGAATTGGATCACCCTGACGGTGATTGATCCGTTTTTCAATCAAGCGTATCGAGCTCGCTCTCTCTATCCTTCTCCCTATAATAGAAGATTTAAAAAACTCAAGAATAAAATAATTATACTAATATGCACACAACCCTCTCTCTCTCTCTCTCTCTCTCTCACACACACACACACACACACACACACACATCCCCACGCACGAATCTATAAATCAATCAGGTCAGGTAAGGCAGGCAAAAGAAAAACCGATTTTTCTTTATTGCTCACCTGATCTTGGGATGCCGGCAATGTCCACAACGATGCAAACAAATGTGACTTGTGAGCCGAACCAGATAAAGACTACGTGCCTGATACGTGAGCCCTCTCGAACGTGACGAATCTCACAGCAGTCTTTACGAATTGCGCTCGTTACGCGCTTACCTTTATGATCCTAAATATGTATAATTGGCTGCAGGAGAAATCTCAGTGTGCTGGAAAAATATCAGCCGCACATATAACGCTCACGGATGCGGAAGACTGCAGGTGAATGCTATGAAGCCCAATGTCACTTTCCTTTTTTTTTACATCCTTCAATTAGAGCTCCGTAATGGAAATATCAATGTGTTTCGTTTTTTTGCAATCGATTGTCTTGTGTGGGAACCTTCATTGAAAACAGTGCAGCGCTTTGAGCCCTTAAGGCGGGAAACCAGTTTAGGAGTTCTTTTGTGATTTTCATCATTTTTTTTAAGGAGGTACGATTACTTTCACGGGGACAAAAAAGAGTGTAAATTCATTTTGCCCACAGCTGCTCTGATTGATGTTTACTTATGTTGATTATTCGTATTATCGATTATAGTGTGCCAAATGTTGTGGTAAATGATGAATTTATTGCACGTGAACAAATAAAAACCGAAAAATTAGATTGTCAACGACTCGGTAGTAATCTTCGGAATAATAATATTAACATATCCACCATAAAAGCGGAGTAAAAAAACAGGAAAAATCAATCGGAAATATATTAAAATAGAGTTGAATTATTTCATATTATTGATACACGATAAATGATAAAACTCTATACATTGTTGTTTGCATGTTTTGTGGTGGCTTCTATTCAAATTAATTTCAAAACAAAGCTGGGTTATGTTCGCCAAACGCATCAGCTGTTAATCGCGACGTTGCTAAGTCTGTGGGTGCTATTTCGTCGTTCTGACAATTTTCAACCGAAAATTGAAACTTTCTTGTAATGTAGTGCTTCAACTACACGGTGAAGATTGATTTTCTTATTTTTTACAATATCTATTATATCAAATCTATCGAATTTCAATTTTCGAATGGGTTTATTTGGATACGCGAGCAAAAAAACCACGATAACCGCACTTCCGGTTGACCGTCTCCATAAGACGACGTGCTTCGGTAACTCAAAGTGCTCGACTTTGCAGTTTTATTGCGAAAAAACTAAACGGTCAAAACAGTTCAAATTTTAGCAATAGACTCATAAAGTATTCGTCAAAATCATATTAAACTTTCACATCCGAAAGTTGGAATCGTAGTAATGATCGTACCTCCTTATGGAGCGGATGAGGAGAATTTATTCAAGCTATGGGAATTTTTTATACATATTTCTAAAAAAATGTTTATATTTTCCCGGAGAATTTTTTTGGAAAAATTGAAGATATGACCTGCCGCCCATCGAAGGTCGCCATCAGACTTTGCTGTTTGTGTACACGCTGTTTTCATCGGAAATCGATACGGTTAGGAGATTACTATACGAACTTGTTATCCTTCTATATGAACCTAACTCCGATAAGAAAAAATTAAAAATTGCATTTTTTAGAGGTGTTTGAACACAAGATCATCATTTTTGCCATTATTGTATAACCGTTTTTGCTCTAAAAATATACTTTCAACAATGATATTATAATACCCCAAATTTAAGTTTATATAGAACGGAATTATAAAGAAAGTAACTATCACGTTTTAAAATTATAGGTTAGAAACTTTCTATACATACAATCTATACATACAAAGTTCGGATAATCGAGGTTTTACTGAATGAAGCTAATTACATGAAATGTGGACAGGAGGCTGCTTTTGTGACATAGCATCCACTAAGAAGAAATTTTTCGAAATTCAACCCTTAAGGGGGGAAAAGGGGTGGCAACATTTATATGGAAATTCATAAAAATGTGGTCAGATTTACTTGAAATTTGGTATTCGTAATTATGGACACAATAAATGAAACACGTATAGTATTTCATCGATTAAAACTTTTCGTAAACGTCAATTGTTGCTCTACAAAATGCTGCTCTCACGAAATCCTCTGAACTTGGTCAAATTTTAATATTTACGTTGACATTTTTTTCACATATTCCTGAATATGTACACTTTAAGAAAATGTGAAAAAAATGATTTTTCTGCTGTCAATAGAAAAATGCATTATTAGGTAGAATGTATTGGTACACATTGCACATCGAAAATTCCATTTCGTGCATTTTGTACTTTTTGCATATTTCGATGGAAGTCAATAAGTTGCTTCGAACAGAAGATCAACGTGGAGCTTCCGGTTGATCCAAACGAGTCAGCGCAGGGGCGTTGAAAGCTCGAAAGCTTTTCTAGAGTGGACTTCATACGTCCGAATAATTGATTTCCGTGTCCCGTCTGCATACACGGCTTCGATATGACAATAACTGAGAATTAAAGAGTTGCAGGAGCAACCGAGCGCATCGGCAATGACCCATTGACGGTTCCCTGTACACATCGATTTTACGTAAACGGATGTCATTGCCGAGCGGCCGCTAGAATATTCCTAATTACACACCAGACCCAATGGTATTAGATCGCGAGCAGAGAGTTGCATCGCGTTCAGGATATTGCGAGGACCTTGCAATAATAATAATAATAACAACAACAACAACAATGATAATAATATAATTAATATCAATTACTAATAATTATCAATATAATTGTCTAATATTATAATTAGATAATTATTATCGAATTATCTAATTGTCTAATATAATTATTACTAATAATCATCGATATAATATAATTAATAGCAATTAATAATAATTATCAATTACCAACAATTAATATTTAACAATACAAGAAGTACAACAGCCGATTATATTATAATATATAATTAGCTTTATATAATTATATTATAATATATAATTAGATTATATTATAATATAATAATTGCATTCAGGATATTGCGAGGACTTCGCAATAATAATAATAACAACAACAACAACAGCAACAATAATAATAATATAATTAATATCAAGTACTAATAATTATCAATATAATTGTCTAATATTATAATTAGATAATTATTATCGAATTATCTAATTGTCTAATATAATTATTACTAATAATCATCAATATAATATAATCAATAGCAATTAATAATAATTATCAATTACCAACAATTAATATTTAACAATATAAGAAGTACAACAGCCGATTATATTATAATATATAATTTAATATACAATATAATATATAATATAATATATAATATATAATATATAATAATATAATAATAATTAAGAAAATAGAAACAAAAGGGGAGAAAACCGCCTCTCCATTTTGCTTCTCGCCTTATTGAATGACGGAGTGTTCTCGCGTGCTGTCAGACTGACATAATCAATAGTCCCCAAGCCTCTCGGCTTTTGTGATTCTTCGTTGCCTATGAATTATCTAGCCGTATTGTTCTTTGACAATAATGAAATTATTTTTCCAACATCCCACTCGACCGGATCTCGAATCCATTTATCCCGACGATATCGTGGCTCTGCTGAAATTCGGCTATTCAACAATTACATTCATTACTCCAAAAACATATTTTCCCTCATCCATTATAGCGTTAGCTATAATCGAAGATAACATTTTCAAAAAATATATGTTACTGTTCAGACTGTAGTGAGTCTTGGCGATTAAAAAAAAAAAAATCCCTCACAAAATACCAGAGATAAAAAGTAGTTTAACGCCTGTAACTTTACATGCGGTTAAATGAGCAAAACGTTCGCGCCACAGGTGATGTAATTTTCTTTTTGCTATTTAGCATCAAGTTAAACCATTTCTAACTGATTAATGCAAACTTCGTAAACAGAAAAAAAAAACTCCATCCTGCCCATCCTAATCGATATAAATATATTTAATATTGAAGCATCACGTTTCAATGAAAGATTACGAATCTTGACTGGCGAATGGAGAGCATTGCAGCCAACCTCAATGCCCGCGAAGTTGTCGTATTTCGGCCATAATTAATATTAATTAATGGTAGTCATAAATAATCTCGTGACATAAATATAAATAACTATAAATAGATAATTTAGTGACATACATATATAAATAAATAAGTATAAATAAATATAACAAAATTTCATACTGAATTGTTTCAAACACTCGCTGACGCAGTTTTTTTCTCGTAATAACCGTCGATAATGTTATACTTCCTTAAGTTGATAGTTTTGAAGTAGTAAAAAACAAAAGTTTTTTTTATTCATGCAGTAAAAATATCAAAATTCATAATTATCCTTTTTAATTAGATATTTTATTGAAAATTAACATCCACGAAATAAGTTACCGCGTATGCATTTTTTTTTGAATCATGAATCGTCACTAGATCCAACCGAACGGCTCCAACCTCCTTAAAAAACACCAGAATCTACTATCGTCAATAATAGTACCCCACACTGGAAATTATCCATACGTCGTAGAGATTACGGAATTCTTTAACGTGCCACGAGAGGCGGAGCGATCGCGCATAATCGATTCAGTTAATATGCAACAATGGACAATGAGACCGAATATATTAACATTCATTTTTGTAGCTTTATGCCAAGTCGATTGTTATTCAACGATTCGATTAATATCCAATAATTAACAATGAGCCGGAATAAATTAACGATCGGAGCGCGGCTTTGTTTTATTTTTTTTTATTTTTTTTTCCTTCACGGTAAAAAAATCAAAACGATCGATATTGTGAGACCTCATAGAGAATCGATAATCTGAGGTGAGAATGTAAAATGAAATAGGTAATGGCGCAATTAATTAATATTGATGGTTGCCGAGCATTTTATCGCGCTGTCTTGCTATATATGAGCTATATATACATATATATATATATATATATATATATATATATATATACGGGTGCTAATGCAGGATTCATATGAACATAAATGTTTACATATTTGCATATAATAAATAAAAAGGAAGAAAAAAATAATAATTGATATATGCACATACACACACAGGGCTACTGGTCACGATCCCGTAAAAGGTTTATAAGACATGTGTCCCTATCAAATAGCCCGATAATGCTTTCAGCAAAAGCGAACCATTTTAGGTTCGCTGTTATGAATGGAAAATCCTGCACCTCTCTATGGATCATATAATGTCCTAAGACATGCTGAAATTTCAGTTTAGTATAAGTCCCACGGTTTTCGAGATAAAAATTATCTGCTTTTGGTTATTCTCATGCCATTTCTACAAATGATAACTTTTTTGTTACCCGGTTAAAAAAAAATACTCTTGGTTATTTGTTTTATTTATAAAAGTCTAACCTTAAATGTGAGAAACCTTTCTTCTTTTCTAACCTTAAATGTTCTCTTTTAACCTTAAAACCCTAACCTTAAATGGTAGAAAAGAAAAGTCTAACCTTAAGTGTTGAGGAAACTTTATGAAAAAAAGGTCTTATGCAGAATTTTCATACAAACCAATTCGAACATCTGACTTTGATAGCCTGCGTTGTAAAAAAAGTACTACGCATATCGTGCCAATTACTTTAAAGAGTTGATTAGTTAATATCGATTCGTATCATTTGTAGAAATGGCATGCGAAAAAACAAAAGCAGATGATGTTTTTTTCACAAAATAACATAAAGCCCATAATCTCGAAAACTGTGGGACTCGTACTAAACTGAAATTCCAGCATATAGTAGGACATTATCTGACCTATCGACTGTTGCAGGATAACCCATTCATAACAGGACGCCCTATATATATATATATATCTGACCTATCGAGTGTTGCGGGATTACCCATTCATAACAGGACACCCTATATATACACATACATATTCGGAACGAATGTCTTACTTGACAATTATCTTCTCTACCCTGCCCAGTGTTCAACGGTATGTGACAAGCTCGAAGTACCTCTTCTATACTGTACACTAATGTAGACATAATCGAGAAAAAAAAGAAGTGAACGAAAAAAAGGAATCACAAAGACGAGAGAGAGAGAGAGAGAGAGAGAGAGAGAGAGAGAGAGAGAGAGAGAGAGAGAGAGAGAGAGAGAGAAAGAGTGACACTCGATACACGTACATGCATGTAACTTCGTTACAGCAACGTGTTTATCATCATAATCGAGCCCCCGCGCTTGTCTCGCACATATCGAGGCCTTCAAGGCTTTTCCGAGCGATCGATTTGCATCGAGGAAATAATTATCCACTCCTTGTACTCGTACTTGTCGTTTTGTTCTTGCATAATGCTCTCTCTCCCTCTCTCTCTCTCTCTGCCACCCCCCCTCTTGCTCTCTCTCTCTCTCACTCTCTCTCTCCCTCTCTCCTCTCTCCTCTCTCTCTCTCTCTCTCTCTCTCTCTCTCTCTCTCTCTCTCTCTCTCTCTCCTCTCTCTCTCTCTCTCTCTCTCTCTCTCTCTCTCTCTCTCTCGCTCTCTCTCTCTCGTAAAATATTACCATTTGGTACATATCATTTATTTTTCTCGTTTTTGTTTTGGGCCAATTGCACGATGAGTGTCTTTACGCGGACCGATCGGCTGTCTGTACTCCGATACGTTCCTCCGTCTAAATTTTCTTTCGATATTTCCTCATTTGGGAAAAATCCTTTTACGAGAAAGCGAGAGAGAGGGAAAGAGATAATGAAAATAAAGGAGTTTTTTCGCCAACTCGTAAAATTGCATGCCCGAAAAGTTTCGTTTATTTCGAAACACGCGTAATTGCGATAAAAAAAAATAACAAGTCAATTATAGCAAGGCAACGTGTATAACAAGGATCCAGGATGTGTGTTGAGTTGTAATAAGCCTCTAGGAGTGAGTCATAGTCCTTTATCGCACGTGTTCGTAGATAATCGAACAAAGACTCGTACGACACCACACACGCGCACTACACACTTGCACTCTCAATTCAAGACTTGAATTTATTTAAACGTTCGTTAAATACATACTTCTTTCGACGATCTCTTCACTGATTTTTTTTCTCTATTTTATCGCGACTCAAAGATAAACGAACCCTCGGAGCTTGCTTGATATTCAGTCCTTGCGACATTTACCAGGTGCAGCGAATACGAGCACTGCACGGACGAGGAAATAGCGAGAGCTGAAACACCAGGATACGAAGGCAAATAAACAATTACGTATTTTCTTCGATATCGAGACGGTGATAATATTTATTCAACTTTTGTTTTTGCCCAGGAATATACGTACTTTTGGATACTTGTGTTGCCGATTTTTGCCGTGTTTGTTTGCTTTGTAGCGTGCAGCCATAACAAAAAATATTCGTCATTATAATAATTGTAATAAGAGGAGCGATGAGGAAAATGATGATAATTTCTCGAGTATTTGTTATAAATAACGATATTGACTTGTCGTTGCGATTCACATATTTTCGTGTTTTATTTATATTTTTTTTATGGATATAAAGGGTGTCCTGTCATGAATTGGATAATCCTGCAACTGTCGATAGGTCAGATTATGTCCTACTATATGCTGGAATTTCAGTTCAGTAAAAATCATCTGCTTTTGGTTTTTCGCATGTCGATTCTATACAAATGATAACTTTTTTTACCCGGTTTTTTAAAAATACTCTTGGTTATTCGTATTATCTAGAAAAGTTCTTTTTAACCGTAAATGTCAAGAAAAATTTGTGAAAAAAAAGATCTCATGCAAAATATAAACCAATTCGAACATCTGACTTTGACAGTCTGCGGTGTAAAGAAAACCGACTAGGCATATCGTGCCAATTACGTTAGAAAGTTGAAAAAGTTGAAAATAAAAACCAAAAGTAGATGATACAAAAAAAACTACACAAAGCCGAAAATCTCGAAAATTGTCGGACTTTTACATTAGTCAATTGAAATTCCAGCATATGACAGTTGCAGGTTTATCCATTCATAACAGGACACCCTGTATACAAAATTGTTTTTTTTTCAAACGTACGTTGTAAGCGTAAAGTACCGGCTGAGTGCATTGACTTTTTTCTCGTCGGACACACTCATAGAGAATAAAAACATCGTGCAATTGAGTGAGGTCATGATTTTCTGGTGTACATCGGTTCAATGATTTTCTGATCAATAATATTTACTTTGGCAGGCGGTGTATGAATAAATTCGGAAATTTCGTTGCACAAGTGCTGGTGAATTAATAAATACACTCCGCGTGTTCACATATTGACGTTTGTGTAAATGTTTGATGTGCCGAATATATTTTTACCATATTCGGTGCAATGTGGACGAATCGATTGGAATTAAATTTTGCTTTCTGCTTACGTGCGAAGAGCGTTTGTTATCGGAAGAAAAAAGAAAGATAAGATTGGTGTTTTTCCATCGCAGGTCTTTTTCAGGCGGAATTCCCCGTGCAAATAGCCCTCACGAATGAATGAGGCAAGCGCGTGAATGAATTTCACGTTTTTCCTTCGTAAGAATACGGATGAAGGGGGATATGAGGATATCCTGGTTCAACAGCGATATCCATCAAATCTGCCCTTGATACATCACGGAATCATTATACAAGGTGTGCGTTACAGATCGCGCTGGCGCTGTTCATCCTCAGAGCGATCTAGAAATTGAGATTGGACATTCGAGTGACCTTTGCGAACAAGCGCACTTCCGTAATTCAGTTCCATCGGTGAAGAAAGAAAAAAATCACTACGTCGTTGCGATACGAATTTATCCGGGGCGTTTAATCATTTTCATATCATTTTTTTCTTTTTCAAAGCGAACATTCTGTGTATCGGCATCAAAGGAACGAATAAAACAGGAGTAAATTTAATTGACGATTCTGGAGGGAGGACACCACGTGACGGGCCGAAAAAAGAGCGATTTTTTTTCTTTTTTCGATTCGATTTTTTTTTTGTTTATACCATTCGATTTTTATTTTGTTTATACCAATAATTTATAATTATTGAAGATGTTTGAAAGACCAGAACTTTTTTGAGTCTTGTGGGAGGGAGTTCTAGTGATCGTTTAAAATCTCATCACGACCCGAAACTCGCAGTTATGCCCAGTTATACCGATTTTTTTGTTTACTAGATTATTTATTTGGGATTTGGAAAAAAATGTGTTGTTAAGCACACATGGAACTTATTTTGTGGACATTTTTATTGAAAATAAAATGAAAATTAACAACGTTGTTGAGGGATGAGAGCCTCTGTATAAAAAATGTGGTCCAAGGATCGATAACTCGACAATATTTGGTCTGAAAAAAAAAAATATATTTTTTAAATCTATATACATGTATTGCTCGTTGTAGGTAGCTATTTCTGGAAACAAAAAATCATAAAATAGCGGGTGTTAAAATTATAGTAATTTTGGCGAATTTAGACGTATATTCGCAGGCTTAAGGTATGCCGTTCACGAAGCCGAATATATAATAATTAACTGATTTTCGCCTATAATCAAGTAAAAATATATTTTTACTTGATTATTTGTAAAAATACATTTTTACTTGATTATTTGTAAAAATACATTTTTACTTGATTATTTGTAAAAATACATTTTTACTTGATTATTTGTAAAAATACATTTTTACTTGATTATAGGCATATACAAAAAATACCAATTTTACCCCCCCCCCCTCCCCCCACGTAACAGAACCGTAATGCCTGGCCTAACCCCCCCCCCCCTATTCTGTTCTCGTCAATAATTGCATTTTTCAAAAAAATAATTCATTATGAAAGGATGGGTTTATACTCACGCGGTAAAAAAACGTAAAGATTTGCGAAAGTGGAAAAAATCGATTTTTTAACCTGTCACAATGGTGATCCGGCTCAATTTGAAGTAAAGGTCCTCAAGTGAATTCGATTAATTCAATTAAGGATCTTCGATTTTACACGTGCTTGTCGTGGATCTGTCCACTTTTTTTCTCTGTACCGTTCAATTATTCTTCGAATAATTTACGATAGTTCGAAGGGTCATTCTGACCTTTGGCTTCCACCTCGATCGCTTAAACCTCGAGATTTCGAACGTCATCACCGAACCAGAGAGCCAAAAGAAAAATGTTTTTTTTTTTGGACGCACCTTCAATTACAGTAATCCAGAAGAGGCGATCTTCAAGGGCGATTTTGGGCTTGTGTATTTCTCGCAAAGACCTTCCAAACGCGCACGTGGCACGATCAGCTGACCGCTGCTCTCCTTCCAGCTTTTTTTTCCGTCCTCCGTTTTACGCGGACGCGCAACAGACCACATTTTCGTTGCGATATTAATTGACATTCCGACAGCCTTGGAATTAAAGTTGCCGATAGTGATTACGTTTTTCAAGGCGAAGACGATTGTCAATACGCGCACGGTGAAGTGATGCACCGCGGTGCAGCGGTACACAGGTCCCGCTTGCATATATCTTGCAGCACCCACGGGATGATAATCTCAGTCCCGATATCTTAATCGCCTGGTGTGGAATATTTTAATTATACGTCATTGCGAGATCATCAATCATCGGGAACATAGAAAGAAAAACAACGGATCCGTTTGATTCGCATGTATCCATTCGGACTGGATGAACAAGCTTAATGGAAAAATTACCTTGTTCACCTTCGGCTCGTTTTGACATGGTTCGTCAGAGCTTTTTCTTTGCTGTTTACAACTGCGTGCGACGATCCTCCGAATATAACACTGAGTAACGAGACGACTGGAAATTGCGATTTTCTTACGCAGGCTATTTTTTATAGGTAGAATGTTATTTTCTTTCGATTGATTGGTTCAAAATTATAGTGGAAAAATTAAAATAAATTATTATTTTGTTTAAAAAAAATTCAATTTTAAATAATACAATTTTATTGCTGTATATTATTATTATATATTATTATTTTTTATATTCTTATACATTATCTGTTATTTGATATTATTATGAAATTCAAATAGTAAAACTTTACACCATTTAGAATAAAAATAAATTATTGTATTATTTACTGAAGCTTATATGTTAGGGTAAAAAGATGATTATATATTTTTTAAACTAAAGGGTCATACCTCGTTGCAACAGTCGAAGACAGCTCATTTTTGCGTTTTTTAAAAGAAATTCGTGATAATAAATTTCTACAAAAATTAGGTATTTTAAAAAGTATCATCTGGAGAACAGTCTGAATTTTGTTTGTGTAATAATATTGAATTGTAATCGATTTCGTTAATATATCAGTTGATCGTGTCGAAGGAATTTCCAAAATAGCAAATTTAAAAAAATTTAGCGAAATAAAATAGACATTTTCCGTTAATCAAATCGAAAGTATACATGGCAAAAAAAACCCTTCGACCCAATACTATATTTTTACATGTAGAAAAAGCCCGCGAAAATTTCAGAAATATCAACACAGTGGTTTTGACACATTTTGCTCACCGACTTTGAAAACGTACTTTCGATAAAAAAAGCGTTCTAAGTTTCAACCGACTCTCCGAGCGTTTCCACAGGCGTCAACATAGCGGCCTATAAATCCATCAATTTTGATCCGATCACCTCGAAATTATCCGGGAACATATACAAGACCACTGTCAAAATATATTGGTTTCGACAAAATTGATTTTTCGACTTTTACAACTAGGCGTAACCCGTTAAAAAACCGCGTCGAAAAAAAATGAACACCTTTGATTATTGACAGACGAAGGGATTCATTTTTGTGATTTCCGCGCGTGTCACTCACGATAAATCAACTGTAAAGAGCCTTGATCCACGACAGGCCGAATATTCAAAAGAAAGGCGATCTATGACCGTGACACGCGAAATCGCGGACCGGAAACGAGCGATTCGTTACGGCCGCGGGGGGGGGGGGGGGGTACGTCGTTGGATCTGTTTTCTCCTTTGTTCCCGTATTAATTCTGCCTTGGTCCTGCTCTCGATCTCAACGACACTTCATTTACTATTCGTGCACAGAATCCAACGTTTCCTGTCTCACTCACGTCCTTTTTTTCCTTCCCGTTTCGCATGTAGCATGATATCGACCAAAAGAAACGCAATTTGCTAATATTGTGTATATATATACATATATATATATATATATAATCAATTAACATACGCCCACTTATATACGTGTACACAGATACGAAAAGGTGATTGTGACGACCTCGAGAACCTTCCAGCATCCTTGTCCCCATAGTCTACTCTATACGAACCTCCATGGCTTCAAAGTCACCTACAGACAAACGTAGTCGCGTTAGAAAGATAATTTCAATGACGCTCCCGTCCGCAAAATCGGCGTTTCGTTGAACAAATTTTACGTACTGTCCTCAAAACTGTCAACCGTCACAGCAGCTGTAACAGGTTAAAAATGTCTTTAGTCCCTATAAGATTAATACGTGAGTGTGTCTGCGTGTGGGTGTACAAAGTGCCGCGAATGAGCCGGAGTTTGCGGAGAGCAAGTGCCACTCGGTCTCACTCCAGCGCACCGTGCGAGGGCACCCGTGGCCTTGGTACATGAAAGTAAAGATCAGGTTTTTGTCTATAGTATAAATCGCGGTATCACAATACCCGCGCAGACCGAGCGTGCGTGCGTTTCGAATTCGTTGCCGGTGCGAAATTACGGAAGCATCTATCATGGATCCAACATCGACGAGAAGCAGGAACATGAAGAACCAACGGGTGAAAAAAACGATGACATTTTCGGAAAATTGGATCGAGCTGAGAATAAAGTCGAAAGTTGCTCGAGAACGAACATACTTCGACGAGGACTTTAAGGTTGAAAAACAAAACGGTGAAACTTGCCCGCTGATTTTTTTGCTCGCGTTCAACTGGCGCGGAGTGAGATACGTAAATCTTTGGCTTTTTTGCTCGGCAACGCGGAATTCTGAGGGTGGGCAAAAAAAATGAAGGTCAAGCTGAACTAAACGATGGAAAGACGAATACCGCCGTGCCTCAGCTTCTGATTTTAAGTATTTTTTTTTTAAACGAATCGCTTGTCACTTCTACCGATGTCGTTGACGCAGCGACAATTGACGATTCGTCTTTCGTCGTGACGTTTCACGACTCGCGGCATTTTTCATTTGATTTTTTTCCTGTTGTCGTGCATCAACGTTGATGGAAAAAGGACCTCCACGGAAGCATCGATGCAGGAAGTCTGTGTGCAACTGCACGCTTCATACAAACGCTGGGGCAACATCAATTAGCATCGAGTAGGCGGTAGCTGAATTGATGACTTTTTTCGGGGGGTAAAAATGTAGGAATGAGAAAAGAAAAGAAACTAAGAAGAGAGTACCAGGGGAGTTCATGCCAAATGCATCATCAGGAAGTGTGCATGTGTATTTAGCATTTAGTCTGACAGCCGTGTGTATCCAAGTTGCACGCGCGCATCGGTGAGTCATAAAAACATACGTCAGTGAGCCGAGTACAGAGGCTGTGTGGTGAATCGAATCCGACATCAAATTCGTAATTGCCATCCCACCCGGTCATGCCGATTTTTTACCGATTTTTATCCATTTTTACCGATTTTTTTTACTAATTTTTATCCATTTTTACCGATTTTTTACCGTTTTCTTATCGATTTTTTACCGCATCCGATTATTTTTCTTCCTCACTGTCCCATTTTTATTTTCACTCTCTCCAAAGGAATTGAAATGTTAATAAAGAAGAAAGTAAAAAAGGTTCGTCTGCTTCCCAATCTAAAGAGTCTCTTGATCTGCGCTTGACGGAGAGGCTTTGACATCTAAAATCGTATTCATCGTAAATGCCGATTTTTTTTTCTCACGATTCAGCGCGAGACCAGCCATTAATTTAAAGACGAACTGGAGTTTCTCAACTTCCAATAATAATCTTTATCTCCCCGTCTCTGTTTCAAGAAGTTTAATAAGCTCGTAAAAGACCGTCAGTTTTTTTGTTCTGCGGAGCCACCAGCGGAGAGCTTTAAATGATGAATCGCCGTGGAAGATATTCTCGGCAATTTTCGAGTTGCGAGTACATGGGACAGGTAGCACAGACTCGTTCGGTCTCACCGAACGAATACATACATATTTATTATTCACCATTATTTCCGAAAGTCAGTAATTATTGAATAATCATCTTTATTACCAGTTCGAAAGATGACTATTTTGAACTGAAAAAAGATCAGTGTGAGAAGAATTTTATTGAAAAAAAACCCATAAAGTTCGCGCCAACATCATTATGATTACGAGCAAACGGGTTTCGAGCGGCCTGAGCGTAATGGAAATTCCCATTAACGTAGGCAAGCGCGCTTGAGTCTTATTAGGCTTGTAAAGTCCGATTTTAAGATATAGAGGCGCGAAATTAGTGACGCCATTGTAACTATTTTGTATGTGCGTAAATCCGCGTGATACAATGGCAACAAACTTTCCGAAAGTATCCGGCTTTGCCTGTATATTCTGGTTGTTCAAGTCATCCGATAGCCGCTACATTTGGTGGCGCTTAAGCTGGCGAAGAACACCTTCCATACACACAGACACACACACATATATATAAATGCGAAGGGATGATTTCGAGGACAGTCTTCATAGTAGTAAACTCTCGCTATACTCGACACAATGTAACCTATTGACTTCGGGTCAACTTTCGATCCATTTAGACATACCGAAAGCTAGCTCATTTCCCGCTCCGTCACCGGGATCAACGATCGTTTGAACGAAAATTCAGGACCGTCTTCAAAACAGCCGGATGTACTGAAAACCAACATTCCGTCGAAGGGTTTTAGACGGTACTTCGTCATGTATATGTGCGCGCTGTATGCAACATCATCACGGAGTATCCCAAGATCCGGAGACTTACATATGATGAGCCGTCAATCGCTTTGATGACAGTGGATAAACAGGTGGGCGTCACAAGATCGCGAATAATGAGGTACGCGGGAGTTTTTGCCTCTCTCCATATGAGTCAACGCTCGTGTAATTGGGGGTGACTTTTCTTCATTAATTCCAGTCCGCCTATTCCTACATCAATCTATCATTCCGGCTAGGGGGCCACCTAATGGAATTCCCTCGAAGAGCCAATACCTGCGAGGAAAACGTTTGTTTCTTGGTTGAGAAAAACTCGATGATGTGTTTTGATTCTCACTACAACGATCCTTCGAATCGCCATCTACCGACTCACCTGGCGTCAAAATATCATCAATTTTTTAGGGAAACCCGTCGTTCTTCCGTTTTCTTCATCAATGTTCCGT
Source organism: Ophion costatus (assembly GCA_951751655.1). Classification (NCBI taxonomy): domain Eukaryota; kingdom Metazoa; phylum Arthropoda; class Insecta; order Hymenoptera; family Ichneumonidae; genus Ophion; species Ophion costatus. The sequence continues at coordinate 15,197,672 of OX632367.1, forward strand.
CATTGGACTTTTGCAGCTGACCAATGAAATGCACGCTCCAGTTTTGTCAATGACTTTCTCGGAACGTTAGAACTCGAGGAGTTTTCTTTCGGCACTCGGACATGCATCCTTTGATTGAATTCCGCGAATGCGTTATGCAGGATGATTTTTCCGCATCGCGCATGGCATGTCTAGTAGTTGCGGCAAGTATTTCGTCAGACTAGCGCATCATTCGGTTCCCACTATTATTGCATTACCGTGATTATCATTGCCATCATTGCAGTGTCTATTATATTTATTCTCATTATCATCAATATTCTCAATCCATTTCGCGACGTAAAGTATCATCTCGCTTCACCCACCCGCAGTAGGAAAAATCTCCCCCAGAGATTCGCCCAATCCCTCTCAGTCATCAACCACCAATCTAACCGTATCAAAGCATCATCCTACCAACTCCCTCTACGCAGTATACATAATCCCTGAAATCCCTATACCCGCCAGTGCGACGAAAAGTCGTTAGGTCTTTCCCAGGTCCCGTTTTTCCCTTCCCCGGCTCATCACCGTCACGCTTAGACGGATGGCGAAGAATCGAGGCGAAAAAGCGAGGTAGCAGAAACAGCTAAGCCGGCTTCATATCGTAGGCGTTTCTCGAGACAAGGCGAATGCGCGAATGAGTCAGAGCGCGAGCCCACCGCTCGCGCACCTCTTTCGCGGCCCGGCTCCGAGCGCGACGCTCCCTCGCGGGATCCCCCGTGGCAGAGCGCCGGCGCGATAGATCCCCCCAAATTGCTCATCCAATCGCAGCCGCTCGACTCACGGGCTCGCGCTCCACGGAGACGAGAGTCTCTCGCGCCTTTTTTCCTCATAACGTTATACGAAGGTAACGCACTATAGGTGCTTGTAGTGTTTCGTATCAATTGTACAATGCGTTTATCGGTAGTAAGATGAGACGACGACGACACGAAACTCGTGTCAACGAGCGGCGTGGCTTTAACGAACGACGATTAGCGAGACGCGTATGTATACTAATTCTTACTTTGTATACATATGCACGAGTGTGTGTGTGTGTTTATATATATATATATATATATATATACCACTCTCTCTCTCTCTCTCTCTCTCTCTCTCTCTCTCTCTCTCTCTCTCTCTCTCTCTCTCTCTCTCTCTCTCTCTCTCTCTCTCTCTCTCTCTCTCTCTATATATATATATATATATATATATATATATATATAAATCCACACAAAATACGTTTGTGTGGAGATCACGTGCGGGAGTTTGTACGGTATGGAGGCGCGCGCGGACCACCCAAAACCCCGTGGGGTGGGGGCACCCCTGACCCCCGTGCGCGAGGCGGTGAAGGGAAGCAACGTTTATATGCAGCGTCAAGCAGCCCCGACGTCGCATTCGCTCGTTCGCTTCGCCAAAGCAGGACACGAAATTCCAGTCGTGAGGATTTTTTTTTTTCGATTAATAATAAAAACACGTAAAAAATCGTTTGATACATTCATACACGTGGGTACACGCATATGTACATGTATTTGTAAACAAAGCGAGTGTCACGAGAAATTATAACGAGTCGGCGAAAACGCGAGAGGAGTAATTGGAACGTCCCGAAGGATCTTAAAAAAAAAAATTACACACGAAGAATTACGACAGACGGGAGACAAGGCTGTATCGAAATTCTAACAAAACTGTGGTCGTAAATCGAAGGAAGTTCCTAGACACCCCGTGCGGCTCGATCTTATTTGGCGTTTTTATTTTGTTGAATAAAAATTGTCTGTCGAGATATTGAAAATTTTCGAAAAACTCCGGCAAAGTTTTTCGTTGTCCTGGAAGTATATAGTCGCTGTTTGAAGGACGGAATCGGTAAGCTAGATCGACGAGGCAGTGACGCTCTTATTCTTCGAGACGAGGAAGAGATCAGGCCCTCTGGAAACGACGAGGTCGTGAGAGTTATTTACGTCATCGACGAGCCATTTCGGATCAACGCGACATATATTTAAAAACATCAACAACGAATTGTTGACGAGTCAAGATCGTAGAAAAAGGACGAAAAAAAGGAGAGCTGTGATCGTATATTGTGCGAGCGACGACTGCGAGGCAAAAAACAACACCGTACCCTTAAGCGGAACATGATGGCAGTTGCAGCAGCCCAAAAGAATCGCGAGATGTTCGCCATCAAGAAGTCTTACAGCATCGAGGTGAGTTTTTGTCCCGTTCCGTTTTTTTTCCCACCGCGCTCGTCTCAAAGAAAAAAATTCACTCGGAAGAATACGAGGTTTAATTCGTAGCAAACAAATGTCGATATGTAGCTGAATTTATAGATCGCGCGTGAATTATTCATCCTTCGATTAAAGCTTTGCGGATGTTCGCCTCTGGCTTAGCGTTATGAGGTCGTCCAAGAAGAAAAACGGTTTTTTTTCTTGAATCAATTGCTCGCGACAAACAAGCGAATTATTGTCGATTTCGATCAAATTGAAATTCAATTAATTGTATTCAAATAAAATGTGGGAGTCGTGAAAAAGAATCTCTCTCCCTCCTCACCTCTCTCTCTCTTTCCCCCTCTCTCTTTCGCTGTAAAACTGTAAAACAATTTATCTACGAGGCATACGAAAATCGTAAAATTCAAAATAAAAAAAAATTTCATTCAACTAAAAAGTCTCGTTTCGATAGATAAAAATCGTCCAAATCGTTAAAAAAAATTCTCCATGCCGATCTGTTGATGTTTGTCGAACGGTGGGCCTCTGCTCTCTTCTCGTGCCTCTCCCAAAGCGAAAAACATTGATATTTCATTTTTTCTTTCCACTACTCACGAGTCTCAATTGCGTCCTGGAAGTTTGTGACACGGTCGAGCACTACGTGACTTTTGAGTTGAATTTTCGTAGCAAACCGGCACGGGAGATGTCCCCATTCTCCGTGTAGTTTCGTCTCACTCTCCAGGAAATATTTATTTCGTAACTGACGAAAAAAATTGCATCAGAAAATATGTCTATTTGCCGCGGGAGGGAGAAGCCCAATCACCTTTTCTCTTCTTCTCTCTAATTATTCTCGCCTCTTTCACCCGAATCTCTCAATCGCTCGGAAATTCGGCGGTCCCGCAACGAGAATCTTTCTCGCCGGTTTTTGCGTCCAGCATCTTGGGCACGTGTTTTCAAACAGCTACGCGTCACGTAGACGTCGGGCGCTTTGTGTCGAGTCGATTCACCTGAAATCCACCGATCGAAAAAAATCGGCATCCCGGAAAAAATTAAAATGCGGTAAAACGGAAAAATTTTCGAAAATCGAAATTTTCTCGTGTAAAAAAGTATTAAACTCTCGAGTCAACGGGCTATATCTACCCAGAGGCACGAAAAAAATAGCCAAAATCCGATTTTTGTGGTCAACGATTGGTCAAAAAAAGCGCATTTTTTTAACACAAGGTTTTTTTTTAACAAATTTAACAGAAGGTTTTATTTTCACTTTTAACACACAGTTACTTTTAATACAAGGATTTATTTTAAGTTATTCTTTTTAGCAAATTTAACACAAATTTAACATAAGGTTTTTTCTTAACAAATTTTTAAAAAATATATTAAGGGCCTTTGAAAAAGACATTTTAATCGCGACGTTTAGTGGTGGACACTCTTCAGCTCAAACGGTTAATCTGAAATCGAAAAATCAAACGAGTTGTTCGAGTTGATAATAAATACGAGTCGTTGACGATCGTTGATTTGTTAAATCATTTTTTTAAACAACGTGGCGACGTATTGAACCTCGAGCATACAAAATCTACGAAAAAGGTCGTCATTTTTGCGTAACTATTCGAAAATGAAGATCGATTTTGAAAAAATAAGATCGTCAACGACTTTTGAATGTTTTTTTTCTTCGTATTTTCTGTAAATTTGGAAATAATCCATCGAGTGGTTCTCGCGGTATCATGTCCACTGACTTTGAAAACAGTCTTTCGAGAATAACGCGTTTGAGGGATCGTCCCACTTTAGACGGTTCAAAATTACGTATTTTTGGGATTTTTTTGTACGGTTCCTACAAAAGGTATTGATGTAAATCTTTTTGGGCTTGATAAAATAACTCCTGAAACGTACGACAATCTTTTTTTTTTATTCATTTTACATAATTTATTTTTTCTTGGTAGCAGCATCGACATAGCCGAATGCGATACTTAAAATCGACATTTTCAAATAATTATAGGTCCAGTAGTAGCCATACTGTGACGACTATGTAGTTAACATTTTTCTACGGATCGGTTCAGTAGTTCCGGAAAAAAAATCAACGAAGCAGGAAAAAAGGGGTTTTCAGAAAAAGGCGTTTAAAGTTCGCGCTCTAGTAAGAGCACGCCGGAGAGCGCGCTCAAATAACTTCGAAAAATAATACTTTGACCGCCCGATTTTTATGCGATTCCTACACAATATTATTGAAGTGGTCTATTTTCGAAATCGATCCAAAAAAATTCGATTCAATTTTAGGAATATTTCAATTAGATTTTCAGTTTCAATTGAATTTTCGGTTTCAATTAAATTTTCAGTTTCAATTAAATTTTCAGTTTCAATTAAATTTTCAGTTTCAATTAAATTTTCAGTTTCAATTGAATTTCCAGTTTCAATTAAATTATCAGTTTCAATTAAATTTTCAGTTACAATTAAATTTTAAGTTTAAATTGAATTTTCGGTTTCAATTAAATTTTCAGTTTCAATTAAATTTTCAATTTCAATCAAATGTTCAGTTTCAATTAAATTTTCAGTTTCAATTAAATTTTCAGTTTCAATTGAATTTTCAGTTTCAATTGAATTTTCAGTTTCAATTAAATTTTCCGTTTCAATTTAATTTTCAGTTTCAATTGAATTTTCCGTTTCAATTAAAGTGTCAGTTTCAATTAAATCTTCAGTTTCAATCAAATCTTCAGTTTCAATTAAATCTTCAGTTTCAATTAAATTTTTGGTTTCAATTAAATTGTCAGTTTCAATTCAATTTTTAATTTTCAAAATATTATTGCACGAATGCACTTTATTACCCACCTAGCCCCATAATTATATCGATTTGTCGGAATGTACAGCCGTAACCATCGAATCGGCAAATGGTTTTCGATTTCCAGGGCCCCCGATTTTTCTTCCGACACAACGAACAACTGTTTCTCCCCATTGAAAATGTTTTCTCACTGCGGTCGGTTCAAAAATCAATTAGGTTTATCATCGTCAGTGGAAAAGTCCGAGGGATAGCTGCCAACTTGATTTCTTTACGAATTCCTCCAACCTCTTTTGCTGCTTATGTTGGTAATTTTTTTCAAATTCCTCCCAACGTTGACGGAAAAATGAATAAACGAGAAAAGGATCGCGAGAGATGGCGATTTAACGTGAAATTACGTTAATACGTATCGATGTGTTCACGAGAGAAATTCACGAAAGTCTATACGAGTGGCATAAACGCGGGATGATAATGACACGAGACAAGCTGGGAGAAGAAGACGACGGCCGTCTTTCCGCGGCTCGAAAACTCTCGCGGCACTGTCTCGTACGAACGGAGAAAGTTTTAAAGCGCGTGAGCTCTTTCGATTGTCGCAGCAATTACGCAAGTTCTGTGTAATCGAGAGAAAAAGGCGAAAATAGGCGAAAAAAAGGACAAATCGAAACATCGTGATCGGGGAAGAAACGAGACGCGCGCGACCTTGGGCACGGTGTATTTTAATTGGCGAATCGCCAAAATATCGAGCACACGCTCGTGCAAATCGATGCACATTGTAATCAATCGTTAATCGATTACACACCATACTGCGTAATAAATGTCGATTGGAGTCAACTTTACAATCGAGACGATTCACCTGTGCATATTATTTGGATACTTATTCCACACGTTATTTTTAAAAGTATTATTTCATTATTATTACACCCGTTATTTTTCAAAGTAATTTTTCATTGTTATCACACGCGTTAGTTTTTTAAAGTATCGCTTTCATAATTAATACACGCGTTATTTTTCAAAGTACTTTTTCATAATAATCACACGCGTTATTTGTCAAAGTGTTTATTCATAATAAATACTTGCGTTATTTTTCAAAATATTTTTTCATAATTATTACACGCGCTATTTTTCAACGTATTTTTTCGTAATTATTACACACGTTATTTTTTAAAGTATTTTTTTCACAATTATTACACGCGTTATTTTTCAAAGTATTTTTTCATGCTTATTACACCGTTATTTTTCAAAGTATTTTTTCATAATTATTACATGCGTTATTTTTCAAAGAGTTTTTTTTTATAATTTATACTCGCGTTATTTTTCAAAGTATTTTTTTCATAATTATTACACGCGTTATTTTTCAAAGTATTTTTTCATAATTATTACACGCGTTATTTTTCAATGTGTTTTTTCATAATTATTACACGCGTTCTTTTTCAAAGTATTTTTTCATAATTATTACACGCGTTATTTTTCAAAGTATTTTCTCATAATTATTACAGGCGTTATTTTTCTATGTATTTTTTTCATAATTATTACACGCGTTATATTTCAAACTATTTTTTCATTATTATTACACACGTTATTTTTCAAAGAATTTTTTCATAATTATTACACACGTTATTTTTCAATGTATCTCTTCATAATTATTACACGGGTAATTTTTCTATGCATTTTTTCATAATTATTACACGCATTATTTTCCTTTCAATGATCTTACAATTTTCGTCACTAATTATGCCAGATGACGATTATAATTGATCGCTTTTTTTAACCTCGCATGCAAGATCGTTGTTACAAGACGATCTTTCAATCGTCCCTTATTCTCTCTTCCTTTTTTTTGTCTTTAAGTGAAGCGATCAAATCGTCGCATCCTTTCGGAAAAATTCAATCGCTTCAACGCTCGTCGTTTCTTCAATTTTTCCCAAAATTGCCATTTCACTGAGCGCGCGCGTGGCCACGAAAATATCAAGGATCGAGGAAATTAAGAGACGAGAAAAATAAAAGGAAAAAAAACATTCGGTAGTGCGAGAACGACGAGCGGCTCTTTCACTTTCACGGATGCTGCGATCTTCGCGGTCCATTGCTTACTTGCTACCGGCTGGTGGTCGGCGAGGAGTTCCTATACGAAGTGCGAACACAGCACGCACGCATTGAAAAGGACTCCATTGAGGAGCAAAAAATAATCAAATTAAAAAAATAAGTTAAATATTTAAGTTCTTATATCGAAAATTGAATATTTAATTAAATGTTTCGTATTTTTCATTTAATGTAATGAATACTTCATATTAAATAATAAATAAAAAATATTTGAATGAATATTTTTAATTATTAATAAAAATGAATCTTTCATTTTTCAATGTTTCAATTTCATTAACGATTTTCATTATTTGTTTGAGTATTTTATGTTTAATGGTGGATATAAGTCATTATTTATATAAATATTTTAATATTTAATTTCATGTATTGATGTTTTATTTTTCATGCTATTTCATCGAGTCTTCGTCACTTCAATATGTAGTCAATTCGATCTTGTGATGAATAATATAGTACTATTATGAATATGATCATTATCACAATTTCCGCAAATTTAAGAGAGGCCACTACTGTGACGAGCCTAATAGAGGTTGTCTTTTCCGATTTTTTTCTCTACTCGATTATTTATTTGGAACTATGAAAAAAGATATTTTATTAACCATACATTGAAGTTATGCGCGTAAATTTGTCACAGTGGTGTCCCTTAATTCAACACTCGTTGTAACTAGACACTGACGTTAATTTTAATAAAAGTGTATACATATATATACTTTTTTTTAACGTCAGTTATATATATACACGGGGTGTCCTGTTACGAATGGTTAATCCTGCAACTGTCGATAGGTCAGATCGTGTCTTACTATATGCTGGAATTTCAGTTTAGTAAAAGTCCTACGGTTTTCGAGATATTGAGCTTCGTGTTATTTTTTTTAATCATCAGCTTTTGTTTTTTCGCATGCCATTTTTACAAATGATATGAGTCAACAATAACTGAGCGACTTTTTGAAGTAATTGGCACGATATGCGTGATGCATTTTTTTACACCGCAGGATATCAAGGCAGATGTTCGAATTGGCTTGTATGGAATCTCTGCACATCTTTTTACATAAAGTTTCCTCAACATTTAAGGATAAAAAGAAGACTTTTCTAGATAAAACAAATAACCTAGAGTCTTTAAAAAAAACTGGAGTAAAAAAACTTATCATTTGGGAAAATGGCATGCGAACAACCAAAAGCAAATTATTTTAATCTCGAGAACCGTGGGACCTTTTTTCGCCCTAGACCCTACGTCCTAAGTGTCACGGTCATTGAGATATATATATATATATTTTTTTTAATTACCGAAATTTCGCTTTTGAATCGTCATTACTTTTTTGTTTGAGGTTGTAATAGCACGAAATAACTCTTTCTGTATTCTGCAATGGATGTTTATTATGAATAACCATTATTTGATACAATTATTTTCAAAAAATTGACTCACGAGCTTCCAAAGTCTTAAAAATGCGTAACTGTATGAAAACAGTCAACTTCCAAATTAATAAAAAAAAAAAAAATGAAAGCTATTTTGAACTTATCTTTGTTCAAAAAAGTTTTCTAGTTTATACCCTTACCAATGGGATGGTACATGTCACAGTAATCATTCATCATGTGATCAAAAGAGCATAAGTTTTTTTTATAGCGAATTTACGAGTTGAAATTTTTCATACATTTACACATTTTTAAGACCGGAAGTTCAAGAGTCACCCTCTTGAAACCAATTTTATCAAATAATGATTTATTTATAATACATTGCAGAATACAACGAAAGTTATTTCGTGCCATTACAACCCCAAATAAAAAAGTTACGACGATTTAAAGGCCAAATTTTGGGCAATTAAAAAAAACGAAAAAAATCATATCTCAATTATCATGACACTTGGGACAAGGGTCTAAGGGTGAAAAAGTTAGCAAATGACACCCCCCCCCCCCCTAATCACCTATAATCCGCTATAATTCAGACTCTAACGGACTCTCACGGACAGATTCAATTGAAGACATCTAGCGATCGCAACTCGTCATACATACAAATATATACGTAATTTACACAACGATCCATGAATCCGATGAATCATCACAAAGACCACATGTGCGGTCAGCATTTATATCCCGTTACGTTTGACGTTAGTCGGAAATCTCAGTATCGCTAGATGCACATGCACTCTCAATTTTATCATTTGCACTTGAGGATCTATCGATCGACCCATAATTCAACGAGGCCCAAAACCCTCTAGCCCCCCCCCCCCGGACCCCGCCTCGGGGGGTGGGGATTTATTTATATATCGGTTATGGAGAACGCGTCGCGCGTTAACCTCTCGACTTTCTCCAGCATTGCACGAATTCTAGCGACTTGAGGCTCGCGTGTGTCGCGACGTCCGCACCTTTGCCGGTTATACGGCGTTATGGCAATCGGAGAAACGAATGTCACTCCGAGGTGATTGAGAAAGGCGGCTGAAGGCGAACGCGACGGAAAAACGGAAAGAAAATGACGAGAGATCGCCAATTTGAGGTTTGGAACAATCCGAGGGGGAGGAGCTGAGCAGGGAGATTAAGGCCTTAGGCCACAATTACGGGTATAAAATCATGCACTGAAAAAAAAAATCGTACATCCATCCAAAATTCAGTTGGTTTAACAAAATGTATCTTTAAATACGTTCAACTTGATTTTTGATTGGCTAACAAAACAGTATAGTTGGTGCTAAAAAGTATAGTGATGTGAACCGTAGCTCATTTAGCATGTCTGAGCTAACTGTTAAAACAACAAAATTTCGAAACAACAAAATGCATTTTGCACATTCAACGATTTCTTTTTCTCAGTGTGTGCGAATATAACAATTTTTTTTTCGTATGAAGAAATGACTCACTCATAAAATGAATTACACATCTATTTAGTATGAATATCAAGCTGTTAGAAAATATAAATTTTTTTTTGATGTACGAAATGGCCGACTTACTGAGATTTTCTTTTGCTATCTGTTTTTTAGGCGCTCCCGGGCGTGACATTTAGCATCTACAATGTTTAAGCTAGAAAGAAAAACAAAAATTCTCGTCAGTCAACATTAGAATACCTGGAGAAGTACGTACGGAATTCGAAAAATATTGTTTTACTCAAAAGTTGTAGGTAATTGAACTTAAGAAATGAATTTTCAGTGAAAAATTTCGTTATAACTGCTCATAAAATGAAAAGTTTTTGATTAATCAGAAATTCCGTACGTACTTCTCTGCGAAATGCAATTAGGAACATAACTTTTAAATTTGAAGCAAATCGAGTGAAAATTGTTGAAGTTATTTGTCACGCCAATCGGAAAAAAGCTGTTTCGAGAAGTTTCGCGTAGTCGGCCATTATGTACATCGAAAAAAAAGATATATTTTCTAACAGCTTGACATTCATACTAAATAGATGTGTAATTAATTTTATGAGTGAATCACTTTTTCATACGAAAAAAATTGTTAAATTCGCATATGATTTTATTCCCGTTACTGTGGCCTAAGGCCTTGCAAAAAGCGAAACGTAAAAATCGTTGGTTGAAGTATACTTCGTTACCGATCAAACTGGTTGGCAAATGTCCAAGGTATGAGATGAATATCGAAAACAAGAGATATGGCTGGCCTTCTTCATTTCGCGGTTACCTGAATCATACGCCGGTTAATTAAGGGTGGAGATACCTTTAGGCGAGGAAAAAATAGCGGGTTTCCATGATTTTTTTTTTAGAAAGATTGCTTTGTCATTTTTCAGACTTGGGGTATGTTTTGTTACTACTTTTGGCGTTTAAAATGTGGCGGAGGTATAGCACGGTCTTCTGAACGGGTTGCGGCGGATTTTCTCAGACAGCGTGACACGTAGCGTCGCCGGGATTAATCTGAAAGAAAGCCAACGAAAAGTTTTCTTTCGTTGACACTCATACGCAGAATATGAACCAAGAAAAAGTGAAAAATCTTAAAAATTGATGAAGTGGTACGCTTTGAAACAAAAATATTGAATTTCCCGAAACAAATAGCTATATTCTGCAATGAAAAATTCGTTTTTTTTTACTTCGAAAGACATTTAGGGTCGTGTTTTAAATAAATCTTTCTAACAACAAGGTTAGAAAGTCTGAAGAAGTAAAAAAAATAACAATAAGGTTGATAAATCTCTCTAACGACGAGGTTAGGAAGTCTACAGCACTAAAATAAAATAACAATAAGGTTAGAAAGTCTAAAGAACTAAAAAAATAACAATAAGGTTAGAAAGTCTACAGAACTAACAAAAATAACAATAAGGTTGATAAATCTTTCCAACAATAAGGTTACAAAGTCTACAAAGTAAAAAAATCACAATAAGGTTAGTAAATATTTCTAACAATGAGGTCAGAAAGATTAATACCAAATTTCATCAGAATCGGTCGATTAGTTTTTGAGTAATACGTCACGCTAGTTTTGAAAACGCAGTTTAGAAGCCGTGCCATACCTCCGACATTTTTGAAGATCAATAACAAAAAAAAATACCATGGAATAGCCAAACGTAGCAGTAACACATACCCTGAGTCTCCACGATGGTGAAGAAATCGCCCCTAAAAAAAATTCATGAGAAGCAGCAAAAAAATTCATCGCCTAAAGGCATCTCCCCCCTTAAGTGACAAAATATGATCGTCAGTTATTGGGAATTAGTTATCAATGTTTGGACTGTATTATCGATGAATGAAATACATCTGCTGCTGCCTATCTGCAGTCAAGGTGCTCTAAAGCAGTGAGCCCAACGTCTGGCCCTGACCGGCTTCAAAATTGGGACACAATTTATCTACCGATCGCAGGACCTTCAAAAGTATTCCATAATTTCTTACGAGCCGCCGTGGTCAACCATTATTTGCCAAAAAATTGCCAAAAATCCGAATGAAAAAAAAATTGTAATAGAAACAATATAAAATCGTTGCCTTAATTTCGACCACTTTGATTCACGGCATACTGTGTTTATTAATTTGTAGACACGATATAATTAATTATTTCATCTTCCTTCAGAAACGAACAGCGTCATTTTATTTACGATATAAAAAATTGACTCGTCCCCTAAAAATGTCGGCCAGAAAGAAGAAAAACGAGCTGACGTTGACCCCCGTGCATATTTAGCTCACGTGAAAATTACAGTAATCGCATGGATGAGCTCGGAAGTAATAAATTTACGATTCGCAACGACGAAAAAAAAAAACGAAATAAAAACAGGATATTCGCAAAGAATAACAAAGCGTACTTGCACAGGTGTAGGAGGAATATATATCAAACTCGTCGACACAAACAAAACGATTGATCGATGGATCCGTGAGATTCCTGCTTGATAAATATTTATTCGAAATAATATTTATACAAGATGCGCGACCCATAAAATTGTTCGTATTATAAGCATTTCTTCCATAAGTCTAATCGAATAAATTATTTATTAATCATTGCTGACACAATCAACACGATCAATGCTGGTAAAGCAATGCACCTCCTACGTCCTCTTTAATTTCAATCAGGGAAGGTCACCACCGTGACAGGCTGAAAAAATAATCTTTTGTGCCGATTTTTTTGTCTACTGGATTATTTATTTGAGACTTGGAGAAAAAGTGTGTTATCAAGCATACATTGAAATTATTTCGTGTAAAGTTTGATAAAAAATTCTAACAACCTTATTAGGGTATGATAGAGCTTCTGTATAAAAAATGTTGCCCAAGGGCCGGATCGATAACTTGACAATGGTTTGTCCGAAACGGGGTTAAATTTACATTAAGGGTAACTTTGACAGTCTTTGGGGCTACTTCAACACGTGGTTTGCGAGGACACAAACTAATTCTTTTTTAACTTTTTTTCTATTGTTGCTCAAATTTGTTAACCAAGTTTATCACAATGTTCCTAAAAATGATTGTTATTTTGTCCAAGTTGATTTTGATCTCAATGGCAATTATAAGACTGATTAACTGCCTATAATAGTGCTCTAGGTGCTTGATATTTTTATGCACAATGTTCCCTTACTAAAGATGACAATATGATTGTAAAAAATCGTTGTTTTTAATTTAAATCCATGTATAATGCATAAAATGTTAAATTTTTAAATCAAAATGATGCCAAAGTAACCCTTAATCTTCGACATAAGTTGCATTTCAATGCCTTGTCAAAGAAACTCCACATTCGAGGTTACTTTGACGATTAAAAATATACTTTGAAAAAATGCAAAACAAATCGATTTTGTTTTACCCGTCACAGTGATATTCTGCCTTAAATGTGGCGCATCATCTTCGTATGAAAGTTTAAGCAATATGGGGAATTTCGTACGCGCATGGTGATTCTCGTCATTAGCCGCGTCCAGAGTAGCCGAGCTGCCTCGCGAGGCTGCCTCGGTTGCTGCCTCGGCCGGTCTGGACACGGCAATTGAGTCGAGACAGCTCAGACTACTGGCCGAGGCACCAAACGGAGAAAGTAGTTTCACTGAGCCTCTTAAACTTTCATCTGTAACCGTTAGATATACGTTTAATCAATGCACGTACTATAAATATGTGTATCCTGTTTTTTCCTATATACGTATTCCATATACACAAGTGCTTCTCCGAGTTCCAGTAATATTTCGTGTAACGCGACACACCCTTGCACGTCCTGTTACGTCATTCGCATGTCTCGGCATCGAGTGGCTCGTGTCACTCGCGCACACGTCACACACACACACTCGAACACATTTGATAATAAACCCCTTTTCATCGCACGTATTATTATCTAAATTATCGTCATCTTACACAATATCCGACGCGAATAAATCTAATACGTCATACGAAACGAACGTAATGAGATTACGAACAAATTCAGATTATTCAATAACGAATTCCATTTATCGATGACACTACAATTGGAAAGTCCTGTATCCCGGATCCTTAAAAAAAATCTCTAAATTCTTGCCCGAAGCTCGCAAAAATCGACACCCAATTAATTCAATGCTCGACTTTCTTTATTAATCTTATTCTTGATTCATTAAACAATCAAATTTTAGCGATTCAATAACGAGTTCTATTTGTCTACGAAACGATAGTGGTACAGGCCTGTGTTTCGAATGATAAAAAAAACACGCCAAATTCTTATTGGCAGCTCCCAAAATCTGACATCCAATTAATTCAATACGCTGATTTATTTATTTATCTTATTCTTCATTATTTAATCAATAAAATTCAAATTATTCCATAACGAGTCCAGTATCCCGAGTCCTTAAAAAAAATGGCCAAATTATCCTTCGAAGCTCGAAAATCGGCACCCAATTAATTCGATACCCTCTCTCTCTCTTTTCTAAATCTGATTCAGAATTTGTTAATCAATTAGATTCAAATTATCCGGTGAAATTCCATTTATCGACGAAACAACAGAATGGAAGAGATCCATTTCGAGTTCTTAAAAAAATCGCAATTTCTCCTTCGAAGCTCTCAAAAATTGACCTTCAGATAATTCGATGCTCTTCTTTCTTTCCTTAAGCTAATTCTCAATTTCTCAATCGAAAATAAGTTCCCTCGTATGGATTGCCACATTTGCATGGTTCTTTTCGCATAAACTGCCAGTAGCGACTAGGTCGGCAGAAAAAGCTCAACATATCCTGATGACGCTTCGTTGTATTAGTTTTCCTCGAAGTGTATTACTCCAATAAGTGCAACGCAGACTGATGATAACATCGATAAAACCGAGTGTACCGAATTGTCTTTCAAGCCCAGGCTAGTCTGGACCGTTCCGGAAGTGAACATTTTCAAATTGCACTTCGTCGATGTCGTCACTTTTGGAGATTGTAATGCACCCGATCCATTTTAATCATATTTGAACATATTTCCATCCATTCTGACATATTTTAACATATTTCCATCCATTATGTCATGTTTTGACATATTTCTATCAATTTTGACATATTTCTATCTATTTCGACATACATTGACATATTTCCACCGATTTTGACATATTTTGACATATTCCGATCCATTTCGATCACATTTTGACATATTTCCATCACTTTTGACATATTTCTATCTATTTCGGCATACATTGATATATTTCCACCCATTATGACATATTTTTACATATGCCTATCCATTTTGACATATTTTTACATACCCCCATCTATTTCGACATATTTTCACATATTTCCATCCATTTTGACATATTTTGACATTTTTCAACCGCTAACACCACCGGTGAATCGTGTTAGCCTGAGGTGAGCACAGAGGTTAGATGCGTAATATAGTTGCGGGGGCGAGGGGGGCGAGCAAAAACCTCTTTACTATGACCTTGCACGAATTCCAGAGACAAATGTGCATCGAGTAGGAGCAGTGCAACTGCAATGGTGGCGAAGCGGAGGGCGCTCTCCCGTTCGTAAAAGAAATACACTATACAACTTAGAACGGGTCTATTTCTTTCCCTCTTGCACGAACCTCCGTAAAATCGGCTTTCCTCTCTCTTGTATAGATACGGTGCTCGATAGCGGATTGAGAAATCGATCGGCCTTGCTCGCAGGATAATTATGAATATTTTATAAATACGAAAGAGTGATTGTATAAAGTTGTAATGGCATGCTCTCTCTCTCTCTCTCTCTCTCTCTCTTTCTCTCTCTCTCTCTCTCTCTCTCTCTCTCTCTCTCTCTCTCTCTCTCTCTCTCACACACACACACACACACACACACACACACACACACACACACACACACACACGCACACACACACACACACACACACACACACACTCAGCTATAGATACCCTGGTCGTCGTATCTTTATCACCAAGTTGGTCCATTACGGGATTGCGCCTTTGGAGGCTCGCCTCCGCGTCGTTTTCCATTCCTATTCATACCTCATCGGATCGGCAACTGCGCGCTGATTTTCCATATTATTCTAAATCCAATGCAAAAAAAAAACATTGAACAAAAAAAAAGTACACGCACACGCGCTTTTTTTCGTCAGCAATAGTGTGCTATCCACTATGCAAATTGGTGCAGCGTACTCGTTAATTACTGCATTTAAATTGTTTTTTGTTGACAAACCCGCAGAGCCTACCGCTTCTTCGATAGCCTTAATAACGACAAGCGTTTATTCAGGTTTTTTGCAATTTTTCTGCAACGCGGTTAACGCGTACGCGCGCAGACAGGAGCACGTGTATGCACTTTTTTTTTCTAACTCCTCGGTGCAATTCTGCGTGATACTTTTAATGCCGTCCGCGATACGTTCCGCAATCGCGTAATTCCGACATGCATTTAATGCCTATATAGTTGTATTTTTTTGCGAGCAGAAAATGAGGCTGCGTTTGGCAAAAAGTTCCGAAGCTTTTGAGCGGAGAGAATTTTAATCAGCTCAGGAGGAGAAGTCGATTTTATCGGTCTCGTTGAAGGGTAATTGTTCGTGCCGAAAAAAAATAGAGGCGAGGATGAAACGTTTAGTTTTGCGGTAGAATGTTGAAATTGAGGGACAGAATAGGGTGGGAAGACGGCGGGGAAATAATACTCGAGTCCTTGGCCAAGAAGAGCTGAAAGACGGGCGGACGGATCAAGGACCTCGTTAATATTGACTCATTGCGCGTACAATCGTTCGGTGGCCTCTGGGATAATCGGCTGCTCTAGCGCCGAAGGCTTCTCGCGCCGAATGCTCGTTCACCCCGAGAATTCGTGCTCAAGTGGCCGGGAAACGTCACGAGGAATATCAGAATTTTGTGCGTTGTTGCGGACTTTTAAAACGGGTATATTTTCAACAGTCAAAAACACCTCATATTTGGGATTTTTTGGTTTTGGAAAATCGTGATAGCAAATCTCTATAAAAATTATGTATTTGAAAAAGTATCATCCGGAGAACACTGTAATTTTTTTCAAATTATTAAATTATATTTAAATTAGATCAATATTAATATTAATTATAATAATGATTGATATAATAATATGACATTCTAATATTATAACATAAATATATTAATATAATAATTTCAAGAATAACATACTAATATTTTAATATTATCTTAAAATATTTAATTAAAATCGACTTGCTACCGATATCCGGAAAGCACCTTTCGAAGGGTATCTTACAATGAGCAATGCCCTTCTGAATCACGTTATCCAATATAAAATATAATCAGTTTTCGTTAGTATGTTACTTTACGCTATGATTAATCGAAGAAATTTCCGAAATAGCAAACTGAAAAAGATGGTGCGTGTTCAAAATGAGTCTTGATTTTGGCAAAAAAAATTGCATTTTTCCTTCATCAAATCGAAAGTGTACATCAGAAAAAAAACCTTCGATCAAATACTATATTTTAGCATTTAGAAAAAGCTCTAAAAATTTCCGAAAGATCGATGAAGTAATTTTTGAGATATTTTGCTCACAGACCTTAAAAATTTTTATTTCGAGATAAAAGAGTTTGAATTTTGATCCGATCACATTGAAATATTCACAGAACATTCATAAGATCCCTGTCAAAATATATTGATTTTGAAGAAAGTGATTTTCTGACCTCCACAACTAGACATAACCCCTTAAATGCTCAATTCCTCAAAGCCTAGACACGACCTCTTAAGTGCTCGAAATTGCTCAAAGTGCCTCGAAGCCTAGAACGAAGTTCCAAAAAAGGTGAAAATTGACAAGTTTAAAGGGTGATCGATTTTGAATGAAAAGCTCGTGTATCCGTACGAGAGCTGATGCAATTTTCACGCCGGGTAGGCACACTCGTTGCTCATTTATTCTCCCAGTGGCAAGGAGTACTTGGCCCAGTTCTTCGTTAACTCGAGGTGCACGCATTTCGGAGAATTGCTAAACGCTCGACAGGCGCGCGCGCGTGCGTGATCGATGACGAAGATCGTGTTCGCTTGAGTGGAGAAGAAATATCGAAGACGATCGGATCGTCGTTCGGGGCCCGATTCAAAGAAAAGAAAAAAGAAAACAAAAATAGTGTATTTTCGAAAAACCCGAGAGGTGTCGGAGTTCTCCACAACGTGTTTAAAAAATAAGAAAAACAAGGCAAAAAGGAGAACGGCAATCTTCCGTGTGAAGTTGGCCAGGGCCGATACTGGGGTGGGTGACCGCTCAGCCGATTGGCCTGCCGTTTGGAAAATTCCATGCAAATATCCTGCAACTGAGGTTTACCTCAGTTTCCCCGTGCCCTGGTGCAAATCGCCTTAGGCAAGTCAGTGTGGGCAACACAGTGCTGGGGATTCTTCAGGTACCGGAAGTGGTGAAGGATGTCGGGTAAAAGTGAACGAAATGGGATCTCGGAAGGTCGGAAGTTCGAAGCAACTTCCGAAAGCAAGGGAAATAATGGCCATTTTCATTTTTGATTAGGAACCAGATGTACACCCACACCCACACGAATACGGTCCGCGGAGATTATCCGGGTCGGTATAATTAATTTCCGGTGGTTCACCGCAGCGTGCGTAACGAGGGTTCAAAGGCGAGAGCCGAGTTCATTTCCCGGTAGTCTTATTTTTCCCACCGGGTGTCTTCGACTGCGATAAGCGGGAATTCAGCTCTGTGGTAGACGCGAGCGAGGCTCCGTTAAATTGGCTAACCAAAAAGGCGCGAGTGTGAGGTGGGAACCGGTTCCGGATCGCGATCGCTGGGTGAGACAACTCCCCCTCGTTGCCATTGACTCGGTGACCCAGTCGGGTTTTATCAGGAACCGGAAGTCTCGGGTTCTGTGGCAAGGACAAGCCGCATTTCCGGTATGGTCCCTCTTTGACGGTTCGCCGATCTCGGAGAACTGGAATCGCCCTTTCGCAATACCCATATGTGTATATATATATATATATATATATATATATATATATATATATATATATATGTGGGCGTATAAGAGGCTAAAACTCGTTGAAAGTATCGAGCAAAGGAGATCAAGTTCAAGACCATTAAGGAGGCTGGAACATTACCCACAACCCGAGATTAAATTTGAAAAAAATATATGTCATTGTCCAGACTATACTGAGTCTTTACGAATTTTTTAAAATTTCTTCACCACAGAACGCCTGAGGAAAAAATAGTTCAATGTATGTAATTTTTCGTGCGGTTAGATGGGCAAGACGTTCACGCCATGGCTGATGTCATTTTTTGGCTATTTAGCACCAATATAAATCATTTCTAACAACGGATGAACGCGAACTAAACCTTTGTAAACATTTAGAAAAAAAGACTCAACTTGCCCATGGTAAACCATATATGGTATATTCAACATTGAACCATCAAAGTATGATGAAAGATTACGAATCTTGGGTGACGAATGAAAATTGCCGTCAACTTCAGTGTCCGCGAAGTTGCCGTATCTCGGCAACACTTAATATTAACGAATGGTAATAAAAAATAGTCTCGTGATATAAATATAAATAGGCATAATTATAAATTACTCAAAATTTCATTCTGTGATGTACAAAACATTCGCTGACGCGATTTTTTCATAATAATCTTATTTTTCTTATTTACGTAATAAAAATGTAAAAATGCACAACGTTAATTATATATTGTATTAAAAGTTAGCATCTACTGAATAAATGTATACTCGGTATGCATTTTTTTGAGGTCCGTTGAAAAATGAATCATAAACCATCATATGACTCAACTGAATCATTTTAACTTCCTTAATAACGAGCTGGTTATCACGTTTTCTCGTTTCAGAATGGCTATCCAGCTCGTCGTCGTTCACTCGTCGATGATGCGCGCTTCGAAACTTTGATGGTCAAGCAAACGAAGCAGACTGTACTGGATGAGGCACGTCAAAGAGCCAATGGTGAGTCTATTGTTCGAATTCATGTTTTTTTCTCAATTTAGTCGTCGTGTTCGGCTCCATCGAAATATTCGCCAGTTTCCAATGACACGATGGATTGCACGTTTTGTAAAACTTTCTTTTTATTACGATGTTGAAAAAGTTCGCGCTGTTCTGCAACATATGGCGTTGCCAGAACTGCATGCGTGTAGTTTAAGATAGTAACGCATTTATGAAGAAGTACTACAAGCCAGGTTGAAATTCAGTGTATGTCATTTGGCCGAAGTGTAGACAACTTTTTTTCATAGGGTCATGGCCTTAGGCCACTATAACGGGTACAAAATCATGTGCGAATTTGACAATTTTTTTTCGTATGAAAAAGTGATTCACTCGTAAAATTAATTACACATCTATTTGGTACGAATAACAAGCTGTTAGAAAACATATATTTTTTTTCGATGTACAAAATGGCCGACTAATATATTCTGTTATTCTGTTTCTATCTGTTATCTTTTTATTTCTTCTTATTTCTGTTATCTTTTTTAGGCGCTTCGCGGCGTGACAATTTGCATCCACAATTTTTTACCTAGAACAAATAACAAAAATTCTCGTCCATCTACATTAGAATACCTAGAGAAGTACGTACGGAATTTAAAAAATATTGTTTTATTCAAAACTTGTAGGTATTCGAACTTAAGAAATGAATTTTCAGTGAAAAATGTCGTTATAACTGCTCATAAACTGCTGATAAAATGAAAAGTTTTCGATTAATCAGAAATTCCGTACGTACTTCTCTGCGAGATGCAATTAGGACCATAACTATTAAATTTGAAGTAAATCGAGTGAAAATTGTTGAAGTTATTTGTCACGCCAATTGGAAGAAAGCTGTTTCGAGAAGCTTCGAGTAGTCGGCTATGTTGGAAATCGAAAAAAAATATATATATATTTTTTCCAACAGCTTGATATTCATACTAAATAGATGTGTAATTAATTTTATGATCGAATCACTTTTCCATACGAAAAAAAAATGGTTAAATTTGCACATGATGTTATACCCGTTACTGTGGCCTAAGGCCTTAAACATGTCAAAATCCGTACCAAAAAAGAATATTTGCGTATTTTACTGCACTACTTCAGTCCAAAAAAATCTGAAGCTGAAGCGCATGGACACTCAAAAAAAAAAAATGATTTTGATGTGTCGAATTGGAGGCGTTACTTCATGAAGATGTCAGACGCTAGCTGAACTTGCAGAATCATTAGGAGTTGATCACACAACGGTTTCAAAAGTTTGAAAGCATGAGGAATGATGTTTCGAATAAAGCATTGATTATCACGAGAAAAAAAACAGCTAGAACTTTTTCAACATCCCAATATTGGTGTTTTCCCGATAAATGTTGCATGATGCACGTATTCCTTGTTTCCCTTATCGGGACATTTAGACTCGAGCGCCGATCCGGCAATCGCTCAAGAACATCAGGAGCACGAGGAACGCTACGTGGACACATCGTCAAGTGACGACGAGCAATCGGAGACTCTGAGTGTCGCCGCCAAGGAAGGAGGTAACCCACAGATTCTTCCGCGTGGTCGATTCATGTAGTTCCTTGGCTGGTTTTCCATTTTCTTTTTCGGCATGAAGCATGTTAAACGTGTCGTTGGCTTTTTTGTCACTTGCAGAAGCGAAGGCGGACGCTTCCTCGTCGGACGGCGAAGGAAAACCTGACATTCACGATGGTGAGTAGTGCGATGATTGTTGACTTTGATTCCTCCTTGTTCCGCTGACTATTAATCCGCTGAGTCTTAATGACGAGGCAAAAGGACTGCCAAAGGCAATTGGAAATTGGTCCAGAGCAGTTGGAAGTCTGTGATTTTTTGATGCTGGACGCTGATGTCGTTTACAATGGCTTTGATCGAGCAAGGTTTCCGGCAAGTGTCAAGTTGGGAGAAGAAGGAAGTAGGGAGAAAAAGGGTAGTCAGAGGTAACTGAGTGAGCGGATTAAATGGAGGGTGAACGGCTCTCTCTTGCTATTGTCCACGAGAGTCTCTCTTAGCTCGGTAGCGACTTTGGTCCGACACTTTGGTGAATTACACGCCACGACCAAAAGACCTTTCTGCATTTCGTATCGTGCTGTAGCGGAGTCCGCGAAAACTCCCGCAATAGCCAGTTTTTGTGAATGGTACTAAAACGCACCTGTGCAGAGGAGAAATAGCGAGAGAGTGGCGTACATAGTAGGGTCAATTTCTGCAACACCCACACGTGCATTGCGCCACTTCGAGCGACGTCGAAATGTTTCTAACCCGGTTACGTGCCACTTAGGCCAAGAAATTCGCGTCTCTGCCCTCCTGCTCGTTTTTTCCCTCAGTCTATTCGACCCCCCTTGCTTTTAGTCCGCTCGGTGGAGGAAAATGCCAGGAGATTTTCTCGTAAGTCGCAAGATTCTCGAAGCACGTAGACCTGAGAATAAAAAAGCGACGATGATCCATCGCTGAGGTCAGGTCAGCCCCCCGTCGGATGTTCAGCCTGGGAAGGCAAAAGGGGTTGAATCCGGAGACAATTGCCTCGAAACACTCGGGAGTACTTTACGTCGTCATCCCTTTTTATACTCGCAATTTTTCTCTCGCCAACGACGCGGGACGGGGCAAATGGAGTCTGAATGGCCACACTTTGCCACCCTCTCGCGTCATCAATCATAAAGGATATTGCTGTACTTTCCATCGCAAAATCTGAACAATGGCTCTGGGCCACGCCGGTCCCCCATTATCGCAAGCTCTTGCGTCGAAAAGAAAACGAGCCTGAACGAGGAATGTTCTTGCCAGGCTCTATCTCATTTAGCAACAGCCGTCAACCGTCATCCGCTTGCAGCAGGCAATCTGCTATCGGCTCTCGTAATCCTGATTATGATTGGCATGAATTAGGGTTGCAATAATGCATTACTTTTTGTGATACATTAGCGTTTTCATTACTCATTACTATATATTTTGTAATGAAAACAATTTCATAACCCATTACGTTGCATTCTGTAATGTAAACAATTTCCATTACTCACTACATTACATTTTGTAATGCAAACAATGGCCATTACTCATTACATTGAATTTTGCAATGAAAAAGAATTTCATTGCTCATTACATTGGAAATTGTATTGTAAAAAATTTCCATTTCTCATTTCATTACAGTTTGTGATATGAAATATTTTCATTGCCCATTACAATGCAATGGATAATGGAAATTTTTTACATTACAAAGTCCAATGTAATGCGTAATGAAATTTTTTTACATCACAAAGTCCAATCTAACGAGCAATGGAAATATTTTACATTACAAAATGAAATGTAATGAGTAATGGATTTTCTTCACATTACCACATGTAATGTAATGAGCAGTGGAATTTTTTTACATTACAAAATATAAAGCAAGGAGTAATGGAATTTTTTCACATTACTAATGCAATGCAATGTAAAAAACCTGCATTACTCATTACAATGCCATGAGGATTATTCTTCGTTTCCCATTAGGGGCAGCAGTTTTTGCACCGAGTCGATATCTGACCCTATGGGAAACGAATAATAATCCATATTACCCTGTAATGAATAATGGAGATTTTTTACATTACATTAGTAATGTGAACAAATTCCATTACTCATTATATTAAATTTTGTAATGTAAAAAATTTCCATCACTCATTACATTACACTTTGTAATGTAAAAAAGTTCTATTACTCATTGCATTGGACTTTGTAATGTAAAAAATGTCCATTGCCCATTACAATGTAACGTGTAACGAAATTTGTTGTCATTGCACATTACATTGCAATTTTGAAATGAAAATGTTTCACATTACAAAATGTAACGTAATGAGTGATGGACGTTTTTTACATTAAAAATTCCAATTTAATGAGTAATGTAAATATCTTACAATACAAAATATAATGTAATGAGCAATGGACATTTTTTACATTACAAAATCCAATGTAATGAGTAACGGAAATTGTTTACATGACAAAATATAATGTAATGAGTAATGGAATTCTTTTACATTACTGAACATAATGTAATGGATAATGAAATCTTTTTTCATCACCCATTAAAAAAGTAATGAATAATGCATTACTTTTTCAATACAAATTTCGCAACCCTGGCATGAATATACTGTTGAAGCTTCCATCGTCGGGATGCAACGAAAATTCGTTTTTTATTTCCTATTCTCCATTTTTATTGTTAACCAAAATCGTTTTTCGTTAGATTTGGGTTGTGTGTCTCCAATTCGTTGCATTCCGACGACGCAAACTTCAATATCACGTCATGAATCATCGTTGTCTTTTCGCCCAGCCAACTATGTCATGTCAGCCTACGATTTCTTCCTAATCTTTGCACCCCACTTTCCAACTGGAACAACCGCGATTCGTAGCTACCCCCAATTCCGTCGCGATGCTAAGAGGCTCCCAAGATCGGATCGATGCTAGTAAAAAAAGACATCCGACCACCAGGATCGCAAGATCCACCGAGTAATCGGATTTCCGTGCTTGAATTATCAGATTACGGACTCACCGAGGAAGAGGTGGTGCTCGCAAAAACGATATCCGAGAGTCCGGAGTCCGAGTCGACTGTCCAGAAGGCAGCCATCGTATTGAGGATGCGCGAGGGTATCGGTAGTCTCGCGCGGATCCTGAAGACCGTGGAGAATTTCAAGGGCACCGTGACCCACGTAGAGTCGCGCCCAAGCCGTAAGGAGGGTCTGCAGTTCGACGTGCTGGTTAAAGTCGACATGACGCGGCAGAGTTTGCTGCAGCTGATTCGCAATCTGCGACAGACCTCGTCATTGGGCGGCGTCACCCTGCTGGCCGACAATTCCGTCAGCATCAAGGACCCCTGGTTCCCGCGTCACGCTTCGGAGCTCGACAGTTGCAACCATCTGATGACCAAGTACGAGCCCGACCTCGACATGAATCACCCTGGCTTCGCCGACAAGGAGTATCGCGCGCGCAGGAAGATCATCGCCGAGATCGCCTTCGCCTACAAATACGGCGACGCCATACCTCTCATTCCCTACACCGAGACCGAGAACGAGACTTGGCTCCGTGTCTTCAACACCGTCGTCGATCTCGTTCCCAAACACGCCTGCATCGAGTACCAGCGGGTGTTCAAGGAGCTGCGCGAGGAGAAGATCTTCGAGGCTCATCGCATACCTCAGCTTCAGGAGGTCAGCGATTTCCTCAAGAGCAAAACTGGCTTCACACTGCGCCCGGCTGCTGGCCTCCTCACCGCTCGAGATTTCCTCTCCAGTTTGGCTTTCCGAGTGTTCCAGAGCACTCAGTACGTCCGACACATCAACAGCCCCTACCACACCCCCGAACCGTAAGTTCCTTTTACACTCAGCCTCGTGCTCTTTGCTGCTTTTCTTCTTGCCGTGCAGACGTTGCGGGAATCCGATTGGATTCTCATACTTGTGATTAGGATCAAACGGCTCATCGCAATGGATACCTGTACTAGAGATATGGGTGCATTTGGCACTGCAAGACAAATTTTTGCACGGGATCACGAAATTATATTTTTTTGGGAGATCCAACAAATTCCGGTTGACGAGTTCAAATACCAAATGCTCAAATGTCGATGGAGAAGTAGCGCGGAATCCGCTTGGATTCCGATGTAGCCTGCCTACGTGCGTCCGTATAGGAATATGGTAGGATCTGGAAACTCTCCAATGTAGCCTGCCTACATGCGTCCCTATAGGAATATGGTAGGATCTGGGAGCTCTCCAAATAATGTCTGCACTCTTCTTATCTTCCGGTCCCGCGTCCAAAGCACTGGACACAGAGCAGGCTGTTCTCCGAAACGCCTGATACAGTTATTTCGGTCAATGAATTTCCTGTACAAAATCAACCATCAGCCGTTTTTCCAAAACGTCAGCATTGTCTTCCGGCCCTAGCTTTTCAGTAATATCGTATTCAGTCTCCGTAGAACTAAACAAGTCCATCAGAAATAGCAACACCTGCTTGTTGTTTTTATCCGCTTTATGGAGACTGGTAAAAATGTCATGCTGATGGAATTTCGGTAAAAAAATATCATGCTGATGGAATTACGCGTCAGCGAGTGTACGGAAGTGTCCAGCTGGAACATGAGTTTGCATTGGACGAATACAAATATGAGTACATCGAGTGCATATATATATGACGTTGCACACGGCTTGATGCACGAATGACGCGTCATGAGGTCGGTGGGTACGTTACCGCCGTCACTTCAGAGACAACTCGAGAACGTCCGAGCGAAACGGGGCTCGAAAACGGTGAAAGCAATCGATATTGCGTTATGACGCCAGAGAGAGAGAGAGAGAGAGAGAGAGAGAGAGAGGAGCTTCATCACTTTCATACCTCACTGAGAGCAGGCACATCCATATAGCGAGTCCATAATGGAATTAGCCTGCGCCTCTCTAAGCTTGTAATGGAACTCTAATTGGCTTTTAACGACGGCCATGGCGTTGATAACTCACTTTTCGTTATAGTTGAGAAGTCATTGAGCACACCGCTCGAACAAAGTGTACCGAGGCATTATTGTACCAGGTAATTCGGTTAGATCGGAAGTGATGAAGGGTCCAAGGCACTCCACGGGTCTCTCGACTCTCCAACGACGAGTAACTCTAGAGTCTCCTCTGGTTGTCGATTCAGAACAATAAACGTTTCCACACCTCCGCAGCCTCGTCGGAGCTTCCAAAAGTCCAGAAGCTCCTTCGAACTCTATTTAACCACCTGTCACTGGGCACCTTCTTTTCCACCGTCTCAGCGCCACTGTCATTCTTTCAGAGACTGCATTCACGAGCTTTTGGGGCACATGCCGTTGCTGGCCGATCCGAGCTTCGCTCAGTTCTCACAGGAGATCGGTCTCGCCTCGCTGGGCGCGTCGGACGCTGAGATCGAGAAGCTCTCGACGATTTATTGGTTCACGGTGGAGTTCGGGCTCTGCAAAGAGGGCCAAGAGGTGAAAGCCTACGGGGCTGGCTTGTTGTCCGCGTACGGGGAGCTCCTTCACTCGCTCAGCGACAAGTGCGAACACCGAGCTTTCGATCCAACGAGCACGGCTGTCCAGCCCTATCAGGATCAGGACTATCAGCCGATATATTACGTCGCGGAGAGCTTCGAGGACGCGAAGGACAAATTCCGGCGCTGGGTAAGCACCATGAGCCGACCATTCGAGGTTCGCTTCAATCCGCACACCCAACGGGTCGAGGTACTCGACAGCGTCGAGAGGCTCGAGGCCCTCGTTTCTCAGCTCAACACCGAGATGACACACTTAACGAACGCCATTACCAAAATCAAGGCGTCTTTCGCGTAAGCTCTCTCTCTCTCTCTCTCTGTCCCTTCCTCTCTAAAACTTTTTCACAAATACCAGAAAACACAAAAAACACATCGAGATTTTCGGATATTCGTGAAACTTTTTTCTTCGTTGAGGATGTTGAGTCCCGAATCGCAAATGATAATAAAATTCTGAAAATTTGGTACGTTTTTTTATGAAGTATTTCAGAGGTCGTGTAAAAATTTCACGACAATTAGGAAGCTCGTTATTGAACAATTAACATTGACAAATAAAATGTTTTCTTATGGAAACTGACGTAACTTTGGAATAAGTTTTTTTTTGACCTCTCAATTTTGTAATATCTACAATATACTGAAGGCAAAGGAAACAAAACGAAGTTTATTGATAAATTGTTTTTTATTTCTTTTAAAAATTGTTCTTAACAAAATGTTAATTTTTTAATAACGGGCTTCCTAATCGTCGTGAAATTTTAACACGACCTCTTAAATACTTCATACAAAAACATACCAAATTTTCCGAATTTTCTTATCATTTTTTATTTCAACCCCTAAGGAGGCTGAAGTAATGATGATAGAATTTTGAAAATTTGGTATGTTTTTACATGAAGTATTCAGGAGGTCGTGTAAACATTTCATGACGATTAAGAAGCTATTTATTGAACAACTAACATTAACATGTTTCACAGGGACTCAAAATCCTTAAATTTATCGCCAAATAGCGATTTCGAAAAAGGTGAATTTTTTGGAAACGACGCGTTCGAATTTCCGCGAAGATTTGAAAAATGCAATTCGCTGACATTGCGCGTCGTTCGTGGAGCATTTGTCGAATTTTTGTTTCGTAAATTCATTTTTCTCGATGTTCACTAACACATACGTACATTTGTGATTTCCTTCCCACCACAATCCCAGGAGGCTTTTTCGTTTCTCGTTCGAAGGGGCTCGCTTTGCGAGAGGGGTTGGTTCTTCGTATTTCGCCAGCTCGACGAGCAACCCTATCGTCAATGAAATTTTGACAATCCTCGAACTTGTCGAGCTTCTCGAACGAGAATTCGCGATAAATATATATTCTCACATCCCGTTGTTTAATTTGAGTACCAAAATCCATGGCTGTCGGAGCCCTTGTTCGTTTTTATCGAAAGACAAATAATAATAGGGAAACGCGAAAAAAGGAGAAAAAAAAAACGTTAAGTCATTCATCGTCGTTGTCGTCTTTGTCGTCCTCACGTCCTGTAAAAAGTCTTCATTCATGTGGCTCCACGTCGTGACGAGTGTACCCGCGTAAATAAACGAGCAACAAAAAACAACAAAATATTTAAAATCCCATTTCGAAATTTCTCGTTTGTTTCTCTCGTTGCGTTTTTCTTCGTCTCGTTTCCTTTCTCCTTTGAGCTACGCAAAGAGCCAACATTTTTTAGACACTTCACTTTGGAAAAAGTGAAAAACGTGCGAAAGAAATGAAAAACGAGAAGTGACGAGGCAGCGTGCAATTTACGCTGGCACACACGTCGCGACAGCTACGTTATTATTAATATTATTATTGTATTTTTCATTATTATCGTATTATTATTTGTATTATTATTCTTATTATATATTGACAATTATACCATCCCTCCAGCTAATTTCCACGTGTTATTAATACTCCTCAAAAGCACGTGTACCAAGTCGAGTCCTCTCGTAGTGCGTGCAGTAGCAAATTCACTTTCGTCCCTTTGGCATTCCGTTTCGTAAAAACGGTGGGAAAAAAGCAAACAAAAATGAGGGAAGAATAAGACGATACCTGTATACAAACGAAAATGTGACACGTTCGAATGTTTTCCACACATAATATATACGTGTGAAATTTCGAAAAAAATAAATAAAAAATAAACAGCATAAAAGACAGCGTTGAGTAGAATTTCGAGAAGACTGGGAAACGACAATATGGAAAATGAGAAGGTGAAATTATATTGAAATATATTTGTGGAAGAAACGTTCGTGTAACTCGATGTATACGAATCTCGTAAAGTTAGAAAATGTTAATTCGTCCACTGGTTGCGAAAAATATATGTGTATCTGTGATTCGCGATAGCTCCCACAGCAAGGGCGACCGGAAGTCGCGAAACGTGTAGCCCGGATTCGTATTGGGCAAGCGACATTATTATCACATAGCCGGATTTCGATAGCACTCGATTGACGATAGGTCTCCTTTTAAGGCAACGGATTCTTATTGTTGAGAAAAAAAGCGAAAAAAAACGGAAAAAAAAGAATATCGAAAGATCCCGCTGATGTAACAGATTTACTAATAACGATGATAGCTTTAGTGATTGTAATGTCGTCTCAATCCTTCCCGGTCTCTGTGTTTCGATGCCACGCGCGTATTATTAGACGGTTCACACGCGATGTTAATCGATAGCGGCTTGTTAGAAGTTTGACGTTTCGATCCACCCGGACCCGAGCAATTGTATATTAAGAGTTAAACTAAATACTGTCGTTTGTATTATATTGTATAGATACCAGCACAATAAAAATCAAGATACGAATCTTAATTATTATTTTTATATCGATGTCTCCTTGTCCTCCTAACGTTCTCCAGATGTTCTCCAGTTGTTCTCCGGATGTTCTCCAGTTGTTCTCCAGATGTTCTCCAGATGTTCTCCGGACTTTTTTCCTTGGCAATCCTGGGCGAAGAAATTCTGAATGAATGTTGATGCAGTGTTGAGGAAGGACGGGCAGAAAAGGGTCGTTTTTCGGAATTTTTTTTTGTCTTCTAGATTGTTTTTCGGAATTTGGAAAAAAATATATTTTATTAAGCATACATTGAACTCATTTCATGTACATTTTTATTTAAGATAATAAGAAATTAACAACGTTGCTTAAAAAAATTCAATTAACAACGTTCTTGAGGTAAAATCTCTGCTGAGCCTCTGTATGAAAAATGTGGTCCAACAGCTGGATCGATAAATCGACAATGGTAGGTCTGAAAAATAAATGTAAAAAGTTTTATGATCTATATAAATATAATTCTCGCTGTAGGTTGCCGTTTTTCGAAGAAAACAAATTTCACAAGATGGCGGATGGCAAAAAAGGAGAGGAACTTTGGCGAAATTTTTACTTATATTGGGGGGCTTAAAAAATACTAAATTAAAAAAAACATATAGCTACGTAGAAGGATAGCTACAGGAACAACGAAAATGTTGGTTTTTTAAAATTGAAAATCGGACAATTTTAACTAGAGTTATGATTCCGGCCCGGTCGAGATTTCGATTAGTGAAACGCGCGATTGAAAATTTTAGTATACTCAAATCGTTGCGCCACCTGTTCTCACTAAATCATCTATATCTTGGTCAATGTTCAATATTTTCACTTGATTTTTTTCCCATACTCTTGAATATGTAAATTTTGATAAAATGCGATAAAAATAATTTTTTAGCCTGTCCGAGTAGGTCCCGTCTTATTATATATTTACAACGATAAAAAATCGATTAATTTTGATTCTCTTTAAACAGTAGAAATATTTATGTAGAATATTATTCCAAAGTTTCAAAGCGAAATTGGAAAAACTTCAAATTTTAGTAGCTACTTACCACAAGTACATAGTGTGCAATTTTATTCAAATTCTATGTGAACTTCAAATTCGTTTTTTTTTTCTCAAAACTGCATTTTCGAAATTGGCGTGCAGGATTACTCAAAAACTATTAAACCGGTTGAGCTGAAACTTGATAGAAATATTGATAATATCGCTACCTTCTACTTGAGACGAATCGTTTTTGAAAAATTAGAAAATAATTACGTTTTAAAACCAAATTCTACAGACATTTTACATGAACTGTTGATCTTTTCTTTGCAAATGCGCAATTCTCTTAAATTAGCATTTTATTCATTTTTATTACTGTCAAATAGAAGCTATGATACATGTTCCAACTGAAAAAAATTGGAATTTTGTTGCAAATCAAAGTCCGCAGTAAGCTAGACTGCACGCCGATTCGCATCTCCCGCAGCAGTCTTGCTGTAACACTCTACCACAGCTCCGCCGTTTGGATGATAAATAAATTTTGCAAGACTATTTTGTATACTTAAATATACTATTAAAGTATACCTACAGTTTGATGTTTTCAGAATCATTATTTCTTATTTTTTTAAATCCCTCAAAATCGTTAATTTTTTTCCTGCACGACTTTTTTATGAGAAAATTTATTGATGATGTGTATTCTACAGAAGTGAGACAAGTAAGGGTTAAGAAGGTACGATCATTACTGCGAATCCAACTTTCGGATTTGAAGTTTTAAAATTAATTTGAATAGAAGCCGCCTCAAAATATGCAAACAACAATTTATGGAGTCTTATCATTTATCACGTATCAATAATATGTATAATTATAGTCTGCCTATCGTGTTAATTCCGCTGAGGCGATTCAAGCATATTTTAATAGGCTTGAATTTTATTACGTTAATATTATTATGAAGATTACTACCGAGCCGTTGACGATCTAATTGTTCAGTTTTTATTTGTTCACGTGCAATAAATTCATCATTTACCACAACATTTGGTCACACTGTAATCGATAATACGAATAATCAATATAAGTAAACGTCAATCAGAGCAGCTGTGAGTAAAATAAATTTAGACTCTTTTTTGACCCCGGAAGTGATCGTACCTCCTTAACCGTGGAAACGAGGATTTTCAAAGGAAAAAGTAGTTTTTATCTTTTGTTTCGGTCTATTCGGAGAGCCGTCAAGAGGGTGACATTTTTAGGTGACATTGTAGCAATCGACAGTCGAGGGTTGCCCCAGGCGAAGAATGAAATTCACAGTTTTCCTGCTCACGTACTTCCTGTCCGAGATTCAGTGCGCGACGTTCAAGGGGTGGCAAGGGAGTGGTGAGAATTTATGGAAGCATTCCCAAATCTGGCCATGTCCAAAGGCAACGAAGATCACGAAGATTGACTTTATTGACGATTTAGGTTACAAGAATGAATATCTTTGTTCGATGGGATGGTGCTGTTACCTGAAGCGGCTTTCCCTGATCATCTTCATGATGTCAGGAGTGATTCTCTATTACGTGCCTGGATCTCGTTACTGTGAGTCACCCTGGCCAAAAATCATCGATCGCGAGACTGACGAATCGACTGACCGCGATAAATTGACAGATTTTCGCAGAGGATGCCACGGGCTCGTTGATTTCGTGGCGGACGGTTTGAAAACTGCTTTGAACGTGACAGATGCGGAATACACGAGCGATTACGGGACGTCGTTGTCTTCCGCTCGAGAATCGGAAATGACCGTCCGCGGCAAAACGTCACTCGCGATACCGATCTTTACGGATATCAGTGGAAACGTCAAAAACGTCATCAGTCGCGTCGAGGACAAATCTCGAGCAGGATCGAACATTTTCGGAAACGAAAACAATTTCAAGTGTCATCGTTATCGTCGTCATTATCGAGAGGATATCGGCAAATTACAGACATTTTCCACCATCGAAGATTCACTCTCATTACCTCGCGAAACGATTCAACTGTATCCGGAAAATGATGACGATTTTGGAATGTTCCCCGAATCCGAATACTTCTGCACGAGCGATCGAGATTCGGACAGTTCCGAGGCGACAGATCTGACTTCGCGTCACGATGAACGCCACGGTGTTCGTGGGGAAAACGTGATCGGGGATCGCGAGAAATTGATTATTCTCGAGGAATCGGAAGTTACCAATTATACTGAGGAAGATTCGATCTACGACGGAAGTGAAGCCGAATCGGAGAAAAATTATCGTTACCGGGACTACGGGGGCTTGAAAGTTTTGAAAAATCGTAAGATTCTGCAACGGCGATTGGTCGAGTTTGATCAGAATCTTCGGAATCTGCGATCTTTGTTCGTGAGAAAATATTCGATTGAAAGCGGAAACGTGGAAGAATGCGGTGCACATTTGGTCGAGGGAATCATGCAGTCTCTGAAACGTAATTTCGATGGGGTGAGCCTTGGTTTAGTCGAGCTGGAAACGTCTCTAAGGATGAAGAATGTAGTGGAAAAAATATGGCGATGGAGTTTGTATGGTTGGAATGGAAAGAACATTTTTATTGATTTTTTCACTCCTTTATTTTTATTATTTATTTTATAATTATTTAATTTATTTTATGATAATGAATTTATTTTATAATTATTTAATTTATTTAATAATTATTTCATTTATTTTGTAGTTATTGAATTTATTTTATTTATTTTACAATTCTTTTATTATTATTCTATCGTTACATTTTTTTTAGCTTTTACTGCAGAAAGAAAGAAAATTTTTAACCAAATTTCCAATAAGGATTTTCGAAAATGTTTCGGTAATTACTGTAGTCCAAATATGCAAAAAACAATACGGCAATGCGGAAAAAAAATATTTTCGATGAATTCGAACGATGCACACATCAATGGAATAGATGAATGTACTCCCAACTACACATCCAAAATAGATTGGGAAAAAGAAAGATTTGACGCATCGGGTAATTATCGAGAAATTGATTGAATTGGTGCACCCAGATCGATGCGATTCCGAGAACTGTCATTGGAAAAGAGCCACGGAAATTCAAAACGTCTGGCAAAAGCGCGGCGAATCGAAGAGCTAAAAAAATTATCCCATTTGATCAAAATAACCATCAACTGGTAAGGAAGGAACCGAGAGCTGCGAATACTATTTGTCCCACTTGCCGGCCCACCCCGTCGGCACGGAAGAAATTCCGCTCGACTTATCCCAAGAATATTTTCGCGGCTCACTTGTCCAGCAAGCGGTACAACAGTTTCTCTGCGGCACCAACGGAAACCTCGGATATTCCAATCGTTACAAGTATATAATTATTGAAATATCAATATCTGAGTTAACCAACTGTAAATTGAGCGTCAATTAATTCCATTTCCTTGCGAGAGACGTAGACTTTTGGATAGTAATATTTGCCGTCTCTGTGTTCGATCAACGCAGGTCACTTCAAGCCAATGCTCGAACGTGCTTTTCACTGGTTCTACGGAAGTTGTCCAGGAATGGAAGAAACCTTTACCAGCTGTCGGTAACGTAGACATCGATAATAACAAAGCTCCAAGGTTCTCGCCTTCTGTAACCGGCAAAATCGCGTTCTGCAATTCGCCCATGGAGAAAACAGAACCGGCAATCGATAGAGTAGAAAATTATTCGCGGTTCACCGGTTCGCAAAACCTACCAAAAAGCGCCCATACCTTCCTCATTTTTGAACGGATCGACTTGAAATTTTCGAGAATATTTCTGAAATGATGTATTTTGATAATCCGTCGGAAACCAAAAATCGATATTTACAATAAACGTCAACTATTCGTAAGCCCTCAAGCTTTTCTCCCGTCATCTCTACTATTTTCTTTTATCGTTACCTAGAGCATCGTTGTTTATGGCGATTTTTTCCAAAAGTGATGTGAGACTTTTTCCTCAAATTCACTCAAATTTTGTCCGCTTTTGCAATTTTCGGGCACTGCGCTATAAACTTTTGATGAAAATAAACGGATCAGCGGGTAAAAATGTTTTTTTTTTAAATAAATTTTCTTTCTTGATGACTGCTTTCGATCGAAAAAAAAAATGTTTCCAAGTTTTTTGCCGGTATTGCAAACATACGCAACATCGATATCTATTGCCGATACGTCCAGCGCGAATGTCCATAACGAATAATGAAGAATTTTTTTGTTAAATGTTCGAAAAATCTCAAGTAATGATGAATTTTAAAAAAGTATGTAAAATGACGAATAATGAAGAATTTTTGAAAAAGTACGAAAAATCGATGCTGACATTGTACAGCACGTTAATTGCACAAATGTCCATAATGAATAATGAAGAATTTTAAAAGAAAGTCAGATAAATCACGAATAAAGAGGTATTTTTAAAAAAAGTACGAAAAATCGATACTGACTTTGTACAGCACGTTAATTACACAAATGTCCATAATGAATAATGAATAATGTTAAAAGAAAGTACGAAAAATCACGAATAAAGAGATATTTCTTAAAAAACGAAAAATCACGAAAAATAAAGAATTTTTAAAATAGTCCGAAAAATCATGAAAAGGAGACATTTAAAAAAAGTACGAAAAATTAATGCTGCATTTATACAACACGTTAGTTGCACAAATGTTCACAATAAATAATGAAGAATTTTAAGAGAAAGTACGAAAAATCACGAATAAGGAGATATTCAAAAAAAGTACGAAAGAAACGAATAATGAAGAATTTTGTTTAAAGTACGAAAAATCGATGCTGAATCTATACGGCACGTTAGTTGCACAAATGTCCGTAATGAATAATGAATAATTTTAAAAGCAAGTACGAAAAATCACGAATAAAAAGATATTCGTGATTTTTGTGATTCGTGATTTGTGATTCCTGATTTGTGATTTGTGATTTGCGATTTGTGATTCGTGATTCATGAAGAGAAAAAGATATTCGTGAAACGAATAAAAAGAAAAGAAAAATCACGAATAAAAAGATATCACGAAAAAAAAGTACGAAAAATTACGAATAAAGAGGTATTTTAAAAAAAGTACGAAAAAATCACGAATAACGAAGAATTAAATCACAATATCGTATGGACTTAATTAATTCTACCTTGATCTTCGGATGCCTCCATTCTCTGTGAATTGGCGAAGGACATAATAAAACCGAGGTGAACTACGTCAAAAAAAAATGTTAGCTTGAATCGAGAGCTCCAGAAGGTGCGACAAGGAGCGAAATATACCGCGGTGCGGAGGGATTCAGAGCGAAAAGTGCCGAAGAAATGATTTTCCACCAACGACAGGAGGGCCATATGTTCGTCAAGTAGAAACGCAGGCTTTGGGCGAGGGGTGGGTGGGGGTACATCGTGGAACGGAGAGTAAGAGTAAAAAAAGAATCCCTCGTGATGGCAAGTCAAGTAGAGTAAGAATGGAGTGTACATAGGAGAAGACAGTCGAGCGCGGCCTGAGATACGCCACGGACCTTGGCAGCCCCTGCACTCGCCCTGCCACTCACCACGTGGATTTTCGAATTCTCCCGAGGAAAAAAAAATTAAAAAAAAACACAAAACCAAAAATAACACCAATAACAGTACGCAATAAAGGTCGTAAGCTTGGAGTAATAAAATCAGAAAAAAACTCGAAACAAATATTGAAAGAACTAAGATTTTAAGTTGCCATTCTTCGATCGAACGTTTAGCGTTGAAAAATCGTACGAATGACGCCACTGACCCCATGCACGAAACAGTGAACAAGAAGACTCGTGATCATTTCGCCAGAGAAGATAAAAAAAGTGTTGAAAATACTGTTCCTCCAGGAATTATCTTTAAACATCAATATTCCAGGTTTGTTCAATAATTAGCATTATTATTATTATTATTATTATTGTCAATATTGAGACATTGTTGGTAGGTCGCTGTTAGTTGCACGAATGTCCATAATGAATAATGAAGAATAAAAAAAAAACGTACGAAAAATCACGAATACTGGAGAATTTAAAAAAAGTACGAGAAATGACGAATAATGAAGAATTGTTAAAACGTACGGAAAATCACGAATAATAAAGAATTTTTGAAAAGTACGAAAAATAACGAATAATGAAGATTTTTTTAAAAGTATGTAAAAAAATGAATAATGAAGAATTTATTTTAAAAAAGTACGACAAATGCTGAATTTTAAGAGCACGTTAGTTACACGAATGTCCCTAATGAATAATGAAGAATGTAAAAAAAGTTCCAAAATTTACGAATAACAAGGTATTTAAAAACAAGTACGGAAAATCACGAATAATGAAGAATTTTTAATTAAGTGCAAAAATCACGAAAGATTTTCCAAAAAAAGTACGCAAAAACACGAAGTAATGAGGAATGAAAAAAAAGGACGAAAAATGCTCGGCGAATAAGAGCATATTCCGTAGGTTGCTCCGCCGCTTCCGGTATTCGGAACGGTAAAATTGCGTCTCCGTTATGCGAGCGAGATCTTCGGTACACGGGAGCACACACAGGCGCACACGCGGGAACAAACGCATCGACAGGGGCCGAGATCGTAGTGGTATCTCGTGCGTGTCGATGTAAGTTAATTGGCAATTGAGTTTCCACGCCGGTGAGCACGCGTGAAATCGCCTGCTCATCAAGGGGGTTGATTAGGAGGGGGGGGGGGGTAGTGGGGGTGAAAGGGCCAGGGATTAAGGGAAATGGCTTTACCGCCATAATCGCTCGCCCGGTCCCCCGAGGCCCGAACGATGAATGTTGCAATGAGACAGCCGAAATTCTTAACGAAATAAAGCAATAATAACTAACGAAATAACACAATATTAATTAACGAAATAAAGTTATAATAATTAACGATGAGTAATCGAAATTGATGATGAGTCACGAAATAACGTAATAATAATTGATAATTTATTGTATTGAAAAATATTTATAAGGTCATTTTCGGTAATCAATGCTCTACCATGGTTGATAGAAAACACGATGCATTGACGAAGAAAATTCCTTCGTTTAAGCACTGCTTTTTCATACGTAGAAGAAACTTGTAAGATTCGAAGGTGATCGGCGCAGTGAGTTTGGAGATGCGGTCGCTGATTTTGAAAAAAAATCATTTAGAGAGATACGCGTTTAAAGTTCGCGGCACCTAAACCGCCCATAACTCTCTCAATTACGAACGGATATACTTGAAAGTCTGAGAGAATATTTTTGAAAATGTTTAATAGGTGTAACCCCTTAAACGCAAACTTAACCGGTCTGCATGCGCCAGTTCCATATATATATATATATATATATATATATATTTAGGAGAATATTGGAAAGACTTCGACATCCGGTCCGTTTCTCCATCCCCTAAATATATGGGGGCAATGTAGCAGATAGGGGAGCCAATATAAAGTGCAACTTACAGGCGTAACTGTGACGTTATTTTAGGAGACCGCGCGAGTGCACGTACCAATTTGCTAAAGTTACGGGCAAACTTTTATAATAGCCCGTAGGTACTGTATATTATGCCGAAGTTGCGGCTCGATCTGCGACGTTCCCACATACACGCATACACACATTTATGTACACACATAGTACGTTTATTCGTGCTATAAAGTTGTTCCCGTCATATTGACTCTCCGCTTCCCTCTGCATATCGTAACCTCCCTCTACCACCCCTCCTCTATTCTGTCACACTAAAAAATCGTAATTTTGATGGACTCGAGAACGAAATTGCTCAATTTTTCAACCGGATTCTGGATTTTTCGAAGTGAAGCCATTATTGAATGATATACTGGCAAGACAGGGAAACAACAATACGAAATAATAATAACCTGACGGGTTAATGGACAGCCCGAATGATGAACAGTACTTTTTTATCTTCCAGTGGGATATAATTTAAGGCTGAGTTTGTTCAAACTTCCTCGTATAGATCATTATTTTGCATTCTACATTAATTGACTGTCTTTCGGTAATTATGGGTTTATTGATCATTTTAACGGGTAATGTTGTGAACGCAATGCTTTCATATTCTTGATTTTACTTAAATGTGGAATTTCATGCATGGCTGTTATATTTTGCTCGTAACAACCCTTGTAACAACCTTTGTGTACAATTGCTAAAATGGAGACCAACGTTCCTATATGTACCGTTAGAGTTCGAAAATGGTACCGGTATGACTTTGATGAATATATAACTGTATAAATAAATAAATGAATAAGTGAAGAAATGAGTAAATGGGGAAATGAATAAATGAATAAATGAATAAGTGAATGAATGAATAAATGAATAAAGTAATTAATGAATAAATTCATAATTGAATAAATGAATCAATTAATTACTGAACAAATGGATAAATAAAAAAATGAATAGATAAATAAATTTTCAAAATGAATGTATAAACAAATGAATAAATGTGCTTTAATAAACGCTCCAACGCTGACCTAATGACGGCACCAACTTCCTCGGGCTTCCAAAGGTCGTGTACCGGATATGCGCGAAGATAAATAGACCGAAGTGACTGTGGGCTTCGCCATCATCGGATCTTACCAATATCTTCGCTATCGTCAAATTGATTTCCAATATTTTCGACCGAAAACCGTATCATTTGGAAAAAAAATGTAGATAAAGTATAATTGAGAGTGAGTGATCGATTCAGCCACGTATCTGATAATTATGTCACACGACTATCGGCAACACCGTCCCATTTGTTGCAATAACAATTAATCATAATTTCGTGGGGAAAATGACATCGAACGACGTCTCGACGGTCGATGCTGCGAAGTCTACCTCGAGACTGCCTCTCGTAATACATTTTTCTCGTGAGTTCGTCTGATCCCGCTAACTCTGGAGGGACCTGCTCTCCTTGCCGTGCCGAGCGATGCCGGGTGACTGCACTCACCGGGCGCAAGATAGCGAGCGAGAACGAGGGGAGGAAAAGCGGTAGATGTTTGAACGCACTCAAAGCAGACGGCTGCCTCGCGTCTGACTTTTCGCTGTCGCCTCTGACGGCCAGTCCTCGAAATAGAATGCAGATTGGATTGGAAGGGAGTGGAGAGAGACAGGGAGAACATAACCCGAGGTGCATCGTGTCCTCACACCTCTTCGTACTTTTTTCCCATTAGAATCTTCGATCTTGTGAAACTGCTGAAAAAAAAACGAGTGGCTTCACCGCGCAAGGTAGAAATACATTTTAAGAAGGGTAGACACTGTGAGGGGTTGAAAAACGGATTTTTTAAAAATTTTCTCAAAGTCTACACCATCGCTCAAAAATTTCCGGACACAAGATAATTGCAAACTTTCGACCACTTTGGATAACTGCAAAATTATTTAGAATTATATTTTTTGTTTCATAGAGCTATATAGTGTCTTCGTAAAATAATAAATTAAATAAATTATATTATTCTAACGTTATTTGGCAATTATCCAACGATCGAAAGTTTTGCAATTATCTCGAGTGTCCGAGAAAATGTGAAAAATGTCAAGTTAAGACGTTGAAAATTGACCAAGTTACAGATGATTCTGTGGGAGCAGGTGGCGCAACGATTTACGTATACTGAAACTTTCATTTTCGTTTTTCGCGAAATGACTCTTCTCGACCTGGTCGGAATCATAACTATAACGATAATTCTCCTATTTGCAATTTAAAAAAATCAAAGTTCCCATTATTACAGTAGCTATCGTTGTACCTGGCCGTTTTTTTGTTGGAAATTTACTATTTTTTAAACCGCCGAATATAAGTAAATATTTCGCCAGAATCACACTTCTGTTAGCACCGGCCAATTCGTGATTTTTTTCTCTCGAAAAACCGTTTCGTCCAACGAGAACTGCATTTATATAATTGACGAAACACTTTTATTTTTAATTTTAAAACCAACCATTGTCAAGTTATCAATTTGGCTGTTGGACTACGGTTCGAAAAATTAGAAACAAACTACTTTTTTAATCCACATTTTACAGAAATTTTGGGTGGTTTTTTCGTAAATGCGTACCATGTTCTTAAATTTGCTTTTTCTTCATTTCAATCCCTATCAAATAGAAACTACGCATGTTCTAACCGAAAAATCCTTTGAATTTTTGTGCAAATCAAAGTTTACGGGGAGGTGGACTGCGCGCTGATTCGCAACTCTCACGGCAACCTTGCTGAACACTCTGCCACAGCTCCGCCATTTTTATGACAAATAAATAAAACAAAAAAATGGTATATACTTAAAAATACTACCAATGTATACATACAGTTTGATAAATGTAAAATAATTATTCCTCAGTTCAAAAAATCCTTTAAAAATGCTTATTTTTTGCATCTAAATGTGTATCCCGCCTTAGATGGATTGAAATGATTATTAATAATTTTCCTTTTCGAGTCGAAATGACCCAGTGTGTCAACGAAGGGTTAATTAGCCCTCGTTTTTCCGTGTAATATTATGTTGTATCCCAAAACGGTAGGAGCAAGATTTCCATGACTTTTCGCACTCATGATTTTTACCCCCCTCCCCCTAAGAAAATGACGTCATTTCCTGGTAAAAACCCTCTCGTTCGACGATTTATAGCCTTAAATGCATTTAGAATAAATAATGATTATGATTTGAGGTGATTTAAGATTGGGATCGATGAAGTCATCATCGACCCCCCCCCCCCCCCTCTTGCGTCATGTTACCATCAGTCAACGATCCCCCGCCCATTTTAAAACGACGTAATTTCTGGACAGCTCTCAATGCTGTAATCAACGAAAAGTCAAAATTTTATCATTTTTTGCTTTATCATCTACTGTTGTATCGCTGATTCGCAGTTCCAAATGCCCGGAACATGACGTCGAATGCGATAAGGGGTATACGGAGGAAGAAGAGTTCGCTGTGCGAGGTAAAGGTGGCAGTCATCGGTGCTCCCGGAGTCGGAAAGAGCGGTGAGTGCTTTTACACTTAAGCTTAAATATACAGATCGAAAACACAGTTTGGGCTTTTTTTGAGAGATCAGCTCGCGAATCATTCCCGGCACTTTGAAAGTTGGGGCAGACCGCGAAGAGAGAGAGAGAGAGAGAGAGAGAGAGAGAGAGAGAGAGAGAGAGAGAGAGCCATTTGTACACGAACACACTTGATACGATTGTGAGAGTAAAATGTAACATTACGACGAAAATAGAGCGTGTACGAGCTCCGGGTACATGAGATCTAATGCCTTGAAATTCGAACAAGTCCGTCATTGAGTAAGAGAGAGCGAGAGCGAGAGAGAAAGAGAGGGGGAGGCGTGAACTCGAATGGTGGTTCATAAAATGGAAATAACCTCAAAGTAATAAGAAAAATAGAATTTATCGTAACAAAAAGCGATGATATTAAACAATTCTTATCGACAGTAGAGTACCGGAATTAGCGAATGGACAAGTGTGTCAAGACTGAAAATAATGGGATTGAAAGAGGCAGCGAAACCATTGAGAACGTTGGAAAATAAATAAAACATCGTTGCGCAACAGAGGCTGAAAAAGTATTTTATTCAGATTTCCGCCCATACTCAAAGAAATCCTTCATATTTTTTTCACTGATGCTAACTGTCCGGTTATCGGACGAATAAGCGTATGTTATTCGTCCGGATAGCGGCTAATTTCACGCGGTTCACGCTGTACAACGCCCCAAACAAACAATCCCAAACACACAAACCCAACCGCAAGCAAGCCACTCAAAAATCAAACCCAAACGAACTAACCCAAAAAACCTAAACCTAAACAAAAATTAACCAACCCAAACCGAAATAAAACCAACTAACCCAAAAACCCAAACAAAACCAAACAACCAAAAAAACCCAAACCCGAACAAAAATCGACCAACCCAAACCGAATAAACGCAAACAAACCAACCCAAACAACACAAACCCAAATGAACAAACCAAAACCCAAAAAAACTAGCCAACCCAAACCAAACAAACGAAAACACAACTAACCAACCCAAACCAAACAAAACCCAACACAACCAAACCAAACAACACAAACCCGAATGAACAAACAAAAAAAAACAAAAACCCAAAAAAACCCAAAGCCGAACAAAAATCAACCAACCCAAACCAAACAAACCCAAACAACACAAACCCAAATAAACAAAACAAAAAAAAAACCGAAACCCAAAAAAATCAACCAACCCAAACCAAATAAACCCAAACACGACCAACCAACCCAAACCCAAACAAAATTATAAAGGTTTTCTTCGGATAACTACGTGTCAATTATTCTTCCGGATAGTTTGTTTAACAATTTAACACATTCTATCCGGACAATTATATCTATATGTTATTCTTTCGCATCCGCCTAGCTTACACGAATCACAATAATACGTACGTCTACTGGAAATACGGGGTGAACTGAGCCGCTATCCGGACGAACAACATACGCTTATTTGTTCGATAACCTGATGGGGAGACACTCCGTATTTTTTTTCGTTGGATCATACGACGAATCGTTCACCGATTTTATAGCAATTTTCGCTCGCACGCCCGGTATGGGAAGACGAAAAGGGCGCCGCAGAGAAGTAGAATAGGATGGCGGACGCGGGGGACAGAAGGATGAAATGAAGAAGTAAAACGAGAAGGTGAAGTGGATTCGATAACTCACGAAGAAACAACGCTCAAGCAGACACAACTTTCTGGCTTACGCTACACAAACTTGAATTATTGGAGGCACGTTCGCATCGCCCGAGACCCGATGCGAACGGGCTCGCTAGGCAAATCTCAAGAAGACGGCCAATTCGCACAATAATACGCCGAGCCTGATGGACCGGTTGAATGTACATGCTCGGTACGGGCCCTTCCATTAGAAATCGATAGACTCGCGAGTCACGAGCTACAAATCCGAGTGAAACAAAAAATCTTGCGACTGACGTTCGATTTGTTTTTCCTCCAATTTACAACGAACGAGAGGGTTGACGGGTTCCAGGAATGGGGAAAAAAATATCCAAAAATTCCGCGAGGGATATCAAATTTCTTGTACAAGTTCCGGAATAGCTCACAATTTGTTTAATTTTTTTGACACGGTTTGAAAAAAAATATTATCGAACGGCAGAGTACTTGTTTTTGTCCACTGAATTGCTTTGGTCGTATCAATTCAAGACATTAGAGAAAGATTGAAGAAATTGAAGAAAAAATGAAAGGAATTGAAGAAAATTGACAGAAATTAAAGAAAATTTACACAGGTTAAATCGATTCGATTATCAATTAAAGAAATTAGAGACAGATTAAAGAAATTCAAAAAAATTTGCAGAAAAGGAAAGGAGATAAACAGTAATTGAAGAAAATTTGAACAGAATGATTTGCTTTGGTTGTATCAATTAAATAAATTAGAGAAAATTTGAGGAAATTATAGAAAACTCAAAGAAGTTTTGAAAATTACAGGAATTAGATAAAATTGACAGAAATTGAAGGAAATTCAAACAGATTAAATAACATTTTAATAAAAAAAGAAAATTCCCTCGGGCCAATCTTGGTCTTTGTGTCGAGCAAAATACCTCGTGTGTAATCGGCAAAAGATCTTTCGGCGTTAAAAAAACAAGAGGGGTACGGCGAGACTGGTATGCTCGAAAATCTGGCACGAATTGTCCAAGCCAAGTCCTTGGCTGAAAACCGATGCCTCCGCTTGATCCAGATTAATAACGTTTTGTCTTTTATAAATATAGCCAAACTATGCCCGAGCTGTTGTGGTATCTCCCGAGCGCGAGGTCGAGAGAAAAAAAAAGACGAAGAAACCGTACGACGAAGCTTTTTCGTTCACTCTGTAAAGATACGTGAAACTTTTACGCTTTACGGAATTTTCATACAAAAATGTTTATTTCTCATTTACATTTTTCTTTTTCACAATATAACGGGGCAATCGGATCGAAAAAGCCCCACCCTCGTACGAATTTATGAATTTTGTTAAACCAAATTATTTTTCAACTCCCA
The DNA here is from genome assembly GCA_951751655.1 of Ophion costatus. Classification (NCBI taxonomy): domain Eukaryota; kingdom Metazoa; phylum Arthropoda; class Insecta; order Hymenoptera; family Ichneumonidae; genus Ophion; species Ophion costatus. The sequence continues at coordinate 15,242,024 of OX632367.1, forward strand.
CGGAAAAAGAAAGAAACAATAAAAAAAATGATTACAATGATATTTAAATTTTATTTACCAGAGAAAGCTCAGTGAGTATTCCAGTTTCGTTTCGAGTGCGTCGTAATTGTACTATTTATACATTACGAACGAGCAAAACACATTTACCTGTTTGTCATAACATTCTTCAGACGACGAAAAAACATTTTCCGCCTCGGCTGTAAATAAAACAATTCGATACGTTTTCGAGGATCATAAAAAAAGTACTTTAAAATTAACTTTTATTGGGAATAAAAAAAGAGGCTATAATTCTTCGGAAAGGCTCACGAAAAGTGAGCCGTGCCGATTATATTGTTGAACCAATCTTCGTAATCTCTTGTGCTTCGTTTCTGGGTCTGTCGCTGGCACGCGTTCTTTTTTATCCGAAGGGTCAAAGAGGCAAGCCCTCCTTTTTTAGTCAGGGCAAAATAAATGGACGGCCAATGTGATACTTTTCGAAAATAAATGACAGGGAAGCGGTGAGGATTTCGTATAAATTCTCGAAGAGCCTAGCAGACGAGTTACGATTTCCGGAAGTAGATTTAAGTGCGAGGTAGAGCTCGATGAGAGAGGAATCTTTGCGTCGAGACCGTCCAGTTTCTTGGGCATGTCTGAGAGAGGATGAATCTAGAGAAAGAGAGGAGAGAGAGAGAGAGAGAGAGAGAGAGAGAATGCCAAAGGCGTAGTGAAAGACTCGAGTAAATTTCGGTTGGTGGTGGTAAGAGACCTTATGTTAAAGGCGCATAGGTGGGTAAATAATTCGTCGGATTCAACAGCTGCCCGATTTTTTATCGTCCCGTATGTATATTGACTGTTGTCAAACAAAAGAGCGTAACTCACATTCCTCTTGGTACGAAATTCTGCGGCTCAAAGCCATTTCTTTTGACAGCGATCATCATTGCACGCCACCACTCAGGAATTCTCGCCCCGAATCACTCGACATCTACGTACACACTGACTAATTCGAAATCTTACTCTCGAATGCACGAGTGAAATGTTTATTCTTTTAAAAAATCATTAACCGGTTACACCTGGCTCGTGGCAGTAAAAAAGAGGAATATTCGTGAATTCTTTCTGGAAAAACTGGCGCAGGTATTCAATTTTTGTTTTTTTAAATTAAAGAGTATGGTTTTAGGTATCTTTTACAATCTTTGTATTGGAAACTATTTATAAACGTGGTGGATACAATGGTTTGTGCAGACCGAAAAAATCAAATGTATGTGCGGGAGAAAAAAATCAAACGCTTTTAGTTTTTGCATAACATTATTTAGTGTTTGGGCGAAGAATTTGATAAAATATTGATTTTTGAAAAAATGACCTCGGTCCAAAGTGAAACTATCGATTGCCGGTGAATGAGCTCTATTTTCGTTGATAAAAAAACTGTATATCGAAAAGAAAATAATTCCTTCATTCTAGCACGGCATTTTGATACGTACGTTCTGAACTTTGCGATATCGTGGTCACCGATTTTGAAAAATATTATAAATTTTGAGAAAAGTTCGACAGTTCGTGGAATCTACGCATAACCTATACCTGCTAGCGATAAAGTTTTTAGGGGATGTTTTTGAAATGCTGTATTTTAAAAGCCCATCGAAAACCAAAAATCGATATTTTCAGAAATTTCACAGGTGTGAGCCCTTAAATTCCATTCTTCAGTACTTTTACGACACTGCCCATCGCCGATGTGTCCGTGTACTGCATATTTATATAAACAATTTAGTACCCATAAAAATATATCCGAATCCTCGTAAATTTGTAATATCAATAATTTCGCCCATGCCCCATGAATTTTCACATCGACACAGTTTCTGCAAGTCTTAAAGAGAGTCATCGGTAAAGAAATAAACCAACTACGTACAGCATTGCTCTGATCAGCATGAAGCATAGCGGCAAAGTATATGAGTAGTTGCAGTGACTGACTAGCCAGACAGTGTGAGCAGGCACGAGGCTCTCTTTCTCTCTCTCGAAAACTTGTACAAATTATTTGTCGACGAGTTTCAACGGCAACTTTAATTCCTTCCAGTCCTACATCCGATAGCATTGATCGGTAAATTCCCATATTCGTGGTCCCAAGGCCACAGGGGAGATTCTTTTCGAAGACTTTGCTGCGTAATTTGCACTTTTTTTGCTCGCCTCTTCTCAACGTTATATCCTAATTTGGTCTTGTTCTCTCGGTGGCAGATATAATTTTCCGTCGCAAATATGTGTACACATATATATGAATCCACACATATGTATGTATTGAACCAAGCGAACGAATTCCCGAGCTCTAGGTATAAATGGAAATTCGCGTTTCATATCGAGGGGAACGAGGCAATTCATCTTTTGCATACGTACATTCACACACACACCCACACACACTCACTTACACCCGCCCCTCGCCACTCATCTACTCACTCGACTCGCGCGTACACACACACACACACACACACACACACACACACCTACACCTACACGAACCCCCAATACACACACATCTATATCTAAACACGCCTTACACTCACACCCACCTACCCAAACAAACCCAAACAAACACACACCCCTAAAACACACACCTATACGCACCCTGCACTCACACCCACCTACACCTACACACACCTAAACCTACACACTCACCTACACCTACACACACACCCACCCATATATGTATATATATATATATATATATATATATATATATATATATATATATATATATATGCATTGCTGCATATGTGTACGTATATATTGATTCACACCCACAGGTGTACATAAATATTTATATATGCAACGTATGAATACCGCATACACATTTCTCTACGTACACACGATCGTCCGTACATAAATTCGCACATGAAGTTTTTCACGCGTATACTCCATCACTTTTATTCGATCTCGCAAGTTCCGATTAGACGTTTTAACGCGGCGTACCATCTTTTTCAAAGTATCGAATAGCTCCTCGCGCGCATCCGAGAATACATTTTCACGTTTCGACCTTCGGCATTGACGCCGCAATAATTTTCCTTGCTTATCGCGTATGCACGAGTACGGAAAAAGCAAATAGCAATAATAAAACTAAAAAAAAACAATGTCGCAAGTCAAAATGTTCGAAGGAGAAAAGGCGAGGATGACAAAGATGTACAAGTGTGGAGAGTGGGAGAAAATAAATAAAAAATGGACGGAAGGTGACACGGTGAGGGCCGGAACATGGTTGGCACCCGGATTACTCGTAAGGGTGACACACACACACACACACACACACCCACATTGTCGTCTATCTACGCCTACAACTCGATTACTGCTCTTCTCTTCTACTTTTCGTGATCACAAGACACGGAAGAAGCACGAGGGCGAAAGAGAGCGAAAAGGGAGTCTCTGAGGATCGTGTAGAGCAATCCTCGAAGCTAGTCACGCATTCCGCGAGCTCAATGATGTATTTCGAGCCTTGGGCACGTCTCAATATCGCGGAGCAAGCACTCCGCAGCTCTATTCTCGTTGCTCCAGCGGAACATCGAACAGGGAGAAAAAGAGAGAGAGAGAGAGAGAGAGAGAGAGAGAGAGAGAGAGAGAGAGAAAGAGGAAAATAGAGTGCCCTTTAGAGTAGTCCCACCCCAAGCTCACGATCTTAATGCATTTTCAACCCGATCGATGTGCTCATGACATATCCGTATTTCGATGTGCCTTTCTCCATATCTTTCGGTGGCCTCTGTTCCCCATCTTATTCTTTCGTAACGCGATAGCGCGCGCGCGTTACGTGATACGTATTTATACGACGACGATCGGTGCACGCGTCGCATGTATAATGATTCGCGAATGATTTATGCACGTATACGTATACACATTGACCTACTGCACGGATCGCTCGTCGGGCACAGTCTTGTTAATTACAACGTGAGAAGGGGCAAATTTCCGAGCCGTTGTTCGTTACACGAGCGCATTGATATGGGAGAGCGTCGATGCGGCCTCGGCAACGACGCCGTATAACGACGGCGCGCATAGCGGATCACTCGAGGTTCGTTATAATGGAAACTACACGCGAAAGGGCCGTTCGCGCGAGGAAAAAAGGCTCTCGATATCACGCGTATGTCCCTGATGAACGTCACGAAATTCGTCTAGCGGGAAACCTGTTTAGATGACTCAAAAAATGGATTTTTTTAAAATTCCATCAATCCGTAATGAAAGTATTGAATTCTTTGTTTTCGGTAATTTTTTTTCAAACGCCTTTTTCTCGAAACGATTTTTTGACAATTTGTGCACACTCCAGGTCAAAAAGTTTCTAACCTATAATTTTATAAAGCGATGGTTTCTTTATTCAATTACGCTCTATTTGAACCTAAATTTAGGGTAATATGCATCGTTGAAAGTATATTTTTTATAGCAAAAATGTTATAAAATAATGGCGAAAATAATACTTTTGCTTAAGCGCTTCTAAAAAATGTAATTTTCAATTTTTCTGGTCAAAGGTAGGTTCATATAGAAGAAAAAAATGGTTTTCAAATGATCGTCGAACCGTATTGATCTCCAGTGAAAACTGTGGCCTCCAGAGTGTACACAAATAGCAAAGTCTGATAACTACCTCCGATGATGAGCAGATTATATGTTTCATATATTGGGAAGAAATGCTTCCAAAAAATTAAGACATTTCTTTGAAAATATCTATAATCATTCCAAAAGTTTGAAAGAATTCTATTCATTCATTCCATGTAAACGAAAATCGTGAAAATCACTGAAAAAACCGTACTCATAAAGTGGTTTGTCGCCTTAACGATTTTCGCGGTGGTGATGAAAGGCAACTAACGCAGTTGGTTTTTTGTCGCCGCGATCGTCGATGATTGCCAAACTCATGATCGTGTGAAAAACAAACTTGTTGCTCTTTGAGGAATGGGTAGGAAGAAACTTCCTGGTTACTTTTTGTAAACTGAGGAAAATTCATAGTAATTTTTCCTTTGGCAACCAGGGAAAGAATAAGTCGCATGTTGCTTTTTTAGGTCTAGGGGAAATTTTATAATTATTTTTTAGGGCCAGGAAAAGAATAACTTGCTAGTTACTTTTGGACGACTGGGGAAATGTAGATCTGGTAAGTTTTGGAGCCCGACGCGTAACGCCCTAGTTACGTTTTGGGAATCGGCCGTATTGATTCCCTAGTTACTTTTTAAGGTCGGGAACAACGTAGTTCCCTAATTACTTTTTAAAGTCTGGAACAATGTTGTTCCCTAGTTAGTTTTTAAGGTCTGGAACAATGTAGTTCCCTAGTTACTTTTACAGACCATAGAGAAAAGTGACTCCCTGGTTGCGTTTTAGGGATCTACCCTACTAAGTCCGTAGTTACCATTGAAGGCTTGGGCGACTATGACTTATGTACGTCCAGAGGCTGGGGAGAAGAGCAACTCCCTAGCTACATCCGTGGACCTATCCCGGTAACTCCTTAGTTACCTTTCGCGACACTGTAGAAAATGGTCATGCTGTCATATCTCGTTGGGTTCTTTAACGGTGCAATCGAGGATGACGCAGGTGGAACACTCAATGACCAGGTATATGGCAATGGTGAACATACAGGTATCATAACCCGAGCACGCAGCCGCACAATTATAGTTACCTGGATTTCGGATGCTTGGGAAGGCAGAGCTGATTGGCAAGGTTTCGACCTTCCGTTTGGGATCTTGGAACGTCGTCGTTCAGACGACAAGGAATCGGTCAAATATTTAGTCTAATGGCGTGGCGGAATTCACTCGGCGTTTCTAGGATGCAGTGCAAGACTGCTGAAGGGAGAGAAAGAGAGAGAAAGAGAGAGAGAGAGAGAGAGAGAGAGAGAGAGAGAGAGAGAGAGAGAGAGAGAGAGAGGGAGAGAGAGAATGAGACAAAACGCGGAAGACCTAGGCATTTAGCTGTGCACTGCGGAACTGCTCTAGGAATGCAACAGAACAGACAGACAGATGGATGAGGGAAGTATAGAGATAATTCTCCGTCTCCGTCGTTCCCTCGCATAGTTACTCTCCTACCCATCTCTCCAACAAGCGGATCATCAACTGCAACTGCAGCCGAGTGGTGCACCACTTTCCACAAGCTAGTATCAGAGGAGCCTGATGAGGGAGAGAGGCAGACATAGAGACGGATAGATAGACAGATGGATACACAGATAGAGAGAAGGTCGCAGATATACAGACGGCAAAACCCAATGTACATTGACATGCTAGTCTCATTTCAGACATGACCTATGTGCACTGATAAAGTGCTCCTTGATTAGAAGTCTTCATTGTGCGGATACAGCTAATAGAAACATCGTATCGAGTGAATATTGATGATGACAGTGGAATGTGTCCCCACCGTTGGAAGCCTTCCGGCCAATCTTTCTGGCCAGGAAAATGAACAGTACCGAGATGACGATCCACACTTGACGAACGTTCCCTAGATCGTCAAATGGTCGTATATTTGTAGCAGCCTCACGTTCACCAGCTCGCCCAATCGTACTCGCGAGATAGAGCCTCGGATTTTCTTTTGTTGCTGGAGTAGCACGGTCCCCAAAGGCACCTTTCCAAAAAATCAACTCCCCCATTATTCTTATCGGAATTGGGGGAACCGTCACACTCCGCTGATCACTTTTTGGGGACGTGACATTTTTCATATATGCGACTCGAAAAAAATGATATCGTCAAATCGATCTCGTACGAGCCTCTCGATCGATGCAAATAAATTGCCGGTTATCCGCTTGAAATAAGTGTTATAAAAACACTGTTCCACGATCGCGGAACGCGTCCGGGAATATTGAAATTCGTAGGATAATAAGGCGTGCACGAGCGGAGAGAAGTTTAAGTTTTGCGGTACGTGGTTTTCGTGGCAGATTGGTTGGTATAAAAATAGTGCGGTACACACAACTCGACGACGAAGCGGGTCACTAGGCTGTGGGTATCTCGAGTTTCCTCAGTCTCCGATGGCAATATGCGCACTGCTGATGCAGTGCACTATTTTCTTACAATATTTATTCGTGTAATATATAGGGTGGCTCAATATGACCTGACATTTTCATTTATCAATGAAACGCGCTATTTTTTCGATGGGCACGAATATTTTTACATTAATATAAGGTACAAACATGGAGGTTATGTGTGGAACACAATATTCGATTAATGGCAGCCTCGTAACTGCGAACCTTCACTCATTTGGGGAATTTTTCAATAACTATTTGGCATAATTGCGGACTAATTTAATTAATGGTGCTTCCAATTGCTTCTTTGAGCTCCGGAATGGTATGTGGATCATTGGCATACGCTTTTCCTTTCAGAAAAGTCTAAAGAAAGAAGTCCAATTACTGCATTGTTTCATCCACAGCGTGGCAGGTTGCGCCATCTTGTTGATAGAATATGTCTTCCATTCCATGCCGGTTATGCCATTTATCGGATACTACGTTTCACACATAACCTCCATGTTTGCACCTTATATTAAAATAAAAATATTCGTACCTTTCCAATAAACAATACGTTTTATTAATAAATTGCAATGTCAGGTCATATTGAGACACCCCTTATATATAAAATAATGCGGTGGGTGGCAAAGCAGCACCAGCACATATGTGGGGTTTTGCAGCTCAACACAGACAACAACCTCAACATCGTTGATTAGAGATTTCCATAGTGGAGAACCTCTCCTCGTATCAAAGAACCACCCAATTTTGCTTTACTTTATTTCCACCACCCCCGTCCTTCTGTGGCTGCAAAAATCCACTCAGGACGTTTTTCGGCATTCTGAAATAATTTACATAGCTTTTACAACCAATTGTGCAATTTTCACCAAAGCCCAACTTGTGCTTCCGATAACTACGATGCATTTTGGTGAAATTTCGATTTGGGGGATGATTGTTCGACAGTTTGGAAGTCAGGAGAATACAGTGCGGTCTTGAAAGTAAAAAGAAGTTTGAAACTATGGCTTCACATGAAATTCAATTCAGATGAGATGTACAGGTGGTAAGAAAAAGTATTTGTACGTGTCGTCTTTTTTAAATTATCCTTCGAACAAAATGTAATGCTTTATTAAGTTATTGTGTTCGATAGCTTATCCTAAATATACATCGTGGCTGTTTACGAAGATCTTAGGAAAACACGAACAAAAAAAGCCAAATTAATGACAGTTTCATATGAGATGTACAAATACTTTTTCTTACCCACTGTTTATGGACGCCGTAAAAGTACTCCTCTGACGTCTAAACTGTCGGATAATCATGCCCGAGATCGATGTTCCACAAAAATAGTAAATGTCGAAAGCACAAGTTGAGCTTTGGTGAAGAATGCACAAAACAGGTCTACGATGTGTCAACATTTTCTGAAAATTGCGAAAACCGTCCGAGTGGTAAATTTTGATAGTAATTTATCTTCTATATATATATATATATATATATATATATATAAAACATTTATATTTTATATATATAACATATCCTGACCAATTCGTCATCGCAAACGCGAAATTTGGACAACACGTTCCTTTTGTGACGTAAGCTCCCACTAAAAATGGATTTTTGAAAGTTCATCCCCTAGAGGGGTGAAAAGGCTGAACAACTATTGCATATAAATTTCAAACCTTTGAGCTTAGAGACATAAAAATTTGTATTTGGACTTGTATTGTAACTTTTTCAATATCTAAGTTTTCTCAAAATTGAAGAAATCGCCCGAATGGCAAATTTTAATAGTAATTTATATTCTATATACATAAAATAACATGTCCTGATTGATTCATCATCGCCAAGCAGAAACCATACTGAAGCTAGAAACACGGGATTTGAACAACACGTTCCTTTTCTGACGTAAGCACCCACTAAAATTGGATTTTTGAAAGTTCATCCCCTAAGAGGGTGAAAAGGCCGAATAACTGTTGTATGAAATTCGAAATCTTTTAACTCAGAGACGTAGAAATTTGTATTTGGACTTGTATTACGATAAAATTATAGGGCATGTAGGTAATTAAATATATATTTGGACAATGCTGAATAGTGCGTTTTTTTTTCAACTTAACTATTATTATCCGGAGTACCTATACTCCTTGGTGAACCGCACTCGGTCGTTTAGGGAAATTATTCCGGGAATTATTCGAAGAAGAAAACATTGATGGAAAACTCCGAGATCTCGAGGGAATAACTTTGAGCCTGTTAAAGTGGAAGGTGCGATGATTCAGTGACAACCAATTTGGCAGGAAGTCGAAGGAATGGAGATCGTTTTCCCAAACCCCGAGTTCTGCATTGCCTTGAATTCGTCAAACTTAAATTATCCTGTACGCGGAGCGTGGCAAACGTCGCGTGCGGTGCCAAAATGCATTTTTTCCGTATAGCCTGCACGTGTGCAAAATTAATTCGAGAATTCGAAATCGCGATGTTAGAAAAGCCGATGAATCGTAAGTTCATAGTTTGCGAATAGTATTACGATGAAAGAGGTTGGTTTCGTTGGGGGTTATGGAGCTAAGTATTTGTAGATTGTATCGTATTGGGTAATTAAGGCATTAGGCCACAGGAACGGGTATAAAATCATGTGCTAATTTAACAATTTTATTTTCGTATGAAAAAGTGATTCACTCATAAAATTAATTACACATTTATTTAGTATGAATATCAAGCTGTTAGAACATATTTTTTTTTTTCGTTGTACAAATCGCCGACTACTCGAAACTTCTCGAAACAGCTTTTGTCCAATTGGCGTGACAAATAACTTCAACAATTTTCACTCGATTCACTTCAAATATAAAAGTTATGTTCCTAATTGCATTTCGCAGAGAAGTACGTAGGGAATTTCTGATTAATCGAAAAATTTTCATTTTATGAGCAGTTATAACGAAATTTTTCACTGAACATTCAATGCTTAACGCGTTACCCCCACTTGTAGCGCAAAAAAAAGGCCTTTTTCATGAATTTTTTTAAAGAAAACTACAAAACTTTTTTAATCGATCAATATACCATCTTAAAGAACACATCTTGAAGAACTTTCAGTAATTTTTTTATTGAAAAATATTACATTGTTTAGTGGCGAATGGCCGTCAATGAAATAATGTTTTTATATACACGGTTTGCGGTGAAAAACATTGCGGCGAAGTGGATCATCTGAAAAAAAAATGCGGATGGATTTAGTCAAATATAAGTATAAACTAGTCTTTAATCGAAGGATTTTGAAAAATATTCACATTTCACAAAATGGCGGACAGTCAAAGTTAATGGTTCGATTTTAACGAAAAAAAACGGCCATTTTTTGGCTATAAATCGGCCATTTTTTTTCGAAAAAAAAAATCGAACGATTAAAGACTACATTTTTATGTATTAGATAACCCTCCAAAATTGCAAGAAGATCGGTTCATTAGTGTTCGAGTAATCTTGGTCACCGACTTCAGAAATGCCATTTTGAGAAAAACGCGTTTAAAGTTTCAATTTCAGTTCTTCAATTCACGGATTCTTCTCTTTCAACGCTCATATCTCAGTCAATTTTGTTCGGATCGACTTGAAATTTTCAGGACATATTCTCAGATACTTATACATCAAAAAAATGCAATAAAAAAAACGATTTTTTCAAAATCGCAAGTGGGGGTAACCCCTTAAGTTCAAATACCCACAACTTTTGAATAAAACAATATTTTTTAAATTCCGTATGTACTTCTCTAGGTATTCTAATATAGATTGACGAGAACTTTTGTTTTTTGTTCTACGTCAAAAATTGTGGATGCTAAATTTCACGCCGCGGAGCGCCTAAAAAAAAAGATAAAAGCAAATATTAGTAGTCGGCCATTTTGTACATCGAAAAAAAATATATATATTTTCTAACAGCTTGATATTTATACGAAATAGATGTGTAAATAATTTTATGAGTGAATCACTTTTTCATACGAAAGAAAATTGTTAAATTCGCACATGATTTTATACCCGTTACTGTGGCCTAAGGCCTTAAGGTCGACGAGTCACAATGAAGTTATAATTAGCCACTGCTGTCTCCGGCTGAGTTCTTCTATTTCACGAAACATGCGACTTCCGGTTGTGCGATATACCGTCTGGATTACACTCTCTCCTTCTACTTCCGGTTCCTCTTCAACTTCGCGTTCTTCTCCCACTTCCTCCGGTCTCCGCGGACCAGCGTACTTCCGGAAAGTTTTTACGACTTCGGTGGTGGTTTCTTCATCGTGGAACGCGCAACTTCCGGTCGTAGGAATATCGTAAAAATTTCTCGTACGCTTCTTTTGCTTCTTCTTCTTCTTCTTCTCCTTTCTCCCCTTCTTTCCCTCACATTTATTTACTTTTTTTTCTCCTCGCTCGCTCTTTCCGCGTTCCGTACTTCAGCGAACTTCGAACACCGCTGGACTTCGAATTTTTCCCAGTCGGTATCGACGATCGGCTTTAAACGGGAAATGCAACGGAGATTTTGCAGCTGGACCACCGCGCGTTTCTCGAAATCGTATAATATCCGAGAATTTCACTGTTTGGACACGTGAAACGGGAATTATACATGCAAGCAAACCGCGCCGGTAAACTCCGCCGCCGAGCCGTGGAAACCCATTAAAACGGTAGTTTGGAACATCCGAATGAGCCTAGGGGAGCGTACACTTGAGAATCACGAACTCGATGCTCGCAAGAAAATCAGTTCGTTATTTTCCCATTATACCGGCGGTAAACTCGCGTCCTAGACTCACATCGAGTACAATTAGTAAAGGCGAAAGTACACAATCCTCCGATAACGATGATCCAAGGAACAATGGAGTGTTCGTTGCGAATACTTACGAACCCCCCCCCCCCCTTAAATGCAAGATGACGCGATTAATCGAGGAAAATAATTATTGGAATTCGTGGCACTTGGGTGTGTATTTGTATTCGCGAACGAGATCGTCATTTCTCAAAATCTAGCAGCTGTTGGGTCGGGGTATGCCTCTATGCAAGCCCAATTTGAAGGGTCAGAATGATGCATTTTTTTCCAGTGACACATTGGTTGGAATAATTTAATTTTTTTCCAGCATGTTGTACACGTGTTTGTGGTTACAATGTAATTTTTTCCGAAGAAAATCTTTCAAAGTGTTCGTGGTGCTGCTGTCGGAGTCCTCCAGCGGCGAGGCCCGAAACCGCGGGATTTCTACCAGCCTCGAATGTAATCTGATACGAGAACAAAAAAAAATTCCTTCAAATATATCCAACTGGCTATGGGTTCACGACCCACTTATTTTATCCTGAACATTTTTTTATCCTGAAAACTTATACTCTGGGCTTTTCGAGGGTGCTGATTACGAATCTGAACTCAACATTCCGGAATTCACAATGACGAACAACTATGGCGAATGAAAATACAAATAATACAGATTGATTTAGATGAAACTCGGTACTCAAGCTTTATATATTTCCACCTATTTATTGTATTATGCTCCATGTTATTGAATTCACCATGAAACATTCCTTCATTTTGAGTTCAGCATTACACTCAGTGTCCCCAAAAACCCCCGAGTACTAAGATTTATCCAAATCGAGCTGTTTTTTGCACTTTCGTCCGCCATATTAGATCCGCCATTGAACATTTTTGAATTTTGTGTTCAGATTCGTAATAAGCGACCTCGAAAATCCCAGAGTACTAATTTTCACCTAAATCGAGTAAAGTTTTTGATTTTTGTCCGCCATTTTGAATTTTCTAATTTTGACTTCAAATTCGGATTACTAAATTTCATCTAAATCGAGTAAAGTTTTTGATTTTTGTCCGCCATATTGGCGCCGCCATTTTCAATTTCCAAATTTTGACTTCGAATTCGAATTCGGCGAGCCCAAAAACCCCCGTGTGAGACTCAGATTTAAAATCAGAGCAATTTAAATGGGGAAATAAAGGTTGACGCACTATTGCGTCAATGCCAACGAAGGGGTTAAAATATTCTTGAAAGTTCACACTATAACAACACGCACAAAAAACACGATTTTTTTAGAGTTTCCGGAGAGAGATACCCCATTAAGGCGTTACCCCCACTTGTAGCGCAAAAAAAGGCCTTTTTCATGAATTTTTTTAAAGAAAACTACAAAACTTTTTTAATCGATCAATATACCATCTTAAAGAACACATCTTGAAGAACTTTCAGTAATTTTTTTATTGAAAAATATTACATTGTTTAGTGGCAAAGGGCCGTCAATGAAATAATGTTTTTATATACACGGTTTGCGGTGACCAACATTGCGGCGAAGTGGATCATCTGAAAAAAAAATGCGAATGGATTTAGTCAAATATAAGTATAAACTAGTCTTTAATCGAAGGATTTTAAAAAATATTCATTTTTCACAAAATGGCGGACAGTCAAAGTTAATGGTTCGATTTTAACGAAAAAAAACGGCCGTTTCTTGGCTTTAAAACGGTCATTTTTTTTCGAAAAAAAAAATCGAACGATTAAAGACTACATTTTTATGTATTAAATAAGCCTGCAAAATTTCAAGAAAATCGGTTCATTAGTGTTCGAGTAATCTTGGTCACCGACTTCAGAAATGCCATTTTGAGAAAAACGCGTTTAAAGTTTCAATTTCAGTTCTTCAATTCACGGATTCTTCTCTTTCAACGCTCATATCCCAGTCAATTTTGTTCGGATCGACATGAAATTTTCAGGACATATTCTCAGATACTTATACTTCAAAAAAATGCAATAAAAGAAATCGATTTTTTCAAAATCGCAAGTAGGGGTAACCCCTTAAGGAAATAACAGCCGGCGAGGAGTCTCCGCAGCGTAGCTCCAAGACATTAGCCATCTTGTTATTTATTCATGACACGTATACTAGGATGGCTAATATCCGCACAATGCTACAGAGATGTTAGAAGGTAATCTGCAATTTTGCAACGATTCTACAAAGCAGGGCCCAATTTCGTCGGCTGGGGCGAGCGCTTCGAAATCCGGAGTCTCTACAATTCAATTTTTTTCATATCAGTTGGTAAATGGTATGCAACACTCAGTGAAAAAAGAAACACTCCACAGATCTGAGAAATTAAAATTTGTCACACTTGCGTGATAGGCATTTTTTCAAATGACGTTTCAAAGCGTATTACTTTTTAAAAAAATCATGGATAATACCAAACACGATGGCTCTATGAAAGAATATATTCCATGGATTATCATTTTTTAAGTGTCATGTTTGATCCAACCATTCGTTTCTCAAAATTCGATGGTGTATTCGGAAAAAGAGAAATATTTGTCAGCTAATATTGTTTTTTGCAACCGCTGTAAAACGCCTGTAAAAGTATTAGAACTTGGATTGTGGCGATTTTGGAAAAGTGGACCGAAGGGTAAAAATTTTTTTATTCGATTTTAAAACCTTTTCGAGTGTCCATCCGATGAGAAATTTTGCGCCGATTGTGAATATCACCGATTTTTTGCAGGAAGCTGATACTTGGGTCGGCTAAATGCAAAAAACGACATTTCACCAAAATTTGACGATTTTTTTAAATAAAAATAAAACATAGAGGCTTTCGAGGGAAATGAATGGTCAACTAGTATTCAGGGGTTCAAAATACATCGATATGATCTTATCAAAAAAAAGATTAAAAAGAAACAAATTTTTCACCCACCTCGTTAAAAAAGTATGTTCCTTCGCTGAATCGTCGCTTATTGATTTTTCCCTTCGATTTGCAACTTCGCTTTGCGTTCATTTTTATCTCGGTCGACGAAAAAAATGAGGGGCCCTCCCACTCCTTCGTTGGAGAAGTGGGAGGGCTTTAAGTTTGTTCCAAGGCCTCGGCACTTTCAAATCTAGCCCTGTTGTAACGCAACTGAAAATTTCCGGAGGCCCGGACCACCATTTTTTTCTTCCATCCCATTCGTTCTAATCCAGGTTTCTATTTCGAGTCCGCTACATCGAAACCAGCGATGATTTTTTTTTTTTTTTCAAGAACGTTTAAAACGATTATTGATATCCCGATGTGATTGATTTTATTTCTTTTTTATCTCAATTGTTGCAGCGCTCACTGTGAGGTTCTTGACGAGACGTTACATCGGAGAATACGATCATCAGTCGGGTGAGGATTTTGCTTATTTTCGTAAAGATATTTCGTAGCATTTTATCGATCCGTTCTAGAAATAGCCGGACAACGAATAAGAGAAAACGAACCGATCCATTTCGAACAGTTGCTTCACTATTCTTCCATAGAAAAAATACCAATCGTAGCGAATCGACATTCCGGAACGGATTAAATAACAAAAGAAGCATTTAACTTGGAAAAAATTGTTTATTGCTCAGATGGCCTTCTTTTTGTCATGTGAAATGCAAAAATGATTTTTGCAATAGTTCAGATGCCTCGAAAAAATAATAGATAAGTTGTTACATCGCGTTGTGTTAAGGCCTTAGGCCACAGTAACGGGTATAAAATCATGTGCGAATTGAACATTTTTTATTCGTATGAAAAAAGTGATTCACTCATCGAATTAATTACACATCTGTTTAGGATGAATATCAAGGTGTGAGAATTTTTTTTTTATTTCGATGTACAAAATGGCCGACTACTAATATTTTCTTCTGTTGTCTTTTTTTAGGCGCTCCTCGCCGTGACATTTAGCATTCACAATTTTTTACCTAGAAAAAAAAAACAAAAATTTTCGTCAATCTAAATTAGAATACCTAGAGAAGTACGTACGGAACTTAAAAAAATATTGTTTTATTCAAAAGTTGTAGGTATTTGAACTTAAGGCGTTACCCCCATTTGTAGCGCAAAAAAAGGCCTTTTTCATGAATTTTTTAAAAGAAAACTACAAAACTTTTTTAATCGATCGATATACCATCTTAAAGAACACATCTTGAAGAACTTTCAGTAATTTTTTTATTGAAAAATATTACATTGTTTAGTGGCAAATGGCCGTCAATGAAATAATGTTTTTATATACACGGTTTGCGGTGACCAACATTGCGGCGAAGTGGATCATCTGAAAAAAAAATGCGGATGGATTTAGTCAAATATAAGTATAAACTAGTCTTTAATCGAAGGATTTTAAAAATATTCATTTTTCACAAAATGACGGACAGTCAAAGTTAATGGTTCGATTTGAACGAAAAAAAACGGCCGTTTTTTGGCTATAAAACGGCCATTTTTTTTCGAAAAAAAAAAATCGAACGATTAAAGACTACATTTTTATGTATTAAATAAGCCTGCAAATTTTCAAGAAGATCGGTTCATTAGTGTTCGAGTAATCTTGGTCACCGACTTCAGAAATGCCATTTTGAGAAAAACGCGTTTAAAGTTTCAATTTCAGTTCTTCAATTCACGGATTCTTCTCTTTCAACGCTCATATCTCAGTCAATTTTGTTCGGATCGACTTGAAATTCTCAGGACATATTCTCAGATACTTACACTTCAAAAAAAGGCAATAAAAAAATCGGTTTTTTCAAAATCGCAAGTGGGGGTAACCCCTTAAGAAATGAATTTTCAGTGAAAAATGTCTTTATAACTGCTCATGAAATGAAAATTTTTCCCTTAATCAGAAATTCCGGACGTACTTCTCTGCGAAATGCAATTAGGAATATAAATTTTTAATTTGAAGTAAATCGAGTGAAAATTGAAGTTATTTGTCACGCCAATTGGAAAAAGGCTGTTTCGAAAAGTTTCGAGTAGTAAGCCATTTTATACATAAAAAAATTTTAACAACTTGATATTTATACTAAATAGATGAGTAATTAATTTTATGAGTCAATAATTTTTTCATACGAAAAAAAATGTTAATTACCGTAGCCTAAGGCCTTAACGCATCGACGTATTTTAACGTTTCAGTGTCACGCTATGTCCGTCAATAATCGTCAAGACCTATACGTGCATGATGAAGTTGCCTATACAATTTCTTTTTTCTTTTTTTCTTTTTTTTTTTGTATTTTTTCTTTTTTTTTTGTCAAATTGATGTATCTCGATAAACTATCAGCGTTTTCGCGGGCTACCTGACAACGTTTTATTACTCAAGAATGTTTTGGAGTACATTTTCGTAATACTATCTTACGTGCTCCGTACTCCCGAGACGACGTCCAATATACGCAGACGATCTGTAGAGTTGAAAAAGTGCCAACTGTACAAACGCCCGCGACGAGCTCGACGTTCACGAAATAACGTCGTCTTTCCTCGCGCGTCGCTCGCTCAAACGACTCGAACTGTCTGGTCTAAATTTGTCGAAGACGAATTTGACACTTGGACACGATTCACGGCGAGCGCGACATTGATTTTCTCAACCGTTCTTTCTTTTTATCCTGCCTTCACTTTTTTTTACTTTTCTTTTTGCATTCCTCGAATATCGTTGCCCTTGTACTTTGCACGGGCGAAAAATCCTAATTGCGGTTCAAAGAGCCCGTGGCTCGTGCGTTTATATAATTTTTTTCGGGCTTTTTTTCGCGCATAAACGACACTTTGGTAAATATAGAAATCGAGGAGAGAGAGCGATAGTTGAGATTTATTGAATCGCGGCGGAGCTGAGTCAGCAATTCCTTTCGGTCCTCGTTTTTCACGGAGATTTCGCTCGTGTTCGGCTCCAATATTTTGTGCCTCTTATTGTTTTATTCCGACGTTCGGAATGTTGAATGAATTTGCCTTTAATTGAAGCGAATTAGAAACGATTCGATAACTCGTCGATTTACATTTTTTATAGTTTTATTTCGTATTGCAAAGTTCAGATGAACAGATTGACCTACTTTTACTTTTAATTCGGAATTTCGAAATATTCTTTCGAATTGAAAAAAGTGAAATTTATTTCAATTTTTCGATGTCAATTCGATTTTATTGTTACACGTGGATATTTATTTTTCAATTAAATTGAATTAAGACGATCGCGAAGTTCTTTGATTGCCATTTTTAGTCGTTTGATTTGGGATTGTATAGTTCAGATTATCAGATTGAATTGCTTTTGCTTTTAACTCATAATTGCGGAACATTTTTTTCGAGTCTAAGATAATGGACTTTATCTTTAATATTTCGACCGTAATTCGAATTTATTAAAATTGATATTATGGGTGAAGTAAATGTTTGAGCGCACGTAAAATTTCGATGGATATCAGCATTCTCAGCAGAGTCATTACTCTGTGATTTATTAAGGGGGAATATACCTTTGTGAGGGCAAAATCAAGGGTCATTTTTGACATTTTATTTAAGAAAAACATTCTTAAATTTTTACATTCGGTTTTTGAATTTTCGCAGAGAACCGATACAAACACGAGGTGTTGGTTGACGGAGAGCCCATACTCTTCGAAATCCTAGATTCTTGTCCAAAGGTAAAAAACGATCTCTTTCATTTTTTCGCCCTCAGTCTCGGTTGGTTGGGGAAATACGTGTCCCGGGCGAGTGGGCTATGCCTTGAATTGCAAATCGTACTGCGGAACGTAAATCCATTAAAGCGTGCTTTTTACGTGGTTCCAGTCACGAGGAGCCTTTTATTCTTTGCCAACCAACGGAGTGAGTGCATTTTCGCCCTTGTCAATGGCATTATCGTCGCGGCAAACCGGAAGCCCAATCGACAATTACTTTATTCCGAAGTTCGATTACTTACGTTATTGTGCAAGTAATCGAACGCCGGAATTAATTGAATTACAATGAACAAAAAAACGATCGAAACGTAGCAATAAAATTAGTTCGAGAATAATTTCGTTTTTGCAAGCTCATTTTTTTCTACAGGCTTAAAAATTCATGATGGGAGTCCGCAGTGAAGAAATTGTTGATTAATTTTCCGATTTCGTAATGCGACCACCGAGACATTTTTTCTCACAGACTGCTGGAGTCCCATTCGTTTTTGCACGTGACCAATGAACCTTTTTCCGTGTATTTCAATGGCTAGGTTGAAAAAAAAGAAAGTTTTTTGGATAAGTTTTCAAAAACAATTTCCGTCAAGTAAACTTCCCGTCAGGGGGAGCAATGACGATAGAATTAAAATCGCGCCTGAAACAATAATTATATATATATATATATATATATATATATATATATATATATATATATATATATATATATATATATATATATATATATATATATATATATATATATATATATATATATATATATATATATATATAATCATATATAATTATATAAAATTATAGAAAAATGACCCGGAGATTGCTCATGGTTGTTATTGACCCAGAAATTCCCTGAATTTTCCAGGTTTTTCAAATATTCCAGGGAGATTAAGGTCAAATAAACAAAGAACATCATTTTTTTTAAGATTAAACATATGACAATGTTAAATATTAAAAAAAAAAAACTGAAATTCGCAAAATAATTTAAACACTGTAGAGTGAAAAAAAAATATATTGAGAGCAACTATAAAACCTGTTATTTATTATAAACAGAAATGTTTATGTCGGTGGCAATGAATAAGAAATAAATATAAACACTTATCTACAATAATAATTGGGTGGTTGTGAATCGACAAATCGAATGCAAATCTTTGAAGTAAGTTATTTTTTGACATTTTTTTCGGCACTGACATAATTTTATTTGTATATAATAAAGAATAATATAAATATTGAAAAATATACGGAAACGTTTCCGTTTTTTTTTTCAAGTCGGCTTCATTTTTCGTAATTCTTGCAAAAAGTAAAGCGTGGAAAAGTTCCAGAGAATTTCAAAATGTCATTTTCAATGTTTGGCACCAACGTAATTTTTTTTGCATATAATAAAAAATGATATAAATACAAAAAGTACGCGAAACTTTTATTTTCATACTTTTCAGTTTTGTTTCAAGTCGGTTTCATTTTTCGTAATACTTGCAAGAAGTAAATTCTGAAAAAGTTTCAGAGAATTTTCAAAATGTAATTTTTCAATGTTTGGCACTGACCTAATTTTTTCTTAATATAATAAAGAATAATCTAAATATCAAAAATACACAAAAACTTTTATTTTAATACTTTTCAGTTTTTTTTCCAAGTCGGTTTCATTTTCCGTAATTCTTGCAAAAAGTCAAGTGTGGAAAAGTTCCAGAGAATTTCAAAATGTCATTTTCAATGTTTGGCACTGACGTATTTTTTTTGCACATGATAAAAAATAATATAAATATAAAAAGTAGACAAAACTTTTATTTTTGTACTTTTCAGTTTTGCTTCAAGTCGGTTTCGCTTTTTCGTAATTCCTGCTAAAAGTAAATTATGAAAAAAATTCCTGTGGTTTTTCCTGTTTTCCATATGGCATTCCAACAGCCACGTTGCTCCAACCACTACGGACGATTGTTAGTTCGAAAAAAAAAAAAATATATATATATATATATATACCGCACTGATTATATTTGGGAAATTAGAGCGACGACGAGCTACCGACGACCGAGACGCTGCAATGGGCGGACGGTTTGCTGCTCGTTTATTCTATAACGGACAGGGGTTCGTTCAATTTCGTGAGAAAGGCGAAACAGGCACTCGCAGTTGCGGACCCGGAGGCTGCCATGCCGCTCGCACTCGTCGGCAACAAAGCTGACATGGTCCACCTGAGGCAGGTGAGCGCCGAGGAGGGAGAAATACTCGCGAAGGATTTCGAGTGCTGGTTCAGCGAGGTGACCGCAGCCGAGCAGGTAAATTCAATTGTCCCTCCTCTGTCGTTCTTCTAACCCTTTGATTAGCCCTTCATTGACAAAATTAGGGGAACTCGAAGCAAGGCGAATGCGCGTGGTAATCGGCATCGATGTGGGTGTCTGAAAAAAAATGAACATATTTATAATTGCATAATGAATGTATCTTTAGTGTTAACCAACGATATTATTTTCTCAAAATTATTATAATAAAAATTCGAAACTTAACATTTTTTTACTCAATTTTCTGTCGGTATTTAATTTTTTATAATTTGTTGTGTCATTGAAATTTTCGTTTCTGTGGTTCACACGATAGGTGATGATACTGAGAATATGTCGTGAAAATTTCAAAGCGATCTGAACCTTCGTTCAAGAGTCGGAACTTTCACAAGGACTTTAACAATTTTCGGCATTTGTCAATTCTGTAAAGCTTGCAATATTCCTAACCGTTCAGGCTAATGGAATCGAAAATTAAAAAAAAATGAAAATGTTGACATTTTTCGCGTATGTGAGGCCTTAAGGAAGTTCATTTCATGATCGAATTAACAAACAGATATTGATTTTAAAAAACTTCGAGTTCACTTATGAGTATCTAAAAAGTCACGTGTTCAAATTTCAAACTCTCCGGACACCTTGTTTGTGAGCAATTGATAAATAAAAAATTTCTAAACTAACATGGTCTCTCATGGAATGTCGTGCTTTTCCCGTCTATAAACGTTAAATTTGCAAGCATTGACAAACAGTTGCGAAAGAAACTTTTACAATGGATAAAAAAATATCTAAAGAACGTTTGGACAGCTTTCTAAAATCCATGAGATACTTGTGAACTTCAGAATAAATTAATTTGTCTCGAAAAATGCTGATTTTTTGGAGGTTAACCTCAATATTACTCCAGTCGCATATTATGATGGCAACGTCGCAACCGCGCGCTTTTTGAAATCAACACTAATACTTTCCGAACGACGCAATGTGCACTACACTTCTACAGCAAATTATACAGAAGTGACTGGAAATGTAATGACTAAATCGGCTTAAAGAATAAAATCAAATAAATTAATCGCAAATAAAATCATTGTAGTTATAAAAAAAGGATACGAAATAATAACACATAAAAAATTGATTTCTAGATTGATTGAGAAAAAAATTTGATTTTCGAAAATTGATTTTGTTTGCCTTTCCAGAAAACCGCTTTCTTTATTGAATTTTCTTCCATGGTCGAAAAAGAGATCGACGATGAACCATGGACGCGAGTGAAAAATTTCTAGCACATGGCAGCTGTACAGGATACGCGGTCGCGCTTGGTTGCAGCGTTGCCAAACTTATTGAACGGACTACGCTAGTCGTAATAATTTTTCTCTCGACTAACTCGGTACCAGATGAACTTCCTCAAAATTTCAAAAGCATTTCACACATAGTTTGACACGTCATTACAAATGTGCGTGTAACTTCGAGAATATTCGCCGGATTCACAATAAATTTTCTGTGTGTATACTGTACTGTAAATGTATGCACATAACGATTTTTTTAATCGATCTTTCGTAAATTTCAAATGTATATAACCCCTTAGGAAACACGATCTCGATATAACGTACTTCCCTAGAGATTCGTTATATCGAGGTTCGACTGCAGCACAAAAGTTTTTCTTACAACCGTAATAAAATGTGCAAATGTATAATTTAGCTCGGCAATTATATATTTTACGAAAAAGGAGTCCCTACAGAATAAATCTGTAGCTCGTATGAATTTTTTTTGAGGTTCATTGAAGAAAAAAAAGAACAATTCACAAATAGTCATTTGACTCAACTGGACCGGTGCAACCTTCTTAAACGTGAAAAAAAAAAAAAATGATCGCAGGTTGCTCAGGTGGCCGAGTCCTTCCACGAGTTGTGTCGGGAGGTGTTAGCCGCGAGGAGGCGCAACAAGCAATCGCTTCTCGACCGGATGCTCGGTAGCAAAGCGACGAGGGCTTATTCCCGTGGCAAGAGCGACTCGGCACTCCCGAAGGATTAGAACGATGATGGCGCGCCATGACGAGAGAGGAGCGTCGAGAGGCGTCGGGAGCCAACGAAGTCTACGCTTTGCGAAAATAACGTACTTCCGTTTTCATGTTGCATTATGTTTTTCGTTTCTGCTTCGGTTCTTCTAGGATCGACGACGCTATGAAGCGACACGGACGCCTAAAAAAAAAAACATTCTTAATTTCTTCATCCCGAACCCGATGGGCCGGGAGGCCAAGCGAAAACGGAAGTCTCGGAGGAGTCGCCATTTTTTTCGACTCCTAACTTTTTAGACTCTACCGATAGAAATTTGTAATTGCCAAAGACTCGAAGCTTTCGTAATATGTCCGAAATTATGACGACGGTCCATGACGCCATGGTCACTTTCACTGTGTGGACTAGTATGGTGTATACAGGGTGTCCTGTTATGAACGGATAATCCTGCAACTGTCGATATATCACGTCCTACCATATCCTGGAATTTCAGTTCAGTAAAAGTCCCACGGTTTTCGAGATTTCGGGCGTCATGCTACTTTTTGAAAAAAATCATCTGCTTTTGGTTTTTCACGCGCCATTTCTACAAATTATACGAATCGGCAATAACTAAGCGACTTTTTTAAGTAATCGGCACGATTGGCAGATTTTTTTTCATAAAGTTTCCTTAACATTTGAGGTTAGAAAGAAGACTTTTCTAGATAAAACAAATAACCAAGAGTATTTTTTTAATAACCGGATAAAAAAGAATTATCGTTTATAGAAATGGCATGCGAAAAACCAAAAGCAGATGACTATTGTTTCGAAAACGGTGCAGGATTATACATTCATAACAGGACACCCAGTATATATATATATATATATATATATATATATATATATATATAGAGGAAGTGTACAAGGAAAGTAATACAAGGCCCGCGCTCGCTTGGACGCCGAAGCTACTGTGCCATTGTTTACTCACCGTTGGACTTTACTCGTGAATATCTCGGCCAATTTTTGTCGCACTTTAAAAAAAAAAGCGTTTTGCTCGGAAAGAGACGAAACGTCGATAGCGGCATTGTACAAAACTTTCAACTGCCACGAATTCTCGTCCGTTTGTTTTTTTACCCAGTTTGCACAGGAATTCGGACTCCAATCTTCGTGCTTAATTTATTCGAGTGTCACGCGACGCGATCAAGTTTTGGCGGCGACTGTTGATGTTTTGAAATAATTATTGTTATACATTTATTTTGTACCTCGGAATAAAATGTGACTAAGAGTTGGCCATTTTTCGTCCTCGACAACTACGACGGAGAAAGCGTTTCGCAACACTCAGCAACGATTTATCGAAGATTGTGTTACCGACCGAGTCGGCTTGAGGCGGGATATACATTTAGACGGAGGAACATTGAGCGATTTCGAGGGATTTCTTTTTAATAAGAAATAATCATTCCAGATTTGTCAAAGTCTAGGTATACTTTAATGGTATATTTAAGTATACGAAACATTCTTTTAAATTCATTTATCATCGAAATGGCGGAGCTGTGGCACGAATTTACAAACATCAACATTTCGCGCAAAACTTCTGTACAATTCGTATTAAAAAAGTAGTTTGTCGCTAATTTTTTAGAAACAATTCTCGTCAAGTAGAAGGTAGCAATGTTATCAATATTTCTGCCCAGTTTCAACTCAATCGGCTTAATAGTTTTTCAGTTATCCTGCACGCCAATTTCGCAAATGCAGTCTTGCGAAAAACGAGTTTAAAGTTTTTATAGAATTTGAATTACTCAAAATTTCAATTTGATTCAATTTCAATTCAAATTTTCAATTCGATCAAAAACATTCAATTACTTTGTAACAGATTACTCAAGTACAAGTAATCTATTACAAAGTAATTGAATTATCAATTGCGCTAGTAATTGTAGTTGTTAATTCAATTACTTTTTGCTCATCTCCGTCTGTAACGTTTGAAGTTTTTCGAATTTCGCTTCGAAACTTTGGAAAAAATATTCTGCATGTACAGTTCTATCGTAAAAAAAAAAAACTCAACTTTTTGATCGTTGGTAATGTATATCCCGCCTTAACCCAGTGACTCGATTAAACTCTTTCAGCTTGCGACAGTGCAAGGGGGACTGAGCCTCGATCAAGGCAGGAGGAAAACGGATGTCGATTACCGACGGTCGGTAACAAGACACGCGACGCATGGCGCGTTGCCTCGGCCGAGAGTACTTCTCACGTATGATTAAAACTATACAACAAACAAAAATGTATAAATATAAATATATATATATTGATCACAGAGGAAAAATACGGCAAGCTCTCGGCGTCATGGCCGAGACTGCCACGGGCTTCGTCGTTTCTCAAAAGTTGTTTGTCTTTTACTCGCGTGTGCGACCGACTCGTTATTTGTTATCGTCGTAATTCTCGAGGACGTCAGCCAGATGTTCGTTGTCGCGCGGCTTCTTCAGGTGTTTCCTCTTGTTGTTGGGTTTCCTGCGTTTAAGGGGTACCGGCTTCTTCGGACCGTGATCCTGCATCGAGCGAATGCCCTGCTTCTCGAGATACTCGTCGATCTTTTGGTCGTCCATCGCGTCCACCGCGACCGCCCGCCACAATTTTTGAAACTCCTCGTCGACCGGAAATTGCGCCGTTTTGTCGTTGTAGAAGACGATCTTCTTCTTGTCCAACGGTCGCGTTATGAACAGTATCTCGTTCTGGAGGCTCTGCGGATCGCACGAAAGTTTGTCAATTCCCGGGAACTTCTCACTTTAGATGCTAAAAAAAGGACATTTTCACGAATTGTTTTTCATAGCTTTATATTATAGATATTGATATAAAAGTTGTTACACTTAATAAATACACTTTCGAGATACATGTAAAAAAAACTTTTTATGCATTTATGTAACGCAAACAAACTTTAAACGCGTTTTTCTCGAAACAACGTTTTTCGACGGTTTGTTGATGAAATCTTCGAAACTACTAAACCGATTCTTGTGAAATTTTAACCACATATTCTTTACTATAGCTATAGCGCATAATAAGGATTTTTTTTTTAATTTTCATATTTACGATTTTTGTTTGCCAAAAACGGTGTGAAAACACGTTTTTTGTTGTTTTTTTTTCTCGAAAAAACGGCCGCCATTTTGTTATTTTTGCATATATCAAAAATTGTATGATATGCGCTATAGCCATTGACATACTGAATCTAAAAATGTTTGATTTTTTTGGTTTCGGATGATGACTTAAATAAATGAATACATTTTTAAAATGTATTTCGAATGTGTATTTATCAAGTGTAACAACTTTGATATCAATATCTATAATATAAACCTATCGAAAAAATTAATGGAAATAGTCTTTGTTTAGCGTCTAAAGTGAGAAGAACCCTTAAGCCTCACAGTCTCTCGGTAGGTTCATTTTCATCTTTCAGCCTTGGGTGCGTTCGACTTGGAAGCTTGTGCTTGCCGGGACTCAAATCTTTCGGGTTAGCATTACAAGTATCAAGATGGCAGACGCAGCGGAAGCTTTTGATGGTTTTGCAAATTATTGACGTGTTGCTTGACGTAGTTAGCAATGAAACTGATCGCGATAAATATTACGGTCTAATGAAAAATAGTAGCGATGGTGAAATTAAATGGGTACATTTTTCCGAATTTTTTAATATCTCCCCTGCGGAGGGAGATAGATTTCGGCGAGGAAATTTTTTTCCTGACTTTCATGGTTTTTTTAAAATTGTAGAAGGAAAAATTTCTTCACCACTTTTGGGCATTACTTTTGGCTGTTCGTGGTTGTTACGTATTATCGACTGATAAATGCGTCGATTTTTCACGTTTTGCAAATATTCCAGGGAAACTGGGGTCAAATAAAGAACATAGTTTTACTTGGATCAAATATATGAAAATGTTGAATATTAAAATAAGAATTGAAAGATATACATTAAGGTAGTGTGTGCACGAACCTCCTCGTTAGAAAGAACATTGATTAATTTTTATGCTGTAGCATAGACGTACAGAATGACGTCCGCGAAAACTCTGAATGCCGTACCGGCTAAATACAATAATAATTAATTCACGAAATCAATGCATTCAACCCGCACCTGAGTACAGCGTTGCCACGGATATTGCCAGAATTGCGAAACGACGGCCTGTGACAACTCAACTCAAATCTGATTGCTTTTTTAATACTTTATTTTCATAATATGATACACAGTTATCGCATACACTTCTCAAATCATTATTTTCCTTGTCGTCTTTATTATTATACCCAAATGTATTATATTGTGCCCTTTTCAGATTCGATCATTTATAGATTTTTCGTCGATTAGTCAATCCGCTAGTGCTACCTTAAAACGAAAAGCGAAAGCTGTTCTGCATAGCATAGGCACCGACGTAAACAGAATTTTTTACGTCGTTGCCAATAAACAACGAAATCTGTATGAAAAATAAATATAAATATATCTACAATGATAATAGTGTGGTTGTGTATCAACAAATCGAATGCAAATGTATAGAGCTTTAGAGTAAACTAGTTTTTTGCTTTTGAAATTTTCAAAAGCACTGGCATAATCTTTTTTCGTATATAATAAAGAGTAAAATAAATATTGGAAACAGACAAAAATATTTATTTTGATACTTTTCAGTTTTCTTTTCGAGTCGGTTTAATTTTTCGTAATTCTTGCGAAAATTAATTTGGAATGATTCCAGAGAATTTTCAAAATTCCCTGACGTTTTCCTCATTTTTCCAGGAGGAAAGAAACTCGCTATTTCTTTCCTCCTGGAAATATTTGAACTACTCGAATATTCTCTCCTTTCGAACTATATTTTTAGAAAGAAAAATATTAGGATTAGCATTGCGCCGTACACTAGGGAGGTCTCACGCACTCATAAACATTGACACTTATAGGCCGTCAAAGTTATCGTGCGATAATGATTGATAGTTTGGGTTGAAGGTGTTGTTCAATACTATTGCACACTAAAAGTATCGTACAATGCCTCAAAGATTAATTAAAAGAAAAAAATACAACGCAACAGCCAAAAGTAGGAACAAAACATAGCCCGAGTCTCAAAAATGGCAAAGAAATCTTTCCGTTTGACAAAAAAGTCATGAAAATCAGCAATTTTTTCCTCGCCTAAAGATATCTCCGCTCTCAAGACTTTTTCGGCCCTACCTTGCCAAAAAACGCGTTAATCACATAGCGCATGATAAATGCCTTTGTAAGTATGCACAGCCTAAATCGAGCGACCCGAGCGCCGTTCCCAAATAGTGAAAGCATGTAAGCGCGTCGAACACCCTCCTTGCTGTTGATCTTTAGATTTCACATAGTCTCGTCATTAGAATTAGTCTAACAAAATGAACCGTGTCGAAACAAATACAACGTGCAACATGAAATCGACCAATGGTGTTGAAATCTGCATAGTTGAAATGCAACGAAAATTCTTTATATTTTATCTCTATTTCGATTACCATCTATATGCTTTCTTGCGGATTTAGTTTACAGATCCTTAGTAAGGATCATCAAAAAATGTTGCAATGATCTTTGCGATTAAAAGCAAGAAATAAATATTTCCATTGCGTTTCAACGATGCAAACTTCATGGCTCCATCGAGCAGCCGAGTTTGACGAGCTACTCGCCTTCATGTGTTTTTCGCAGTGCGGCAGGCTCTCCTGTATGTCCTCCATCAGAATGCCACCCAGGCCCTTCAAGTCCTGCTGCTTGAGCAGCCTCAGCAACGACTTTTTGTCCTTTATTTTGTACATGGCTTTGAAGGAGAATCTGCTGTCCGGAGACACTTCGATCTTTGGATTCTTCATCAAAGCCTCCGTTTGCAGCCATTGTTTCACCTGTTGGAGAAACGCGACGTATGAGCAGAATTCACGGATCGAAACGCCGGACGCATTACCTTGGATCCGACGTCCAACTGGTTAGTTTCGTCCAGGATTTCTTCGAGCGTTAGTGGATGGTCGTCGCCGTCCTGATGTCTGGCTTTCATGTGTTTGACAATTTTCGCGAGCACGCCGAACTTGTACTGCGAGCTGCCGGACATCGTCTTGTAATTGACCATGTCCATTTTCGGTGCGGACGAGACCGACGCGACTTTCGGCTTCTTTCTCGGTTCATCGCGAGCAACTTCCTTCTCAGGCTCGCGTTTCTTTTTCTCGACACTGCGAAGTGTTCGAAGCAGTTTCGTTAACGCAGGGAAACAATGTGTCGCTTTGAGGTTATGTTCACGCTCAACGGGATGCTCGCTACTTACGCGGGGGTTGTGAGAGCTCGTTTTTTGAAGAGCTCTCGCTCTCTCAACAGCGCCGGATCCATCGCGATACTTTTCGCGATAACGGAGTTTTCGAGGGAACAATTAACGATAACGTTCGCAACACCGAGCCTTCTTTTCGTTCGTTTACGTATCGGGAAAGCACAACAACAATCAACGGCGGAGATACTGCGGGAAGATCGCGCTGGGACGGCTGCTCGGTGGCGACGCGAGCGGCGACGGCGCCAAGCTACGCATCCAAGTGCGCCCGTGTTCAGTTGAGACAAATGACGGTTTGTGAATTTTTTTTTTTCCATGTACGTCGAAAAATACATACGAGGTATGGCTTTGTTCTGTAGACGCTAATTTTGCATGAAATATATAATTATCACGGTCAGTCTGACCCCAGACGTTTTTCAGATCGTTGTATTTCGGTAAATTTGTTTTTTTGTTTGTAGAGACGTTACCAATGATCCTTATTTTGTGGCCTATAACATTGCAAGATTCATAATTCTACTAGGGCGTGTAAACCTCGTGCTTTATTTAAACGCGTGTACAGGAGCGTAGTCATTTAGCGAATGCAGTTACCGGCTTAATGCCTGACCACGGTCTCACATACAGGTCTGGAAACGCTATGCCGGCAGCCGCGATCGGATACGTCAGTAGCGTGGCAAGTTTTGGTCTTAGTGCCTCTCTAGTTATCGCTGGGGTTTTGAAACCCGGACATACATAACCTTAATACGGCGAGCAACGGAGTGAGCGATTGAAAACGTGTGTCGCTGAGTCGGTGATAACTTTTTTTTAATGCGTTTTGGACACAGTACGTTTTCGACCATTGAAAGCACATTCTTTTAAAATGGTGAAGTGGTGCGCCGTACTGAATTGACAATCCGACAGCAAAACAAGCGAAGTGCTCGAAGATTCACGTACCGAAAGACGCAGTGATCGGGTAAAAGTGAGAAGAGGCCATTCCGGGAATTGTTAGGCTGAAGCGGACAGACGTGTGTGAAAAACATATCGATGGCAACGATATTTCTCGAGAACGGGTCAAGCTCGATAATGGGCATATAATAGAACAGGTGAGTTATCAGAAAAAAATTTGCATGTGGATTCAAGAATTCTTACGCATTTTTTTTGTAGCCCACATACGAACGTCCCAGACTGAAAGACCCTTTTTGCATTTGTATTTTTAGTAAATTGCATTAAAAAACACGGGAATAGGGGATGGAAGAAAAAAAATTGCGACAAGTAGCTTTGAAAGTTCACATGCAATGGACCGCTTTAAATTCGTACGTATTTGACCTATGTGAAGTTGGCAACTGACTTTACAAAAAGTAATTTTTTTTTTTGCATTCGTTTGTACTCGGTTTGTACCCGTTTGTACCGTCTTAAATTTCGTTTGTACCTTAAGGGGGAAAAAAGTACGAGGGTATGAAAAAATGAACCGCAACCCATTTAGAGCTAAGCAATTTTAATAAACGTGACTGAAAAGAGAATCGTTTGTACCCGTTTGTACCGTTAAAAATTTTTTTTTTGAATTTTTTTTTCAAAATTTTTTCTGAAAAAAAAAATTTCGATTTTTTTTTTTTTAATTTCCGTTTGTACCGACAAGTATATCGTTTGGACCACCTAGAAATGTTTCTATTCATTCGTATCGGTGAGTACATCGTTTCTACCACCGTGTAATTGTTTATACCCATTCGTACTGACGAGCATATTGTTTGTACCACCAAGAAAACGTTTGTACCCGTCTGTACTATCGAGCAATCGATTGTACCCGTTCGTATCGACGAGTATATCGTTTGTACCACCGAGAAAACGTTTGTACCCGTCTGTACTATCGAGGAATCGTTTGTACCCATTCGTTCTGACGAGTATATCGTTTGTACCAACGAGAAAACGTTTGTACCCGTCTGTACTATCGAGCAATCGTTTGTACCCGTTCGTATCGACGAGTATATCGTTTGTACCACCGAGAAATCGTTTGTACCCGTCTGAACTATCGAGCAATCGATTGTACCCGTTCGTATCGACGAGTATATCGTTTGTACCACCGAGAAAACGTTTGTACCCGTCTGTACTATCGAGGAATCGTTTGTACCCATTCGTTCTGACGAGTATATCGTTTGTACCACCGAGAAAACGTTTGTACCCGTCTGTACTATCGAGCAATCGTTTGTACCCATTCGTATCGACGAGTATATCGTTTGTACCACAGAGAAATCGTTTGTACCCGTCTGTACTATCGACCAATCGTTTGTACCCATTCGTATCGACGAGTATTTCGTATGTACCGCCGAGAAAACGTTTGTACCCGTCTGTACTATCGGGCAATCGGTTGTACCCATTCGTACTGACGAGTATATCGTTTTTACCAACGAGAAAACCTTTGAACCCGTATGTACTATCGAGCAATCGTTTGTACCCGTTCGTATCGACGAGTATATCGTTTGTACCACCGAGAAATCGTTTGTACCCGTCTGTACTATCGAGCAAGCGTTTGTACTCATTCGTACTGACGAGTGTATCGTTTGTACCAGCGAGAAAACGTTTGTACCCGTCTGTACTATCGAGCAATCGTTTGTACCCATTCGTACTGACGAGTGTATCGTTTGTACCAGCGAGAAAACGTTTGTACCCGTCTGTACTATCGAGCAATCGATTGTACCCGTTCGTATCGACGAGTATATTGTTTGTACCATCGAGAAAACGTTTGTACCTGTCTGTACTATCGAGGAATCGATTGTACCCATTCGTCCTTACGAGTATATCGTTTGTACCACCGAGAAAACGTTTGTACCCATCTGTACTATCGAGCAATCGTTTGTACCCGTTCGTATCGACGAGTACATCGTTTGTACCACCGAGGAAACGTTTGTACCCGTCTGTACTATCGAGCAATCGTTTGTACCCGTTCGTATCGACGAGTATGTCGTTTGTACCACCGAGAAATCGTTTGTACCCATTCGTATCAACGAGTATTTCGTATGTACCACCGAGAAAACGTTTGTCCCCGTCTGAACTATCGGGCAATCGTTTGTACCCATTCGTACTGACGAGTATATCGTTTGTACCAACGAGAAAACGTTTGTACCCGTCTGTACTATCGAGCAATCGTTTGTACCCGTTCGTATCGACGAGTATATCGTTTGTACCACCGAGAAATCGTTTGTACCCTTCTGAACTATCGAGCAATCGATTGTACCCGTTCGTATCGACGAGTATATCGTTTGTACCACCGAGAAAACGTTTGTACCCATCTGTACTATCGAGCAATCGTTTGTACCCGTTCGTATCGACGAGTACATCGTTTGTACCACCGAGGAAACGTTTGTACCCGTCTGTACTATCGAGCAATCGTTTGTACCCGTTCGTATCGACGAGTACATCGTTTGTACCACCGAGGAAACGTTTGTACCCGTCTGTACTATCGAGCAATCGTTTGTACCCGTTCGTATCGACGAGTATGTCGTTTGTACCACCGAGAAATCGTTTGTACCCGTCTGTACTATCGAGCAATCGTTTGTACCCGTTCGTATCGACGAGTATATCGTTTGTACCACCGAGAAAACGTTTGTACCCGTCTGTACTAACGAGGAATCGTTTGTACCCATTCGTTGTGACGATTATATCGTTTGTACCAACGAGAAAACGTTTGTACCCGTCTGTACTATCGAGCAATCGTTTGTACCCGTTCGTATCGACGAGTATATCGTTTGTACCACCGAGAAATCGTTTGTACCCGTCTGAACTATCGAGCAATCGATTGTACCCGTTCATATCGACGAGTATATCGTTTGTACCAACGAGAAAACGTTTGTACCCGTCTGTACTATCGAGCAATCGTTTGTACCCGTTCGTATCGACGAGTATATCGTTTGTACCACCGAGAAATCGTTTGTCCCCTTCTGAACTATCGAGCAATCGATTGTACCCGGTCGTATCGACGAGTATATCGTTTGTACCACCGAGAAAACGTTTGTACCCATCTGTACTATCGAGCAATCGTTTGTACCCGTTCGTATCGACGAGTACATCGTTTGTACCACCGAGGAAACGTTTGTACCCGTCTGTACTATCGAGCAATCGTTTGTACCCGTTCGTATCGACGAGTATGTCGTTTGTACCACCGAGAAATCGTTTGTACCCGTCTGTACTATCGAGGAATCGTTTGTACCATTCGTTCTGACGAGTATATCGTTTGTACCACCGAGAAAACGTTTGTACCCGTCTGTACTATCGAGCAATCGTTTGTACCCATTCGTATCGACGAGTATATCGTTTGTACCACAGAGAAATCGTTTGTACCCGTCTGTACTATCGACCAATCGTTTGTACCCATTCGTATCGACGAGTATTTCCTATGTACCGCCGAGAAAACGTTTGTACCCGTCTGTACTATCGGGCAATCGGTTGTACCCATTCGTACTGACGAGTATATCGTTTTTACCAACGAGAAAACCTTTGAACCCGTCTGTACTATCGAGCAATCGTTTGTACCCGTTCGTATCGACGAGTATATCGTTTGTACCACCGAGAAATCGTTTGTACCCGTCTGAACTATCGAGCAATCGATTGTACCCGTTCGTATCGACGAGTATATCGTTTGTACCACCGAGAAAACGTTTGTACCCGTCTGTACTATCGAGGAATCGTTTGTACCCATTCGTTCTGACGAGTATATCGTTTGTACCACCGAGAAAACGTTTGTACCCGTCTGTACTATCGAGCAATCGTTTGTACCCATTCGTATCGACGAGTATATCGTTTGTACCACAGAGAAATCGTTTGTACCCGTCTGTACTATCGACCAATCGTTTGTACCCATTCGTATCGACGAGTATTTCGTATGTACCGCCGAGAAAACGTTTGTACCCGTCTGTACTATCGGGCAATCGGTTGTACCCATTCGTACTGACGAGTATATCGTTTTTACCAACGAGAAAACCTTTGAACCCGTATGTACTATCGAGCAATCGTTTGTACCCGTTCGTATCGACGAGTATATCGTTTGTACCACCGAGAAATCGTTTGTACCCGTCTGTACTATCGAGCAAGCGTTTGTACTCATTCGTACTGACGAGTGTATCGTTTGTACCAGCGAGAAAACGTTTGTACCCGTCTGTACTATCGAGCAATCGTTTGTACCCATTCGTACTGACGAGTGTATCGTTTGTACCAGCGAGAAAACGTTTGTACCCGTCTGTACTATCGAGCAATCGATTGTACCCGTTCGTATCGACGAGTATATTGTTTGTACCATCGAGAAAACGTTTGTACCTGTCTGTACTATCGAGGAATCGATTGTACCCATTCGTCCTTACGAGTATATCGTTTGTACCACCGAGAAAACGTTTGTACCCATCTGTACTATCGAGCAATCGTTTGTACCCGTTCGTATCGACGAGTACATCGTTTGTACCACCGAGGAAACGTTTGTACCCGTCTGTACTATCGAGCAATCGTTTGTACCCGTTCGTATCGACGAGTATGTCGTTTGTACCACCGAGAAATCGTTTGTACCCATTCGTATCAACGAGTATTTCGTATGTACCACCGAGAAAACGTTTGTCCCCGTCTGAACTATCGGGCAATCGTTTGTACCCATTCGTACTGACGAGTATATCGTTTGTACCAACGAGAAAACGTTTGTACCCGTCTGTACTATCGAGCAATCGTTTGTACCCGTTCGTATCGACGAGTATATCGTTTGTACCACCGAGAAATCGTTTGTACCCTTCTGAACTATCGAGCAATCGATTGTACCCGTTCGTATCGACGAGTATATCGTTTGTACCACCGAGAAAACGTTTGTACCCATCTGTACTATCGAGCAATCGTTTGTACCCGTTCGTATCGACGAGTACATCGTTTGTACCACCGAGGAAACGTTTGTACCCGTCTGTACTATCGAGCAATCGTTTGTACCCGTTCGTATCGACGAGTACATCGTTTGTACCACCGAGGAAACGTTTGTACCCGTCTGTACTATCGAGCAATCGTTTGTACCCGTTCGTATCGACGAGTATGTCGTTTGTACCACCGAGAAATCGTTTGTACCCGTCTGTACTATCGAGCAATCGTTTGTACCCGTTCGTATCGACGAGTATATCGTTTGTACCACCGAGAAAACGTTTGTACCCGTCTGTACTAACGAGGAATCGTTTGTACCCATTCGTTGTGACGATTATATCGTTTGTACCAACGAGAAAACGTTTGTACCCGTCTGTACTATCGAGCAATCGTTTGTACCCGTTCGTATCGACGAGTATATCGTTTGTACCACCGAGAAATCGTTTGTACCCGTCTGAACTATCGAGCAATCGATTGTACCCGTTCATATCGACGAGTATATCGTTTGTACCAACGAGAAAACGTTTGTACCCGTCTGTACTATCGAGCAATCGTTTGTACCCGTTCGTATCGACGAGTATATCGTTTGTACCACCGAGAAATCGTTTGTCCCCTTCTGAACTATCGAGCAATCGATTGTACCCGGTCGTATCGACGAGTATATCGTTTGTACCACCGAGAAAACGTTTGTACCCATCTGTACTATCGAGCAATCGTTTGTACCCGTTCGTATCGACGAGTACATCGTTTGTACCACCGAGGAAACGTTTGTACCCGTCTGTACTATCGAGCAATCGTTTGTACCCGTTCGTATCGACGAGTATGTCGTTTGTACCACCGAGAAATCGTTTGTACCCGTCTGTACTATCGAGGAATCGTTTGTACCATTCGTTCTGACGAGTATATCGTTTGTACCACCGAGAAAACGTTTGTACCCGTCTGTACTATCGAGCAATCGTTTGTACCCATTCGTATCGACGAGTATATCGTTTGTACCACAGAGAAATCGTTTGTACCCGTCTGTACTATCGACCAATCGTTTGTACCCATTCGTATCGACGAGTATTTCCTATGTACCGCCGAGAAAACGTTTGTACCCGTCTGTACTATCGGGCAATCGGTTGTACCCATTCGTACTGACGAGTATATCGTTTTTACCAACGAGAAAACCTTTGAACCCGTATGTACTATCGAGCAATCGTTTGTACCCGTTCGTATCGACGAGTATATCGTTTGTACCACCGAGAAATCGTTTGTACCCGTCTGTACTATCGAGCAAGCGTTTGTACTCATTCGTACTGACGAGTGTATCGGTTGTACCTGCGAGAAAACGTTTGTACCCGTCTGTACTATCGAGCAATCGTTTGTACCCATTCGTACTGACGAGTGTATCGTTTGTACCAGCGAGAAAACGTTTGTACCCGTCTGTACTATCGAGCAATCGATTGTACCCGTTCGTATCGACGAGTATATCGTTTGTACCATCGAGAAAACGTTTGTACCTGTCTGTACTATCGAGGAATCGATTGTACCCATTCGTCCTGACGAGTATATCGTTTGTACCACCGAGAAAACGTTTGTACCCATCTGTACTATCGAGCAATCGTTTGTACCCGTTCGTATCGACGAGTATGTCGTTTGTACCACCGAGAAATCGTTTGTACCCGTCTGTACTATCGACCAATCGTTTGTACCCATTCGTATCAACGAGTATTTCGTATGTACCACCGAGAAAACGTTTGTCCCCGTCTGAACTATCGGGCAATCGTTTGTACCCATTCGTACTGACGAGTATATCGTTTGTACCAACGAGAAAACGTTTGTACCCGTATGTACTATCGAGCAATCGTTTGTACCCGTTCGTATCGACGAGTATATCGTTTGTTCCACCGAGAAATCGTTTGTACCCGTCTGTACTATCGAGCAAGCGTTTGTACTCATTCGTACTGACGAGTGTATCGTTTGTACCAGCGAGAAAACGTTTGTATCCGTCTGTACTATCGAGCAATCGCTTGTACCCATTCGTACTGACGAGTGTATCGTTTGTACCAGCGAGAAAACGTTTGTACCCGTTCGTATCGACGAGTACATCGTTTGTACCACCGAGAAAACGTTTGTACCCGTCTGTACTATCCAGGAATCGTTTGTACCCATTCGTTCTGACGAGTATATCGTTTGTACCACCGAGAAAACGTTTGTACCTGTCTGTACTATCGAGCAATCGTTTGTACCCATTCGTATCGACGAGTATATCGTTTGTACCACCGAGAAATCGTTTGTACCCGTCTGTACTATCGACCAATCGTTTGTACCCATTCGTACTGACGAGTGTATCGTTTGTACCAGCGAGAAAACGTTTGTACCCGTCTGTACTATCGAGCAATCGATTGTACCCGTTCGTATCGACGAGTATATCGTTTGTACCATCGAGAAAAGGTTTGTACCTGTCTGTACTATCGAGGAATCGTTTGTACCCATTCGTCCTGACGAGTATATCGTTTGTACCACCGAGAAAACGTTTGTACCCATCTGTACTATCGAGCAATCGTTTGTACCCGTTCGTATCGACGAGTACATCGTTTGTACCACCGAGGAAACGTTTGTACCCGTCTGTACTATCGAGCAATCGGTTGTACCTATTCGTACTGACGAGTATATCGTTTTTACCAACGAGAAAACGATTGTACCCGTATGTACTATCGAGCAATCGTTTGTACCCGTTCATATCGACGAGTATATCGTTTGTACCACCGAGAAGTCGTTTCTACCCGTCTGTACTATCGAGCAATCGTTTGTACCCATTCGTACTGACGAGTGTATCGTTTGTACCAGCGAGAAAACGTTTGTACCCGTCTGTACTATCGAGCAATCGATTGTACCCGTTCGTATCGACGAGTATATCGTTTGTACCATCGAGAAAAGGTTTGTACCTGTCTGTACTATCGAGGAATCGTTTGTACCCATTCGTCCTGACGAGTATTTCGTTTGTACCACCGAGAAAACGTTTGTACCCATCTGTACTATCGAGCAATCGTTTGTACCCGTTCGTATCGACGAGTACATCGTTTGTACCACCGAGGAAACGTTTGTACCCGTCTGTACTATCGAGGAATCGTTTGTACCCGTTCGTATCGACGAGTATGTCGTTTGTACCACCGAGAAATCGTTTGTACCCGTCTGTACTATCGACCAATCGTTTGTACCCATTCGTATCAACGAGTATTTCGTATGTACCACTGAGAAAACGTTTGTCCCCGTCTGAACTATCGGGCAATCGTTTGTACCTATTCGTACTGACGAGTATATCGTTTGTACCAACGAGAAAACGTTTGTACCCGTCTGTACTATCGAGCAATCGTTTGTACCCGTTCGTATCGACGAGTATATCGTTTGCACCACCGAGAAATCGTTTGTACCCGTCTGTACTATCGAGCAATCGATTGTACCCGTTCGTATCGACGAGTATATCGTTTGTACCACCGAGAAAACGTTTGTACCCGTCTGTACTAATGAGGAATCGTTTGTACCCATTCGTTCTGACGAGTATATCGTTTGTACCAACGAGAAAACGTTTGTACCCGTATGTACTATCGAGCAATCGTTTGTACCCGTTCGTATCGACGAGTATATCGTTTGTCCCACCGAGAAATCGTTTGTACCCGTCTGTACTATCGAGCAAGCGTTTGTACTCATTCGTACTGACGAGTGTATCGTTTGCACCACCGAGAAAACGTTTGTACCCGTCTGTACTATCGAGCAATCGTTTGTACCCGTTGGTATCGACGAGTATATCGTTTGTAACACCGTGAAATCGTTTTTACCCGTCTGTACTATCGAGCAATCGTTTGTACCCGTCGTTACTATCGAGGAATCGTTTGTACCTGTTCGTACTGACGAGTATATCGTTTGTACCACCCAGAAAACGTTTGTACCCGTCTGTACAATCGAGCAATCGTTTGTTCCCGTCCGTATCAACAAGTGTATCGTTTTTACCACCGAGAAATCATTCGCACCCGTTGGTATCGACGAGAATTTCGTTTGTACCAACGAGAAAACGTTTATAACTGTCTGCACTATCGAGCAAGCGTTGTTACCGGTCTGTAATAGCGAGCAATCGTTTGTACCCCCTCGTACTGACGAGTATATCGTTCGTACCACCAGCAAAACGTTTGTACCCGTTGGTATCGACGAATATATCGTTTGTACCACCGCGGAAACGTTTGTACCCGTCTGTACTATTGAGGAATCGTTTGTACCCATTCGCCCTGACAAGTATATCGTTTGTACCACCGAGAAAACGTTTGTACCCGTCTGTACTATCGTGGAATCGTTTTTACCCATTCGTACTGACGAGTATATCGTTTGTACCACCGAGAAAACGTTTGTACCCGTCTGTACTATCGAGCAATCGTTTGTACCCGGTCGTATCGACAGTATATCATGTGTACCACCGAGAAATCGTTTGTACCTGTTGGTATCGACGAGTATTTCGTATGTACCACGGACAAAACGTTTGTACCCGTCTGTACTATCGAGCAATCGTTTGTACCCATTCGTACTGACGAGTATATCGTTTGTACCCATTCGTACTGACGAGTATATCGTTTGTACCAGCGAGAAAACGTTTGTACCCGTCTGTACTATCGAGCAATCGTTGGTACCCGTTCGTATCGTCGAGTATACCGTTTGTACCACCGAGAAAACGTTTGTACCCGTCTGCATTATCGAGGATTCTTTTTTACCCATTCGTACTGACGCGTATTCGTTTGTACCACCGAGAAAACGTTTGTACCCGTCTGTACAATCGAGCAATCGTTTGTACCCGTTGGTATCGACGAGTATGTCGTTTGTACCACCGAGAGATCGTTTGTACTCATTCTTACCGGCGATTAATCGTGTGTACCCATTCGTACTGACGAATATATCGTTTGTACCACCGCGAAAACGTTTGTACCCAGCTGTACTATCGAGCAATCGTTTGTACCCGTTGGTATCG
Source organism: Ophion costatus (assembly GCA_951751655.1). Classification (NCBI taxonomy): domain Eukaryota; kingdom Metazoa; phylum Arthropoda; class Insecta; order Hymenoptera; family Ichneumonidae; genus Ophion; species Ophion costatus. The sequence continues at coordinate 15,281,578 of OX632367.1, forward strand.
ACGAGTATATCGTTTGTAATACCGAGAAACCGTTTTTACCTGTCTCTGTACTATCGAGCAATCGTTTGTACCCGTCGGTACTATCGAGGAATCGTTTGTACCTATTCGTACTGACGAGTATATCGTTTGTACCACCCAGAAAACGTTTGTACCTGTCTGTACTATCGAGCAATCGTTTGTACCCATTGGTACTGACAATTATATCGTTTGTACCAGCGAGAAAACGTTTGTACCCATCTGTACTATCGAGCAATCATTTGTACCCGTTCGTATCGACGAGTATATCGTTTGTACCACCGAGCAATCGTTTGTACCCGTCTGTACTATCGATCAATCGTTTTTACCCATTCGTACTGACGAGTGTATCGTTTGTACCACCGAGAATACGTTTGTACCCGTCTGTACTATCGAGCAATCGTTTGTACCCATTGGTACTGACGATTATATCGTTTGAACCAGCGAGAAAACGTTTGTACCCATCTGTATTATCGAGAAATCGTTTGTACCCGTTCGTATCGACGAGTATATCGTTTGTACCACCGAGAAAACGTTTGTCCCCGTCTGTACTATGGAGCAATCGTTTGTACCCGTTCGTATCGACGAGCATATCGTTTGTACCACTGACGAAACGTTTGTACCCGTCTGTACTATCGAGCAATCGTTTGTACCCGTTCGTATCGACAGTATATTGTTTGTACTAGCGAGAAATCGTTTGTACCCGTTGGTATCGACGAGTATTTCGAATGTACCACCGAGAAAACATTTGTACCCGTCTGTACTATCGAGCAATGGTTTGTACCCGTTCGTATCGACGAGAATATCGTTTGTACGACCGAGAAATCGTTTGTACTCGTTAGTATCAACGAGTATATCGTTTGTACCACCGAGACAACGTTTCTACCCAGCTGTACTATCGAGCAATCGTTTGTACCCGTTCGTACTAACGAGTATATCGCTTGTACCACCGAGAAAAAGTTCGTACCTGTCTGTACTATCGAGCAATCGTTTGTACCCGTTCGTAGCGACGAGTATATCGTTTGTACCACCGAGAAATCGTTTGTACCCGTTGGTATCGACGAGTGTATCGTTTGTACCACCGAGGAAACGTTTGCACCAGTCTGTACTATCGAGCAATTGTTTGTACCCATTCGTACTGGCGAGTATATCGTTTGTACCACCGAGAAAACGTTTCTATCCGTCTGTCCTAACGAGCAATCGTTTGTACCCGTTCGTACTGACGAGTATATCGTTTGTACCACCGAGAAAAAGTTCGTACCTGTCTGTCTTATCGAGCAATCGTTTGTACCCGTTCGTACTGACGAGTATATCGTTTGTACCACCAAGAAATCGTTTGTACTCGTCTGTACTATCGAGCAATCGTTTATACCCGTTCGTATCGACGAGTATATCGTTTGTACCACCGAGGAAACGTTTGTACCCATTCGTCCTGACGAGCAGATCGTTTGTACCGCCGAGAAATCGTTTGCTTGGGTTTCCGTCATCGAGTAATCGTTTGTACCGTTTCGTACCAACGAGTAAATTATTTGTACCAGCACTTAATCTTGTGTTTCGGTCCATACTGACGAGTATGTCGTTTGTACCACCGAGCAATAATTTCTATTTTTTCGTGCCCAGGAGTATATCGTTTGTACCGCCAAGCGTAAGTTTTGTAGAGTAAGTAAGTAAGTAAGCGTACATGGGTACGAACGATTTCTCCCTGGTACAAATGATATGCTCGCCGATACGACCGGGTAGAAACGATTGCTCGATAGTACAGATGGGTACAAACGTTTTCTCGGTGGTACAAACGATATACTCGTCAGGACGAATGGGTACAAACGATTCCTCGATAGTACAGACAGGTACAAACGTTTTCTCGATGGTACAAACGATATAATCGTCAATACGAACGGGTACAATCGATTGCTCGATAGTACAGACGGGTACAAACGTTTTCTCGCTGGTACAAACGATCCACTCGTCAGTACGAATGGGTACAAACGATTGCTCGATAGTACAGACGGGTACAAACGTTTTCTCGTTGGTACAAACGATATACTCGTCAGTACGAATGGGTATAACCGATTGCCCGATAGTACAGACGGGTACAAACGTTTTCTCGGTGGTATCTACGAAATACTCGGCGATACGAATGGGTACAAACGATTGGTCGATAGTACAGACGGGTACAAACGATTTCTCGGTGGTACAAACGATATACTCGTCGATACGAATGGGTACAAACGATTGCTCGATAGTACAGACGGGTACAAACGTTTTCTCGGTGGTACAAACGATATACTCGTCAGAACGAATGGACACAAACGATTCCTCGATAGTACAGACGGGTACAAACGTTTTCTCGGTGGTACAAACAATATACTCGTCGATACGAACGGGTACAATCGATTGCTCGATAGTACAGACGGGTACAAACGATTTCTCGGTGGTACAACCGATATACTCGTCGATACGAACGGGTACAAACGATTGCTCGATAGTACATACGGGTACAAACGTTTTCTCGTTGGTAAAAACGATATACTCGTCAGTACGAATGGGTAGAACCGATTGCCCGATAGTACAGACGGGTACAAACGTTTTCTCGGTGGTACAAACGATACACTCGTCAGAACGAATGGGTACAAACGATTCCTCGATAGTACAGACAGGTACAAACGTTTTCTCGGTGGTACAAACGATATACTCGTCGATACGAACGGGTACAATCGATTGCTCGATAGTACAGACGGGTACAAACGATTTCTCGGTGGTACAAACGATATACTCGTCGATACGAACGGGTACAAACGATTGTTCGATAGTACAGACGGGTACAAACGTTTTCTCGTTGGTACAAACGATATACTCTTCAGTACGAATGGGTACAAACGATTGCCCGATAGTTTAGACGGGGACAAACGTTTTCTCGCTGGTACATACGAAATACTCGTTGCTACGAATGGGTACAAACGATTGGTCGATAGTACAGACGGGTACAAACGTTTTCTCGGTGGTACAAACGATATACTCGTCAGGACGAATGGGTACAAACGATTCCTCGATAGTACAGATAGGTACAAACGTTTTCTCGATGGTACAAACGATATACTCGTCGATACGAACGGGTACAATCGATTGCTCGATAGTACAGACGGGTACAAACGTTTTCTCGCTGGTACAAACGATACACTCGTCAGTACGAATGGGTACAAACGATTGCTCGATAGTACAGACGGGTACAAACGTTTTCTCGCTGGTGCAAACGATACACTCGTCAGTACGAATGGGTACAAACGATTGCTCGATAGTACAGACGGGTACAAACGATTTCTCGGTGGTACAAACGATATACTCGTCGATACGAACGGGTACAAACGATTGCTCGATAGTACATACGGGTACAAACGTTTTCTCGTTGGTAAAAACGATATACTCGTCAGTACGAATGGGTACAACCGATTGCCCGATAGTACAGACGGGTACAAACGTTTTCTCGGTGGTACATACGAAATACTCGTCGATACGAATGGGTACAAACGATTGGTCGATAGTACAGACGGGTACAAACGATTTCTCGGTGGTACAAACGATATACTCGTCGATACGAATGGGTACAAACGATTGCTCGATAGTGCAGACGGGTACAAACGTTTTCTCGGTGGTACAAACGATATACTCGTCAGAACGAATGGGTACAAACGATTCCTCGATAGTACAGACGGGTACAAACGTTTTCTCGGTGGTACAAACGATATACTTGTCGATACGAACGGGTACAATCGATTGCTCGATAGTACAGACGGGTACAAACGTTTTCTCGCTGGTACAAACGATACACTCCTCAGTACGAATGGGTACAAACGATTGCTCGATAGTACAGACGGGTACAAACGATTTCTCGGTGGTACAAACGATATACTCGTCGATACGAACGGGTACAAACGATTGCTCGATAGTACATACGGGTACAAACGTTTTCTCGTTGGTAAAAACGATATACTCGTCAGTACGAATGGGTACAACCGATTGCCCTATAGTACAGACGGGTACAAACGTTTTCTCGGTGGTACATACGAAATACTCGTCGATACGAATGGGTACAAACGATTGGTCGATAGTACAGACGGGTTCAAACGATTTCTCGGTGGTACAAACGATATACTCGTCGATACGAATGGGTACAAACGATTGCTCGATAGTACAGATGGGTACAAACGTTTTCTCGGTGGTACAAACGATATACTCGTCAGAACGAATGGGTACAAGCGATTCCTCGATAGTACAGACGGGTACAAACGTTTTCTCGGTGGTACAAACGATATACTCGTCGATACGAACGGGTACAATCGATTGCTCGATAGTTCAGACGGGTACAAACGATTTCTCGGTGGTACAAACGATATACTCGTCGATACGAACGGGTACAAACGATTGCTCGATAGTACAGACGGGTACTAACGTTTTCTCGTTGGTACAAACGATATTCTCGTCAGAACGAATGGGTACAAACGATTCCTCGTTAGTACAGACGGGTACAAACGTTTTCTCGGTGGTACAAACGATATACTCGTTGATACGAATGGGTACAAACGATTGGTCGATAGTACAGACGGGTACAAACGATTTCTCGGTGGTACAAACGACATACTTGTCGATACGAACGGGTACAAACGATTGCTCGATAGTCCAGACGGGTACAAACGTTTCCTCGGTGGTACAAACGATGTACTCGTCGATACGAACGGGTACAAACGATTGCTCGATAGTACAGATGGGTACAAACGTTTTCTCGGTGGTACAAACGATTTACTCGTCAGGACGAATGGGTACAAACGATTCCTCGATAGTTCAGACAGGTACAAACGTTTTCTCGATGGTACAAACGATATACTCGTCGATACGAACGGGTACAATCGATTGCTCGATAGTACAGACGGGTACAAACGTTTTCTCGCTGGTACAAACGATACACTCGCCAGTACGAATGGGTACAAACGATTGCTCGATAGTACAGACGGGTACAAACGTTTTCTCGCTGGTACAAACGATACACTCGTCAGTACGAATGGGTACAAACGATTGCTCGATAGTACAGACGGGTACAAACGATTTCTCGGTGGTACAAACGATATACTCGTCGATACGAACGGGTATAAACGATTGCTCGATAGTACATACGGGTACAACCGTTTTCTCTTTGGTAAAAACGATATACTCGTCAGTACGAATGGGTACAACCGATTGCCCGATAGTACAGACGGGTACAAACGTTTTCTCGGCGGTACATACGAAATACTCGTCGATACGAATGGGTACAAACGATTGGTCGATAGTTCAGACGGGTACAAACGATTTCTCGGTGGTACAAACGATATACTCGTCCATACGAATGGGTACAAACGATTGCTCGATAGTACAGACGGGTACAAACGTTTTCTCGGTGGTACAAACGATATACTCGTCAGAACGAATGGGTACAATCGATTCCTCGATAGTACAGACGGGTACAAACGTTTTCTCGGTGGTACATACGATATACTCGTCGATACGAATGGGTACAATCGATTGCTCGATAGTTCAGACGGGTACAAACGATTTCTCGGTGGTACAAACGATATACTCGTCGATACGAACGGGTACAAACGATTGCTCGATAGTACAGACGGGTACAAACGTTTTCTCGTTGGTACAAACGATATACTTGTCAGATCGAATGGGTACAAACGATTCCTCGATAGTACAGACGGGTACAAACGTTTTCTCGGTGGTACAAACGATATACTCGTCGATACGAGCGGGTACAATCGATTGCTCGATAGTACAGACGGGTACAAACGATTTCTCGGTGGTACAAACGATATACTCGTCGATACGAACGGGTACAAACGATTGCTCGATAGTACAGACGGGTACAAACGTTTTCTCGTTGGTACAAACGATATACTTGTCAGATCGAATGGGTACAAACGATTCCTCGATAGTACAGACGGGTACAAACGTTTTCTCGGTGGTACAAACGATATACTCGTCGATACGAGCGGGTAAAATCGATTGCTCGATAGTACAGACGGGTACAAACGATTTCTCGGTGGTACAAACGATATACTCGTCGATACGAACGGGTACAAACGATTGCTCGATAGTACAGACGGGTACAAACGTTTTTTTGGTGGTACAAACAATATACTCGTCAGTACGAATGGGTATAAACGATTACACGGTGGTCGAAACGATGTACTCACCGATACGAATGAATAGAAACAATTTCTAGGTGGTCCAAACGATATACTTGTCGGTACAAACGGAAATTAAAAAAAAAAAAAATCGAAAATTTTTTTTTTCAGAAAAAATTTTGAAAAAAAAATTCAAATAAAAAAATTTTTACGGTACAAACGGGTCCAAACGATTCTCTTTTCAGTCACGTTTATTAAAATTGCTCAGCTCTAAATGGGTTGCGGTTCATTTTTTCATACCCTCGTACTTTTTTCCCCCTTAAGGTACAAACGAAATTTAAGACGGTACAAACGGGTACAAACCGAGTACAAACGAATGCAAAAAAAAAATTACTTTCTGTAAAGTCAGTTGCCAACTTCACATAGGTACGTATTTGCTTATCACGCTCGCTTGGATTTAGAAAGTTTGTTTGATTACGATTAGGATCATATATTTTTTATTGTATTGATAGAAACTGACAGGACTTGCGCCTTTCCCTGGCCCTTTTAGGGAGGTACAATCATTCCTACGTATCCAACTTTCGGATTTGAAATTTTTATATGATTTTGATGAAGACCTTATGCGATTGACCGTTTAGTTTCTTTCGCAATAAAAATGCAAAGTCGAGCACTTTGAGTTACCGAAGCACGTCGTCTTATGGAGACGGTCAACCGGGAGTGCAATGATCGTGGTTTTTTTGCTCACGTATCCAACTAAACCCGTTGAAAAACTGAAATTCGACAGAACGACGAAATAGCACCCACAGACTTAGCAACGTCGCGTCGCGAGTAACAGCTGATGCGTTTGGCGTACATAACCCAGCTTTGTTTTAAAATTAATTTGAATAGGAGCCGCCACAAAATATGCCAACAACAATTGATGGAGTTTTATCATTTATCGCGTATCAATAATATCTATAATTATATTCTGCCTATCGTGTTAATTCCGCTGAGGTAATTCAAGCCTATTTTAATAGGTTTCCGGCTGATTTTTTGTTGTCTTTTAAGGCCGTTTTTATGGTGGATATGTTAATATTCTTATTACGAAAAGTACTACCGAGTCGTTGACAATCTAATTTTTCAGTTTTTATCTGTTCACGTGCAATAAATTCATCATTTACCACAACATGTGGCACACTATAATCGATAATACGAATAATCAACATGAGTAAACATCAATCAGAGCAGCTGTGGGTAAAATCAATTTAGGCTCTTTTTTGACCCCGTGGAAGTGATCGTACCTCCTTAAAAGTATTTCAAATTCCTAATAAAAATCCGTGTAACGAAAATGAAGGTGGGACAGAGATAGAGCGATAGAAGCATGGCCAACTAGTGCTGCCTCTGTTTGACCCCCCCGGCCGCGCCGCGGGTATTACGATCGGTACGAACCTAGTGGCGACTAGTGAACTACCCCTTCCACTGGAGTTTCCAGACCTGTATATTTATACCGTGTCCGTGACTCGGCGGGTTCAGCGCATGCGCACACATACGGTTGTTTGCACGTTGCCAACCTAACATTCATAATGATAATACATGACATGGCCCAACATTAATTTTTCAAGAAAAACAGAAATTAAGTTCCCAAACATTCGTTCGTAGTGGGAGATGCGTTGAAAACAACGTGTTTGCAGGAAAAAGATATTTTTTTTCTTCGAAATATAAAAAAACGTCCTTTAACGTTTGAAAGTTACAGGTTCGAGTCCTTTTAAATGAACTTAGACTGGCTGATAGATCTTTCACTAAGAAAAATCGTTGACTTTCGACAAATAAACAAAAATCTACGAAAATAGTGGATTATCATTTTGGTGCTACCGACTAAGTTTGTTTTACCTCATCTTAAGGGAATTAGTATCGAGATATTCTGCTCCGGTTGCATATTAAAACCGTGTAGGGGACATACGTGCTATCACATGGCATATATAAATATGTATACATATACATATACATATACTTATACATATACGTATAGTGACGTACATGGTGCATCTGGGACGCGTTGTTTGCTAACGAAAACGCATTAGGTCGCGGGTGACCAAGTTGTTTGCGAGGGCAACGATTCAAATAGGTATACCCAAGGTACACACGCATATATCTATCGACACGTATAGGTTTATGCAGGTCCAAAGAGCCAATGTGTATCAACATACTGCGATCTATATATCTCCGAACGTAATTCTACTCGTCCAGGTGTACGTGTATGTACGTACAGGGCATTTCAAAATTCCTTTTTGCTTTCGATAAGTCACTATTTGTCACAACCAAACGCAGCTTGTCGCGATTATTATAATAATCAAATTAGCAAGCACGGGGGAAAATCGGTTTGTCGGATTGACATTACGTGAAATCATTTCGATTCATAAGGCAGTGAAATGTAGCAAAATTATTGCAAAAAAAATGTAATTGCGGGGTTAAGGGATGACATCACTCTAGCCGAAGAAAATCAGGCCTAACTATGACCATTTTTTTTTGGGAGTACGAAAAAAGGAATAGGATTTCTTTTGATATGGTTTTTTTCGAACACATATTGAAGTATAAAAAAACGTTTTATTATTATTTTCATACAAAATGGCGCCGGCGGAGCCCATATTCAAAAACGTGTTTTTTTACAAATACCTTCACGGGAGGACGGTTTTCTCGTTTAGTATAAAACCCAAACAAAATCCAAAATAATTATAACCAATATATTATTAGCTATGGGACTACATAGGGATTTTTTAGATCACGTTTCGAAAGAAATGGCGCATTTTGAAATAAATAAATCGATTCTTTGCCGAAAAAATAAGCAGTAAATTGTTTATAAAAAAAAAGTTTACATTTAATCAGAAAACTACGTAGTTCCTTAGAGGATGTAATTGTGAAGCTACTATCAAAATTTCAAATCGATCCATGCAAAGGTGTCGAGTGAACCGGCCTCTCAGTTCAAATAAAGTTTTGCCGTAACGCCTCGGAGCGGAAAATCGATAATTAAAACTTTAAAAAAATCGCAACAGGAACAACTGCATGTTGTTTTTATGAACCCAAGGTATTTTTTAGGGAAAAAAACGATTTTTTCAAAATCCTCAGCTGGTGTTATCCCTAAATTAATGTTAAACTTGACCCGTCGAGGGTCATAGGGAATCCGGGATTACGTTTTTTCACTGAGACGGAAATGAAATTGAAGAAGGAAAGTGGATTTAACAAACCGGTCTGCATAAGTCCGGGCCCCTAAAAAGTAGGTCGGTTTTGATATTTTTTTTCTGATTAGAATATTGGAATTACGAGGTTGGGATTTTACAGACAATCAATACGAGGACTTGTCAAGTATGAGTTTTTTTTGGTTGAAAAATATTTATGAACAATGCCGTTATTATTGTTTAAGTGGTTATATACAGTCAGGAGGCCCAAAAAGATCGATTTTTCAAGAATTTTTAACTGTATTATAACATTTTTTTATTTGTAAAAATAATTATTTTGAAAGCTGCTAAAGCTCATCTCCGGGAGTACCTCCAAAAAAGGTGTCTTGCTGTGCGCACGATACCTCTGGACTGGATAATTTAAAATGAAAAAAACCAAACCTTTTCGTTAATATAATGGATTATTTTGTAATTGATCGAAGCAATAAGCAAGATAATAATTTGTCCTTAAATATATGTACATTACGAAAAAAAAAACAATCGATTTTTCGAAAGTTTTAACTGTATATAACCCCTTAAAGAAAGTGCCGCCGTGGCTGCATGGCCAAATGGTGTAGGTGGTTCTGGCAAGTAAGGTAATCTGAATGAAAAGTAAAAAATGAACCTTTAGTATGACTATGAAGCTTTTGTATGGCGGGAGACTTAGTTGAAATTTTGAAAATTACGGAAATGGCAAGCTGTGGAACAAAAAGTTCGATTTTCGTTAAAAAAAAAACATATTTTGAAAAATCATCCAATTGTACGATAGAAAATGTTATAAAGTGTGTTCCGTCCGAATTTGACGTGAATCGGACGAATATACAGGATGTTAGGAAGGTCGATGCAAAGCTTTAAGGGGTGTTCACCTCGTTAGGAACATATCTAACCTAGGTTTCCTTAGTCCAAAGTCTAAGGATTTCGAGTTATCATGGTAAGTATGATTTTTGGAAAATTGTCCAAAATTGGGCACTAACTCGTTCATAATGTTCAAACAGACAATAATTGGTAACCAAACACCTATTTGGATCTTAGCTTAATGTGTATTCAATTGACGAACACCAATACAATCATCTGTATCCACACAACTAACTAAATGGGAGGTGTTGAATAACTAAAAACTTGTCAAAAAAAAACATACCTCATATGTTAATACTATTAAAAAAAATAGCATTAACATAATATGTAAACGAGTTAGTACCTACTTTGGGGAAATTTTCCAAAAATCATGTTTACCACGATAAGGAATCGTTGATAAATTAATAAAAATAAGTCACGATTAATTAACATACCCAACGGTATACTGGATTAAAAAAATTTCGCTCAAATTTAGTGGATTCAGGCCTTGTTATTTTTTCTCTGAAAACTCGCGGCTATGAAAATTCTTCCGCTAGACACATTTTTCAAAGTTTTATCGTAAATATTTTCTTCAAACATTCGGTGAGCTCCTGTTTACATTGTCGGCATCTAGAGTGATTTAGTGTATAAAATATTACATAAAAATGTGGCCAGCGTGTCATCTCCATAGAGCGCCGTATAAATGAGACGATTTTTAGTCGTAATTTTTCGTAAAAAATTCGCTAACTTGGCTTGAAGTTTTACCAGTATACTGGGGATGTATTTTTACTTGATTATAGACGAAAATCAGTTGACTTTTAAATATTTAGATTCGTGAAAGAAATACCTTAAGGGGTAATAACATCTTGTGGGAGCCAAGTCGAAGGTAATTTATTCCAATTTATTTAAAAAATACGAAGCGATATTTTTAAATTCGGGTTGCAATACACATTCATACAAGTCTCGAAGTATAAGAAATTATTTTTCTCAATCGTATAAAAACAAAATGGCGGTGCAGTGACTGATGAAAGGAAGTTCCTTTTTTTTAAATGACCTCCATGGGCAGAAATCTGTAGACCACAATTTTCAATCTAGAATGCACACGAAAAAGATTTTGACAAAATATGTAAAAACCTAGTAAAGTACGTATGATTATTGAGAAACATTAGTTTTTATAAAAATGGCCTCAATATTTAAAATTTATTTTTTTCAAATTGATTTTCGAATGATATTTTAATTGATTGCAAAAATCCTACATACTTCACTAGAAAATATTATTACGAAGTTACAGTTTGAATTTGGATGAGGCTGAAGTTTGCATCGTTGTAACGCAACAAAAATTAATGTTTTTGAATTCTGCTAATTTTTTTTGATAAATTAGGCCTACAAAAATCTTTTAACCATTTTAAAGATATTTGTTTAGTGATTAACAATATAAATCTATGAAAAAAAGATCTTCTGTATTAATAAAAATATGGAAAATAAAATGTGAAAAAGAACGTTTGTTGCGTTCCAACGATGTAAACTTCAACACCATGAATTTGGAGTCGATCTGTTAAAAATTGAATGCGCCAATTTCGCGCCCATCACGAAAAACCCATGGATTTACCGGCAAGTCAGCACCAATCTCGGTCACCAATCTCACTCGATAAATCGGATTTTCGGACCCAAGTAAAACATTTTGGCAATATTTTCGGAAAGTTGAGGGAACTTTTGAGCCAATGAAAAAAAAAAACTAAACAATAAAAAATTCCCAAGATGATTACACAAGGACGTTTTCCGAAAGATTGTAATCTCGCGAGTCAGCGTCGAATTTGAAACGAGATTCCCCAGGTGAACGTACGTTTCACCGTTGCCTCGTGTATGCATAATGCATTATTGCGCGCCAACGAGTAACGCGTGCCCTCTGCAGTTACGATCTTCGCATGTACCTCGTACGGCATTAAACCGGAGCGATCGGTACTCGAAAAGCAATTGGCTAACAGTGAGGAACACAAACGCAGACGGTCCCGAATCGGTTACGCCCCGTAAGTGTATATTTGTTGTGCAAACTAGTCCACATATCGTATTGGGAGCCCATTTAGATCCGTCATTTCGGTTCGACTCTATTCCCGAGAGAAGCGGACCGAATTGATTCGTCAGCGAGCAGCTGCGCGCGCATGCGCCGGCAAGCGGAAGCTGCGGTCGCTCGACGCGTACAGAGGGCGCCACCGTGGCGCCCTACGCATGGCGCGAAATACGAAGCAGTCCATTTCTCCTCGGCGTTTATTCTTGTTTCCTTCAAGCGGATGTGAGTCTCGTTGGACAGGCTCCGCGCAAACTTTTCGAGCCATTCAGCCCGAGTTTTATTCTGGCTCTGGGATGAAAGGTAGAGAAAATACGAGAGAAGAAAAATCATTCACAGTCTACATCTCTTTCTCTTTGTCTCTCGGTCCCTCGGATGTTGAGTACCAAAACTTGCCACCGCGATCGCCCACGCTCACATGCCCTGTTTTTTTTGCCCTTCGGTCGGTGCGCGAAACGATGGCTCTTAATCAAACGGTCGGGGGCTCGTGGCATACGTGACGGTGAGAAAAGCAAAGAACGTCAAAAGTTTTCCTGCACCGCGCGGCATCTGTTCCGGATGTCGCCGGCTACGGGGGCTACATCGTTCGTGTGTATTATTAATTGGCCCTCGGTCAACTAGCCCGTATATTTCCGTGACGCGCCGCGGCTGGACATCGAGAGCGCAAAGCCCGGCTAAGCGCTCTATACGTATAGACACGTAGTCAGGCACCGCCGCCAAGCCAAAAGCCAAGTTAGCTCGCGAAAGGCTCCGGCTCGTTAAGCGATCACGAAAGCCTCCTGCGTTTACGCCATGATCCGTCACGAAATCCTAAAAAATATGAACACCCCGAAGTTCACTTATGCGGAGAACGGTAGAGAAATCTTTTCGTTCCGACCTAATTAAGGGGGGGGGAGGGTACCTTTAAGTGAGAAAAAAATTGTTGATGTTCGTGATTTTTTTAATAGAAAGTATAATTTGATCGCTATTTTTGAAAGTTAGGGTACGGTATGTTACTGCATTCCACTGCTACATGGTATTTTCTTTATGAAGGCCTCAGGCCACAGTAACTGGTATAAAATCATGTGCGAATTTAACCATTTTTTCGTACCCGATGGGTCAAGCTGTTATATATATATATCAAGCCGTTAGAAAAAATATACTTTTTTTTTCGATGTACAAAGTGGCCGGCTACTAATATTTTCTTTTGTTATCTTTTTTTTGGGCGCTTCGCGGCGTGACATTTAGCACCCATAATTTTTTACCTAGAAGAAGAAACAAAAATTCTCGTCAATCTATATTAGAATACCTAGAGCAGTACGTACGGAATTTAAAAAATATTGGTTCATCCGAAAGTTGTAGGTATTTGAACTTAAGAAATGAATTTTCAGGGAAACGTTTCGTTATGACTGCTCATAAACTATTCGTAAAATGAAAAGTTTTCGATTAATCAGAAATTCCGTACGTACTTCTCTGCGAAATGTAATGAGGAGCATATCTTTTGAATTTGAAGTAAATCGAGTGAAAATTGTTGAAGTTATTTGCCACGCCAATTAGAAAAAAGCTGTTTCGAGAAGTTTCGAGTAGTCAGCCATTTCATAAATCGAAAAAAAAAGATATATTTTCTAACATACTAAATAGATGATATTCGTACTAAATAGATGGGTAATTAATTTTATGAGTGAGTCACTTTTTCATACGAAAAAAATTGTTAAATTCGCACATAATGTTATACCCGTTACTGTAGCCTAAGGCCTTAAGGTTTAAAAATGGCGGAGGTATAGCACGGTCTTTAAAACGAGTTGCGGCGGATGTTGTCGGACGGCGTGACACGTAGCGTCGACGGTATCAATCTGAAAAAAAAGTCAACGAAGATTTTTTTTTTCATTGACACACATACGCAGAATATGAACCAAGAAAAAGTGAGAAACGTTAAAAATCGATGAAATGGTACGCTTTGAAACAAAAATATTGAATTTTTCAAAAAAAGAATCAGCTACACTATGTTAAGAAATACTTTTTTCTGAGATTGTCAAAACCATTTAGGTTCATGTTTTAGACAACAAGGTTGGAAAGATCTATACCGAATTTCATCAGAATCGGTCGATGAGTTTTTTAGCTATGCGTCACGCCAGTGTAAAAAATGCAGTTTAGAAGACCGCGTCATACCTCCGTCATTTTTAAAGATCAATAAAATAAAAAAATACCATGTAAGAGCCAAAAGTATTAACAAAATATACCCCAACTCTCAAAAATAGTGAAGAAATCTTTCGCTTAAAAAAAATGAAGAAAACCAGCAAATTTTTTTCTCGTCTAAACATTTCCGCGTTTCGGTCAATATTTCTCTCCAGGGTGTTAGGATCCTCCCGATGCTTTCTCGAAAGGAGAGGAATGAATTTAGAAATTCTTCGGCTAGACCGAAGGAAACGGGAAAAGAACAGGGAGGGAGAGAGAGAGAGAGACCAAGATAGACCTTGAGGGATGTCTCATATTCGCGCATTTCCCTAAAGGATCAGGATAATCCCGTGAAAAAGAACGCCAGAGTTAAGTCCGTTTCGCAGTTTCGAGAGTCATATCGATGGCGAAGTTGTGCGAGGCGAGAAAAAGCGGAAAAGGTTGTGATGGTTGCGTGCCATGGCAAAGGAATACGCGAGGGTGGGATAGGTTCTAAAAAGTTATAGGGTCGTGCCCGACGTACAAACTTTCCTCTTAAGGTACACGGGACCTTATATACTTCGAGTAATCTGTATATTGTGCAGAGGTCCTGTACACTGCACCTACGTGTGACTGTGTATGCGGGCTTGGGTGCGTATACATGCATGCTTAAGTGGAGGAAGAAGTGAAGGACTTTGATATTCACAAGAATCTCGAATAAGCTGACGGTTGGTAGAAATCCTCCCGTTGCTATCCGACGCAAAGTCTCATACAAAATTATAAGCATCAAGCAAGTTTACAGTCTTTCCTTTAACCCACGTACCATAGGAAATAGTGCATCGAATTTTCAACAGTCATAGCCGTTACGTACATATTCGGCGCAGGATATTCTGTACCCGTCATACCCATGCAATATTGCCCATCAGCTCATTTGGCTGTTTTGGGGACGCTAGTTAATAGTTTTTGCCAACAAATTGTTGGTTTTCAAGATAGGATGGTCCTTAAAATGAACTTAATGTGAACATTCTTATGTTTATCTTCGAGTAACTTTCAGCGCGGAGGGTTACATAATGTTAAGTATGGAGGTAATATGAGGGTGGTCCTCGAAGTCGAGAATAATTCGAAAAAAAATCATGAGTTATATAGTATATATATATATATATTTTTTTTTTTTTCATATAGTTTCTTTAACATTTAAGGTTAAAAAGAAGACTTTTCTAGATGAAACATAGAAAACTATATGAAAAATGATGTTATGCAGCATTATCCATTTATAATAGGACACCTTTATATATATATATATATATATATATATATATATATACAGGTGTCATTAAATTAAGAAAAAATTTTCACAAATTCTGACTTAAAAAAAAAATTATTCCGAACCAATTTGGGGCGTAAGACCATTAAAATTCGATTTTGCCCTGACAGACACAGAATAAAGATGTGATTGATTTAACCCAAAAATGCGTGTATCGAATTCCAAAAAATCCGACAAAAAAGTAACATTACTGTCAACATTTTCTGAGAATTTACGATTTTGAAGCTGATAATTAGGGCAACGGTAAAAAAAAGATTAAAAATCACGAAAAATCAATGCATTTCTTATGGGAAAAAGTAAGGCTTCCTAGCGGTGGGTAAATATGGAGGGAATGTTTTTTTTAATTCTGACATTTTTTAAAAATGATTTCGAACCAATTTGGGGGGTAAGACCATTAAAATTCGATTTTGCCCTTCTTAAGGACAGGTCTAATAAATATATATATACTGGGTGTCCCGTATTAATCTTACACAAAGGGGGACGGTAAAAAAACAAATCTTTTTTCATCCTAAATTCAAAATGGCGCCCGTTAGATGGCCGACATGTTTAAAAAAATGGAAACATGACTTTTTTTTCACCAAAAACCTTATTAAACCAAAACTAACAGCGTTTGTAGATATTTCTTTAAAATAAGGTTCATAATTTTTCGGTTAGAACACGATTTTTTACGATTTTGGCGCTATCTAGAATGTACCGCGAGGGAACAAAATCTTTAACATCCTTAGTGTAAGTGTGCGTGTGTGCGGGTGTGAGTTTGTTTGTTCCCAAATAAACCCAAACAAACCCGTACACGCACTACGGATGCTAAATACTTTACCCCCCCCCCACGTATATTCTCGGTAGCGCTAAAATAGTAATAAATGGTGTTCTAACCTAAAAATGTTGAGCTTTATCAACAAAAATGTCCTACAAAAGTTAGCTTTGGGGTGACAATTATTTTGGTGAAAAAGTCATGTCTCCATTTCCAAAAATCATGTCGGCGATCTTAAATGATTGAATCAAAAAAAAAAAATTCTCGAACATCCCCTAAAAGTTGCCTTTGTACCCTAAAAGTTTCACTACACTCAATACTTCATCGAAGCAGTATTCTCCGAGATAAATGAGGTTTAAGATTTGAATGGGATACCCAGTGTATATCCACGTGAGTAGGTGTATGTAAGTGAATATATGGATTGGTGGCACACGGAGAGAGAGAGAGAGAGAGAGAGAGAGACTGCCGCCAGGCAAAATATCCCCGTCTCTCGTATGCGTAACTCGAAGGTACGTAAATTGCCGATCCGTCGTGTGTTAAGCGAAGCAATGACGCCCATAATCCGCATCGAAGTAGGCAAATACTGGAATAATGACAAATCGTTTGAAGCTAAGACGCAACGCAACGGGGTGGCAGAAATGCTGCTGCCTCGCGTTATCGTTTGATCCAAAGTTTAATGAGGGTATCGGTGGTAAGTTAAGCGCCGAAGGTGTTATACGTACGCCCAAGAGACGTGGCTTTCTCGGTGGGTTTCTATCCACGTAGCGTCTTGTGATTGGCTTGCTCGTTGATTGTTCAGCGATATTGGCATATCGAATAGGGTGTGGGAACCTATGAGCCGCGAACACCAGCTGATGGTGAACCAACGGAGTGTGAATCGAGAGGGTTGGCGGATGCGCGCGGTGGCGAACACGCAAACGATTCAAGGTCGCGTGGTATGTGAAAACCGCTGACGTGTAATCTCGTGGTGTGTCCTAAAACGCAGCCTTGCCGTGACACGCGACTATGGCCCCCAAAACGAATGGTACGAAACCCGTTGCCGCTACAACCGCGGCTTTTCGACCAACTCTCCTCCGCCCATGAAGTCCTGGTCGAACGCGCGGATATTCAACCATCAACCGCTTCAGCTGGAGAGCTTTGATACTGTTGTCCGAACGCGGTGTCCTCTCGATTTCCCTTCGTTTCCTCTTGACGAGCGAGCTTTTTGGTGAACCCCAAACTCGACGTTTGTAGGACTTTTAGTTCCAGCTAGGATCCCGCGAATTCTGCTTTTTTGGGGAAACCAGTACATTCGTTCAGCTGCGTAACGTTTGTGATTTTGGGATCGTGGTTCGAGGCTTGCTGCGGTGCTTCGTTAAGAGTGGAAAAAGAGAATTGGGCCAACCACTTGTCAGTGGATACGAATGAGCCAGTGCAGCAGTTCGATTACTGCACGGTGACCTATCCGTTTGTGCAGGTTACTTCTTTCGGATACTTGGCTCGATCGACTGAAATGAGGTCGGTCCGAGGCAGTTCCGCGACCTGCTTTCGCGCCACATCAGTACGTTATCGCCTGCTGGAGAAAACGTTAGCCTTTGTTCTCCAGCTTGTCCTGCATGACCAGTCTTCGCTGGATTCCTAGCGAAGACTGGCTCCACAGGCTGAAAAGTGGCTTGCCAATGTCCATCAGTAATGTCTAACAGTCCATCAGTAATGTCCAATGGTCATCAGTAACTATGGTCCATTCAGAGAGCTGGCACGTTGGACGGTCGATACCCCATACTACCGATACCCACTGGAGCTAACTCCGATCCACCAAGTGATCCATGGAAAGGCAGCCTCCGAGTCCTCCCAACCCCTTTGCAGTCTAGCTGACCACCCAGCTTTATTCTCCGTCTGCATTGACTTTCCCAAGACCCAAGTGCCCGTGGACTCTTCCAGCGCATAGTCGCAGCGGGACGCAAGAAAAACACCCTTCGCAATTGCCCTCGTCTGCGGAGGGTGCGAAGGGTGCATGTGCAAGATGACACATTGTTCGTGGTCGATGAACTTTGCGGATGAGCCGCGCGAAGGAGGCTCGGATAATGGAGGCTGGAGGAAGAAAACGGTGCTCGTGTACTCGGGCGAGGGTGAAGGGATGCAAAAAGCCACGATAACGCACCGCGTTACACCTTACCGATTCGCTGGAACAAAAATTGCGTTTCAGGGGCGCCGTTACACACGGTGCAACACGAGTGTACCTCGAGAAACGCTGTCTGCGGCCCCAGAGCGCACACCGGTCCATAGCCAACCAGCCCCCGGTGGGAGGCTGCGGGGGTGCTAGCGGGGCTCGGAGGGTGAAAAGTGCGAGGGGGGTGGAGGGCAAGACGGCGAGCCGAGTCGGCGCTCTATCTCGCTCGTGCGCCGTGCAACGAGACGGAGAGAGAGGGCGCGAAGGGC
Organism: Ophion costatus; assembly: GCA_951751655.1. Classification (NCBI taxonomy): domain Eukaryota; kingdom Metazoa; phylum Arthropoda; class Insecta; order Hymenoptera; family Ichneumonidae; genus Ophion; species Ophion costatus. The sequence goes on from OX632367.1 coordinate 15,300,470, forward strand.
GGATGGACCAGGGGTAGAATGGCAAGGGATGGAAGGGAGCTTGCGGGACGCAATTCTCGTATACGGAGTAGATGCCGATAGGGGATGGATGCTGAGACCCTACACTCTCACTGCTACCATCAACGATCTCACCCTACAACCCCAGCCCCCCCTCGCCCCACCCCACCCCTTCTCTCTCTCTCTCACCCTCTCCCTCTTCGTTTCACGCCAGCGAGTAGCGAAAACTAGTTTGTGTCAGACCACGGAGCGCTGAAGATGCTGCTCCCGGTTCGCGTTGCGGCTGGTGCGACGTCTTCGTTTTATTTCAATTCAAACGCAACAACGTCGGATAACACGCTGCTTTCGACCTCGACGGGTTCGTTCCTCGTGTGCTTTCGTTCGTCCGCTGGTGTTGTTCTCCGTACGTTCTTGGCTCTATTCGCCCTCGTGAAAATGTCCATCCCTATGACGGGCTCGACGATCGCTGCTAAACGTGCGCGTGATACGAGAGAAGCTCGCGATACGTCATCGAGCTTCTCAAAGTCCTCCTACGAAACGTCACATTGCCGAGAGTCCCGCAAGCCCGGGATCGTCCTTTTACTCGCTGTCGGTGTTCTCCTCGTCAACTGTAACTGCGCGTTCGCCGCCTCCGAGAAAATCTGGATAGGTGAGTGACGGCACTTTCAACCTTTTCCTTTTGCCCTTGCGACGAAGCTTTTTTCGCCCCCCCCCCTCGCTGCTCGGAAGCGGGGCAAGTGCGGTGGCCAGATTCTGGATCGGTTTACAACACGGGGGATGAAGAGGAGGGTGAACATTTTCGCGAAGCTCAAGGCTTGTTAATTCTCTCGTCTCGTGCACACCCCATTTTTTTTTCTCGCGGAAATACTCAACGTCGACGGCACAGGGGGTTGATGAACGATCGGGAAAAATGGAAGGGACGAGGGAAGGAGAGCGGGGGAGAGATTGATGAATACGATTTACACACAGGCGCGAAGGCTACACCAATCGGAAAGGCTCGACATCGTTCTTGACGCAAACGTCACTTGGGGAAAACGCTCGGACAGAAAATTTCATGTCGCGACGACGACGCTCTCGACGCTCGTTTTTCAACGGCTCGAACGAACGAAACACGTTTCAGTGATCAGTCCACAATTCTACGACTCGCGAAAGGAATATTGAGAGGGTGAAAAAAAAATATTCGCACGTATAGGCGGGGAAAAAAACACTGTCGGATAGTGGAATATATTTGATGTTTATTTTGTTATTCGATGGCGTATTTAAACAAAATGAAGAGCTTTCCAGGCTGTATTATATATTTTTTTATTTTTCGGATTTTTTAAGCATATTTTTATAACCTTTGGTAACTTTTGAAATATTTTTAATGAAATCCGGCTCTAAACATCTCAAAATTAATCAAAAACTGCCTTTTTGGGCGAAATAGCAGTTTTCAGGCACAAGAATAAATAAAAATTTAATTTGACGTTGTTTGGACAAGCCCAGTTTTGTTTCAGCTCCTTAAATACGACCCCTTAATGTGATGTAATGAAAAAAGAATGTTATTAATCTCCGGGTGTTATTTGCGAGCCTTTTTTTTCACCTCCCTCTGCCTCGGACCGAGAATAAAAAGAAAGTCCACCGCGGCTGCCTACTCGCGGACCTTTTCCACTGGATCTCGGAATATTTCTCTGCGGTTGCCCCCCTCGTGAAGTCGATTCGGCGCGACAAAAAAGTCGATTCAACGGTCACACGGGACGAACAACGACGAATTTATATCACGAATGGCAAAAGGAGGGAAAAAAAAGAATGGATGATTGATCCGCGCGCTCGTTGTTTCCGGCCAGTTGGATCGAACGTACAAGGCAAGTCGAAGTGGCACGAACGACGTGTCGTCGAGTAGTTGATCTCCCAGGGCTTGGAAAAACAATAATACGCGGGCCAGCTTTGTTAGGAGCGCTTGCATAGCGGAAAAAAAATGAAATCACAATGGCCAATTTTATTTTTGTAACGCAATCTCAGTGGGGGCCGGGGGGAGGGGGCACGCGCTCTCGGCTTGGAAAAAAAAGCAGAAAACGGAAGAGCGGATTTTTCACCACCGGGCGTTACGGGAAGATTGAGAAACTTTTTTATCGGAGACCAAGTCGCCGATATCGCCACACGGTCGTGGGTTTTAAGGGGTTCGGAAAAGCAAATCGCGTGAGAGAGAGAGAGTCATAAAAAGGAAAAAAACAGAAACGTGACAAAATGTTGAATCCCGTGAATGTTGGCGGTGTGTCTCGTACGAAGCTTCCCAACATTATAGAAAGCTGTTTTTCTCCCCGCCCCTTTCCCTTTTCTTATATCCTCTCGAGGACCTCGAGGAATTTTTCCCCTTCTATTTTTTTTCCATTTTACGACCTCTCGTGGCTCTTCGTCACCCACTTTCGCGCTCTTCTCCCTCGTCTCTCGTTTTTCCGTTTCGTCTTTTTGCCTCCACTCTCACCGCGGAAGAAGAAGGGAGGATCGATGGTTATTTTTTCCTCTCTTTTTTTCCCACGCGATCGCTATGCGTGATAAAGTTCCGGAAGGGCGACGATACGCGCGAGACAGACGAACGTCTCTGGAGGAAATCTTGCTGCCGTGTGCGATAATGCACTCGTCTTTTATTTGCTAAAGCCGCGAACTTGACTTCTTCGGCAAACGTTGGATCTCGCGGTTTTTCTCGCACGAGTGACCTTGGATCGTTGCCACGATCGCGACGATTCCCTCGCCGACTACAAAAGCGACTATTGAACGTGATAACGTTCATCGATCTCGACAAATTTTATTCGCTTTGGGGCCGTTCACATATAATGTAATCGAATTTCGCTGATTTTTGCCCCCCCCCCCCCCCCCCAGAAATCATCATATTCTTCCTATCGTTATGATCCGATTATCGTTACCGTCATGCAACTACCGGACCCCCCGTCCCTATTTTAAAATTACGTCATTTATGGACGGCACCTTTTGTCATTACGATGCGACCGATGATTATTATTGCTCAATTGTTTTGAGTGTCCCATTTTAATCTTACACCTGATTAACATCGAAAAATACCGCTCCGATCAAGTATAGAGTACGATAAAACTGTTAAAGTTCAACTGGGGACGGTAAAAAATCTTTTTGGGTCAAAAATTCAAAATGGCGACGTTAAGATGGCTAAAGTGTTTTTTTTGTGGGATCGTGAATTTTTTTGCATGAAAACATTTATCAGGCCATAACTAACAACTTTTGTAGGAAAAGCTTTTTGCTTACGTTCATAATTTTTAGGTTAGAATGTCATTTTTTTCTGGTAGAACATTATTTTGACCAAACAATTATGAACGTTGTTAAAACTTTTCTACAAGCTTGTTCGTTTTGACCTGATAAGCGTTTTGGTGAACATTTTTACGAAACATGTCGGCCATCTTAACGTCGCCATTTTCAATTGTTAACCGAAAAAGATTGTTTTTCTGAACGTCCCCCTTTAGACCCTAAAAGTTTTATTATAATCAACACTTGATCGGAACAGTATTTTTCGAGATAAATTAGGTGTAAGATTAAAATGGGACCCCCGTTATCATAGTAGTGTATAAATGTATAGTTTTTGATACCAATATTTCGTTGCGTGGCCTTCTTGGATTCCACGATCAGATTCCTCTTAATTATACCCTGTACATGGAGACACACTTCATAATTCTGATACACGCGGAGACAGCAATTTTGATTAGGTGGTTCCGGCCACTAGGGTGATCGGAGATGAAAAATAAAAAATCCACTTTCAGTATAATAATAAAAATTTCGTGCAACCGGATATTTTTGGAAACTTCCGAAATTTCTCAACTACCAGCAGTATAAAAAAAGTTCGATTTTCGACGGAAAATAATTGCTTTAATAATTTGTTATCAACAAATGGATAGATGCATTTGAAAAATCATTCATTCATACAATAGTAAACTTTATAAGCCTTCCCTCAGAATTCGAAGTGAATCGGTCGAATAGATTTTGAGATATCATTTATACCGTTTCGTAAAACATAGTTTCCATAAAAAACGATAAATCGTATCGACGCGGTTCGCTGTAGCGTAGTGGGTGAGTTGACTCTTTCACAAAAGTGGCAACTCGGTTGATTTTCGAAATCTCAAGGTTACGCACAAGTAGGGCCTTAGCTTATGCACTTAATATAGCCTATGCACCCATAGAGGGGTGAAACGACTACCTCAGAAGAGGGTAGTTTTGCTCTTCTATAACGGTAGGAACAGGTGATTACGATTACATTTATGACAACTACTATTACTATTACCTACTATTGCTGTTTCCTCCTATGACTATTACTATTACCTACTATTGCTGTATCCTCCTATGACTATTACTATTACCGAGTATGGCTACTACTATTACTGTTACTACTACATACTATGGCTATTACAATTACCTACTATTACTATTGAATAGTTACCATTACTATCATTGAATATTAAATATTAGATATCAAAATTCATATAACTATTGCTATTAAATAGTTGCTATTTTTATTATTATTAAATATCAAATTCAACATAACTATTACTATTAAATAGTTACTGTTAATATTACTGTTGATTGTCAAATTTAGCATAAATATTACTATTAAATAGTCACTGTTACTATTACTATTAAATATCAAATTTAGCGGAACTATTACCATTAAATAATTACTGTTACCATTACTATTAAATATCAAATGTAACATAACTATTACCATTAAATGTTTACCATTTCTATTACCATTACACCGCTTAATGGGGTAATCTCGCCCCTCTTTATCGCTCGGAGTTAGTGATTACGAATACTTCTATTACCATTACTATCAGTATCATTATTACTTACTATTTTACATTGAATTACTATTGCCATTAAACGGTTACTTTCACTCATGGCCATCACTATTTACCATTACCATTATTTAATATTAAATATTTCTATTGCTGTAACTACTACACAGTTACTATTACTATTATATCCTATACATTACTATTACCTACTATTACATAACTATTGCCAATAAATATTTACCATTTCTATTACCATTACACCGCTTAATGGGGTAATTTCGCCTCTCTTTATCGGTAGGAAGTAGTGCTTACGAATACTTCTATTGCTCTTATTATATTATCATATACTATTATAATTACTATTATGATGCTTCTATTACTACCAGTATCACTATTGTTAACTATTTTACATTGAATCACTATTACCATTAATGGTTACTATCACGCATGAACATCACTATTTACTATTACCATTACTGAATATTAAATACTTCTATTGCTATAGTTACTATTTGTTATATATATATTACCTACTACAAATAGTAACTATTATAATAGTTACTATTTGTTATATATATATTACCATTGCATAGTTACTATTACTGTTACTATTACGTACTATTACATCCGTAACAGTTTCAAAATCTCCACAACACGAATAACTTTTACCAAACTCGAGAACGGACACAAGTGACATTCGTCATAATCTCGAAGCCGTGTCTACGATGCGCTTCTTACCGCGCGAACACCCGGTAATTGTTTCTCTCATTACTATGGCATAGTTTCATAGTAACTATGCACATCGCCGCTGTCGCATACGCGCATAATCGCGCGCTCGTAGGCGGACATTAACGCTTGGGTAAAATCGCGGCTAGGTCGGCAGCGAGGGGATGAAAGGAGTGAGAAAGGGGGCGGGGGTTGGGAGCCGGTGTTGGCACGGATGAGACCTCGGAGTATTTGCGGCTCCGGTGAGCGAAGGGTGTCACCGTACGTGTACGCGTGTGCGCGCGAGTACGAAGGCTTCGTCGACCAGGCAGGACAACTACGCGCTACCGAACAATGAGACTCGTGTGCTTCGTGAAGCTGACCCGGCCACGTGTGTCGGTAAACGCACACATGCGGCTGGAATCGAGAGTGACGACTTGACGAGTCCGCAGGTTGTCATCCGCTCAACGTCACTTGCTTCACCTCAACCTACACGCGAGGCGTAACTTCCGGGGGATTCAACCCCGCATTGCATCCCCTGCATTCTGGAATGTCTACGTGCGGATGAAATCGTTCCCCAACATGCATTTTTTCCCCCCCCAGGAGCACGAACATTCCTTCGTGGCAAAAATGGCGGCTCTTTCTGTTATCTTATGTCGGTGAAAAAAAAACACAATGTTTCGCGGAATTGGAGCTCGTCCTTTTGGTCTTTCGTGCAATTTTGCGGGAAGCACGGAATGAGATAAGGGCGGAGGGAGAAATCTTTAGAAGGGTGGAGATTGGACTGGAAATTAGATGTCTCCGAAAACGTTGCAGAGGGCGCAGCGTTCGGAAAACATAAGGGCTTTTTTTGAAAACGCTCGTTCGATGAAAGTTGATGTTCACTTGAAATAATTCGTCTTTTTGGGAACCCAAGGTTTGCTCCAACGCCACTGGCTCTGTTGTGAAAAAAGAAGTAGAAGGAAAGAACCAGTGATAGGGGTTGCCGTTCGAACCTTCGTCGACCTTGGAACCAGTTTGACACTTTGACGTGAAAAAAAGAAGATGACAAGCAACATCACTTGAGGGGGGAGGTTTGGGCGAAGAAGAACTTGCTGATTTTTATGATTTTTTCTAAAGGAATGATTGCTTCATTTCTTCACCGTTTTAAAAACTTGGGATATGTTTTATTACTATTTTAGGCTGTTATATGGTAACTCATTTTTTTGTTAAGCATCAAAGATGGCGGAGGTATGGGACGGTATTCCAAACGAGTTTCGGTGGATGTTGTCAGATGACCTGACACGTAGCGTCAGCGGGAATGAGCTGAAAACAAAACAGACTTTTCTCTCATTAACACTCATACGCAAAATATGAACCATGAAAAAACTTTTTTTTCAATTTCCAAAAATATTTATGCTCATGTTTTAGATAATGCGGTTGAAATGATTTATATCAAATTTTATAGTCATCGATCGATTGGTTTTCTAGCTATGCCAGTTTGAAAAATACAGTTTAGAAGACCGTGCCACACTTCCGCCATTTTTAAAGGTTAATAAAAAATACCATATAACAGGCAAAAGTAGTGATAAAGAATATCCTAAGTCTCATAAAAAAGGAAAGAAATCTTTCCATTTGAAAAAAAATCATTAAAATCTCAAATCCCTCAATTGTCCACCTTCGATTTTCTTGAAACTCACATACGTGATAAAGCGTTGACAATTATCAGGCACGTATTTTTTGTCAACGGAAAAACAGGTTTGAGGGCGAAAACCAGCCCTCAATAAAATATGTGTCACCCCTTAATTTTTTTTCAATGACTTCTATACCAGATTTTCCATCGCTTAGTCAGCAGAATTTTGGTTCTTGTTTCATCCAGATCGGTGGACTGCTTCTGGGTGAAACTGCAAAATCACCCCTCGACACGTCTTTCTTCGAGGGGTGGTATCCTCCCTTAAAACCTTTTTTCTGCCGATAAAAAAATACGTCCCCAATAGTTTTCAATGCTTCATCCCATATATGAGCTTCAACAAAATCGAAGGGGGACCTTCAAGTGATGTCATTTGTGAGACGAAGTGGAGATCTCGGTCAATGGTCCAAATTTAGTCCGTCACGTTTTTCCACGTTTACGATGAATACTTATAGGAATTTTCGTGCCCCTAGTTTTCAGTGTCTTGTCCGGTAGCTGCGTGTACATGTGTGCAAGCGGAAAAGATTAAGGTTCTTCTTTTCGTGCTGTTCAACATTGTGCAAAATGAGCGGATATGGAAAGAGGAGGGCGCACGGGGGTGGCGTAGACAAGGAAAGACAAAAGTGGCAGGCGAGGCTGAGAGTGAAAGTATAACAAGGGAAAAGAATTGAGAAAGAGAGTAAAGAGAACGAGGTTGACAACAAGCAACGACGAGTGTCTATAGCAATAATAGCATATCTCTCTCCCTTCCTCTCTCTCTCTCTCTCTCTCTCTCTCTCTCTCTCTCTCTCTCTCTCTCTCTCTCTCTCTCTCTCTCTCTCTCTCTCTCTCTCTTTCTCTCTCTCTCTCTCCCTCCCTCCCTCTCTCTTTGCACCCTCGGGAGTTGGGTTATTCGAAAGCTCTCGCGTCTGCGATGAGGCTTGGTCTCCTCTAATTTCGTCCCTCCGTTCCCTCCCCCGCCACGCTCTTATTATTTCTCCCCTTTTCCTCTCCACCCTCTCGCGCTCTTTCACCAAAGCACACGAGCGAAGATCGTACCGTCAGGCTGCCAAGAGGATTTTTCCCCCTCCTCCTTCTTCTCGTCTTTCGCAGCTGTTCCGTCAACTTACCGTCAAGTTTTCCGAGCACTTACTGCATTCGAAAAAAGACCCTATTGCACTTCACCAGCGCGACAACGGCAAGCCTTTAATTAAAAAAAAAACTCGCTCTTCCCTCACATGAATTTCTCTTTGCGGGAAATGCCTAATTCGAAATCGCGACTTCAAACTCATGCGGAAACGAAAAACCGTTTTTATTTCGGATCCCCTTTTTTCGGGACGGCTCGTTCGAAGTTTCGAGGCACGGGGCGTTTCGGTGCGACACAAAAACGAACGATACACGTGTAGCTAGTAGATAAGCCAAGCGAATGGTCCGGCGTCGATTTAGCTCGCGTACCCCTCACGTATATAAATTTCTTGCCTTGGCGAACGACCGTGCCAGGAGAGAAAAAAAGTTCGACTATGTGTAATCATATCTATGTAATAATCTTCAGCAACAATATTTTGAATGCCAAGAATTTCAGTACTTTCAGCAGCGTGCTCGTTAGTTTTTTTTCCCCAGTGTAGCAATTAGTGTACTTGTGGCAATGCCATTATCATCAAATAGATTAATATAATGATAATTATTGTTATAATTACAATAATTATTTAAAAAATGAACTTGGAAATAGATAAACAAAGCTGAGAAATAAATAATTCTAAAAACAAAGATTTCTGTGTCGCGTTTTTTACCTCAGTGCGATCCGAGGTGGTGCCGGAGCCCTTAAGTGCCACTCGGCATTATTGCTCCGGTCTAGACTGGCGGGTAATGCCTAGTTGTAACAGTCGAAAACAGCTCACTTCTGGGATTTTTTTATTGAAAATCCTGATGATCAATTTCTAAAAAAATTAGGTACTTGAAAACGTATCGTTTTAAGCACACTTTGAAATTTTTTGTGTAAAAATATTTACTTATAAACGATTTACGGCTGATGTATGGGAAGCAACGCTCGAAAACGTCTTTTGCGGTGAGCAATGCCCTTCTGAACCAGGTTATCTAACATACAAAAATTAGAAAGATTTCCCTAGTACCCAAATTAGTTTTTCTTACGATTAGTCGACGGAATTCCCGAAATAGAAGATTTCAAAAAAATGGAGCGTGTTCATAGTGAGTCTTGATTTTTTCGAGAAGACACGAATTTTTCGTTCATCAAATCGAAAGCCCACATCAGGAAAAAAGCTTCGATCCAATACTATATCTTTATGTCTAGAAGAAGCCCTGAAAAATTCAGAACGATCGATGGAGTGGTTTTTGAGATATTTTGCTCACCGACGTACTTTCGACAAAAAAGCGTTCAAAGTTTGACGCTTCGAACGTTCCGACGGGCGTCAACATAACAACGTATAAATCTGTTAATTTTGATACGATCACCTTGAAATTCTCAGGGAACATTCATAAGATGATATACTGTCAAAATATATTGGGTTTGAAAAAAGTGATTTTTTTACTTTTACAATTAGGCATAACCCCTTAAGATCGAGCCTGAACCCAGGGGGGGGGGGCGGGAAGCGAATGTTTTTCAGTGCAAGCTGAGGAAGTACGTTGCCTAGAGCAATAATATCTAATGATAATAAATAATGATGATCATGAGGATGATGATTGATGATGAGGATGATGATGATGATGATGAGGATGATGATGATGAGGATGATGATGATGAGGATGATGATGATGAGGATGATGATGATGAGGATGATGATGATGAGGACGATGATGATGAGGACGATGATGATGATGATGATGATGATGATGATGATGATGATGAGGATGATGATGATGAGGACGAGGATGATGATGAGGATGATGGTGTGGATGATGATGATGATGATGATGGTGATGATGATGATGATGATGATGATGATGATGATGATGATGATGATGATGATGATGATGATGATGATGATGATGATGATGATGATGATGATAATGATGATGACGATGATGAGGATTTTAATGATAAGGGTGATGACGATGATGAGAATTTTAATGATAAGGGTGATGATGATGACGATGACGATGACGATGACGATGACGATGACGATGACGATGACGATGACGATGACGATGACGACGACGATGACGACGACGACGATGACGATGACGATTACGATGACGATGACGACGATGACGATGACGATGACGACGATGACGATGACGACGATGACGATGACGACGATGACGATGACGATGATGACGATGATGACGATGATGACGATGATGGCCATGATGACGATGATGACGATGATGATGATGATGATGATGATGATGATGATGATGATGATGATGATGATGATGATGATGATGATGATGATGATGATGATGATGATGATGATGATGATGATGATGATGATGTGGGTGATGATGATGGTTTTCTGGATGATGCTGATGATGAGGAGGATGATGATGAGGATGATGATGAGGATGATGATGATGAGGATGATGATGATGAGGATGATGATGATGAGGATGATGATGATGAGGATGATGATAATGAGGATGATGATGATGAGGATGATAATGATGATGAGGATGATGATATTGAGGATGATGATGAGGACGATGATGATGATAATGATAATGATGTACTCCCTAAATATTACCCGCCGTCAAAAAGTCGAGCCAAGTAAACTTCCTAATAACTCACTCCTTCCTAACTCTCGTTGTCCATTTTCCCAAAAGGTGGTCAAGTAGTTCCAAATAACTCAAGTCCCACTGCAGAGAGATTCACCTGGGCGAGATTGGATCCCATGCATCAGCTCTCGATGGTATTTGAAAAATGAATTGCTCAAGGAGTTGAAATAGAAAAAAATGCGAATAAAATTTAAACAAAAATAGCGAATGAAAAAAGTATTCTCAATGAAGGCTGCAAACGTAACTTAACACGAAAAATCGCCGAAGTCGTACACCAGCTTTTGCGACTGTCGGTTTATTCGTTCCAACAATTATAAATCCATCAGCAAGCATTTATCCGCTGGCTTCTCTCCGTCTGTACATAGGTGTGTGCGTGTGGTAGGATCTCTTCGTTTCCATTTTGTCGTAAGAGCATAACGGAGTAAAGACAAATTCCCTGGGGGGAAAAGCAAAATGGATATCGTAGGTGGTTGATGGACAGAGGACCAGGAGTGAGGTGCGGCGAAGGGAGCGAAGGGTCGAAAAGACTCTTGCCGTTCGGTCTCTTTTATCCCGGTTTTGTTTTCAGAAAATAAGATCAGAAAACAAAGAGCGACGTCGGGCACTCTTGGTTCGAGAGGTCTCGCGTCATCGTTCACGACGATCGCGCGGCTCTACCTTTTTATCTCTCTTTTTTGCCCCCGTCATCCGATATCCATCCGGGCAAGGACTACTTACTCTCCGTGGCCTTTTTTCCCCGCGAACAGGCTCTTCACCTGTATACGAGCTTTTCTTTCGCCTCTTTCGACTTCCGCTCTCGCGCTTTTCTCGTTTCATCCCATGGTTTTTTTCCCCTCTTCTTCGCCGCCTGGGAATACACGCGCCATTTTCCTAGGCGACCCGGTTTTTCTTTTTTCGTTTATTCTTTTTTTTTGGGGGATCTCTGTTTCGTGCACGTTGCGGTGCGAAGGAGAAAAAGCAATATGGCGATGTACAGGAAGTGCGGGGAGGAAGGCGCGCCATTTGCATACACTTCGTCCCCTTCGGTGGTCCCACGAATCACCGCCAGGGGCGCTCGTTATGCAGCCAATCGTCGCATACGCGCGACAGGAAATACGTCATTCCCACGTGTACGCCCAGAGTTCTTTTCGCTCTTTGGCTATTTATTTTTCTGTCGGCTTTTAGACTTTTGTCGTAGGTCGCGATAACATTCGCGAAGATCCGCGATACGCAAGAAGTACGAGGATGAGGATCCTTTTTCTTTTTACGGAGCTTCGGTTGCCGCTCGTTCTATAGGGTGGCTCAAAATAATCCGACATTTTATTTGTCAATTAAACGTATTGTTTATTAGAAAAGTACGAATATTTTTATTTTAATATAAGGTACAAACATGGAGGTTATGCCCACACATAACCTCCATGTTTGTAACATGGAGGTATGGAACACATAACCTCCATGTACGAATATTATGCCCACACATAACCTCCATGTACGAATACTATGTCCAAACATAACCTCCATGTACGAATGTTATGTCCACACATAACCTCTATGTTATGTACATAACCTTCATGTAGAAATGTTATGTCCACACATAACCTCCATGTTATATCCACACGTAATCTCCATGTTATATCCTCACATAACCCCCATGTTATATCCACACATAACCTCCATGTTATATCCACACATAACCTCCATGTTATGTCCACACATAACGCCCATGTTTGTAACATGGAGGTGTGGAACACATAACCTCCATGATTGTAACATGGAGGTGTGGAACACATAACCTCCATGTTTGTCACATGGAGGTGTGGAACACACAACCTCGATGTTTGTAACATGGACGTGTGGAATCCATAACCTCCATGTTTGTAACATGGAGGTGTGGAACACAACCTCCATGTTTGTAAGTAGTAACAATGCAGCAAATAACAAGTTCTATGTGCTGCTCGATTGTGTAATTCTCCATGACTAAACCTCAATGCTTCCCGATGTCAGCTGTCAAAGATTAGTACTCCATGTTCGCCACAAAAAAAATGGCGCGCCGTTTAAAAATGTCAGGGCATTTTGAGACGCACTTTATGTGCACCACGTCGCTATTTCGTCCACGGGGCTTTTTCACGGCGGCTTCAATTTCGCTCGTTTCATATCCAGCCCTCATGATAGAATTGTGTGTACTTTAGCAACAAAGGGATGCGCGCGTGCAATAATGGCCCGTGGAGGGAAAGGGACAAAGAAGAAAGGAATAACAGGAGACTAGGCGAGCTCGTACTCGTGACTAATAACGGGCAATAATTTTATAGTGGAAGAAGCGCGGTTAATGGACTCGTAGAGAATTTTCATTATCCGAACTTCGGGATGATCATTTATTCCGTCAGTCTACGGATGTACATTTTTTTTTTCAGTCGATTGATCTCTCTTTTTACACTTATAGTATTAGTCTCATTGTGTTTTGGTTTAGTTCTTTTTGGTTTTGAGTTTTAATTTCCATGTAAGTTATATATACCCATGATTTTGGTTTGGCTTATTTTTTTTTTATTTTAAGTTTTTTGGGTAATTTATGTTTATTTTTAACTTTTTTTGGTTAATTTCTTTTTAGTTTTAAGTCTTTGTTGGTACATTGTATGCTGCTTTATTTCTTTTTGGTTTTGAGTTCTAGTTATCAAGTAAGTTTTATTGCGTTTTGGTTTCGAGTTTTAGTTATCAAGTAAGTTATCTTTACCCATAATTTTTGTTTGGTTTATTTCTTTTGACTCTTAAGTTCTTTGAAGTTCATTGCTGTTTAATTTAAAGTTTCTTTTTGGTTAATTGCTTTTCAGTTTTTAGCTCTTTGTTGTTCATTTTTGTTTAGTTTTAAATTTCTATTATTAAGGAGTTAGGCTACTATGACGACGCGGAAATCAGAGTTATTTGAAAAAAAGTAATTTTGCTGGAATAAGTAGGTTGATTGAGAAACCGCGTGGGCACATATTTCTGTGTACATTAACGAAGTTGTGTACCAAATTTCATTAACAAATATTAATAATTAACGAAGTTATATACAATTCCGTGAAGGATGGTTGAAGTGAGGGGCTCAACCGTGTACTTGCGTTTGCCCGCCTGGTTGATATGAAACAAAAAAAATGAGTATTTTCTTAACGATGATAATAGTGGTTAAGTCTTGACCGAGCTTTTTTGTTATAATGTTTCAATTATCAAAAAAAAATGTTTGAATTGCTTATTTGATTCTTCGAGGAAAAATGAAATCATTATTGTTAATAACTGATGAAAAAAAGTGTTAGGCAGAAAAACGTCGGCCAAGACTAAACTATTATTACACTGAATAAGTGTGCCAAATTTCAAGTCAATCCGTTCATTAGATGTCGAGAAATCCGGTACACCGTTTTGAAAGACATAATTTCGAGAAAAACATGTTGAAAGTTTTACTAGCAGTTCTATATATAATAATAAAGTATAAATAATAAAAAAATCTCCTCAAAAGTGAGCCCTGCACCTCAATTTCAAAAGATACTGCAAGCTATTTGTACATGGTCTTCTTATTTTCACTTAAAATCATGATTTTCCATTATTTCGAGCCAAAGTTGTTCCAACCATGCCCTTATCTCCGTGTGCGCCTTGCTATTTATCATTCCAATCAATCTCCACGACAACTTCAGATTGAAGCAACAAAATCCGAAACTGCCAACGAAGAATCATCCTTGGAAAAACTGCATACGATCAACGTCTCCGAACACTCGAATCTGTTCGAGTCAACCGTGAAAATGCTTGTCTAATAGGGAAAAAAAGAAAAAATAACTTGACGTCGAGAGTAGATGTTGGGCACAGGTTTTCTGGAATTCAAGATTCCTTCTCGTCTCGTATATACGCGACCTTCCTTCTTTCACCCAACAAAGTTCAATTGTTGAGAACTCTCGGGCTACCACTTTCGGCTCGTAGTGCAATATTTCCAGCCTGGCTCTCGCAGTTTTCTCAAGCTCGCGTTCTCAACCACACCCTTAACCCAGTTTTCTATCTTACACGTTCCGTGGCTCTTTCCACCGAGTAATGCGATGCCTCGGCGCCTTTGTGTGCTCGTGGTTGATGCAGCCTACAGTAGAATCGCTGATGCCTATGGCACCCGTTCTCTCTCTCTCTCTCTCTCTCTCTCTCTCTCTCTCTCTCTCTCTCTCGTCCTACCCCGCCATTTTTCAAAATGAAGAAAAACAAAAAATACTACGTAACATCCAAAAGTAGTATTAAAATATACCCGAAATATCAAAAAACGTGACGGAATCTTTCCTTAAGGATGTTGTGTCCAAAATTGAAAACGGTAATAAAATTTAAAAAATTTCATAGGTCATTATGTAAAACGTTTGAAAGGTTGTGTAAAAATTTCACGACGATGAGGAAGCTGGCTACTGAGAAATTAGAATTCACAAATCACACGCAGCCTTATGGAAACTGAAGTAACTTTGCAATTATTATTTTTTTCTGTTACGAAAAATTATGCCAAAAATACAAAAAAAAAAATCACACTTGAGGAAAAACATATAAGAATATAGCGGCAAAGTTGCATAGTCCGAAAGTAGCGGGAAATTTAAATACTCATTTTCGTTCACGGACGACGTCGTTGCTTGCACCATACATCCACTTTTGTTTTTCATATATATGAAATAAAAAAACGATCATTCGTAAATGTTTCTTCTATTTCTTGAAAACAAATAGCAAAGTTTGCTATTTGCTAATAGAATTGCAAAGTTACTTCAGTTTCCATAAGGCTGCGTGTAATTTGTGAATTCTAATTTCTTAGTAGCCAGCTTCCTAATCGTCGTGAAATTTTTACACAACCTTTCAAATGTTGTACATAATGACGTATAAAATGTTTAAAATTTTATTACCATTTTGAATTTTGGACACAGCATCCTTGAGATGAAAAATCATGAAATTCGGCTAATTTTTTCCTCGCCTGAAGGAATTAGGGGGAAAGAGGTGAAACAGGCGTTTCAAAGTTTATATTAGACGACATATTTTTGGCCAGATTTGCTCGAAACTTGGTATAAATATACTCGAAGACGAATAATTAAACATTTATTTGTTTGGGTTTATTTGGTGTATTTGTACCAACCCAAGCAAACAGAGTTAAGGGGTTAACGGTACTACTTGATTGTCTAGACGCAACGAATAGCGAGTAAAACATATAGTGTTATATATAACATAAATTTGGTAAGTTTCAAGTAAACCTGGTCAACAACTGTGTTTCCTCATACGAACGTTAAAAATCCCGTTCAAACCCCTTAAAGGTTAAATATTCAAAATTGCTGAAATACATGTTTACTTATTTGTATTTTTTTAAAGTATATTCATGCCAAGTTTCGAGTAAATCTGTCAAAAAAAATATGTTGTCTCATAGAAACTTTATCACCCTGGTTTAACCCTCTTAAGGGTCGTATTTCAGGCAATGCTGAAATACCTGTTCAATCATTTGTATTTTAGAGGATTTACGTCAAGTTTCAAGCAAATCTGACAGTAAAATATGTTGTCCCATACAAGCTTTAAGCCCCTGTTTCACCTCCTTAAGAGTTGAATTTCGATTTGTACCACTCGACAAAAAGTCTTATTTTGCGTAAAATATAAAAGCTTCGTAGGCCGAATTAAATATCGCAATATCCCCAGAACCTCCCCCCTTAAGCGATTTTCCTCGTCAGTCACGAAAACTCCAGGGAAGATCCTCAAAGCCGCATTTTTTTCCTCATCAGCCCGTCCTGGGTCACAAATTTTCATTCGTTTCCGCCCCCGTCCAATCGTCGCGTAACGGCACCAGATCGCGGCAAAAATGTACCGCAGTACGACGACGTCAATGGATTACCTTATCGGTTGGGCGCAACTGACAGTTCTTCCGATCCGTTCTGCGGTCGATCCGCGGAAGAATCGTCGCTTCCGTTTCCCGAATGGATCTCAGGCCGAAAACAGAACTGGAAGCTTCCCCGTCAGTGAAGAATTTTAGGGGGAGGGGGACCGGAAATGCCAGTCGAATCTTGCGCGTACCAGATAAGAAAAATCGACGCAGGAACGACCGTTGCACTTCCGACTGGCAACGTCACCGGAAGACACCGGAATCTCACTCGTAACTTCCGGTGACGACAATTCCGTTGTATCGTGTATTCGCGTAAGAATCAAAAAGCAAGGGGGGGGGAGACGAAAGACAAATTACTGGCGAGCTTTTGCCTCGGCGGTGACAGTCGTGAGACATTTGTTTCGATAAAGAATATCCAGGTCCTGCTATCGGGCGCGTATATAAACATTTGTATGCACGTATGTATGCACGTATATCCGTTGTTTCGGTCATTGTATAATAGCGCGGTTGGCCATTCGTAGCCGAGCTCGTAGTTTCCGCGTATTGCGGAAATTGTTCGACTACAAAAGCTACTGCAGCGGGAGAAAACACCGGAGATTCCATGCATATGCACAGCTTCTCTTCCCCCCCCCCTCTCCTTCTCCCACTCTCTGCCTTCTCTCTTTTGCCTCGTTACTGCTTCACTCCCTTTCTCTGTCCCTCCCCCCTTTTCTTCGCCCTTTCGCCCTTTCCCTGACTCCCAGTCCCCTGGCTCGCCTTTCACTGTTTGAGCGAGCTGAAAGGGTGAACGCTCGTCTAAGACGGGGTTGAACGAGAGATCGTGGCTTTTTTTATCGAACCCTCTCAACCCTCTCTTCTCGCGACTCTTGAAAATAATCGTCATTATCGCGTGAGAAACGAAAATTGCTCCGTAATTATATGTATGTACCGGGGGTCAAATTGACCCCACTTACGAATTTGGGGCTGAATAACGGTCCATTTGTGTCGTCCAATGGGCCTAGTCACCCCGTCACCGGAGGTTCGACATTTACTCTTTACGTAGGGAGTAACAGTTTTCGAAACGCAGCCACCCTGTTAATCCTATTCAGTGGGAAACGAAATAACTACGATTCAGTCCCATTTGGTAGCTGCCTTTGCAATTGGAACAACGTCTGTTCGAAAAATATCTTTCTACAGTCACTATCGGACTATTTTTTTTAATTAAAAAGTACCATGAATCGGGAGTATCGCTCATAAATTTGACCGAACACTATTGACAAATGACAACTACGATTTTAAGCAAAAAAGTTAATTTTCATCAAAATTTTCATGTTCAAGATTTTTTCCACCATTTTGTTACTGATTTTTTAAGTTGAGAAGTTATACCTAGTTGTAAAAGTCGAAAAATCATTTTTTTTCAAATCTAATATATTTTGACAGTACCTGCGTCATGTTATAAGTGTGCCCTGAAAATTTCAAGGCGATCGGATAAAAATTGATAGATTAATAGGCTGTTATATCGATGGAGCGTCGTTCGAAACTTTAAACGCTTTTTTCTCGGAAGTACGTTTTCAATATCGGTGAGGACAATATCTCAAAACCTGCTTCGTTGATTTTTCCGAAATTTGAAGGGCTTTTTCTTGGTGTAAAAATATAGTATTTGATCAAAGGATTTTTTTTTTCAATGTATACTTTCGATTTAATAAACGAAAAATGCCTATATTTTTTCGCAAAAATCAACACTTTCACTTTGAACAGGCTCTTTTTTTTATGAAATTTGATATTTCGGAAATTTCTTCTATTAATCATAAGGCAAACTAATATAGGAACTAAGGTAATCTGTTTGATTTTTCGATACCAGATGACCTGTTGAGAAGGGCATTATGTTCCCCTCCCCGCAAAATTCGTTTTCGAGAGGTGCTTTCCGGACATCGGCTGCAAATCAATAATAATTAAATATTTCGACAAAAAATTAGTGTTCTCCAAATGATACTTTTTTAAATATCTAATTTTTGCAGAAATTCAACATCACGACTTAAAAAACAATCTTCACAATGAACTTTTTTGACTGTTGCAACTAGGCATAAAGCGTTTAGGGGTCTTCTCACTTTAGACGCTACAAATGCTATTTTCATGCATTTTTTTGATAGGCTTATATTATAGATATTAATATAAAAGTTGTTACACTTGATAAATACATTTTCGGAATACATTTTTAACAAATTTTTAATGTTTTTATGCAACTTTAAACGCGTTTTTCTCGAAACTATATTTTTCGACGGCTTGTTGATAAAATCTCCGAAACTACTAAACCGATCCTTATGAAATGTTAACCACATATTCTTTACAACTATAGCTTTGGCGCATATCAAGGATTTTTTTTAATTTTCATATTTACCTTTTATTTTGCGAAAACCGGTGAAAATCTACACGTTTTTTGTTTTTTTTTCTCGACAAATCTTCGCCATTGTGTTATTTTTGCATATATAAAAAATCGTCCGATATGCGCTATAGCCATTAACACACTGAATCTAAAACCGTTCGATTTTTTGTTTCGGATGATCCATCTCCGAGATTTCATCAACAACGTATTTCGAAAGTGTATTTATTAAGTGCAACAACTTTCATATGAATATCCATAATATAAACCTATAAAAAAATTCATGAAAACAGCCTTTTTAGAGCCTCAAGTGAGAAGACCCCTTAATGCGGGTTTTCCATATTCCGGAATGTTGAATGTACGATCGAGAATTTTTTCGACCCAATCGGAAGGATCGTGTTCGTAGGGCAGCGGCTTGACAGCGCTTAGGTTTATTTTGACCCGGTG
Organism: Ophion costatus; assembly: GCA_951751655.1. NCBI lineage: Eukaryota > Metazoa > Arthropoda > Insecta > Hymenoptera > Ichneumonidae > Ophion > Ophion costatus. The sequence goes on from OX632367.1 coordinate 15,319,963, forward strand.
TGAGCAAGCTCGGAGCTTTTTAGAAGTATGACCACGGAGCTTTACACGGATGCGAGAGTGTGCGTGTGTGGAGGCGATCGGCGCTTCCCGCTGCCGCAACGACCCCGCCAATTTATCGTTGGCATAATCGGGTCGGAATCGGAGCCGCCTCGTTATTCGATTCCTGTAATGCAGGAGAGCACTGACCATCCTCTCTATAATTGATGCATCCTGTAGCTTGCTTTCCCATCGCACTTTCTATATCTCCCAATCCCATCCCTCCGCCGTAGCCCCCCGTTCCGTCTCTTTCTTCTATTGTGCGTATCGCGCGTGGTTTCGAATTTCTATCATGCCACGGTTGTTGCATGCGTGGCTGCGACCATGCCTGCGTTTTATCCGGCCATTCCTGCCGATCCGTCGGTGCGCTTACGACCATCCCTCATCCTCGAGCCCCCCCTTTCTCACCCCTAGTTTGTTGTATGTTTGCTCATCCCTGAGCTGCTGCTAGTCCCATTCGGTGGGCTGCCTTTCCAATTGGAACAACGAAAATTCGGGTGGTCGCGCCTGACGACAGAGTTGGCAACACATTCCGCAGACCTATTTGTGCAACTCGCCACGAACGTCCTCCGTGCTTCGTTAATGTGCAGCTTCGTGTGCAAATTTTACGCGTGTATTGATAATGGGTCTCGATAATTCTTATGGAAATATCGTTATTGCCGATTTCCGGTATGCTAGCGTAGGTGTGGTTACAATCGAAGACTAGTGAGGGTCGTAGCGAGCCCTTGTTACGTAACGAGGAATTCCGGAAGGAATAGCCATGAACGTAGCGATTCCTGTGCTTGGGTGGAGTCGTCCTGCGCGGTTTACGTCAGTGGATCGTACAAGCCGAGTGCAATCGCAAACTACAATGAAAGAGAGAGAGGGAGAGAGAGAGAGAGTCAGTCTACTAGCGCACTTCTCAGTACTCGAGGTTTTGCAATTACCCTCTCTCATTGCATGTCCCATGCTTGACGCTACTGTTATATTTCCTCTGGTGCTTGTCAGCGGTCTTCTCTCTTTTTCTTTTTGCGAGACTTCCTCTCTGTCCTTCTCTATTTGCGAGACTCTTTCTCCCCCCTCCTGCTCTGTACCTCTCTCTCTTTACGAGGTCCTCTCTCTCTGTCTCCCTCTCCCCCTCTCTCCTCCTCTCTCTTGTTGTGTTCTCGATAATGGCTTCGAAAACTTCAACAGGATGTTCTACGCGAGGAGCCACATTTCGTGTTTTGACCGATGAATACAAACGAAGCCACGTTCCCATTCTCGTAACTTGGATTAACGTCGTGTACCAATTGGTTTTCGAGTGGGTACCACCTATTCTCGTGCACCGCGAATGGAGGTTCGCGCATATTTGCTGGTATGCGCGAGTAATATAGACAGGTTTTGTGCAATTCAATAAGGTGGGTGCACGTTTGGCTTCCGTTTTTTTCAACTGATCGTTGTTGATTTCGAGGGTCCAGTTGGAATTCGCTAGCAGCTCTGTTCGTTTATATGATTGCCAGTATTATATTTCAGCACTATACGTGGAGAACGTATTTTTGCACGTTGATATTCGAATGGGTGAAGGATACGAGATGAGAAATATGTATCAGAAAGGATCACGAGATTCGTTGATGTCAATTCAAAGATTTGGGTGGGAAGCGGAGGGTGGCCATCTTTAATGACGGGCAGAGTGATCGTGAGGATTCAATGCAGGGGACAATTGTGCGGTGATATACACCATCAAGGAAGTGATAGTTTAAAGGTCAATAACGGGCTCGGGTGCTTCCATGGCGTCGTTTGCCGAATCTATTTACCCTCTGTTCGGTCCTCGAGACCCGGAGAATTCCCTCCTCACGAGGGGCCGTTTCCATCTATACGGGTGGAATAACGTACTTGAGGAAAGAGGGCCGTGTAGAAGTCGTTGGTTCGTCCCGACCGTACTCGCTCGTCCCTTATTCCAGACCCTCGAATCATCGCCGTCCAGCCGTCGTGACCTTTCTCTACCAGTGTATCGGGGGATCATAACATGCTTTCGATTAGTCGTTTCAATGTAATCTGATAGTAGATCCTCGGGAGAGGCACCCTACTCAAAATCCAACGAATCAGGCAGTCCCTCGTCGCAAAAAGGAAACGAAGACATGGCGAATGTCGTTTCTTAATGAACCTCAATTAGCTTCGTGGTAATTTTAGGGCTTGATTATCATGTCCCAAAAGTCCACAGAGCTACGAGCCACGGAGTCAGCTTAAGACTAGTCAAGTCTACAGTGACTTTTGGGACTTGAATATCGAGCCTCAGAACAAGCACGAAGCTTATTGACGGTCATTGGGAAACGATATTCGCGGTTTTCCCATTTCCTTTTAGCGAAGATCAACTGATTCGACGGATTTTGGGTAGCGTGCCTGTTGAGCATCTACTATAAGATTACATGGAAGTTACTAACCGAAAGCATGTTATGGTCGTCCGATACACTGGTAAAAACAGGTCACGTCCCTGGTTCTAGATCTCGATTTTCAAGTCCCAAAAGTCACTGTAGACTTGACTAGTCCCAAGTTGATTCTGTGGCTCGTTATCCAAGTCCCAAAGTCCCGAAAGGCCCGACTGGACTTATGCCGGTTGTGTGGCTTGTCTTCCAAGACTCAAATGACAGCGAACAGTTCCATGCTGATTATGTGGCAGGGTTGAAAGACACGTGAATGTAGTTTTTATAAGACTGGAAATAGCGCACGTGGGCCTCACTCCAATTACTGAACGTCTTCCATTATCAGATTCTTGCCGCGACGCAAAAGCATCGGCAACGCGTACACCGGCTGCCCGTCCTTCATCCTCTAAGTGGATCAAGGCGTGGCTAGGAATGATTCCGACGAGACTAATGGACAACAATGTGTCTCGTGTTCCTGACGACCCACAGCAACGGGTCCATCTATCGTTGTGGCCAATTCGATTAGGCATGTATCATTATTTCTCATATTTCGAGCCATCAGTTCTGCCAGCGTTTTCCCGACGGGAAAATAATTGTCCCGTACCTCATCTTCCAAAATGGATTGTCCCGTTTTTCGACCTTTAGTCACTATGTGGACGTCACCATTCAGAATCATGATCCTATTAGGTCGATCAATTGTTCCATCCAATCCCAAAACGAGCTTGGGGACATTCATCCAAACTGAGCTCAAATTTTCCACCCAATTTTTCCCGTTGAAGTCACATCGGAAAATTCGATAGCCAGACTCACTCTGTCTCTCTGCGCTGAGCAACAGGATTACAAAAGCCTGAAAATGTTGAAGCTCGAGGAAAGAAAGGAACACGAGGCTCCATGCATCTCTGTTCAGATATTCATCATTGATGGGAGTTCCACGCGCGTTTGGAAGTGGAAAACATTGTTCTTCCCTTCGCGTTGTGAAGGGGTCTATTCTTCCGCTATTCGTTGCTGCCGAGTTTTGTTCAGGAGACTCGAGGGCACGGATGCGATCCGGAAGTAACTGTGCGTCGTCATTAATGGCTTGCCGATCGCCATTGCGTATCCTCGACGCTCTACTTCCGCTCGCCATCCATCTGTCATTACCCTACGGCGGAAACTGGGTATACCTCGTGATTGAAAATGGCCGTCGCACTTTTTCATAGAGGGTCACGTACCCGCTGCCGAAACTGTCTAGGTTATTTGACGTTCGATTGACATCGTTCTTCGATGGATGAACGAATAGAAAAATAATAAAGTGGGACTAGAATTCGTACCCTACCTAATGGATAGGATACCCTACCTAATGGATAGGACTGATCAGTCTGATGACATCGGTCAGTGATTTCTTTCACCTCCAGCCTTACAGTACCGTAGACAAGCCGGAGACTTGCTGATCCGTATCTTAACTAATGATCAGCCCACTTTGCTATTTTACTATTGGTTCTTTTATCAAAAGCGCTTATCCAGACGGTTGTTGTGACAACTACCAGGAGAGCTGGACGCTGTAACATCAAATGGCTGACGCTACTATACATACCTAATTCACAAACGTTAAGCCGTCTAGCCCACTTCCTAATCAACAGCAAAGCTGCCTAGAGTGCTCCCAACAATTTCGCGATGTAGGTGGTGCCCACTTTGCTCCGCGCATTAAAAAATGCTGACGCCTCCACCGATTCGCTACAGCACTCATGTCAATAGCAAATAGATTCGGCAGAGATGTAATCCACAAGGAGAATGAACGAAAGAGGAACAAGCAGATTCGCGCGTTATTTCGGATCCTGCCATCTGGTAATTCTCCGTGGAAAATAAGATTACGCGTATCCTCCAATAGTACATTGGATGTTGGAAGGTCCTGGTGACCTCCTTAGATCCGGTAATCCGATATTCCGAAGATGGAGAACTGGCGTCCGGAAATATCTAGCTGCTCTTTACCCTGCACACCTTTTCGCATTGCTCTTGTATTTCGCTTTCTTCCTGCGTCCTCCTTCTTTTATCTCGCCTCGCAACGGAATAAAGTGCATCTATAGAAATGCCAACCAGTCTTCCCTACCGGAGCTTTTTATTTCCGTTCTCGACTGCGCGAGCGCCGAGACGTCACTTTGCCGCTGTTGTCGTTCGCACTTATCGTCCTTCCAGTTTAATTCCACAAGGCTGTGACGTCTGACAAGAAGCTTTGATGTTCTTTCCAGTCGATTGTCTCGGACTCTTGGACACTTTTGACTAGAACTCTATTTTGCAACGATTTCAGTGACACGAGCTGATGGAAAAAAATCGATGACGCGCCATTATATTTGAAGAGAAAAAAAACTACACTCTCGCAGGAAAGTTCATCCCCTGGCCCAGCTTCATGGAAGTTCCGGTTGGCCAACTTTTGGGTATATCGATTACTTGCACCCCTTGCACTCTCTCTCTCTCCCTCTCTCTCTGCTGTGCTCCTATTTCCTTTCGCGTGAGTCGAATCTCGGTCACGGGGTGACTGGTCCATCGCCAACACGGGAAACACGGTAACAGGCGAGAAAAAGCTGACTCCAAGGGAGTTCCACGAGAATAAAGGGAATGGAGATATATCGGAGTCATGGACTGACTGAGGAAAAGTACGAAGGAAGTGGAGAAAGAGGTGACCGGGGTATGGCGAGAAGCTAGAGAAAGAAATATGGCATATACGCAGAGGACTGGAAGGTTGACGAGAACGTGGGGGAAGGAGGGTGAAGACTTAGGGAAACGTCGTCAACATGCTCGCACAGCAATGGATAGATGTGCTCGCACAGCGGGAGACTTCACCGCAAAAACTGCGACGAAGCGATATGCAGGTGTCTGTTGGTACTTGGGAAGAGGGCGTACTGCAGAGTGGGATGGAAAGATGGCGCTTGGTCGTGAGGCTACGCGACACTCAGTACACGGAGTCCATTGCTCCTCTTTGGTGACACTTATTCACGCACAGTTGCCTCGAGTGCATCACTTAAGTATCTGCCGCCGATTTTGTTGAAACTTATATATGTGATAAAGCATTAGAAACTACCAGATATGTATTTTCTTTATTTGCGGGAAAACGGTCTTAAGGGGGAAACAACGACCTCTCAAAGAAAGACGTGTCGAAGGGTGGTTTTGCAGTTTCACCCACAAGCAGTCCACTGATCCGATTGAAACAACATATAGATTATCAAACTTTTTCATTTCCCTTTTTCGGACCTACCGTTATCAACTTATCGATCCGGCCGTTGGACCACATTTTTTGTGCAGAGGCTCTATTATACGTCAATAACGTTGTCAACGTTTTTTTTTCTTTTTTAGATAAAAATTAATACGAAACGAGTTCAATGTATGTTTAATAAATTTCCTTTTTTTTTCCAAATCCCAAATAAATAACCTAGTAGACAATAAAGTAGGAAAAACGATCTTTTTCGGCCCGTCCCAGTAGTGTCCAACCTTAACAAATATTGTCGACTTCCCAGAGCTTGCAGATCGAACACAAAGTACAAATTTGAACCGGGACAAAAATAAATCTTGAAAAAAATATAAAGGTTGATAATGGTTTTTCGATTCGGCATTTACTCGAATGAACTTGGACACACACATTTGAGATGTAAGCGAGCACTTGCATCCGGTGCACGTGTGGACGAATTCGCGAAAATTGATAGTTCGTCTTTGAAATTCTGCCAAAAATCGAAAAATGATCGAAGCACGATATATCAAACGGCATTTTGAAGAACAAACGATTGCAAAAAGAATGCGTGCAGATCGGAGTTCCATATAGAAACGGTAAAGAAATGAGCTGCGATTGAGTAGAGGAACTTATTTTTGGCCGGATGCGAAAAAAATAGGATTTAAAAATATTTTCTTACACGGCCCACTCGACGTATTTTAACCCCCTGAATACGAATTCGCTGAAGCGGAAAGCTCCGTGATATTTCCAATCAGCAGAAAAGGTCCCATCGGAAAATCGAAGAAAAAATGGAGCCTAACAGGGTTGGACGAATTTCCCCACAGCTCAACCCAACCTGTAAAACAAATGAAGGACGAATTTATTAACTATTAGCGTTTTTTGAACGAGACTCCTATCCTACCTCATTACCCCTCGCAGCAGACGGCGCGTTGAAATTTCCATTTCAGAGGTGGCAACTCTAATGGGGGAATAAGAGGCTCGAGGGTTGAAAACAGGGTCGGAAAATGAGCGTGTACAGAAGGAAGACGTATAAGAGTACCGGAGATTCACATATATGCGACCCTTCTGGCTCATTCTCCAAAATTTGTACCAATATATACGTCGTATCTTTACTGCCCCAAAAGGCAAATCCAGAGGCAAAGGGGTCGAGAAAGCAAAGTAGTCTCGAGCCATCGAAAAGGGGGGACGAAGAAAAAAAAAGCACCACACGTTTCTGAATTCTTACCATATGAAATTTAATTAAGAATGGGAACGAAGCACCCACATACACACGACTCCTTTGTGTTTCTCATTGGACACAGTCCTGCGTCCACTCTTCCGATTCACCCTCCTTTCCATCCCGCAGTGCCAATTTATTTTCGTCCAGTCTTCTCGAACCTCTTATCATTTCTTCCAACCTTCATATCTCCTCGAGGGTGCGTGCCCCTGGCCGTTATAGGAAAATAAAAAAAGTGCTGATTTATCGCAGGGCCAGATTTGCAGGAGCGCGAGGAGTGAGTTGGATGTGGGCGGACGAGAGACCAAGATGAGAGGGGGAGAGAGAGAGAGAGAAAGGGAGAGAGAGAGTTGAAGGACGGGAGGGAAGGAATGTTCATGTTTATTTATGTGCACGTGGTGCTCGCGAGTATTACTTTTCTCTATGATGAAACCAATTTCCGCAGGGCACTGCTCACCCCGTAATATTTTCATCCCTCCGAAATATGATCTACATGACGAATAAGCTGTTGGTTTTGTACGGGGGGAAAAAATCCTCGTTATACTCGCCACGGAGATGTTTTCTTTGCCCACGAATTAAAAAATAACGTGCACAGAGGAAAAAATTGTTGCGAATTCGTGCAATCTCCAGCACCAAACATTTGGCAAGCTCGGTGATATTTTTTCTCGTTTGAAAGTTTTTCAAACTTTTTTCCTTTTTTGTTTTCGTCAGGTGAATCCTCAAATTTCTCGTTATCGTGCAAAAATGACCGGAAACTGAGTATATTTACTCCTGTGGTGATTTTCGTGGTACGTATCGTCTGTTTGGTATCGTAGCATGAACTCCGGATTCCTCGGCTCTGCTGCTAATGATAATGAAATATGATAATAATAATGATAAAATTGTTAATTTTATTATTATTAATAATAGAGTACACTAAATTATAATATGAAAGATAAAATTCTGTATTTACTTAGTATAAATAATAGGATGCGATAGTAATACAATATAAAGATAATAATAAACCAACGAGTAATTATGGAAAGCCAACCACATATGAACCAACAGTGCGATCGTCCATTCCATACGCCTCATCCCCACAACCTACATGGGTCTGTCTATACATTACGAGCCTTCCGTTGCAACACTTATCTCTTATCCCTTATCCATCTGCCATCAATAACCCTTCGGTCGGTTTTTCTTTGCAAGAATCCGTTTTACTTTTTATTTGTTTCGTTTATTTCAAGTATTATTTTATATCTTTATTTATTTTTGCCTATATTTGGTTGATTTTATTTTAAGTTTGTTTAATTTGTTTAAAAGAAATCACTTTTAATGCTTCTCAACATGTATGTATAGTTGAAATACGGAAAGAATAAAATGAAGTTGTAATAAACTATGGAAAATGATGAATTTTGGTAATGTTTTGTTTTCCTTGAATGCAGGAGTTTTTTAAATTTGAAAATGAAAATAAATTTCATTGAAAAAAATAAAAATGATAGAAAATGAAAAGAAATTACATTTAATGAAACGAAAGTGACAGAAAATAAAATTTAATGGTGATTTTTTAAAAGTTTTATTTCAATTGATATTCGTTGGGGTCAAAATGACCCCGTGTGTCAACGGATGGCACAATGACGTTACCAATAAAGTAAGGCTGTAACTAGGAAGCTAGTTCCTTGCATTAAAGAATAATCGTTTGCGAGACGATTGAGAATTTCGTTTGCTCGAGTCGCAGTGGATCAGCGAAGGACGTACTAATCTGCGAGACTTTTTTTCTGCTCATTTTCCTCGATTCTCGATAAATTGCTTTCATACCCGATAATGGTCTCGTTTTTATTCGCGGCCTATGGTTTTTCCGATATCGTCGGACCGCGCAGCCGCCCATCGTCGTCGTCCCCCTCATCGGGCGAGGGCACCATCCGGCTATCGTGTGTACGCGACCGAACAAGCTTCCGCATTGTGTGGAACACGTTCGTGAGAGGGTGTGGGTATTCGGCCACCGCATGCCTCCACACGGTGAAATGAGGTCTCGCAGCCCTTTCGAACTTCTCAGCCCTTTTCCGAGGACGAGGGGGGGGGGGGGGGGTGGCGACAGGGAGGGAATAACGAAAAGAGATAGGAATGGGAAAACGACTGTGAGGTGGGTATGGTACGAGCAAAAGAGAAAAAGATTAAGGGGCGGAGAGAGAGAGGGGGGGAGAGAGAGGACAGTGCAGAAAACGAGAAGAATCAAATAAAACTAGTGAATATTATATATGTACAGGTCTATTGGTTATTAGTCACGTTCCCGTGGAGGTATTGTAGGATATGTTTTCAGCTATAAAATAAGCCAGTAAGCCTTCATGCAAAAGTTAACCATTTCCGAGATATTAATATTTTTTAAATAACTTTCTTTTTTTAAGTTCGGAGTAGGGCAACTTTCAAAGGTAATTGAAAAAAACTGTTGTATGGAATCAAACTTTTTTATTATTTGTAGCTTGAGGACACAGTAACAAAGAATGATGAACGATAGAAGAAAAATAAACTGCAAATATTTTGAAATTGAATTTGTTTTTTTTTAGTCGTAAATTCCATTGTACGGGGTCTTCCCACTTATTACATTCTCCACCATATTAACCCGAACAAACTCTTCATAGGCACAGGGAAACTGCGGTAAACCGGTGCCGATATAGCCAGTCCCAGGTTTGCCTCCCAGATTCGTCGAGAAATAAATAAATGCAAACATTTTTTTATTTCAGGGTCAAAACTCTGCAGGTCTAATAATTATTCTTATTCGGTTGTTGAAAATTCTTTTTGACTCGGTCCTAAAACGACAAATAGTTGAAAAGTTTGATTTAATTAATTTTTAACAATCTGAAAAAAGTCCCAAAAATGCGTGATTATATGTAAAGATTTTCAAGCTATCACCCGCAGTGGAAGTATGATTTTTTCTGTGCTGAATACGACTTCAGTTGAAATTAATACCAGAACTTTTTGACTGGTAACGAAAAAAGCATACTTCCACTGCGGGTGATAGCTTGAAATTTTTTACATATAATCACGCCTTTTTGGGAATTTTTTCAGATTTTTAAGTCGGGGCGTTTTTTTCGGAATTTTTTTTTTGTCTAAGCGTATTTTCGAAAAATGTAAAAAAAATCAGGGTGTCTTTTAGAGTCAATGGAATCAGATTAAAAAAGATTAATCGAATGGGTGGGGATCAGTGATTCACGTGGAATGCCTCATATATATATATATATATATATATATATATATATATATATATATATATATATATATATATATATATATATATATATTTTTTTTTTTTTTCAAAAGTGGCGCCCAAAAGAACGTCTAAAAACGTTTGGACTACCCCAATGTATATTCTGCAACCTTTTTTATTTGTGTAAAACGAGCATTTTCCAATTTCTCACATATGTATGTATTCCCCTCGCGATTTTTTTACTCGTGTTATCGTTACAATGTGCACTGTTAAGCAATAAATAAATTACCAACCGAACACTAACATACCTGCCTTAGATTTTGATCAGAAATAAAAAAGATAGGTATGGAAAAATCAGTCACCAAAGTTTAGGCGATAATAAAAAATACTTACACCTGTCTAAATAACTCCCAATAGTTAAAAAAAACTTTTAAGCGGAAAGTACAATACGCAAGAGAGAAATAAAAACCCAGGCTACAGGAAAACTCGAAAAAAACGTTTTATCTCGAAAACCAAAAAACATCGTAAAATATACATGGATTAGGATAGGTATTGATACGAGGCATCTTAATTTCTCTTTCAGACGTCACTTTTTGGGTGACCCTCTGCATGTACATATAAATGCGTTGACTAAAAAAAAGTACGAACATCGTCTCCCCTAGACCGTAAAACTTCTGTAGAAATACTTCTTTTTCATCCGACTTCGTTTTCGCGATTTATTTGAGCGGTGTACAATTTAATTGGACCACCCTGTACGTATATAGGGCAAACGCCCTCCCCTTCGTCTTTCTCTTTCGCTTTAGTTCGTTCGCAGGGTGCAATCGAGTTCCAAACCGCAATGGTCTGCCAAGTAGGATTCCGCACGGGTTCTGTGGCCTGATGTCCGCTTCTCATACAAACGTGTATATTTATATATATACTTTCCTCGTTCCTTCCGCACAACCAACCCCTTTAACTCGTAACACAGTCGCCAAACTTCGAAATTACCGATCGAACACCCGTTTCCGCTTGTTCTGTCACGTTCAAACGTTTTTTTTCTTCTGCCAGCCACAAGCCCTTTATTCCTAGCGTCCCTTCGCGACCTCCGAGTTCCGAGCTTTTTGGGTTGACTCCAGTGAAGGCCTTCCGCACGCCCGGCCTTTTAGGCTGAAAGAGAAAAACTCGGTATGGTATGCCGAAACTTTCGCTCGGCTGATTTTTGGAGTAAAGAAATGGCAAATAGGGAATTATACAATGCATGTAGATTTTAATGGAAAAAAAAGGAAATGGACGTGAGTTACTTCCGTCGGGGTTTCATTTTTATCGTATTAATTGCGAATTCATTTGGGGATGAATGCCACGAGAGGAGGAGACAGCTCATTTGCATGGTATAATCCTACCGACACGATCGCCCTTGAAAACCCGTCGATCAAACGATCTCCATATATCACACTCGAGGTCCGAACGCTTTCGGCTCGGAAAAAAAAGCATTGGAAATAATTTCACGATGAAACGCGAATAAGCGACGCGCGAATGGGATCGAAACGGTTTTTTTGTTGTTGTTTTTGTCATTGCTTTTGAGATAATTTCTCTTTTTCGGAATGTTATTTCTCCTTGCGGAACGAATTGCCAAGATCGTACTTAGAATTTTTATTCCCGATCGGTTGGAGATTGATATTGTTTATTCGCGATAGGTTGAAGATCGGTAGTGTTCATTCGCGATCGGTTGGAGATCATTATTGTTCATTCGAATTAAGTTCATTATCGATCAGTTGGAGATCGGTATTGTTCATTCGCGATCGATTGGAGATCATTGTTGTTTATTCACGATCGGTTGGAAATCAGTATTGTTCGTTTACGATCGGTTGCAGATCATATTGTTCATTCGCGATCGGTTGGAGCTCATTACTGGTCATTAGCGATCGGTTGGAGATCGGTATCGTTCATTCGTGACCGGTTTGAGATCATTATTGTTCATTCGAGATAAGTTGAAGATCGGTATTGTTCATTGGCGATCGGTTGGAGATCGGTATCGCTCATTCGCCATCGATTCGCGATCGGTAGTGTTCGCAATTGGTCGAAGGTCATTATTATTCATTCGATCGGTCGGAGATCGGTAGTGTTCATTGGCGATCGATTTCAGATCGGTATTGTTCATTCGCGATTGGTCAGAGATCATTATTGTTCATTCGCGATCGGTTGGAAATCGGTATTGTTCATTCACGATCGGTTGGAGATCATTATTGTTCATTCGCGATCGGTGGGAGATCGGTAGTGTTTATTCACGATCGGTTGGAGATCAGTAGTATTAATTTGCGATTGTTGATTGCGGTATTATTCATTCGCGATCGTTTGAAGATGATCATTCTTCATTTGCGATCGGACGGAGATCGACACTGTCCATTCGTGATCGGTATCGTTCATTCCCGATTTATCAAAGTTCATTATTGTTTATTCGCGATGCATTGGAGATCGGTATTGTTCATTAGCGATCGATCGGAGATCGGTAGTGTTCATTCGCGATCGGTTAGAGATAATTATTGTTCATTTGCGATAGGGTGGAGATCGGTATAGTTCACTCGATAAATGGTGAGTTTTTCTAGAGGTCTATATCTATAATATATGAATATAAAAGTGATGTGCCCGAGAAATAATTGAGACATGTGGAAAAACCGTCGAGCTTCTCCGTGCCAGAAGCCCCCTAACGTAAATACGTAATTTATGGTCGTTTTTCGTAACTTTTCGCAGATCCATGGGGAACGTGCGATCCGGGAAAAAATCTGATTCTTTCTCGACGCGTGTTTGATAAAATTCATTTCGCGCGCCACGCTCTTAGCTGTTATTTCATTTCACGAGAAAATTGAGGCATTTTTGTTCGCAGCCAGAGGGTATATAATGGAACGAGGAGCAAAGAGAGAGAGAGAGAGAGACAGAGAAAGAGAGAGAGAGAGAGAGAGAGAGGGAGAGGCGAAAAGAAAGCAGGCAGCGAATATTGCAGCATATAAAAGGGAAGAAAGGGAACATTTGATAAAATGGTCGTTCGTGTGAAAATGAAAGTATCATGGCCCGCTCCGGAGATACTTTCTTCCCCGGAGCCTCCAGATCGCACGTCGAAATAAACCCAAAGAACAATTGTTATACCCACGAAAGATTTCAGAGTTGGGATGTAAAAGTTGCCTTTCTACCTCCCTCTCTCTCTCTCTCTCTCTCTCTCTCTCTCTCTTTCTCTCTTTCGATTTCTCTCTCATTCTTGACTAGAGATGAGGCTAATTTCTATTTAATTGCATCAATTGTACCGTAGAGCCATATACGCTCATCTGAAATTCTAACCAAGAAACTCCGATTTTTCATTCAATTGCACAATTTCGTTCCTACTCGTTTAAACTTCATTAATTAATACGAAAGTCCACGAGCGCGTTGAACTAATTGAAAAATCATGTATTATGCTTGCATCTATCCCTGTTATCGAAGACATATTTCTCCTCATCGCTTTTCCAAACCCTACTAGTTTTTAAAAAATACACAAAACGTCAATAATAATAATAAATAATTAATCGATAATTTTTCATCATTATTATAGCCATGCTCGTTTATATGGGGCTTCGCCCTTCGGGACGACCACAGGGGGTGCTCAAATTTGCAGGAGGGCACAGGGAAACTTCTCAAAATTCCATTTGCACAAAATTCAGCTGTAACGAAACTCAGATTAAGAAGGTTGGAGCTTCAGCCAAAAACAAAGATTAAATTTGAAAAAAAAAATATATGTTATTGTTTAGACTACGTGAAGTTTTTACGAATTTGTTGAACGTTTCATTGAATACAAGCTTTTAAAAATGCATAAATCTGCCTTTCAATTATATATTTTATGAAAAATTCGCACCCACAGAATAAATCCATGCCTCGTATGCATGTTTTTCAGGTTCGTTGAAAAAAAAAATCCTAAACCGTCGTTTGACTCAATTCGACCGTTCCAACCTCCTTAAGGGGCCTTCTCACTTGAGACGCTAAAAAGGCTATTTTCATGATTTTTTTTGATAGGTTTATATTATAGATACCGATACAAAAGTTGGTACACTTAATAAATAAACTGTCGAAATACATTTTAAATAATTTCAATGTTTTTATGTAACCCAAACAAACTTTAAATGCATTTTCCTCGAAACCACGTTTTTCGACGGCGTGTTGATAAAATCTTTGAACCAACTGAACCGATCCTTACGAAATTCTAGCCACATATTCTTTACAACTATAGCTAAAGCGCATATCAAGGATTTTTTTCTTCAAATTTTCATGTTTACTATTTTTTTGGCCAAAAACGGTGAAAAACACGTTTTTTTTTCGAAAAATGTCTGCCATGTTGTTGTTGTTTTTTGTTAACTACCATTTTCGTCTATAAATAGTGACTTGAATGAATAAAATAATTTTTTAATGTATTTCGAAAGTGTATTTATTAAGTGTAACAACTTTCATATCACTATCCAAGTATAATATAAATCTATCAAAAAAAATCATGAAAATAGCCTTTTTTGCGTCTGAAGTGAGAAGACCCCTTAAATTATAACATTCGCGTAAATAAAATGTCATTACTTTCTACAATTACCGTCTACCCGCATACTCACTAAAGCTCAAAATTTCGGTCCTTCGAGGGAAACGGCTTTCGTTTTTTATATTTTTATTTATTCGCCCAGTTTACGTTCCGAACGTCTATCCATACCAGCCGAGATCTCAAGACCTCGAAGCCCGAGTATTATGACGTTAGGGGGAAGGGCGGGGGGGGGGGGCGAGAATGTTCATTTCGGGTGTAACGGGCATTTTGCGGTTATATGCGCAGCAGATATGTACAGGGCGGGTGACTTTGGCGTGTCGGAAATGTTCTCACTGAAGATCACCAGCACGAGGCTCCTTCGTGTAACGCAAGGCTCGTAACCGGATTAGAGCTATCCTACCGGATATACCACATCTGAATCATCTTCACCGCCTCAACCTTCCGAAGCCCGTCCGTCCCCCTTCCTTCTCTTCGTTTTACGCGAGGGAAAACGCAACCGAATAACACGGAGTTTAGTGCCCTCAAGAAGGAAACTCTGTGTACCTAAGCACGTGTATAATATTCCCTTTGACGAACCCAAAATACAGGCCGATTTTCAATATTTTTTTCTCACGGGAGTATTGGGTTGGCCAGGGCGGTATTTTACGTAACATTGATACGTAGTCTTGTCGAAGTTGAGTTTTTTTTTTGCTGAAAAATATTGATAAACAATGGAGTTATTATTGTTTAAACAAAGTGCAGCGGCTGCTGCATGGCTAATCGGTGTAGGTTCTGGCATCCAGGGTGATCTGAAATGAAAAATAACAGAATGGATTTTAGTACAGTAACGGGTATAAAATCATGTGCGAATTTAACAATTTTTTTTTCGTATGAAAAAGTGATTGAGACTTAAAATTTATTACACAACTATTTAGTATGAATATCAAGCTGTTAGAAAATATTTGTTTTTTTTTTCGATGTACGAAATGGCCGATTACTCGAAACTTCTAGACACATCAGATCCATCTCGATCCATCAGATTTCGTCAGTATATTAGTTTATCCTATAATCAATCGAAGGAATTTCCAAAATATCGGATAACGATAAAAATTGCGCCTTTTCAAACTGAGAGTTTTAATTTTTGCAAAAAATTGAGCTTTTTTCGTTCATCAAACCGAAAAAAAACATCCTTTGATCGAAGACTATATTGTCACATCTAGAAAGAGTCCTAAAAATTTTTGAAAGATCGATGCAGTAGTTTTTGAGATATTTTTCTCACTGACATTGAAAATGTACCTTCGAGAAAAAAGCGTTTGAAGTTTCGAAGGACCGAGCATTCCTACGGGCGTCAACGTAAGAGCCCATAAATCTGTAATTTTCGATCCGATCACCTTGGAATTTTGAGGGAACATTTATGAGTTTATAATTATATTGTCTAATGTAGATATTTATAATTCAATTTAATATAAATTATAATATAAATATTTACGACTTAATTTTATTTATAATTATACTGTCTAATATAAATATTTATAATTTATACTCTCAAAATATATTAGTTTAAAAAAAGTGAATTTTCGACTTTCCACCTAGGCATATCCCCCTAAGAAGGGGATAATCATATCGAAAAATCATCCGGACATACGATAGAAAATGTTATAAGCTTCTCTCCGTCCAAATCCAAACTAAATCACACAGATAGATTTTGACATACGACTTGCACAATTTCCCAAAAAATTTGGAGAAAAAAAAGCACGAAAAGTAAACCGCAGCGGGGTCGTTCGCAATGGGCGATCAGACCCTTCACGACGACCGTCATAACTCAATTTTTTGAATTTTTACAAAACTTTCCTTACAAATTAAAGCTAGACCCTGGGCTCTAAAGCGTTGCAAAAAAAATGTTTTCTTTTTTATTTGAAGCTCTCACGCCATACGAACGGCCGTTCATCGTAACCAATTTTTTAATTTTCTTTTTAACTTATGATAAACGGACTCTTTACGGATTTAGTTTTACGGAACGGATGAAAGTAAGTTAACTTTTTTAACTTACTTTTTCCAAACTTACGATAAAAGTAAGTCAAATACTTTTAAGTTAAGTAAGTTAACCTACTTATAAGTGAGTTTAGTACTTTAGTAGTTAAGTAATAAAAGTAAGTTAACTTTCTTTAACTTACGATAAAACTAAGTTACGATAAAAGTTCTTTACTTACTTATAAGTAAGTTAAGTAGTTTTAAGTTAAGTAAGACAATGAACTTATACGTAAGTTAATGAACTTGTACGTAAGTTAAGTATTTTTAAGTTAAGTAAGCTAATGAACTCATAAGTAAGTTAATGAACTTATAAGTAAGTTAAGTAAGCTAATGAACTTATAAGTAAGTTAATGAACTTATAAGTAAGTTAACGTACTTATAAGTAAGTTAAGTACTTTAGTTGTTAGGCAATAAAAATAAGTTACCCTTTTTAACTTACGATAAAACTAATCTACGAAAAAAGTACTCAATTTACTTGTAAGTAAATTAAGTACTTTCAAGTTAAGTAAGTTTTACTTAACTTACTTAACTAGTAACTTGCTTACTTCAAAAGAAGTATCTTTAAGTTAAGTAAGATACTTAACTTACTTAACTAGTAACTTGCTTACTTCAAAGTATGTTTAAGCTAAGTAAGTTAAGTACTTTAGTAGTTAAGTAATAAAAGTAAGTTAAGTACGATAAAAGTAATGAAAGTAATTAAACTTTTTTGAACTCACGATAAAAGAACTTGATGCCGGAGCTTACGATAAAAATCCACGAGGAAGCGGGGGCGGGGGGAGATCGAAGGGCCGGCGGCCAAGCCTCGTCCAGGTGCAGGTAAAGGGAGCCAGCCTCCTTTCCGCGGCAGGGGGTATAGCCCGGGTAGAAGCGTGACACGAAATTGTTAGTATATAACACTTTTGTACGTGGTTCGCGGGCGCCGTTGCGGGCGCCAAAAGGAAGTTGAACTAGCGGAATACTCTCCGTTTTGCCTTTAGCACCGGATTAGAGCAGCTTCACCCGGGATTCACGAGACCGCTTAATCATTTTCATCGTGCCTCGCGTTCGTACTCGGCGTCCTTCTCGCTCCATCCTCGTCGTCCCATTGTCCTCACCGCCAGCCCTTTCGTCCTAGGTCGGGCGAAAGGGCGCCGTGTAGGGCTCCGCTCTTTCGGTCCTCGCTATCGTCAAGAGTGAGCCCGAAATATACCGCGTGTCCTTATTTCCGGCAGCGCCAGTTTCGTGGCTTTCATGACAGTTCTTGCAAGAGTGACAGAGAAGAGAGAGAGAGAGAGAGAGAGAGAGAGAGAGCCAGAAGAAGGGCCGGAGGAAAGAGGAAGGGAGAAGCATAAAGATAGGTCTGAATCCCGAGTAAACGCCACTAAATCTCGCACGGTTCGTCGACCATTTTGAAAGTATCATACCCGCGAAAGCCCCGCGAGCCTCATCCTTTTCCCTTCGGCCCTTTCGACCTTCGCACTCCAAGAATCCCTTCGCCCCGACTCCGAGCCGTGCAGCTTTCACCGAGAATCTTCCACAGTGCGAGATTACCACGCGAGTCGTACATCAATCCCGCGGATTTGTGGGCGTTATAAATGCCCCGTGATTTTACGTCTCCATATCGGACCCGAGTAATGATCTTCGTCGCATTGGAGAACATTTTTCGAAGGAGAAACCTGCGATCTTGATTTGCGATTTTTTTCTCTCGAGGCGGTGGAAAATTCACTGCAAAAACGAATGTGTTGTTTTTACACGGGTGTGGGAATGGCTGCAGACACGTTTTACACGCTTTAACGTGTTATTTTTTTGTGTTTTATTTGATTTATATGATTTATTTGATTTATTTGATTTATTTGATTTATTTGATTTATTTGATTTATTTGATTTATTTGATTTATTTGATTCATTTGATTTATTTGATTTATTTGATTTATTTGAATTATTTGCTTTATTTGATTTATTTTATTTTCTTACACTCCTTGAAACGTATATAAAGTGTCTACAGCTATTTGCACACTCGAAGTTGTGTAAAAACACACTTATTTTTGCAGTACTGTATATACAGGTATGCGCCGGAATAATAAATTGCATAACAACAGCTTTTTGTCGTAAAAAATGTATGCATTTATTGAACTGAACTCAAGAGTACTTATATAGTATAGTTATGTGTAACGTGATCAGGTTCTCTGATATGAAAAATCAAACGGATTTCGTTAGTATATTAGTTTATTCTAGGATTAATAGAAGGAATTTTTGAAATATCAATTTTAAAAAAAATGGCGCGTGTTCAAAGTGAGAGTCAACGTGACAACCTATTAATCCGTCAGTTTTAATCCGATCCCTTTGAAATTTTCAGGGAATATTTATTAGATGACTAGCTTTCTGTCCACGACTTTGCTCCGCTTGCGTTGAATGCTCCTTGATGAAATGTGCTCCTGAAATGTTTCATTAAGAAACACGTAGAATTGTGTTGGAGAGCATTAATACTAAGGTTCAAGTAAATGTGAGCAGATATTTCTTTTACCATACAAAATTTGCTACCCCCTTTTCCCCTTGAGGATTGCATTTCCAAGAACGCGAAATTTCATTAATTGTGTCTAGGAGCAGTGATACGAAGTTTCAAGTAAATTTGACCCGATTTTTTAAATTTTCCGGAAAACTTTGCCACCCCCCTTTCGTTTAGGCGTTGAATTTCGAAAAACGCTAAAACACGTGTTATATTAATTGCGTTGAACAGCTTTAATACTAAGTTTCAAGTAAATCTTCTGACCAGATTTTTTTTTATTTTAAAAACAACTTTGCCACTCTCTTTCTTCTCCCCTTAGCGGTTGAATTTCTAAAAACGCTGAAATACATATTTCATTAATTGTGTCAAAAAGCACGAATACCAAATTTCAAGAAAATCCGACAAGATTTAAAAAAATTCTTACAAACTTTGCCACCCCTTTTCTCCCCTTAAGGGTTGAATTCCAAAGAACTCCTTCTTAGTGAGTGATTTCATCATGAAAGTAACCTACGATCCAAATTTAATTTCAGCTTCAGCGGTTTTGGATAGACAAATATACTGTAAAAATATATCGGTTTCGAAGAAAGTGATTTTTTCGAGCTCCTTAAGGATGTTGAGTCCCAAATCGCAAATGATGATAAAATTCTGAAAATTTGGTATGTTTTTGTATGAAGCATTTCAGAGGTCGTGTAAAAATTTCACGATAATTAGGAAGCTCGTTATTGAACAATTAACATTCACAAATTAAATGTTGTTTTATGGAAACTGATGTAACTTTGCAATAAGTTTTTTTTTTGACCTCTCAATTTTATAATATCTACAATATACTGAAAGCAACGGAAACAAAACGAAGTTTATTGATTCATTTTTTTTAATTTCTTTTAAAAATTGTTCTTAACAAAATGTTAATTTTTTAATAACGAGCTTCCTAATCATCGTGAAATTTTAACACGACCTCTTAAATACTTCATACAAAAACATACCAAATTTTCAGAATTTTCTTATCATTTTTTATTTCAACCCTTAAGGAGGTTGAAGTAATGGTGATAGAATTCTGAAAATTTGGTATGTTTTTACATGAAGTATTCAGGAGGTCGTGTAAGAATTTCATGACGATTAAGAAGCTATTTATTGAACAATTAACATTAACATGTTTCATAGAGATTCAACATCCTCAAAGGCTTCACAATTCGGCGGTCATAGTCGAGCCTTTCTTATTGTCACCCAAATCTGACAGCCCCATCTATGGGGGCTTAGTTGAACTGTATATTTAAAATAAGGGTGTTGAACTCTCGTAGGGCATTTTTTCGCACCCCTTACAATTAGATTTTCTTAATTACGATCGCTGCGTAAGCTTAGAGATATGTGTTTTTTTTTTCATTTTATTTTTTTCGAAATTAGTAAAGAAAATATCAAGTCACGTTTACCCTCGAGAGCTCGCGAGATTTTTGCAGCGGGAGTAACAAGGTTAGTTTCGCGTGGCTTAAAGAGAGTAGAGCAATTTGTAATTTTTAATTTCCTCACTTTTTGTTTGGATGTCGAGCCAAGGCAAATTTATTTCCCAACGAAATAGCTCGACAAGCACAAGCTTTGAGTCACGGGGCATTTTCAAGGCGCTAACGAGATTGCACGCAATTTCTCGGTGCCGCGCGTGTACAGCGCGCACGTTTCGTCGCTTTCCGCCCGTGTGCTCTTGGAGCACAGCCACCTGGATACAAGCACAGGGGGATCTGTGAATTTATCCGCGACTCCGTCGACAAACCGCAGTCTCGTTTATTTGCATCGGTTGGAAATGACATCAGACGTACTCCTCATGTGCGATGCAGTCTGGCGGTAAAACGCGAGCTGGAATGTATCGTCTCATCCTGTGGACTCTGCAAATCTGGGCATGGGTACGAACGATACGTTAGAGCGGAAGTATCGCCCAGGAAAGACATTTATTTCGGTCTAAAGAGACTCGTTCCTTGCTTCGAATGTACACTGATCTTTTTATTTGCTGACAATGGGGTTTAATGTGAGCATAGATAAAAACAATTCGTTGGAACCAAATACAATCTCGTTTCGAGGTTAGCAGGCAAGACAATATTTTTTTTTTAATAGATGAAAATTTAAAATTAAAATGATAAAAAATAAAAACAGTGAAAAAATAAAATAAAATGAAAGTAAAAATTAAAGTTAAAAAAATTAATGTGAAATTAGCAAATTAAAGTTGCCAAAATTAAAGGAGTAAATGAAAAAGTTGAAAATAAAAACGGCGCCATTGACGGTGCAAATAAAAAGGAAATTTTGCTCGATCGAAAATCGTGCGTAATGACAACATTTATGAGATGTTTCATTTTCATCAACTGATCAGCAGAAATATTTATGAATGTCTTAATGGAGGATGCCACTGTGACGGGTTGAAAAGAGGTAATTTTTTCCGATTAAAAGTTCTCGTATTCGTAAATCGTTGCGCTTTCGGCTCTCACTAAAGCGTCTGTACTTCGGTCAAGTTTCGCTATTCCACTTTGACTTCTTTTTCACACATTCTTGAATATGTACACTTTGATAAAATGCAAAAACATCGATTTTTTTCACTCGTCACAGTGGTGTCCCTTAAGGTGGCACGGACACGTCCACGGGGTCAAAAAAGAGTCTAAATATATTTTACTCACAGCTGCTCTGATTGATGTTTACTTATGTTGATTATTCGTATTATCGATTGTAGTGTGCCAAATGTTGTGGTAAATGATGGCTTTATTGTACGTGAACAAATAAAAACTGAAAAAATAGATTATCAACGACTCGGTAGTAATCTTCGTAATAAATTCGTAATAAAAATAAAAACATATTCACCATAAAAATGAACTAAAAATACAAAAAAAAAATCAGCCGGAAATCTATTAAAATAGCCTTGAATTACCTCAGCGGAATTAACACGATAGGCAGAATATAGTTAGACATATCCATACGTGATAAATAATAAAACTCCATAAATTGTTGTTTGCATATTTTGTGGCGGCTTCTATTCAAATTAATTTCAAAACAAAGCTCACCGGAAGTCTCAAAGTCAACCGGAAATTGAAACTTTCTTGTAAGGTAGTGCTTTAACTACACGGTGAAGATTGTCTTATTTTTTACAATATCTCTTATATCTAACCTATCGAATTTCAGTTTTCCAACGGGTTTAGTTGGATACGTGAGCAGAAAAACCACGATCACCGCACTTCCGGTTGACCGTCTCCGTAAGACGACGTGCTTCGGTAACTCAAAGTGCTCGACTTTGCAGTTTCATTGCGAAAAAACTAAACGGTCAAAATAGCTCAAATTTTGGCAATAAGCGCATAAAGTGTTCGTCAAAATCATATAAAAATTTCAAATCCGAAAGTTGGATTCGTAGTAATGATCGTACCTCCTTAATTGACCTGTATCGTAAAAAAAAAAAGAAAAGATCCAAAGCCAACGAGGAAATTGTCTTCACCGAATTTTCGCGAGAAACGAATAAATAAACGACCCAAAAAAAAAAAGTTTAAAAACCAATAGCGTGTGGTATTTTTTCCAACGAGACGACGAGCCGGACGAGACTGTCAGAATCGTACATTTCCGGGTACTCGGAAAAACGGGAAATTTTCGACGTACGTCAAAATCGCCGAGTTCCGTCACAAAATTGTTCCACTTGGCTCGAAACCCCTCATATATCATGAATCGTATGAAACGTAACGT
The DNA here is from genome assembly GCA_951751655.1 of Ophion costatus. NCBI lineage: Eukaryota > Metazoa > Arthropoda > Insecta > Hymenoptera > Ichneumonidae > Ophion > Ophion costatus. The sequence continues at coordinate 15,342,701 of OX632367.1, forward strand.
GAAATGAATGACGCGATTCGCCATCCGATACGATTCATTTACAAGAAAACAATAATAAAAATAAAAATAAAAAAATATGACGGCGGGGGTGGAGTATGCGGAACAGCTGAACCGATACGCAATTCGAGCGTTATAACGTTCAACTACGGAATTTACGAGGGCGATGACGTTTTCACTCGGTTGTACCGATCCAACGATAAATCGCCGTCTCGCCGTGTCGTTCCGGCTTGCAACCGACGTTACGTGAGATACGATGATACGAGGATTCGAGAATCTGTGCGGCGGACACCCATCGCGAACTCCATGCACGCCCGTCATACATCCCCCGTTCTCTTTTATACCCTCGCGTTTTTTTTTCTTCTTTCCAATTCTTTCATTTTTTTCTCCACGCAAGCCACATTGCGGTCCGGAATTTCGTGAGAACTCTGTGTTTTTTAGTCGCGCAGTTTCTATCACTCCAAACCCAATTTCATTCATTTCTCGCGGTGCCTCGGACTTTTTTTTTCCCCCGTCGCCTATCTCGGCGTTTTTCCGCCGGAACAAAATGATCAGCGCGATTTGAATCCGATCGAAGCTGCGTCCTGCTATCGAGGGAGGGTAATAACTCTTTTGGATTTACGGTGCCACAGAATTTCGAAAAATAAGACGAAGATAATTGCTTCGAGACACGAGAAGACGTCAATTTTGAGTTTGTTGACATATTTCGAAGCTGCAGGCACATTTAAGGGGGGAGATTCCTTTTAGCGAAGACAAAATTGCCGATTTTTATGATTTGTTTTTCAACGAAAAATCTCTTCACCATTTTTGAGACCTAGGGTACGTTTTATTGTTATTATTATTGACTTAGAACTTAATTTTCCTCAATGTATCAACGATTTTTTTAAAAAGAATAAAAACTGATTCATTATTTACATGTACCTGTTTTTTGGTGGTCGAAAAGTCTGATTACATTTCCAATGCCATGAAATAGTTGCACTTTGTGGGAGATTGCTTTATCAATCTGTAAAAACGGCAGAGATTTTTTGGTAAATTATTTTATTAATTTAAAAAAACGGCGGAGGTGTGGCGCGGTCTTCTGAACGGGTTGCGGAAGATGTTGTCGGACGACGTGACACGTAGCGTTGGCGGCGTTAAACTGAAAAAAGCATGCGAAGATTTTTCTTTCGTTAACACTCGTACGTCGAATAAGAACCGAGAAAAATGGTGAAATGTTGAAAATTGATGAAATGGAACGCTTTGAAACAAAAAGATTGAATTTCCCGAAAAATGACTGCATTTTGCGATTGAAAATCTTTCCTTTTTAATTTTCCAAAAAATTTGGTGTCATGTCTTAGACAATAAGGTTAGAAAGATTTATACCGAATTCGATCAGAATCGGTCGATTAATTGTTTAGCTAAACGTCCCGCCAGTTTTGAAAATGCAGTTTAGGCGACCGTGCGTGTTTAGATGACAAATTTTATTAATATTAAAGATAAATGATGATTATTGTAAATATTTGATTGTTTTTAGTGTAATAGGTGGAATTTTAGCTAAAATAATTTGTTCAATACAAATTGATATAAAAATATTGGTAGCTTATTCATCTGTAGTTCATACAAGGATATTAACGTCAGGGTTATTCATTATAATAAATTTTGGATATTTAGGAGGATATATAATAATAATTAGTCTTCTTATACATATGAGTATGTATTCCTCAGAGGTACGGGGGCCTTCCCCTTTTACCATCCCCTCCTTTTATTCCTTCCGTCATTCACAATCCTTCCAAAAAAAACATGAAAATCGACAAACGTGATCCTCGCCTTGAAGTATCTCCCCCCTTAAACACGAAAAGAAACAATCGCAATAAAGGCATTGTAGTAAAGGGTGGTTTACCCCCTGAAGCTTGGCAACCTGCAAAAAAGCAAGTCACTTTGACTTTCTGCCCCCTTCGAATGGGGTTTCCCAAGCAAACTCGATGTAATGCACTTTTTACATGTGGGGTGGGCGGAAAAAAAACACTGGGGGTATCACCCCTTGATAAATTTTTCTATGCACCCACATGCAAAGAACATTCGTTATGTCACACTACTATTGATGGGCTGCTCGTGGGTGAAACTGCAGTCACCCCTTCGAACGCCAAGGGGTGGAACCACCCCATGGAATGCCCCATTCCAAGGGGTGGTTTAACCCCTCAAAAACCCCGCCACAATACAAAAAACCGCAGTCTCACAGTTTTTAATGCTCCACCACGTCCATTCCAACAAAATCGACCTGGAAGGTTCACCCAAAGCTGGTCCGCTAATGTGTCGAGCAATCTTCGCTTTGGTACCAAAGCTTTCCGCCGACGTAGGTTGGTACTCGGTCTGATTGCATATCGCACCGATTGAAACGTGGACTGGTGGTTGTTCAGCGCAACTTTCAGTCTCTCGAAGATTCCTACCCCGTCCTTGAGATAACCGCGACCGCTCGTTCACCTTCGATTGTCACGACTAGACCCCCCTGACGACACTACAAGACGTTTCCAACAGGCGAGGCACCCCACAAATTTGCGCAGTCATCTCGTTCCCATGGGTCATCATGTGTTCGTATATGCGTGCGTGTGTGCTGCTGCGAAACATCGAAACCTCCAAGAATCTTAACTGCTTCAGCAACATGCAGACTACCGTCGCCCTCATAGCTGATCTCCTGGTTCTCTTCAACCATCTCCGAGCTCTATGTATGGAGGCGAATCTATTGTCACCCTCGTGAGATGGTACAAACTTGCTCTAGCCCTCCGCCCTTTTCGACAATTGTCATGTCCGTATCACCGCGAACTTCCTTTCCATGCAACCTCATGAATCGACAGCAGAAAGCGCAAACGTAACTAATGGCCCTCAATCTTCGTTGGGTACCACGGTTCCATTTTGGCCATCCCGGAAGATTTCCCTTTTAGACCCTCTCTATTTCGCCCCCTTGGAAATTGCACTACACCATCGACAACGACAAAAAAAATCGACCGCTTTCTTGTCGGTTCTATGCGAGAGTTACGACGTCATGTATTGAGGGTGAATATCCATTTGGGCGAGGAAAAATTGCTGGCCTCATGATTTTTTTTAGAAGGAAATATTGCTTCACGGGTTCGAGACTTAGGGTATGTTTTTACGACCTTTGGTTTTACGTGGTATTTTTTAATTGTTTTTATTAATGGCGGCGATTTGGCACGGACTTCTAAACGGGTTGCGGTGGATGTCGTCAGATGGCGTGACACGTAGCGTCGACGAGATTGATCTGAACAAAATAACGATTTTTTTTTTCGTTGACATTGATGCGCGGAATATGAACCAAGAAAAAATAAGAAATGTTGCAAAAGGATTGAATGGTACGCTTTGAAACAAAAAGTTTGAATTTTCCGAAACAATTGCTACATTGGCAATAAAGAAAGACTTTTTTTCTTATTTTCAAAAAACATTTAGGGTCATGCTTTAGATAATAAGGTGACGATAAAGTGTATCCCGGATTTTTTCCAATAAAAACCGACGGAAGAATTATTAAGGGCAGGTGGATTAAGCACTATCCGGGTAAAACTGACCCAGTGTGTCAAAATCGTGGCCAAATATAAGTGTGACAAGGAAGAGTTAAAAAAATCACGAAAAGCAGCAAATTTCTTCCTCGCCTTAGGTATTTCCTCCCTTGATCTTGATACGTTTGGTTCTGCCGGAGTACCGGTCGAATCCACCAATGTAAATAATATTCATGCCAATATTTCATAACCGCCCAAAATATACCAATATAAATCACATATTCATGCCAATATATAATAACCGCCTACATTCCACCAATATAAATAATATTTTAATGCCAATATATGATAACCGCCCAAAATCCACCAATATAAATAATATTGTAACGCCAATATGTAATATAATCACTTAAAATTCACCGATATAAATAATCCTTCAATACCAATATATAATAACCGCCCAAAATCCACCAATAGAAATAATATTTTAATGCCAATGCACAACAACCGGTAGAAATAACTCGGCCCCCAAGAGATCGGCCACGAACAATATATAGATCGAAATTCCCTGGCGGAGTTACCCAACAATAACAAAGGAGTGTTACGTATACATGTTTTATACATGCCCCGTTATAACTTGCTCGCTCTTATCATGCAAATTACTCGTTGTGCAACATCGGTCCGATTAACGCTCACACGTATGTACATGGGAAAGTGATGTTTCGAACCCGTTGTGGGTCTATATGGTATTGGCAACCCATACATCCTGTTTTCAGAATGAACCTTCACATTTTTTCGAATCGTTGATTTTGGAGATACGGCCCCTTAAAATTCCCTTTACGCGAATATGTTTCTACAAAGATCCTCGAATTGGCGTGACCTCGAAATGAACTTTCCATTTGTATTTAGCGGGTGGCCCGAAAAGTGACGTTTGAAAGGAAAATCCAGATGCCTCGTATCAAGACCTATGCGACTTCACCCCCAAGCATGTTCTACAAACTTTGTTAGGTTTCGAGAAAAAAACGTTTATTTTTTCTTCGAGTTTTCCTGTAGCGTAGGTTTCGATTTATTTTTTCTTTTGTGTAGGTAATTTTCTCTCGGACGTTTTAAAAAGCAAATAGGGATAATTTGGCCTGGGGTAAACCGAGCGGTTAATGGTGACCAGTGAATGGACGAAATCTGATTTATTTTTTGAATAAGCCAAGAATATGAAGTGTCGATGAGAACTCGTTTCACTACAATTTAGAAAGAAATTACAGGTGTCTTTAAAACCGATTTCTCAGTTTAATATAGAATTTTCACACCACACGGAATTTTTCTGATTTGCGGTCCTTACATACCGCGCAACATGCACCCACCCTTGATTTTGTGATGAACTCGTATATGTGATGAAGTATTGAAAACTATTAGACACGTTTTTTTTTGTCAGCGGAAAAACGGTTTTAACGGGGAAACGACCCCTCGAAGAAGAGTCAGCACCCCTTAATTACATTTTTTTCAATACTTCTGTAGTGGATTTTTCATTGCTTTACGTGAGAAGAATTTTAATTTTTGTTTCGTTCAGATCGGTAGATTGCTTGTGGGTGAAACATCAACAATCACCCCTCGACACGCCTTCGTTTTAGGGGTGGTTTACCCCCTTAAAAATATTTTTCTGCCGATAAAAAAATGTTTCCGATAGTTTCCAATGTTTTATCATATATATGCGTTTCAACAAGATCTTAAGGCGATAACAAAAGTTTTTTAAAATTAGTTTGGAAGGTGAGTTACTTTTATTACTTAAGATAGAATGAATATTTAACTTTTGGCAACATTTTGAAATAAATTCGTAATAATAGGTCATAATTAGACATGTTTATTCACTGGTACTGTATTCTAACCTCTTTCCATTGAATAGGACACATGGACTCAGTTCTGATAATTCTCAAAGCACAGTGAAACATTTAACTCTTCTGCTAACATTTGCATAATTAATTACTGTTGCGAATTGACAATGTAAATGTCATTAAATGTTGTCATAAAATCATTTCATTCGTTTTGTGAATTTTTACAAAATTTGATTTTTCCTTTCTCCGTTGAAACAAACTTTGATAGTTTTTTCAGCCTTCACGTTAAGGTGCAAAAAGCTTTCTGTATTTTCTACGGAATCGTCCTTATAAATATGATATTCATATGCATAAGAATATTATAATTTTTGTGCAATACAGTGATCCTCGAATCTAGTAATTATTAAAAATAAATAATAAATCGTTATGCTTTGGAGGCTTCATCTACACTATACGTCCATTTACTAGCGATATAGTAATTTCCTTACTTCTTTAACAATTCCTTCAATATTATTTATTAGAATTAGTTCAACCATTTTTTTTCTATTATCAGGAAAGTTTAATTCGTCATCTATAGCGATTAAATAAACTTGTTTTAATAATATTTTTATTTTACAGTCCATCTTAATCCTCCAGTGTCGTTATTCGTCCATTCACTGGTGGGTTTACCCTAGTACAAGTATTTTTTTCGTATCATCGAAATTTTAGTGACTGATCCTCCCAAACCTATATTGTCTACGTTTTGATCGAAATCTAAGGTATTTACGTTAGTAATCAATTGGTAATTTGCTGATTGCTCAACAGTACACTTCATGGTGACACCACACGTAAAAAAATTTGCCAGGAAAGCACATGCATAAAAGAGAAAAACAAACAATGTTTCGTTTTCCTTGAATACGAAAAAAGATCGTAGGAAATAGACGTGGGCAATTCGGATAGGTATTGATATTCGCTTTTTAGATTTTCCTTTCGAACGTCAATTTTCGGGCACAAACGAGAAAAATACACAACGCTTTGTTTTTTCTTGTCGATTAAAAAATATCGTAGGAAATAGACGTGGGCGATTCGGATAGGTATTGATACGAGTCTTTTAGATTTTCCTGTCAAATGTCACTTTTTGAGCCGAGCGAGAAAAATAAAAAATGCTTTATTTTTTCTTGACAATTAAAAGAAATCGTAGAAAATAGGCGTGGGTGATTCGACTAGGTATTGATACGAGGTGTTAAAATGTTTGTTTTGAACGTCAGTTTTCGGGCCACCCTGTACATATGCATTTATGCATATAGATGTATGAGTTCTGCCGCTGAGCCGGCTGCATTATATGAGCGGCCGTTCGTTCCTATACGTAACCGACGTATCGTAAAATGAGATGTCAGGGGTTCCCATGTGGGCCTGGGAAAAAGTGGGGTGGTGGGCTCTTTTATGGCGTCTGAATCAAGATTAGATTTACTTTGCACCGACGACGAAGAAACGTGAGTACGTACATACTCTCTCCCTCTCTCTCTCTCTCTCTCTCTCTCTCTCTCTCTCTCTCTCTCTCTCTCTCTCTCTCTCTCTCTCTCTCTCTCTCTCTCTCTCTCTCTCTCTCTTCTTTCCATCCCTCTTTATGAACACATATATCCTACGTATTTTATAGGCTCCTCGCGAGATGCCCTGTAATAGCTCTCTCCCATTTCCTATTTCGCTCGAAAATCTCGCGTAGACCAGAAAGAGGCGCTTTCATAGGTGGCGCGCTCCTCGGGTGCACCGCCTGCGAAAGGGACGAGCGAAGCGTACAAGGCGGACGCGCGAAAGCTTTTTGCCGTGGCAAGGGCCTGGTTTGAGAGGAAAAGGTGAAAAGGTGATATTTGGATTCAAACGAGAGCTGTGAGTTTCACGTTCCACCGAGTAGGTTGCGTTTAAAAAAAAATAGGAAAGAGAGAATTAGGATCGTGGAAAAGTTTAGTAATTTTGGATATCTGGTAATTCAATCACTGCGAAAAATCGATCAAGGCTGAAAAATCGATCGAACGTGACTTCTTCGAAAAATCGAAATTTTTCGTTTTCCACGAAGTGCAAAAAATGTGTACGCGTTCTGTGGATCCGGCATAGCAGACTAACGGCGAGTCAAAATTTGCTTTGTGTAAATTATACTTGAACTTTTAACGGGCCACACCTAGTTCGCGGCCGAAAAAAGAGGTGTTTGTGTGATTTTTTTTTGGGGAAATGGGCGCAAGCTCTTAGCTTTTTTGTTTATCATAGTAAAAGGTATCGTTTCAAGTATCGTTGACAATTTTTTTTATTGGGAAATATTTATAAACGACGGAGATACAGTAAATTGCACAGACCGCTGTGCGAAAAAGGTCCTTCGCGGTGACCACTCCTGCTCGGGAACAAATCATCTGAAATTAAAAAAACAAATGAATTTAATTTTTGTATCGTATTATCTAGTCTTTAAGGCGTTACCCCCACTTGTAGCGCAAAAAAGGCTTTTTTCATGAATTTTTTTAAAGACAACTACAAAACCTTTTTAATCGATCAATATACCATCTCAAAGAACACATCTTGAAGAACTTTCAGTAATTTTTTTATTGAAAAATATTACATTGTTTAGTGGCAAATGGCCGTCAATGTAATAATGTTTTTATATACACGGTTTGCGGTGACCAACATTGCGGCGAAGTGGATCATCTGAAAAAAAAATGCGGATGGATTTAGTCAAATATAAGTATAAACTAGTCTTTAATCGAAGCATTTTAAAAAATATTCATTTTTCACAAAATGGCGGACAGTCAAAGTTAATGGTTCGATTTTAACGAAAAAAAGCGGCCGTTTTTCGGCTATAAAACGGCCATTTTTTTTTCGAAAAAAAAAATCGAACGATTAAAGACTACATTTTTATGTATTGAATAAGCCTGCGAAATTTCAAGAAGATTGGTTCATTAGTGTTCGAGTAATCTTGGTCACCGACTTCAGAAATGCCATTTTGAGGAAAACGCGTTTAAAGTTTCAATTTCAGTTTACACGAAGAACGGATTCTTCTCTTTCAACGCTCATATCTCAGTCAATTTTGTTCGGATCGACTTGAAATTTTCAGGACATATTCTCAGATACTTATACTTCAAAAAAATGCAATAAAAAAAACGATTTTTTCAAAATCGCAAGTGGGGGTAACCCCTTAATCGAAGGATTGAATAAAATAATGATTTTTGAAAAAAAGGTTACCGATCGAACGTGATCGTCGAAAATTCGGTGAAAAAAACACTCTATTTTCCTCGATATAAAAAAAAGTATGCATCGAAAAAAAATTGTTCGATCAAAGACTGTCTTTTGATATACAAAAGATGTCTGTGGAATTTGAAGCAGATCGGTTTAGTTTTTTTTTAGATATTTTGGTCACCGATTCTGAAAAAGTCATTCCGAGAAAAACGCGTTTAAAGTTCTACGTTAGGTATATACGTTGTTTCGCCGGACCGACCTGTAAACGCTCATAATTCCGCCAATTTTCAACGGACCGACTCGAATTTTTCACAGAATATTTTTGAAAGGTAATATTACAAGAATTCGTTTAAAACGAAAAATCGATTTTTTCAAAAAATCCAACTAGGTAACCCCTTAATCGCGCTTTTCTCAAAACTGTATTTTTAAATCTAAACTGACTACAATATTTCTCATATGTGCCATAGTTTTTTAAGCTGAAAAAGTCGAAAAAAATGACAAAAATTGGAACGTAATTTCTTACAACAGTGCCAAAAATTCAATTTTCGACATTTTTACTTTACTCCAGTTCCGGCAATAGCCTCAGGCCTACAAGTTAAAATGCCGTTTGATTTTTCCGATGAGCAAAACTTCCGGAATCAAGGCAGCCTTAAATCAACTTTTTTTACACATTAGTGTCTTCCGATCGCTATAAAGTTGATTCGACTCGTTATTTTTGGTTGATTCAATTCTGAGGGACTATCAAAATGTTAATATATATGAGGGTAAAATTCCAAGATAGTGGGTTTTAATGGTCAATAAAAAAAAATTCCCAAAAAGCTAATAAAAATAGCTGTCCCATGGAATGACTTCGTTAAAAAAAGACGATGAATGGGTGGAAATCGCTTGGTGTTATTTTGCCATTTTTGAGTCCCTCTTTCTGCCCTTATTTTTGTACGAGAGAACTCTCGCCTTGTGTGGTCTTTGCCGCGTAAATATTAACTGTATAACCGGCGCGTGTCACACACAGAGGGAGAAAAGTCAAGAGTGGAAAGGGAGGAAGGGCCAATGCCAAGCAGCGCGATCGGACATTTTTTTCTTTTTGGGAAAGCGATTGCCGCGTCAGCTTATCCACGAATGTGGGGTGTCATTTATTCGAGGATAAGTGGATAAGTCGAATTCACTTTCTGCGGTTTTTCGCCCGGAATATGAGCCCCGATACCCCGTCACGTCCTCTTCCATTTTTCTTCTTTCGGTCCGCTTTATCGATCACTTTACTGTAGGAACAAATGAAAGAAAACCGCACGTGTCATCTGCACACCAGGCACACTTGACCGTCGAGCTTTGAATTTATCAGTTTTTTCTGGTTCCTTTTTTAGGGTTCCATACCCAAAGGGCAAAACAGAGTCCTATTGCTGTCACTCCGCTGTCTGTCCGTCCGTATGTCACGGGTCTCTAGCTCGTAAACGGAAGGAATTACAGACCTGAAATTTGGATTTTTTGTGTCGAATGTTGACCCGAAACCCAATATTCAATTAGAAATTCAATTAAATCATTTTTCATAGGGAGAAAAAGAAGCAGGAAAGGAAAATTTCTTACCCTGGTATGTGGGGTGTCATTGAGTAGAGTACAAATATATATCTTTTTTTTTATCTTAAAAACAAAGGCATGGGGGGCTGTCAAAGTTGTCAGTTTTAGGCCATTCTTGTTACGGGCCCAAACTCAAAACTAAACTAGTTAGGAATTCGGAATTTCTGTATATTATGTACCACATACTGTATTTAAACAACAATTACTAACAACGACGTTTCACAATGTAGTACATATTATAATTTATTGTATACATAATACAATAAATTTACAATGAAAGTATATAAAATTATTATTTAAATATTTACGATACGCAATGGCTTATTTTTGGAGTCGGTGCCAGCCAAGAACGAGAGCCTGTCATCACGGAAGAAACGAGATCGCGAATTAAAAACAGACTGTAGATGGTATATTTCATTTTTTTTCTTCGCCTCCTCTTGTTCTGCGAAATATGTGACAATATTGGCAATTGGCTGGTACCGACACCAAAAACAAGTAATTTGGTATTATAAATATTTAAATGAAAATAATTGTATTGTTATATTTACATTGCTAGCTTACATTTGACAGTTAGCCATTATCTTTACTACTTACAGTTAGCTATTATATTTATTATATTATATAATATATTATATTATATTATATTTACATTGTTAGTTTAGAGCAGGAGTATACAATGCTTTCTTTAGCTATCATCACCCCATGTGGTTTCAGTTTAGTACTACCTAAGAACTAAAACAGAAAAAAGCATTACCCAATATAATATCTCATTGAAAAAAAAAAGTTATAACACCGTATGTACGGAACTGTAATAAAAATTTTCCGGGTTATCGAAGATTGGGGGCGGGGGCGGGGTTGTTGTTTTTT